>BSBM01000887.1:19750000-20492500 GCA_027924585.1 Larix kaempferi
GTCCTGAATCCAATGGAGTGGATAGTTTGTCGATCCGAGCCACAGTCGTCATTCTATGGCTCGTTCCGTCTCGCATCCAAAAGGCCTTTAGGGACACCTTTCGGGCCATACATAGTTATTTGCAGATGAATAGTGCAAAAAATGTGCAGTGGTGATAACATGTTTACTGTCTGTTGAGTCTGATAATACATCTAGGAGCCGCTCAACAAACTTTGAGATAGAAAGCTTTGTAATTTTATGATACTAATTGAACCACTCAACAAAGGAGCATTTTGCAGGTGACTTGGAAATCCCTTCCAATTTTCAACAATAAAACAAAGAAGTTCAACATACATATTTTCAAGAAAGCTTGTCAACCAATCAGACAACCGAATACAGGGAGATAACCATGCCCAAAAACTTCAAGCTATTATAAAACTCTTGTTTATCAAGATAAGGATGGACTATGTGTACATTACGAGAATATAGATGAATGAAGTCGCTTTGATGAACTTGTCCTCTTGCTTTCTCCAGAATGCATTTAAAAGCAGGGAGTATTGTCCGAGCTTCTGTTGGTTTACATAAATGTTTCGATGATAGAGGTGAATTACCACTTATCAGAGCACGAAATGTTGAACAAAAGGGTAATGGAACACAACGAAGGATTCCCTTGTTCCACTTGTTATTGAAAATGATACTTTCTCTTGACGAAACCAGTAAAAAATCTGCCTATACTATAAATAGAAATCCTGCTACAATTTCCGTCGGAAGAAAAGCATAGATACCTACAACCGCCATATTTCCTTCTGTAAGTCGCTCGCCCATCGAAAAACCTAATGTAATATCCCATTTCCCAACATCTTTCCTCTACTCAACCCTACACTCGTTTTCCACAGGAAACCGCTGCCTCCACATGTAATAACTATATTGTTTTGTCGACAATTGATCTTCTTCTGCTAACAAATGCAAAATGAAGGATTCATTGTCATTGCTATGAGAAGTTCTAAGGTCAGTTTCTCGTAAAACAGAGATTGTATAAATCCTGTTAAGATCGATATGTTCCAGCTCACGAACTGAGAGCTTCTTTTTCTTAGACATAAACAAAAGAGCTTCAGGATGAATACTAGAGAGTTGTTGCTTTACAGCTTCAACCTACTCAGGACGTAGGGGTATAGAACGAGCCATAGAATGACGACTGTGGCTTGGATCGACCAATTAAAATTCAATTAGACCCATTAAAATTCAATTGGATGTGACATGAATGATTAAAATTAAACTCTAGATGCATACGCAAGCCACTTGGATGATGGTAGAACATTCGGTACGTTGATGCTTTAAATGATGAACTCTTTCCTTTATGGCATTATAGGGATGCTTACCCTACATTTAACGTCGGCGTTAATTAGTTCATGGCTTCCATGTTTGGAGCATAGAGAAAAACCTTGTCACATTACAAAATCCTTGCAACATCATACAAATAGAGCATTTATTGCCCTCAACCTAGCTCATTTTACCTCTTCCTAGTTCAAAGGCGCTCATGATCCCATGTTTAAAATCACATAAATTTTGGACCGAGATATCGATGATGTGCAAGCAGGATCGACCAACTAGATAGCCATGGGACCGACAGAGAGGGGCACCCCTAGCACTATCCCGATGTCCTGAATCCAACGGAGTTGACGGTTTGTCGATCTGAGCCACGATCATCATTCTATGGCTCGTTCCGTCTGGTTCTTTTTTATGTTCTATTAACCAAAACGCGCGAGCGTTATGGTGATACATAACGTGCGCACGTTATGTATCACCATAACCCTCGCGCGTTTTGTAATCCTATCCTACATGTTAAATGACATGGCAGGTTCGAAGCCCGCCATTCCTAGTTTTACATAACGTGCGAGCGTTGTGAATTTACACAATTCTCGCGCGTTTCGCATTTACCCAATTGCATCTAAAAGGTCCCTCAACTTCGTGCAAGGGCCCTGTGGCGAATTATTGGTGATTCTCTTTACCATTTGATTAAACCTATCTAAATCGTAGGAGGTCAATCTCTTGTTTAACCTGAAATCTTAGTGGAGGTATGCATCAGTCTCCTTGACTGTGGGGATTATTGTTATTTATTCACATAACTCTCAAAAGAAAGGAATGCCACAACAATTATGTAATCGAAGTAATTAAATGGTAGCTTTTTTTAAGTTGGTCATTTCTTTTATATTGTATTTTATACTACACGTGGAAATTGTTATAACTGCATTTTATATTCAATTTGTATTGTTATATGATGGTATTGCATTCTATATTAATTTGTCTTGATATATATATTGAAATCAATCTTGAGAAATAATTGCATTTTATAGTTCAATTTGGTATTGACAAATAAATGCAATTTATATTACAGTTTATGGAAGGATCATGGACAAATGGTATGCCATTTTATATTGTAATGTTATATAATGATATCAATATTGTTATATAATTGCATTTTATAGTTCAAATTATTTGTTCCATACAAATGTAATTTATATTTTAGTTTGTAAAATGCAAATAAATGTAATTTATATTTTAGTTTGTAAAAGGGGCATTTGATAATGTCTTTCATTTCATCATTATTTTGTTATATTATTTTATTTTATATATTCAATTGGATATTGTTATATAATGGTATTATATACTTCAAGCTGTTGTAGTTATTTAATTGTAATTTATATTCTAGTTTTGATAAGGGTGCATTGATATATGTTTATAATTACATCATGCATTGGTTTTGTTATTGTTATTCTAGTCCAAGTCCCTTCAAGTATTGGTCAAAATCAATCTTTCTAAAGTTCAAAACAACCTTTTTAAAGTGAAAAAGGGTTCTGAAAGTGTCAATATTGGGTTTCAAAACTGCACTTTTGGATTTGAAATTGACTCTTTCATAACTGGATTTTGTACTTTTTGAACCCAATATTGACACTTTTGGAACCAATTTTCATGATTTTGAAAGATAATATTCACACTTTCATAATTGGGTTTTTCACTTTTGAAAATTGAGATTGACATTTTCATAGTATGATTTTTTCACATTTTAATTTCGATAATAGCATTTATTGAATATGATTTGCTTTTTAGAAACCACTTTTTGGGGATTTTTTTAATTTACAATCCCCTTGAAAAAAATTGTATTCATAACTTTTAAAATTGCTAACTCATTAGTAAAAGGCCCTTCAAAAAATTAAACACGACTAGATAACAATGCCACAAATATATAATACTATCAAGATTTTAAAAATTTGTATTAGATTACTCAACAAAGTAAATTAAATCAAATTATTAACACCATTTAGGTGTACCAAAAGTGCCACATCGATATAAAAATTATGTTTCATTCTCCCTCGGGTGGGGTGTTATAGCGTAGGTGGATGACAAAGCAAAATGGGAGAGCTCCCCCTAACATATCTATAGCTTTTTGTAATTGGCATAGTTCTCTTCTTCATTACAAACATGATTTTCTTTTGACTCATCTACAATCATTGTGTTACTAACATCACAAGGGCCCATTTAGAGTTTCCGAGGTTTATTTAAAGGTCCTAGCTATAATTTTGGATTCCCGCTCCATCATAGCCCTTTCCTGGATTGGAATCACAATCATCATGTGCTACTAAGTGTAGGAATTTACCAGATTCAGATAAGGGTTTGCTTATAAAATCCTCCAAGTAATCTAAATTATGCATATGGTCATGATTGATATATTAATTTTAAAGGGGTGGTAGGTGTGGGGGATTCTTCTAGACCCTAGAGGAAATCAAGAAACTACCTATTCCTCGAGTTTGGGAATATCCACGAATATCCAAGCAGAGCCTCTGTCTCTTTGGAAGGGTCTAGATCTAGCTACTTGAAAAAATGGATTACCAAGATAACAGCAGTTGGAGACTCAAAACTCCTCATCCAATGCCTTATTAAGAATTCCATACCCAAAATGAAATTATAGGTAAAAGATCATAAGAAAACTTATTGAAAGAATAAACCAAACCATTAAGAGAGAGAGAGAGACAGAGACAGAGACAGAGAGAGAGAGAGAGGGATTTTGAGAGACATAAAAATCCATATGCTTCATCAATCTAGTTAAACCACTTTGATTTTCCACCAATGAATTGGGTTCAACATATTTTCCCATTGTTATCCTATAGAGTCCTTTGCTTCTCAATAGCAGCACTACCTTTGACTTCTATCCATGATAATTGAATGGAGTAAGGATAATCTAATGATATTTTGGTTGATCCATCTCTTATGTTGCGCTCTTTGATGTGCTTCAACCTACAAAAATTTGTATACAACTACCTAGATTCAATCTAGCTCTGATACCATGTAATATTTTATGATAGATCTAGAATCTAAGCATGAAGCAATAAATTAATCAATTGAAAAGAAAGATATGAGACAAGAGTAAAATTTATGGAAATAATAATTCTCATTAATATCCATAATCTCATCATGAGATGAGACATTACAAAAATATATACACTTTCCATGTGCAAGAAAAGACAAGTATGCAAAAATAGAACTAGATCGGGCTTAACTTAGCTAGAATGAACTAATAGCGAGTTGAACTCTCATGAGGGAGTTATCTAACCAAATATATGCCAAAATTAAGGCACAAAGACCATGAAACAACGAGTAAACTTGGGTTGACCATGCAGAAGAGGATAGGAGTACTCCTAAGACTAATTTTAGCCATGGAATCCCTAAAATGTATGGATGGAGTACTCTCATAACTCAAGTGGCAAAAATATCCAAGAAATATACCATTGGAATCATGAAACTAAGATTGAGTAGCAAATAGAGAGAAAATGTACTCTTGGTAGAGTGAAAGTTGTAATTTTGTTCCAACGCCCCCCTTTAAGCCTATCTTAGGTGAATATAATGCATAGAAAAAAAATGAGTCCTAGACATTGAGCCATTTTAGGTACTCTTACAAAAAATAATGTCCTCATAAACTAAGACAAGAGGGAAAACCTCATGGGAAGAACACTCTCTCAAAAGAGGATGATGATGAGGAACTAGAGAGAATGCCATGAAGAGTATCACCACCTTTCTTCATGTGAAGTAGCAAGTGGAAAAGCAGCCGAAATCAAGGTGTAGCCCATATCCTTTCCTTTTCTTTCATATGTTGGCTTTTCTGAATTCTCAACTAGGAGTGTTTCTATTGACAAAATGGAAATTCCAAGCCGATCCTCTTTCTTATCTATCCCATATGATTTGAGTTGTTGCAAAATATATCTAAATATTATGAAAAAATATTGGATTGTATCGAACGCACTGATGTACTCATTCTCCAACTGATGTCTTCTTAAAACATGTTGCTTTCCAAAAAGTTTGATCAAGACTTCATTAGGATATGTAGCAGATCTGCTATGAAATCGGAGAGAGAGAGAGAGAGAGAGATTTGGAGACATATCAATTCATATGCTTCATCAATCTTGTTAAACAATATTGATCTTCCACTGGTGAATTGGGTTCATCTTCTTTGGCCATTTTTATCCTATAGATTCCTTTGCTTCTCAGTAGGACCATTACCTTTGACTTCCATTCAAGATAGTTGAATGTAGTAAGGATATTCTAATGGGATTGTTGCTAATCCATCTCTTAGGGTGCACTCTTTGATGTGATTCAACCTACAAAAATTTGTATACAACTACCTACATTCAATATAGATTTGATACCATGTAATATTTTATGAGAGATCTATAATATAATCATGAAGCAATACATTAATCAATTGAAAAGAAAGAGATGAGTGAAGATTGAAATTGATACAAATAATAATTCTCATTAATGGCTAATTTCTCATCATGAGATGAGAGATTACAAGAATATATACACTTTCCATGTGCAAGAATATAAAATTATGCAAAAATAGAACTAGTTGAGGCTTAACTTAGCTAAAATGAAATAATAGTGAATTGAACTCTCATGAGGGAATTAGTTAACCAAATATAGGACAAGAATAAGGCATGAGGACCATGAAACAAGGAGTAGACTTCGGTTGTCCATGCATAAGAGGATAGGAGTGCTCCTAAGAGAAATTTTAGCCATGGAATCCCTAAAATGTAGGGATAGAGCACTAGTCTAACAAAAGTGGCCAAAATATCCAATAAAGATAACATTGGAATAATGAAACTAAGATTAACTAGAAAAAGGAGAGAAAATGTACTCCTAGGAAAGTGAAAGTTGTAACATTGTTCCAATACCTAGAAGATGCCTTTATAGCTCAATTTCTAAGTTTTATCTAATGACCATGGATAACACTAGAACACACATACCTAGTTCTAAGAAACTTTCATGGTTCCCATATCCCCAATTATAGGGCAATGGCACCCTTAGGATATCATGTGTGGTGGTTCAAGGTAATCATGTTGGCCTTGGATCCTAGAAGATTTCTTTAGGTCCTAAGGCCTAATCTTCCTCTTGTAACCATGTCTGGACCCTCGTGACATATCCCTAGTTCTAAAAACCTTCTAATGTATCCCATATCCCCTTCCAAAAGACAAATAATCCAAAATATGTCATATGTGGTGGTTCGATGTCTCATTCATGGAGCTTGAGTATTAGAAGCTACCTTTAGGGGCCAGTTCAAGTTTCCTCCCCTACACATGGTTAAGGTAGTGAGACTCATACCTTGAAATTAAAGCATCCTAATGACCTCCATATCCATGATTAGAGGCAATTGATACTTACAATAGGTTAGGTGTGGTGGCTCGAGACCTCAAGGCCCATACCTAGAGATGAAAACCTTAGAATTTCATTGATATCCCCACTCAAAGGGTAATGATACCCTTGAGAGGTCATGTATTATGGTTTGACGTTTATTATCGTCCCTTGATGCATCAAATATTCATTTATGGCTTAAGGTATAGATTTCATTTCCCAACCATGTCTAATAACTCGAGACCAATACCCACTACTCAAAACCTCCTTATGCTATTTATATCCCAACTTGAAGGTAAAGGATTTAACCCTAGTAGATCATACATAGTGCTTCAAGATGCCATTTTGGGCCCCAGATGCTTATAATATTCCTTTAGGGCCTACATCCAAGCTTCATCCCTTAACCGTTTATAGGAACTCGAGACACATGTTTAGTGGTTAAAACATCCTTATGGAATTTTTATCCCACTCATAGGCCAATTATTCCCTCAAGATGTCCTATTATGTGGTTCAAGGAATATTTATTTACCTATATTCCTAGAGGCTTCCTTTAGGGTCCAACGTTAGGGTTTCCTTTCTCAACCATTTATATGGCCCCACGAACTTAAAATTAGACAATATATGTTGGCTTTGTGAAAGGTGGAAGTATCAGAGAAAACAAATATGAAGTACATAAGCATTCACATGATGATCCAACGTATATACTCATCAAGAGGACATTCATCAATCAAAATGATTTTGAAAGTGAAGCAGGAAAAATATCAATGAAACTCACAAATTAAGGGCAAGCACAACAAAGATTTATTGCACAGGAATCCTCAATTCATATATAATTAATGAACAAAACAATCAAATATAATTCCATTCAAATATGTAGAAAATTTGTGGGAATATGGAGATAATACAAACTCATATTTATCTCATAAGAGTCTTTGATAACAGATATACAGATCAGACATAACTCCTAGTTCCCTCACATGAAGGTTTTCTCCACAATCTAACTCTTTGAACCCCAGAACCTCCTTTTACTATCAAAATTCTAGAATTTATAACCAATCACAACCTCTGAGTTGTTACCAGCTCTTTTGGAATATAATTTATCAACAAACAAAAATAAAATGGATCTCTAATTCATAGCAATAAACTTGGAATTGATTTCCAAAGTTAAGCTTATTGATAAATGCTTAAGAAGGCTCAAAATATGCTTTGCCACCTGCAATCATCAAATTCTAAAAAAATTCCTTGAAATGTTGGATTTGATTTAACACATGCTATGCTCTCTCCTTGAAATGTTGACCTATAAATATGGAACTGATTTGGAAACTAATGGGATTTCCCCTTCTAATCTAGAGCTCATATATTATCTAGTGAAACCTATTATTTAGATCTAGGATTTGATACATAATTTACTATGTTTGATACTGGCCTGCCACCTATTAGATTTCCTTGAGGTCAACCAAAGGCTCAAATATTATGTCACAAATTTATGGAGTCATTGCTTCAACATTTAATTTCCTCTTCTTCCAACATTTCAATACTTAACATTTATTTGCAATGGAAAACCTCAAAAAATAGTAGTTCTACATCTCAGTTCGATAGCTCCATAATCATTTCTTGAAGCATGATTTGTAGAATAATATAAATATCAAAGGGATAAATGCCATAGCCCAAATCTCTTGTGGATGTGAATAAAAATTCTCCTTATTGTGCTCACAAATTTAGGCAAAATAATCTTGAATGAAAGTTGTAGGACAAAGCATTAGAAACTAAATCTATAATGGTATATATTTCATGATTTCCCTGACTTGAAATTTTAAATAGTTTTGTGATCTAGTATCCGAGCAAAATCCCAAAATGCTAATGAAACCTCATTTTTGTAAACATAGAGAATCTTTTGAAACTGGTGTCAATTAGACAGCATAAGGCGATTATTGAACCTGCAATTCTATTACAACCTATAAAGTACGATATTTGGCCTCCAAACCTTCATCACTCTTGAAATATCGCTTTGTTGCAAACCATATTTTTGACATTCGGATGCCTTGATATTTAAATGCATATTTCCCTTGACATTTGGCTCACACCTAGGCATGTGAAGGGAAAAGGAACACCGCGCAGTAAAGAAGATTTAACTGCGCAGTAGATGGATACCTTCTTTTTGTTTTTTTTGGACTTCGCGGATCATACAATAGAGAACTTCAAATTTATCTTCGCGGAACACTTTCCTCACTAAGAATTAACTTCGCAGTTTTAAATGCGCGGCAATTTAAATTTTACTTCGTGGCAAGTAACTGCGCGGCATTCACTTCACAGCAAGTAACTGCGCAATTTCGACTTTTCACTGTGCGGTGAACTTCAGAGTGATGCGAAGTTAACTTGGCGGCAA
Organism: Larix kaempferi; assembly: GCA_027924585.1. Lineage (NCBI taxonomy): Eukaryota > Viridiplantae > Streptophyta > Pinopsida > Pinales > Pinaceae > Larix > Larix kaempferi. Next base: position 19,759,050 of record BSBM01000887.1, read on the forward strand.
TACTCTACTTCGCGGTATCCTCAAATACTTCACGGTTCACTTAACCAAACTTTATCATGTAAAATATTTCTTTAAGACATAACAACTAAAACATCTTAACGCGAAGTTACTCAATGTTAATTTAGAACTTTCACTGTGGTGAACTATTTGTGAATCTTGATTTCTTTTACTGCAGGTAAATGTAAACACTATTCACGCGAGTAAAAGTGGAGAAGATGTGCGACTTGCAATAAACAACATTCTTGAGAATGAAACATAAAACTATAGACTTGTATATTTACCACACTAAACTGCGCAGCTCCTCAATTCATGGAAATGAGTTTCACTGCAATATTTTACATTCACAAAGCTTGGGATCTTGATACAAACTTCACGGATCTTCACTTCTACTCTGCGTAATTTCTCTCATACACATCTCTCTCTGATTTTTAACTAAGAGCTTCTATTTATAGATTTTTTCTATCAACCGACTTAGGAACGCTTCTTATGGAAGCTACAGGATTGCATTAAATACTGAAATAAATTCTATCCTAAGGTTTCTTGACTTGCGAACTATTAACACGGTTACATAACTGCAAACAAGACGTGCGTAGGATTATTTACGGACTTGTTGACAGACTAATGCTGCGAACATCTCACTGACACAAACAGTCTGACAGAGTGACTGACAGAGCCGGCGCAGTAAATACGTGATCAGCTCATTTAATTAGATATTTCCAACAGCATGTACCTTCACACTTGGTCACTTCTCTTTATTTGCTTTAAATGATAATGGAAACTTCCTCTCCTTTTAGATCACACTCTAAGTATTGGAAAATTGACTTTGAAGTTCTTCTCGAAATGTTTCAAACTCATTTCCCAATTTAAGTATGAAAATCCTGATTGAAAATCTAGCACAATTGTTGATGTCAAGAAAGACGTATCCACGTTTTTTAATATAATTTTTTTAGAATATGAATTGAAAATCTAGCACAATTGTTGATGTCAAGAAAGACGTATCCACCTTTTTTAATATAATTTTTTTAGAAAATGAAAAGCAACTGAGTAGTAGAAAATGATGTATAAAGTTATGAATGAACATCATCACATTCATATCATACTAAATCCAAGAAAAAAATACTTAATATACGAGCAAATGAAGCCAAAAGTGAAGATACTTTTGATGCATGTCAATCATTGCAATTAGAAATGAATTCTTAGCATAAGCTACTATAGGATGAAGTGTAAAGACATAATAGACAAAGGGCTACTATAGGATGAAGTGTAAAGACATAATAGACAAAGGGTAGAACCACATTCGTGGTGCCAGTGATTATTCAATGGTTTTAGGGGCCGATGAAGAATTATGAAGTAGCACTAAATATAATAGTGGAGTGTCTATTTGGCATCCATAAGTTGTTTACAATATACCAAAGGTCGGATTGTGACTTGGGAATGGGTTCAATGCATCAAACCCAATAATGGAAGTCAAAATTTCCTATAGCGGATAAGTCTTACATTACGAAAAAAAATTCTACCAGAACTTTCAACTTTCTGCAGTGAGTCCTTTTCAAAATATGTTGATTTTTCTATCACAATCTTAGTGAAAGATCAAAAATTTTGACAAATATATTATAGTGCTAACATTGACTCCAATTGGGATGATGTCCTCCATGTGAGGCATCAAAGAACAATAGACCATGTGCCTTTTCAAAAATTCTTTCCATGAAACTTATTACATGTTCATTATATTCTAATACCAGCTCTGAACTTTGAAAATAGGCTTTAAATACGAATCATAATTATCATATAAAGATATGATCCTTCATGGACTATAGGTTTGCTTCTCTTATGAAAAGGATGATCAGAATTTTCAGTGAAAGAAAATACTACTAGATTCCCATGTAATTTATCATCATCTTTGGACGCTTTAACTAATATTCGCTCATCATCATCTCCTTTACTATATTCCTAAGACTCTACTTCATAATCACTATACACATGATTTATGTTGAAAGATTCCATGTTTGATGATATAGAGATATTCTCCTCTTCCTCCTGATATTCATCATATATGGGTTGATGTTCATAAAAATTTGGCAAAGCAGATGCATCTAGAACAATGTTAAATGCATCTACAATATTTCCATCATTAATTTTATCATCAAAACCATCCTAGAAAACTTCATCTTTGATAAATGAACTAGGAAATGATTCATGTGTGATTGAAAAAAATCTCTTCAGGAAAATATCTTTTACAGTGATGATGAATTGTTGTATGAAACTCTCTTAAAGAAGAAATGATAGAAGGAGGTGAGGATTTGTACCATTCACCAACATCTCCTTCCATGGAATATATGAACATTTTCATCAACACATATTCATGCACAATACCCAACTAATACATGATCTCATGAAAATCAACCAAATGTTCTGGAAGATTTTCATCTTTATCTCCTCTAAATCTGGGAACCATAGTAGGTACAACATTAGGAAAACCATGAATAGTAGAAAAAATGTAAGATGCAAACCTCATATCTAACATAGAAGCAAATGATTTTGACATCTTGCAATCGGTGGAGTCATCGATGAATCATGTGGATTATTCAAACCATGGAGTCACTGGGTGAATGATATAGCAGCCAATCTTCTATGACTAATCCTTGTTCACCATCAAGAATCGGATCTATTCATTGTTATACACTCAAGGAAAAATGCATCGTTCCTCTGCTCGTCAGAAACAGCGACAAAAGATATTAGTCCTAAAGTTTGCACTAGACTGCAATAGAACAAAGTTTAGGCACCTTAGTTATTGCATAGGTTTGGTTGATTGGTGGATCAAGCTAATTGGGAATATCTTATTTATAACTAGGGATAGTTTTCATAATTATTAAAATATTAAAAATATTGTAATTAATAAAAATGTTTTTTTATTTTTTAGAATATTTTCAATTACTAAAACTAAGCATGTGCCCAAGAACTATGAAATATAATCATTCATAAACAAATACTAAAATTAAACATATATTAAAGAACAAATATGATGATCCATAAACATATGCAAAATGAAGACATAACCTTAAAAACATAATTCCATATTTGTAATGCACCCCCTCTCTATATATATTAAATAAAAACAAATTTCAATCGAGTTTCTACTCCTAGCATATCCTAAAAGCCCCATCAAATGCCTGATTATATGTTTCTCATATGATCATAAATAAACATTTCAAATAAATAAAAAACTTCAACCAAGTTATTAAGGCATGTACGTACATGCAAAAAAGACTCCATTCCTGGTACACCTATCCATCTCTTTGAAATTGAGCTTCCTGCATCATTCTACTAAGGAAGGATATTATAAATTCAAAACAATCATAAAGGACAGTCTGTCTATCAAAGGAATAGGATACAAAAAAAAGACAGTCTGTCTATCAAAGGAATAGGATACAAAAGATCTAGCCCGCCCACTCTCACAGAACAAATAATGCAGCAAGGGATCTAAACTCACAAAATTTGTTAAATGCAGCAATGCCGCAACTCCGAATGTGCAGTTAGGAAGTCCTCAATAAGATCATCAACAGTCATGTCATCATAATCCATTAGTACTTGATAAGTGAATTCCAATCGGAACTTGATAACTATGATTTAGAGTTTTATTCACTTTCACCCATTTATATCAAAACCATATTCTAGGGATTGCATGTGGGGGGCATGGTCTTACGAGGAGACCATGAGAGGGCCGCATTTGGGATACTAGAGATCTTGCTTGGCCGGATTGCCTAATATAAGCTGGTGGGTAGAATCAAGAGCAGTGAAAGACCAAGCATAAGTATTCCAACTTGTTTGCATGGGCACAACTTGGGATTCATATGGTACCACAGTCACATTCAGTGTTTCTGCCCGCCCTGCGCATGTACCGGTGGCAGTGAAGGAGAGGGAGTAAAGTGATCCCCTCTTGAGGCCTTGAATCCTCTGAGATAGCTTCCCATCGTTTCCCAATCTTACACCGAATCCCGCTCTAGGAAAAACCAGATACTGTTTGTCATCGTGCTTCTCTTTCAATGAGATGTACTATACCAGTCCTTTGGTCTCCCAGTTGGGTAATAGGTTTTGGCCTATGATCACGTTTTACGCCATACCCCAAAATGGAGGAGCCACCTTGAAATCTCCGTTTGGGATCGAACCTATTTCCAACCATATCAAAGCAAGTTGAAATCACAGTTTTTCCATTAGTCCAAAATCACACAACATTTGTAGTTGTAAAAAAAACACCACAAAAATAATTGTCAAGAACAACGACAATAGTGGATAACCATCTTAATTTTGAAGTGTTATACCTTGGGAGACCAGTTGCAACAAAATGAATCTGTATCATTCTTGGTGTTACTTTACAAAATGGGAGACCAATTGCAACTAAATGAATCTGTATCATTCTTGGTGTTACCTTAGAGAATCGGAAGATAAAAGTAAATTTACTATGCATTGACATTGAAAACTCTATCAACTATATTGTGCATTCACACTGCAAACCCTATATTGTGTATTGACATTGAAAACCCTATAATATGCATTGACATTGAAAACCCTATAATATGCATTGACATTGAAATGACAAATCTTCATAAAAAAAGACAAAGACACTATCAACTATAATGTGCATTCACATAATCAGAAGAAAAAGATCACACTATCAACTATATTGTGCATTCACACTAAAAATTTTATATTGTGCATTGACATTGAAAACCCTATACTATGCATTGACATTGAAATGACAAATCTTCATAAAAAAAGATGAAAAAATAATAATAACAAAATGAGCTGGTATTTTTACAACTAGCATATTCATATAATTTAACATATTCATATAACATATTGTAAAATGCTAGAATTTTTACAACTATGAAAACTAACATATTCATATAACCTTCAACAATGTGTTTGAAAAAAATGAAGCAAAAAAAGAAATCTTGTACATAAATATTGAAAATTTTGATTGCAAAATCAAACTTACCATCTTTGGCTATGGTATATGTCCAAAGAAGACAATGCAGAAAACAAACAACAAATATCCTTATCCCAAATTTCCACATCTTTACAAATCGATAGGATGCCTATACCAAATTGGAGCAAGTCTAAAAAAAAGTGAGTGATATTAGCATGGAGCCTTGTATCCTATTTATATGTAATTTTGGACTTTTCAACTATATTTAAATATTAAAATAATAATGTCATTTGAATGGAGTTGGCAAATGGTTCTAATTTTGAATTTTTTATGGGCCAAAAGATTTAATTAATTGCAATGCAATTAAATCTTTTGTTGAAATGGTAACTTTTCAACTATATTTAAATATTAAAATAATAATGTCATTTGAATGGAGTTCACATACCAAATTAGAGCAAGTCTAAAAAGAAGTGAGTGATATTCGCATGGAGCTTTATATCCTATTTATATGTAATTTTGGACTTTTCAACTATACTTAAATATTAAAATAATAATGTCATTTCAATGGAGTTCACAAATGGTTCTAAGTTTTGAACTTTTTATGGTCCAAAAGATTTAATTGCAGGAATCGTGCATTTAAATCTTTTGTTGAAATGGTAACTTTTCAACTATATTTAAATATTAAAATAATAATGTCATTTGAATGGAGTTGGCATACCAAATTAGAGCAAGTTTGAAAAGAAGTCAGTGATATTCGCATGGAGCCTTATATCCTATTTATATGCAATGTTGGACTTTTCAACAATATTTAAATATTAAAAAAATAATGCCATTTAAATGGAGTGGGCAAATGGTTCTAAGTTTTGAACTTTTTATGGTCCAAAAGATTTTAAGTGCAATTAAATCTTTTGTTGAAATTGTAAATTTTCAACTATATTTAAATATTAAAATAATAATGTCATTTGAATGGAGTTGGCAAATGATTCCAAGTTTTGAACTTTTTCTGGGAATCATGCAATTAAATCTTTTGTTGAAATGGTAGTTTTTCATTATTCAAATTGTTGCATTTTGTATCACCACTCTCTCAAAAATCCTTCGTCATCCATATTATGCAAAAATTGAACACTAGAAAAATAACTTGAAAAATGATCCAAAACTTGAACTTTTAGCTTACACCCATTTGAACTACTTTTTAGAAGAGGTTTTCAACCCCACATTAATCATTAGTACAGGTCCATTTAACCCTTAAAAGGGTTTTTGTTTATGGTAGCTATTAAAAAACTATTTTTAATTAAGATAAAACATTTAGCTTACACAAATTTGAAGTACTTTTTAGAAGAGGTTTTCAACCCCACATTAATCATTAGTATAGTTCTGTTTAACTCTTAAAAGGTTTTTTTTTGCTTACTATAGTTATTAAAAAAATATTTTTTACATTTATTTATAAAAAAACTTTAATTTTTAAATAAAATATGTTATTTATAATTAGAATATTAACTTAAAAAAAACATTCAATCTTTCTCAACCTTTAAAATTCCAACTCTCTTAAATAAGTTAAATAACAACCAATTTTTATTTTATAAATATTATAAGTAGTAAAGTGTTTAGTTTAAAATGGTGTAGTCTAAATATACTAAGTTTTCAACCTTTTCCGTCTTATTGTGTTCTGGGTTGGAAATATTTAAAAAATATTAGAAACACATATATTAGCTATGGAAATTGCATAATTTGGGTTCCATAGCGGTATTCAAGGCTATTGAATCTATTTAAGGATTCAAAAACAAAATTTAAACACTTCCAAATTTGGATTTTGCCAAAAACAAATTATTAGATTCTGAATTCTACTTTAGGCATATTTATCTCTTTGAAGAATTTTAGGATCAACAAGTAATGACAAAAGGCACTTTCGAGGCCTACTAGGCTAGTAGGTTTTATAAACACTAAGTTCAGATGAGGGTTTGATTAGTTTTCAGTAATTAGGTAATCTCATTGTGAAATGTTTGGAGATGATGAAGACGCCATTTCTAGTCTTTTGCCGATTTTTAGTATGGGTAAACATAGGAGGAATCTGATTTTAGTTTGGAGAATTTTATCAATGGTTTTGGACAAACTCTGCGCGGCCAAGAACATTGATTTTTTATCTTTGATTCAAGTTTTGAATAACAACAGTTTTTTTCCATGTGAAAAAAAAAGTCCTCAAGTAGTCATGAGTTAGAGGTAAGACCTCTCCTCCCAATGTTGGGGAGGTCATGGGTTTAACCATCCATAAATAATGAGGAACTATTGAGAGGAATTTCCACTAAATTATTCATGGGAAAAAATAGAATATTAACTTTAAACCAAATTTCAAGAAATAAGTACTCAATTTTCATAATATTTTAAAACATTAATGATCTCTTAAACAAGAGCCATGTGATGGCATACTTTTGAATTGTGCAAAGCTTGCTAAAACAAGATAGTATGGTGAATAGTGATCAAAGATCCATATGAATTCCATGTTTTATTTGAAACCATATGAAGATTAGCAATCAAAAACCCATATGAATGTCTATTTTATTTAAAACCGTTGAACAAGTTGTAATTTTATAACCTTGCAACCATAATTAAATCACATATAGAGAGGAATTAATCCATCATGGACTTAATATACAAGAATAGAAAAACAAATAGCATCTTTTTTTTCACCAAGAAAAAATGCCAATAACTTGTTATTCAGAAGGATGAATCAAAGTTACAAAAATTGCTCAGAGTCTATCCACTCCTAACCCAAGTCAAAAATATACTTCATAACATCATTACAATAAAAAACCATCACAATGTTGTCTTCAAAATCTAATCAAGACTCTTTTTAAAACTTACAACAAACAGTTAAACTATAGTCCTATTCTTTAGTGCTTCCAACTCAAAAGCATTATTCCTAAAGCCACATAAGTTTTATCAAAAAAATTACGACATTCTAACTTCAAAAAACTGGAGCTTCTAAAGCAAATATACTAGTTGAGCTTCTAAAGCAAATATATCAGCCAGGAGACCTGTAGACTGCCACTTCCCATCAATCTTTGATCTTCATAATACTCATAATGAATCTAGCCTTTGAATATTCCCACGGCCTTATTTGATAGTCTGTCAGCTCCAGTGGTTTAAAGTCTATAAACATGTTTGAAAGTGAGAAATTTATAGTGAGCTTTCAGAACCATGGTCCTATGTTTCCAACAATCCAACAGATTGACTTGAATATTAAACTTACCAGAATCCCAATCCACAATTACTTTGGATTCACCATCCACTTGTGAAAAGAGGATATTTTTCGTGTGTGCAAAATATAAAAGTCCCCAAAGTGCCATAAGATCTTCCCTAGAATTTGTGCCTTCCCCACAACCCATCCATAGGAGGTATTTATGAAAACATATCATTTTAATAATCATTCCTGCACCACTATATCCATACTGAGAGGCCATATCAAAAAATCCAATAGGACAATCCTTATTAAATACTCGAATAGGAAAATATTTGGCAATCCCTTCAACCCGTTCTTTGTGAAATTCATTGTAAGCTCCAATAATATTTGTAACCATCATAGAGGTGTTTACTTTAGCATTCTCAAAAAGTACTTTATTGCTAGGTCTCCATATACCCCAAATTAGAAAGAGAGGTAACTCTTTATGTCTAAAGTTATTCTTAATACACTTTAGAAAGCAATCTTCAAAAGATAGATTTGACCAATAAAATGGAATCTAAAGGAATCTAGAAACCTTCATCCAAACTTATTGAGCAAACATGCATGTAACAAATAAATGGTCAACAGTTTCCTCATTTTGGTAACATGGATAACATAAATTCAGACCAAATCCACCCCTTCTAATAAGATTGTCTCGAGTCATTATTTCATTTTCCAATACTAACCAACTGAAGAGTTTGAGCTTTAAAGGATCCCACCACTTCCAAAAGGATTGATACCACCATTTGTCAATTGTTTCTGTAGCTAGGGTTTTCACCCCTGCTTGCGCAAAAGGGCACCTACTAAGGAAAGGGATCCTTGGTAGCAAGTTAAAGGGAAATGATAAAACCTAAACTACTCATAAAAACAACAAACAATCTGATCTAACTTGTGTATGAGATTAAAAACAACTTAAAGTAGTAAACAATAGATTTTCAAAGCAGTGAAATAAAGAATCTTTAACTTTTTTGTGTTATGGGCAAGCAAGGGCTTGCAAAAGATTTACCTCGCAAATGAGGCCGGTGAAGCTCTGATAGTGTGTTCCAAGGCTTTTTTGCTTCCGTACTCTCCTCCTCAATGCTTTTGGTGGTGGCCAATATTTCTATCTTCTCTAGAGAGGCCAACGCTCAATGATGGATGGCTAAGGCTTGACAAAATTTTACCAACATAAGGGTAGAGTAGTTGAGGATCTATGAAATGAGGGGCCTCCACCCCTTTTATAGACTTAGATTAGGGTTTTAGGGCATTTTAGGGTTTTTGCCCTCTTTTCTCTTTTGTTTTTGATTTTCTTTTAAGTTTTATTCCCTATTATTTTGATTTTGACCCTCTTTTGGGGTTTTGGTATGTTTTTGAGGGAATTTTGGGTATTTTGGTACCCATTTGGGTTTTCTGGGGTTTTGGAGGCTAGGTTGGTAGGAAATTTGCTCAACAGAGGTGTATGTCCAAAGGGATGAGTTGGTGAGCACTTTTTTGGTGTTAACAGTTTCCATAGAGGATGTGATAATCGCCTCATATGGAAATTTTGTTGTGACTTGAGCTATAACGGTATTCCAGGACCAAATCAGTTGATTGTGACTATCAGTAACTTAATCCCATAATGAATAAAACCTTTAATATAATGATTACATGCTAAAGCAAAATCACCATGCAAACCCATATTCTCAGCCAAAAACCAATACTTGGAATCAAGTTTTCTAGCCTCGGGTCTCCTAACATGAGCCAAATATTTAAAAACAAAGGAATTCATATATGAAACTAACTCAAGAGAAAGTTTAAAAAATTATTCACCTCCAATGATAGGGTATTCCCCCAGTCTAATTTGCTTTAAATTTCCCACATTCCATGATATCCATCTTTCAAGACAGTGAATAGTATCAATCAATATTTTCCAACTATTTGAGACATTTTTACCTTTTTAAGGGGATCTCTAAGCCAATCTATAATAGATTTTTTCTTTAAATATTTATCTTGTACAACCTCACTCCACAAACCCTTTCCCATAATACGTCTCCATAAAATTTTCATAGCAAGAGATTTGACAAACATGAAAATGTTTTCTTATTCCCCATCCACCTAGTTTCTCTGGCAAATCAATTTTATCCCATTTGACTAGATGTATGCCTTCCTTGCCTTTTTTTTCCTATCCATAAGAAAATAAACATTTTATGTTGAATTTTATTTAAAATGAACATTGTAATTTTAGCTAATGAAAGCGAGTAGACAAGAATATCTTCTCCCTCCATAGTTCACCACTTATAACACCAATTATCTATCCTCTTTTCCACCTTCTTTAGTACAAGCCAAAAAAAATCCTTCTTCATACAACAGTTTGGTTTGAGAAAATATCCCAGGTATTTAATCCCTGATTCCATAGGTTCTATTTTGAAAGGGAAAATGTAGTGCATTCATTTATGAATGACTCGATTGTGTGTGCAAGCGGATTGGCGTAGGAACTTGAAGAACTAGCTCATTTATGAATAAATTCAATGTTTTAGGTTATTACTTCTGAATAAGATGAATGATGATACTTAGATGTTTATGTTTCCATGAAATTGATAACATTATGGTTAATAAATGCAATTATGTTTATGCATTATTTATTATGTTCTTTTGATAGGTTGTCAAGTGTGACAAGGAAACACAAGTACATATGGCTCAAGGTTGCATTGATACTGCACGGACTCTAGATTGAGTCGAGTATCCACAACAGGTGATGTTAACATGGTACAATTTGACATATTATATTTTATGCTTAGAGTGATTTGAAGCACGTGGAGTTTTCACATGCAGACACAGGATCAAGATTGCCAATCGCTCCACATAAAGTTAATGGGGTTGAATGGGGAAGAGATGTCAGTAATACTAGTGATTTATTCCATGTGACAGGTTGAAAAGAAAGAGAGGATTTCTCACGTGAGGTGCATGTTTCTGTGAGGATAGATCGTGGACTCAATCACTCACAAGGATCTACTAAGGGGTGTGCAATAAGGACATGGCCTTATTTACTAGTAACCATGCATCTCTTGTCAAGGTCAACCGAACTAAGCTAATGTGATCTTAGTCGTCGCACCAATCCCTGCCACGAAAAAAGGGATATTTGAAGGGCATGAGGAATTCATGCCACCCTTGATATTCCCATCGAAATCAAAATGCAATGCCTCGATAAAATAAAAACACAAGGGGGTAAAAATATTTATTTTAATAATAAATTAAATGGGTTTAAATAATTATGACCAAATAACAAAAAGAATAAATTATAAATCGTAAATTAAATTAACTTGTGCATAAAAAAACGGATTGAATTATTAAATTAACACTTAGTGAACTCAAAGCGCGCACACACACACAAATAGGATAAGTGAATAAATCAAAGGAAACATATACGAGAGGATCTAGGAAAGTGGGCAAGGATAAATATTTAATAAATAAATGGAAAAATACGAAATAGTGTGCAAAGTGACACATGGGTGGTTGAATAATAAAACAAAAGGTAAATACATAAATCCTAATTATGTATGTGAGGGACACATGGAAAGGTTTTCAAGGCTATAAAGAGAGAAGGGGGGCATGGATCCCACACACCTCCTTTCCCTATCGTTGGATTCCACAGTTGATGTCAATTTTATTCGATGATTGCTAAGAGTTTGGTTTGTTATTGTGTGAACGGGGTTGGTAACCCCTTAGTGCTATCTATTTGTTCTAACTACGCTATCATAATTCTCCACATTCAATCCCATTGTGGCTCGGGGATCCCTAGAGAAGAAGAGCACCCTTCAGGAGTTGGTAGGGTGGTATTCGGTAGGCGTGCAATGATTGGAAATCAAGGAGTGGATTCGCACATCGGACTCCGACAGCTCTTCCATATCCTTCGACGATCAGTGACTAAGAGAAATCTCGGGTTCTTACAAACTTCTTATTACAGTTTATTTTGCAAATTATATTTAAAACAATGATTTGTAATCAATCAGAGTGGAGATGTAGAAATTGTACCTTCATATTAATAATTCATGTAGATTCTAATGATTAATTTATTGTTGTAAAGAGTTCTAATATGGATGGACATATTGTAAATATTGTTTAGAGAAATGAAACTGTAACTTGTTATTTAAATCAGTAAATGTTGCACTTCCTCTTCCAATTGGAAATTGTAGTCTACAAGACTATAACAGATATGGATATTAATAATTCGGTTAGGAAAACTATAGTATTCTCATTTGATCCAGTGCAATTTTTCTTTGAATCAATTATTTATGTAAAATATTGTTGGTTCATTAAAATCGTAAATATGATTTCAGTTAAATAAATACCGTAAAGTATCAGTCTATTGACCCAGTTGTAATTGTTCCCTCAAATCAGTCATTGTGTAAACTATTGTTGGATCAATACAATCATAAATATGCCTTCAGTTAAATAAATACTGTGAAGTATTAGTTTGTTGATCCATTTGTAAATCGTTCATTCGAATCAATCATCTGGGTAAACTATTGTGGGATGGAGGAAGTGGTATCTATGCCTGCGATTAGTAAATATGGTGAGTAGTATTATGATTCCATAAACTTGAGTTTGGTCATCACTTCCATCCTCACTTCGAGAGAAATGCTTAACACATGTAGTTACCATTCACCTTTGTTTCTTATTTCATTCCTTCAAGAAAACAAATCCCCACTCAAATTCAGGTATATCTAGGGTGTATTAAGATACCCTAAGCTACTTCTTTTCTATGAACTAGAAGAGCAGTAGTTTCCTATTAATTTCTAGACTGAGAGAAAATAACAATTATAAAATTTAGGTTTCACAAACGCATCAACTACACATCGATACATTTTGCAGATGGAATATAAGGATAACGGTCATGAACTTGTCATTGAGGAAACTAAGAGATCACCAGAAGAGCTAAACTTAGACATTTTGATCGACTCTCTCAAGAACAGGGTTTCATCTTTTCCAACATTCAGAGGAGGATGAATAATGTTTTAGTCGTTATTCCCAGCCAATGAATAGTATAAGATTTGGTTGAATTGCTAGTTTGTAGATGTTATTTGGGATATACAATTCTATAACTGTGCAACATAGTCTAATTTTGGTTTTGTTGAGAAATATCCTGCATGTTATAACCCTTAGAGAATGGTATCTAGACAAGCCACTAGTGTCCTCTTTGATAATTTACCAGTTGAGATAGAAACCTGAGTCATAATTATATAAACTGGCCAACGCCATTTGGTTGTTGTAACTTGCAAGAAGGGATTCCATCTTATAGATTTGATAAATCCTTTGGAATTCTAGTGAATGCACTATGTTAATGTGATTTCCTAAGATCTGATTATGCATGGAGGTTATATTGAGAGAAGGGTGAATATGCGTGGCCAATTATTGGTGATGCTTTTGACCATTTGATTAAACCTATAGTCTTTTGCTATTTTCTAGTATGGGTAAACATAGGAGGAATCTAATTTTAGTTTGAAGAAGTTTGTCAATGGTTTTGGACAAAGTCTGGGTAGTCAAGAACACTAAATTGTTATCTTTGATTCAAGTTTGAATAACAACAATATATTTCCATGTGAAAAAACAGTCTGCAAGTAGTCATGAGTTAGTGGTAAGATCTCCCCTCCCAAAGTTGGGGAGGTTATGGGTTTGACCATCCATAAATAATGTGGAAGTACTCCCAGGATTTTCCACTAAATTGTTCTTGGAAAAAAAATTAGAATATTTACTTTAAACAAAATTTCAAGAAACAAATACTAAATTTTCATAATCTTGTAAAAATTTAATGATCTCTTAAACAAGATCCATGTGGTGGCATATTTTTTAATTGTGCAAATCTTGCTAAAGTTGGATAGAATGGAGATTAGCGATCAAAGATCGTTATGAATGTCATGTTTTATTTGAAACCATAGGAATATCAGCAATCATAGATCCATATGAATGTCATGTTTTAAAACCAAATGAATATTAGCAATCAGAAATCCATATGAATGTCATGTTTTATTTAAAACCATCAAACAAGTTGTAATTTTATAACCTTTAAACCATAATTAAATCACATATAGAGAGGATTTAATCGATCATGCACTTAATATACAAGACTTGAACAACTAATATAATATTTTTTTTCACCAAGAAAAAATGCCTATAACTTGTTATTCAGGAGGATGAATCAAAGTTACAAAACTGCTCAGAGTCTATCCATTCCTCACATAGGTCAAAAATATACTTCAAAACATCATTACAATAAAAAACCATCAGAATGTTGTCTTCAAATTCCAATCAAGACTTATTTTAAAACTTACAACAAATATAGTTTAACTATAATCCTATTCTTTAGTGCTTCCAACTCAAAAAAATGTGCCTAAAGCCACGTAAGTTTTATCAAAAAAATTCTCACATGCAAACTTCAAAATATTGGAGCTTCTAAATAAAATATATCAGCTAAGAGACATGTAGACTACCACTTCCCATCAATATTTGATATTCATAATACTCATAATGAATCTGACCTTCATCAATTCCCACGACCTTTTTTGGTAGTTTATAGCTTCAGTGTTGTAAAGTCTATAGACATGCTTGAAAGTGAAAAAGTTAAAGTAAGCTTTTAGACCCATAGTCTTGTGTTTCCAGTGATCCAATAGATTGACTTGAAGACTAAACTTACCAAAATCCCAATCCACAATTACTTTGGGGTCACCAGCCATTTGTAAAGAGAGTATATTTTTCTTGTGTGGAAAATATGAAATTCCCCAAAGTGCCATAAGTTCTGCCCTTGAATCTGTGCCTTCCCCACAACCCTTGCATAGGAGTTATTTATGAAAATAATTCATTTAATAATCATTCCTACACCACTAGCTCCATACTGAGAGGCCCCATCAAAAAATCCAATAGGACAGTCATCATTAAATATTGGAACGGGAAAAGATTTGGCAAGCCCTTCAACCTGTTCTTTGTGAAATTCATTGTAAGCTCCAACAATTTGTGTAACCAGCATAGAGATGCTTACTTTAGCATTCTCAAAAAGTACTTTAGCAATCTCCATTTTCCCCAAATTAGAAAGAGAGGTAAATCTTTATGTCTGAAGTTATTCTTAATCGACTATAGAAGGAAATATTCAAAAGATAGATTTGACCAACAAAAAGGAATCTGAAGGAAGCTAGAAACCTTCATCAAGCTTGTTGAGCAATGATGCATGTAACAAACAGATGGTCAACAGTTTCCTTATTTTGGTAACATAGATAACATAAATTTAGACTAGATCCACCCCTTCCAATAATATTGTCCCAAATAACCAATTGAAGAGTTTGAGCTTTAAAGGATCCAACCACTTCTAGAAAGATTGATACCACCATTTTTCACTTATTTCCATGGAGGATGTGATAATGGAATCATATGCCAATTTTGTTGTGACTTGAGCTATAACAGTATTCCAGGACCAAATCAGTTGATCCTCTCTATCAATAACCTTGATCCCATATTGAATCAAACCTTTAATACAATGATTCCATTCTAAAACAAAATCACCATGCAAACCCAGATACTCAGCCAAAAACCAATACTTGGAATCAAGTTGTCTAGCCTCAAGTCTCCTAACATGAGCCAAATATTTAAAACCAAAGAAATTCATATATCAAACTAACTCAGGAGAAAGTTTATAAAGTATTCACCTCCAATGATAGGGTATTCCCCCAGTCTAATCTACTATACATTTCCCACATTCCATGCCATCCATATTTCAAGATAGGGAATAGTATCAATCAATCATTTTTTACTATTTGCGACATTTGTTTCATTTTTAAGGAGATCTCTAAGCCAATCTGTAATAGATTTTTTCTTTAGTATGTAGCATGTACAACCTCACTCCACAAATGCTTTCCCATAATACCTCTCCATAAACTTTCCATGGAAACATATTTTCCAAACATGAAATTTTTGCTAATTCCCCTTCAACCTAATTTCTTTGGAAGAGAAATTTTATCCCATTTGACTAGATGTATGCCTTCCTTACTTTTTTTCCTTTCCATAGGAAACTAAATATTTTCCGTTGAATACTATTTAAAATGAAATTTGGAATTTTGGCTAATGAAATCCAATAGACAAGAATATTTCCCTAGTACAGATTTTACAATTGTCAATATACCCCTAGAGTTAGCCACCTACAACACCAATTATATGTCGTCTTTTCAACCTTCTTTAAATGCCAAAACCAATCCTTCTTCATATAACAGTTGGGTTTCATAAAATAACCCAAGTATTTAATCCATGAGTCCAAAGGTTCCATTTTGAAAGGGAAAATGTAGTGTCTCACTTTTACTTCATACATTGGCTATTATACTATGTTATTATTTGAGGGAATTCAATTATGAATGACAGAGTTGTGTATGGAAATTCCTTGGCATTGGAACTTGCATAACTATCTCATTTATGAATAAATTGAATGTTTAAGGTTATTGCTTATGAATAAGATTAATGATGATACTTAGATGTTTATGTTTCCATGAAATTGATAAAATGATGGTTAATAAATGCAATTATGTTTATGCATCATGTATCTGTAAAATTAGTCACAGCAGATCTAATGAACAAGTAAATCAATCACAACAGATGAACATAGAAAATATGGTGCAAAACTGTGCAAAACATGCAGCAGTGCTCTCTATCCCAGAAAGGGTGAATGAATTACAATACAAACTGTCACAATGACTGAGCAATTCGAATTGCCTAAGGAGGTCATTCGAATTACAGAATAGAGTGGCTTGACTCTAACTAGGAGTCCTCATCAATCAATCGGTGGTGCTCATCAATGCACAACAACCAGTCATCCAGGTGTCAATCTGAGTCTAACTGAGTGTAATAAGTGTAACTGAAGTGTGTAGCACTGATTTAGGATCTGGAGGCTCAGTGGGGGCGCATGGGAGGCTAACTGAAGTCAGAACAAGTCACCTAATCAAACTGGAGGTCCAACGGAAGTGATACAGTCAGTCGGGAGTGAAACTAGCCTCAAATCAGGGAGAATCGGAGCTAACTGAATGTAACTGAAGTGGAACTGCAGTGGTAGGTGAACAAGTGCGCCCTTCTCTGGCAGTAGGTGAGAAGTGGGCGCCTTTCAGCTTAGGAGGGCTAAAACTCTGTGGTAGGTGGCTCCCAGGTGCTAGAATGAAGTGGATAAGGTGCTGGAGGCATCAAACTGGTGACTGGGATGCATGCAAGTGCATGCAGGTGCATGCAAACCCTAGATTCTGCATGCAAACCCTAATTTGCATGCAAGATCCTGAAAAAGATGATGTGGATATCCGAACACCCCCCCTCAAGCTAGACTATGATGTGCCAACAAAAATAATGTGGGGCCCTGGTAACTAAGACCAAAGGTCACCCCAATACAATAATCCAAAAAAAAATGCTGAAAATAAACTAAGTGAGGAAAGAGGGAAAACCCAGTGGGAAGAAAGCCCCCCCTCAAGCTAAAGCATAATAATGAATCAATCTGTCTCCACCATGATGGAACTCACCCCCAACAGTGAACGGAGGTAAGAGAACTTCTTCTCAGTGAAGCTCTTGGTGAAGATGTCTGCAATTTGCTCATCAGTAGGGCAATATTGCAGAATGATGGTGCGGTCATGCACCAACTGTCGAATGTAATGCATATGAATCTCAATGTGTTTGGTCCTCTGCCGCTGAACTGGATCTGTGGAGATCTTGATAGCACTTTGATTGTCACAAAATAGGACAGTCGAAGTAGTGCCACCAAAACCAAACTCGGAAAGAATACCCTGCAACCAAACTGCCTGAATGCGGGCATTGACTGCCCCTCGATACTCTGCCTCTGCTGAAGAAAGTGCAATGGCTGCTTGCTTTTTGCTGGACCAGCAAATAGCACCATGACCAATCATGAAAACATAACCGGAAGTGGAATTTCGATCAATGCTATCACCTGCCCAATCTGAATCAGTAAAACCAATGAAATCTAGCTCAGAATCTGCAGCATAATGTATGCCAAACTGTCTCGTACCTTGCACATACTGCAAGATCCGCTTGGCTGCTTGCCAATGAAGCTCATGTGGCTGCTACATATATCTTGACACGGCACTCACGGCATATGAGATATCAGGCCATGAGTGTGTCAAATAAAGTAGTGAACCAATCAACTGTCGATACATACTGCAATCTGCAAGCGGTGTGGAATCTCCCTCCTCAAGACTGATTCCTGAGAGGAATGGGAATGGGGCTGCCTTACATTCAGCCATATTAAACTTCAATAACAGGTCGGAAGCATATTTTTGCTGAGATATAGTGATCCCATCAAAATTTTGAGCTATCTCCAAGCCCAAAAAATGACTCAGCAAGCCCAAATCGCTCATGTCAAAAGCTAGATTTAAGGCAGATTTTAGCTTGTTTATTGAAGTAAGTGTGCTACCAGTAATAAGCAGATCATCAACATAAAGCACAATAACCAACAAATTACCTTTAACTCGCTGAAGATACACATTCGGATCAGATTTGCATCTTTGGAAATTCTGAGAAAGAAGGAAGGAGTCCATCTTTGCGTACCAAGCTCTTGGGGCCTGTTTTAACCCGTACAAAGACTTCTTCAATATACAAACCAATGATGGATCTGATGTATAACCCTATGGCTGCTGCATATAGACCTCTTCAGCAAGGTCTCCATTTAAAAATGCACTCTTCACATCCATATGGTGCACTTCCCAGTGCTTGGATGCGGCAATAGCTAAAACAAGGCGAATGGAATCCATCTTTGCAACCGGTGCAAAGGTCTCTATGTAGTCCACTCCTTGGACTTGGGAAAAACCTTTTGCCACCAACCTTGCCTTATATTTTCTGATAGTGCCATCAGCAGCAACTTTAGTACGGTAGACCCATTTACACTTCACTAATTTTCTTCCAGGTGGAAGAGAAACTAGCTCCCATGTGTTGTTCTTTTGAAGAGAACTGTACTCTTCGTCCATGGCACTTTTCCATCTCGGATCTCGATGGGATGAATAGTATGATGTAGGATCTGAACCAGCCATCAAATAACAAATCTCAGGAAGAAATGGATCAGCAATAGAAAGAGCCATACCTGCTCTTTGAAAGTCTCCTCTTGTTCGTCTCGGATCAGCAAGATTTCCAAGACTAGAACCAGCAGATTGTAGAGTGTTTTGGGCCCACTTTGGTAACTGAGGAGGATCATAATGGTCGGATTCTGAACCTGATATGTCATGATCATCATATGCTGCTACAATATCAGAAATATCAGAACTCATACCTTCATTATCGCTGCTCGGATCTTCTTCTGGTGAAGGCGGTGAATCGGCAGTCTTTTCCTCGACTAGTTGCAATTCTTGAAGCGGTTCTTCAAACTGCACACTGCGCTCTATGAATATCTTTTTAGATCTGATACCATGTAAAATTAGTCACAGCAGATCTAATGAACAAGTAAATCAATCACAACAGATGAACATAGAAAATATGGTGCAAAACTGTGCAAAACATGCAGCAGTGCTCTCTATCCCAGAAAGGGTGAATGAATTACAATACAAACTGTCACAATGACTGAGCAATTCGAATTTCCTAAGGAGGTCATTCGAATTACAGAATAGAGTGGCTTGACTCTAACTAGGAGTCCTCATCAATCAATCGGTGGTGCTCATCAATGCACAACAACTAGTCATCCAGGTGTCAATCTGAGTCTAACTGAGTGTAATAAGTGTAACTGAAGTGTGTAGCACTGATTTAGGATCTGGAGGCTCAGTGGGGGCGCATGGGAGGCTAACTAAAGTCAGAACAAGTCACCTAATCAAACTGGAGGTCCAACGGAAGTGATACAGTCAGTCGGGAGTGAAACTAGCCTCAAATCAGGGAGAATCGGAGCTAACTGAATGTAACTGAAGTGGAACTGCAGTGGTAGGTGAACAAGTGCGCCCTTCTCTGGCAGTAGGTGAGAAGTGGGTGCCTTTCAGCTTAGGAGGGCTAAAACTCTGTGGTAGGTGGCTCCCGGGTGCTAGAATGAAGTGGATGAGGTGCTGGAGGCATCAAACTGGTGACTGGGATGCATGTAAGTGCATGCAGGTGCATGCAAACCCTAGATTCTGCATGCAAACCCTAATTTGCATGCAAGATCCTGAAAAAGATGATGTGGATATCCGAACAGTATCATGTGCTTTTGATAGGTTTTCAAGTGTGACAGGGACAGATAGGTACATATGGAGAAAGGTTGTGTCGATACTATATGGACTCTAAATTGAATCAGGTATCCACGACAAGTGATGTTAACATGGTATAATTTGACATATAATATTTTATGCTTAGAGTGATTTGATGCACGTGGTGTTTTCACGTGCAGGAATAGGATCGTGATTTTCAATGAGTCCACATAAAGGTAATGGGATTTATTAGGGAAGAGATGCCAGTAAGACTAGCAATTCAATTCATGCAATGGGTTGAAAAGCCAGAAAGGACATCGCCGGTGAGGTGCATTTTGCTGTGAGGGTAGGCCACAGAATTGGTTACTCATGGGGATCTATTGGGGGGTGCGCAATAAGGTCACAACCTTCTTCCCCAAGAATCATGAGCCTCTCAGCAACAGTCAATCAGACTAAGTTAACGTGGTCTCAGTCGTCGCACCAATCCCCACCATGTAAAAAGGAATATTTGAAGGGCATGAAGGAAGTCATGTAAACCTTAATATGCCATCAAAATGCAATGCCTCGATAAAATAAAAACATAAGGGGGTAAAAAATTTAAAAAGAAATGAAATGGATTTAAATAATTATGACCAAACAAGAAAAAATATAAATTATAAATAGTAAATGGAATTAACTTGTGCATAAAGAAGAAGGATTGAATTAATAAATAAAGACTTAGTGAACTCAAAGCACACACACACAAAAACAATATCCAATTGAATATATAAAATACAATTATATAACAAATTAATGATGAAATGCAAAAAATTATCAAATTCCACTTTTACAAACTAAAATATAAATTACATTCATATGCCAATAATAATTTGAACTATAAAATGTAATTATATTACAATATTGATCTAAAATCTAGTATGGCTAACTCAAAGGTCATTGTTGACTGGGCCAATAATAAAGAAAATATAGAAATAGAAAGACTCCATCATGTGTTGGAAGAAACCCAAATTCTAATTCAAACTTTCCAACGGATACCCTTTACACATGTTCTTTGAGAGATAAATCAAAAGTCATACGAGCTATCCAAAGAAGCTCTCAATTTGATTGTCGACACTTTCTATTACAAAAAATTGTTGAGAGGATAATTGATTCAAGCGATGTCTATTCATCTATAATCTTAATATGATTATCAGAAAGCATCAACAATTTGATGATGGCTCTCCTTTTGAACAGTATGGTCAACAAGTCCTCTTTCTATTATGTTTCCAAAGGCAATCAGTTCACAGTATGAGGACTCCCAATCCTCCATTTTGGAACAAAAAGTACAAGAGATTATAGTATTTTTGTGAACTATAGTATGAGAAGTTCCCTCTTTTTATGGAACCATACAATGTATATTCCTTTTGATAAATATATGATTTTTCCCTATAGAAAAAATATAACAATATTCATATCATTATATAACACTACAATATAAAATTCCATAACATTTATCCATGCTCCTTCCACAAACTATAATATAAATTGCATTTATATGTTGATAACAAATTCAACTACGAAATGCAATTATTTATCAAGATTTATGCCAATATATTTATCAAGACAAATTAACATAGAATGCAATAACAATTATTGGCAATGCCCTTCCCCAAACTGTAATATAATTCACATTTACATGAAAATAACAATTGAACTATAAAACTCAATAATGAATCAATACCATCATATAACAATACAAATTAAATATAAAATGTAGTTATAATAATTTCCACTTGTAATATAAAATACAATATAAAAGAAACAATTGAGTTAAAAACAAGCTATCATTTAATTACTTTGATTACATAACTGTTGTTGCATACCTTTCTTTTGAGAGTTCTGAGAACAAATAACAACACTCCTCATAGTCAAGATGACTAACGCATACCTCCATCGAGATTCCATATCAAACAAGAGATTGACATCCTATGCTTTAGATGAGTTTAATCAAGCGGTCAAGAGCATCATCAATAATCTGTCACGTGTATTCAACCTTCTCTCGATATAACCTCCATGCCTAATAGGATCCCTAACAGTCACATAAATGCAATGCATTCACCAAAATTCCAAAGGTGAATGGTAACAACAATATATTTCCATGTGAAAAAAAAACTCCTCAAGTAGTACAGATTTGACAATTGTCAATAACCCCCCAGATTTAGCCACCTATAACACCACTTATATGTCCTCTTTTCAACCTTCTTTAAATGCCAAAACCAATCCTTCTTCATATAACATTTGGGTTTGAGAAAATAACCCAAGTATTTAATCCCTGAGTCCAACCTTTCCATTTTGAAAGGGAAAATGTAGTGTCCCTCTTTTACTTCATATATCGGCTATTATACTATCCTATTATTTGAGGGAATTCGATTATGAATGACAGAGTTATGTATGGAAATGCCTTGGAATTGGAACTTGAAGAACTAGCTCATTTATGAATAAATTGAATGTTTAAGGTTATTGCTTATGAATAAGATTAGTGATGATACTTAGATGTTTATGTTTCCATGAAATTGATAACATGATGGTTAATAAATGCAATTATGTTCATGCATCATGTATCATGTGCTTTTGATAGGTTTTCAAGTGTGACAGTGACAGATAGGTACATATGGAAAAAGGTTGTGTCGATACTATATGGACCCTAAATTGAATCAGGTATCCACGATAGGTGATGTTAACATGGTATAATTTGACATATAATATTTTATGCTTAGAGTGATTTGATGCGCGTGGTGTTTTCACGTGCAGGCACAGGATCGCGATTGTCAATCATTCCACATAAAGGTAATGGGATTGATTAGGGAAGAGATTCCAGTAAGACTAGCAATTTATTTCATGTAATGGGTTGAAAAGCATGAGAGGCTATCGCTGGTGAGGTGCACTTTTCTGTGAGGGTAGGCCACAGAATTGGTTACTAACAGGGATCTATTGGGGGGTGCGCAATATAAGGACACAACCTTCTTCCCCAAGAATCATGAGTCTCTCAGCATTGGTCAATTGGACTGAGTTAACGTGGTCTCAGTCGTCGCACCAATCCCCACCATGGAAAAAGGGATATTTAAAGGGAATGAAGGAAGTCACAACAACCTTAATATGCCAACAAAATGAAACGCCTCGATAAAATAAAAACATAAGGGGGTAAAAATGTTTATTTTAAAAAGAAATGAAATGGATTTAAATAATTATGACCAAATAGGAAAAAATATAAATTATAAATAGTAAATGCAATTAACTTTGTGCATAAACAAGAAGGATTGAATTATTAAATTAAGACTTAGTGAACTCAAAGCATACACACACAAAAATAGGAGAAAAGGAGAAATAAAAGGAAACATCTAAGAGAGGATCTAGGAAAGTGGGTGCGGATAAATATTTAATGAATAAATGGAAAAACATGAATTAGTGTGCAAAGTGACACATGGGTGGGTGAATAATAAAAAATGTAATTACATAACTCCTAATTATGCATGTGAGAGACACATGGCAATGTTTTCAAGGCTATAAAGAGAGAAGGAGAGCATGAATTCCACACACCTCCTTCCCCTATTTTTGGATGGCATAGATGATGTAAATTTTATTCCGTGAATACTGAGTGTTTGGTTCATTATTGTGTAAACGGGGTTGGGAACCACTTAGTGAAATCTATGCACTCTAACTACACTAGCGGAATTCTCCTCATTCAACCCCATTATGGCTCGAGGGTCTCTAGAGAAGAAGAGTACCATTAAGGGGTTGGTGGGATGGTATTCAGTGGACGTGCAATGACTGGGAATCAAGGAGTGTATTTTCATGCCGGAGTACAACAACTGTTGTGCAACCTTTGACATTCAGCAACAAAGAGAAATCTCAAGTTCTTACAAACTTCTTATTACAGTTTATTTTGCAGATTATATTTGAATCAATGACTTGTAATCAATCAAAGTGGAGATGTACTAATTGTACCTTCATGTTAATAAGTAATTTAGATTCTAGTGATAAAATGATTGTTGTAAAGAGGTATAGTCCGGATGGACATATTTTAACTATTGTTTAGAGAAATGTAACTGTAACTTGTTATTTAAATCAGTAAATGTTGTATTTTCTCTTCGGATTGGAAATTGTAGTCTACAAGACTGTAATTTGTATGGATATTAATAATTTGTCTAGGAAAATTATAGTTTTCTCATTCCAGTGCAATTGTTATTTGAATCAATTATTTGTGTAAACTATTGTTGGGTCGATACAATCGTAATTGTGTTTTCGGTTAAATAAATACCCTCGGAGTATCAGTCTATTGATCCTGTTGTAACTGTTCCCTCAAATTATTCATTATGTAAACTATTGTTCGATCGATACAATTGTAATTGTGCTTTTGTTTAAATAAATACCACAAAGTATTAGTCTATTGATCCATTTGTAAACCATTCCCTCGAATCAATCATCTGGGTAAACTACTGTGGGATGGACGAAGTGGTAAATATGCTCGCGATTAGTAAATATGGTGAGCAGTATTATGAGTCCATAAACCTAATTTAGAGAATCACTTCTAGCCTCACTTTGAAAGAAGTGCTTAACACATGAAGTTACCATTCAACTTTGCTTCCTATTTCATTCCGTCAAGAGAACAAATCCCTACTCAAATTTAGCTATATCTGGGATTTATTAAGATACCCTAAGCTACTTCTTTTCTATGAAATGGAAGCATAATAATTTCCTATTCCTTTTGAGATTGAGAGAAAATAAAAATGATAAAATCTAGGTTTCGCAATACCATCAACTACACACCAATACATTTTGCAAATGGAATGGAATGATAATGGTCGTGAACTTGACATTGAGGAAGTCAAGAGATCACTTGAAGAGATAAACTCAAACATTTTGATCGACTCTCTTAGGAATGAGGTTTCATATTTTTCAAATTTTAGAGGAGGATGGATAATATTATAGTTGTTCTTCTGAGCTCATGAATAGTATAAGCTTTGGGCAAATTGCTAGGTTGTAGTTGTTCTTTGGGACAGACAATTATGTAACTATGCAATGTAGTCTAATTTTGGTTTTGTTGATAAATATATTGCATGTTATAACCCTTAGAGAATGGTATCGAGACAAGCCAGTAGCATCCTCTTTGTTAATTTGCCAACTAAGATATGAACTTGAGTCATAATTATATAAACCACGAAAATCCATTTGGTTACTGTAACTTGCAAGAAGGGATTCTAGCTTATAGATTTGATAAATCCTTTGGAGTTTTGGTGAATGCATTGCATTAATGTGACTATTTGGGATCTGATTACGCATGGAGGTTATATCGAGAGAAGGCTGAATACACATGGCATATTATTGACGATGCTCTTAACCATTTGATTAAACCCATCTAAATCATAGGAGGCCAATCTCTTGTTTGATATGGAATCTCGATGGAGGTATGCACCAGTCATCTTGACTATGAGAAGTGTTGTGCCACAACAATCATGTAATCGAAGTAATTAAAGGATAGCTTGCTTTAACTCATTTGTTTCTTTTATATTGTATTTTATATTACAAGTGGAAATTATTATCACCACATTTTATATTTAATTTGTATTTTTATATGATGGTATTGATTCATTATTGAGTTTTATAGTTCAATTGTTATTTTCATGTAAACGTGAATTATATTACAATTTGAGGAAGGGCATTGGATAATTGTTATTGCATCCTATATTAATTTGTCTTGATATATATATTGGCATAAATATTGATAAATAATTGCATTTTGTAGTTCAATTTGTTATCAACATATAAATGCAATTTATATTACAGTTTGTGGAAGGAACGTGGATAAATGTTATGGAATTTTATATTATAGTGTTACATAATAATATGAATATTGTTATATTTTTCCATAGGTAAAAATCATACATTCATCAAAAGGGATATACATTGTATGGTTCCATAAAAAGAGGGAACTGTTCATACTATAATTCACAAAAATACTATAATATCCTGTACTTTTTGTTTCAAAATGGAGGAC
The DNA here is from genome assembly GCA_027924585.1 of Larix kaempferi. Taxonomy (NCBI): domain Eukaryota; kingdom Viridiplantae; phylum Streptophyta; class Pinopsida; order Pinales; family Pinaceae; genus Larix; species Larix kaempferi. The sequence continues at coordinate 19,785,353 of BSBM01000887.1, forward strand.
TGGGAGTCCTCATAGTGTGAACTAATTGCCTTTGAAAACATAATATAAAGAGTACATATTGTTCAAAAAGAGAGCCATCATCAAACTATACATGCTTTCTGATAATCATATTGAGATTATAGATGAATAGACATCGCTTGAATCTCTTATCCTCTCAACACTTTCTTGCAACACATGATGAAGTTTTTGTATTTCTATGTTTTCTTTATTATTGGCTCAGTCAACATCGACCTTTGAGTTAGCCACACTTTGGATAGATCAATATTGTTATATAACCAACATAGATCCATCTTAAACCCGTATCTATCAAGCACCGAGAGGGATCCAATTTCTTGAGGTGTATTTCTTTTTTTAAATTTAAACTCAAGAAATTTGATCTCTCTTGATTGATAAATCCGGGTTTAAGTTTTAATTTTTTATGTTATAAACGAACATCTATTTTTTAATTACTTTTCATAATATTTTATTTTATAAAGCAACATGGATTTTTTTTTTTAATACTTTCCATAATTTTTTATTTTATGAGTTGACATGAATTTTTTTAATTATTTTGTTACAAACGTCAAGTTACAACATCTCCCCCATAGTGGGTTGTAGAGCACCTCATTTCACTCAGTGCAATTACATTTTATAGTTCAAATTATTATTTTCATATGAATGTAATTTATATTTTAATTCGTAAAAAGAAAATTTAATATTTTTTTGCATTTCATCATTAATTTGCTATATAAATGTATTTTATATATTCAATTGGATATTGTTTTATAATGATATTCTATACTTTATATTGTTGTAGTTATTTAATTGTAAATTATATTCTAATCTTGATAAGGGTGCTTTGATATATGTTTATAATTACATCCTACATTGTATTTGTTATTATGGTCTTTTATATTTTAGATTATGATTGCGATATAATTGTCTTTTATATTCCAAATTGTTATTAGTGTATAAATGTAATTTGCATTCTAGTGTGTGATTATAAAGAGCCTTGATATTTTTTATGAATGCATTCTATATATTATATATGTGTATGTATTTATAAACCGCTAGTTAAAAGAGTAAGTTTCCAGAATTTACTTTCACCCAACGTACTCGATTTAAAGAAAATAAGAATTATCATACTCGTTAGAGTCGTATACAGAGAAGGTATTACATTTGGTATTAGGGCATGATTTAACTCTAGGATCAAATGCTCATCGCATTAGTTGGTGTTCTTCTTTCTTTCTCATGTTGTAGTTAATCGAAGTTAATGTGCTTGATTAGAAAACTAATCCATGACGATTTCTCCTTACAAAATTATCGGATTTGGGTCTTCATTCAGTTAGTATATTAGGATGGAATCCGTGAAAGAAGAGGGAGAAGAGGAAGGGGGTCTCGGACACGAAGGGTCAGGATGCATAGTGCACGATCTTCCTTTTCCACCATGAGCTAGTAGTGAGGCTAACATAACCACTGGGGAAGTGATCGACATTATGTGTTCATTTCAACAAATCATTTAGAAAAGGAATATTGAGGTGCTTCAACGTCGACCGGTGTCGTTCAACCACTTCCACAGGAAAGTGTGTAGTGAGAACTAGATAAGGTTAAGTTTCCAGAATTTTGGGTACCTTGGATGGCACTACGGCCGAGGCATGGCATGGATTGAGAAAATAACCCTATTATTTTAATTGATAAATTATACTTCCAACATGAAATTGTACATGGCCTTACTACAATTGAAGGGAAGTTCCCTACCGTGGTGGAAAACACCATTGTCGCAGCTTAGAGTTGTGATCGCAAAGGTATATTGGGAACTATCTGAAGATCATTTCAGGAAGCGCTACTTATCCGAAGAGTTCATATGGAGGAAAATGAATGAATTCAACTCCCTAAGGCAAGGGAACTAGTTAGTGCCAGAATATGAGAAAAGTTCATGGAACTATTGATATTGTGTTACATTTGAATACCGAAAAGCTGTGGGTAAATAAGCTAATTTAGAGCCTCAATTATAACATCAGATCAAAGGTATTTATCTTGATGTCATGCACACCACATGAGACAGTACAAAGAGCAATCATATCTGAAGAGGACCACCTTTACCCTAGGGACCGACAGAACAAAAATTTAGGGTACAATCAGCAAGCGCCCCAAGAAGAGTAACTGGGCGTAGGAACCCATACCCTGTCTTCATGGCAGGGAATAAAATATGTGCACCAGGGTTTAGAGACCACCATATGGACCACCGATACCTCAATCCAAACAATCTACTGGTAGACCATCAATGCAACGGGGACGGGCATTGATGGATCTACATTATGTCGATCTAGTGTGCAGAAACACTCCCCAAAGGGGGGTGTTGGACATCTGGTGAACCACATTTCCAATGGGACTTTCCGTAGGCCCCGAGAGGATCTAGTCGGGTCCAAAGACAGACTACCATAAAAGACATGGGCAAGGCCCACATGATTCATGCAACTTTGAATAATCGTCAAGAATAACATCAGTCCATAGTGCTTGAGGCAATAGGTAATATGAATGGTATGAAATTTTATGTATTAATCATAACACATTGTCTAAATGTAACGTGATGGCAATCAAGCAAATAAATTTAGATGTAGTCGAAATGGCATCTGGAACTACCCAAGAAGTAGGATTGTTGGTCAAGGACTGTAAAGTAAACCTAGGAATATGTGTCACAAAAGTATCCCTCTATGATACAAAACTGGGATCATAAAAATCATTGTGGGGATGAATTTATTAGAGGCCCATGTAGTGGTTCTATATTGTAAGGAAAAGAAGCTTATGTTCATCGATGATTCTAGGTGTAAACATATTTTATTAGGGATGAAACAAGGTGTATCCTTGAGGTTCATCTCAGCACTGCAATTAAAGAAGAGCATGTGCAAAGGGTGCAAGATGTACGTTGTGATAGCTATGAATGATAAGTCTGATGTGGTGGATGTAAGTCAATATCCAATATTATCTCAGTTCACTGATGTGTTCCCAGAAAAACGACTTGGATTACCGTTGAAGCAGGAACTCGAGTTCACTATTGGCATCAAGCCAAGGACTGAAACCATATCCAAGATGTTGTATTGCATGAAAACACCAGAGTTACAAGATTTATAGATGCAACTTCAGGATATTTTAAATTTGGGATTCATTCATCCTAGAATATCACCCTGGGGAGCACCGATTATATTCGTTAAGAAGAAGAATGCATAATGGAAGCTTTACATTGACTATCGCCAATCGAATAAGGCCACCATAAGGAATCAATATCCTTTACTGAGGATAGACTATCTCTTTGACTAGATGAGGGGGGAAATGGTATTCTCCAAGATAGATTTGAGGTCAGGGTATCATCAACCGGGGATCAAAGAAGAATACATACCAAATACCACGTTTAAGACACGTTATGGGCACTTCGAAGCCGAGATGCCCTCTGGTTGAGTTCTATCTCTGGTGGATTGAATCCCCAGCCCTAGCAAAGGTAAGAAGAAATTTTCGTTTTTGTTTCTATTGCAAAAGTTATTGCTCCCGTAGTGTATTGGTCGAGCAAGAAGGCTGAGCTCCCATTTAGTGGTCGAGCTGTTGTGTTTCCCGTGTGCTGTTGCTAGATCTCCTCAAGTGAGTTGAGAGGCACATTTCTTGTGTGTGAAGCCGCAGATGAAGTTTGAGAAGGCCGTAGCCTGAATTTGAGCAGAAGCTCTGTACTTGACAGCTATGTCTGTGTATGTGAATCTCGAGATTGTTCTGAAGGTCTGAAAGTTTTAAAATGGAACATATGGATACAAGTTTGGCATCCAAACTCTACGAGAAGGAATGCAGTGGTGAAAAGCTTGCATATGTTGAGAGCAGTTCCATATATGCTGCACCAAAATATGATGAAGACCACCTTACAGGAGAAGAGCTCATTACAGTTGAGCAGGAAATGAAATTTATATATAATTTGTTGTTTGCAAGAGATAATTTGCTTGGACATGAAGACCATGTGAATGAAATTCTAATTACTGTTGCAATTGATGAAGAAGCTGTTGATAATGTTGTTTGCTTTGTTGCTAAATACCGCACCCTTGTTGCAATGATTGAAGCCTGTATGACAGTTGAGAAGAATGCAACTAAGGAGGTTGTAAGTGCAGCAGTCCAAGTTGCCAGAGTGCAGATGAATGAGAAAAATCCTGCTCTATTTAACATCTTAACTCTATCTATTTGTGCAGGTGTTGATTGCAGTCCTAAAGCTGCAAAAGTTACAGTATTGAAGCTGCCATGCAGCATAAAAAAGAAGAAGAAAGTCAAGATGAAATTCATGAAGACTATAGCACATAACTGGTTCAAAGTTGTGCACCATTGGAAAATGAAAAAGACAATGACCTGTTTCGATGAAGAAAATGTTCAAAGAAATTTTGCAGTTTTTTTGTTGTTTTGAATTTGTTGTAGCAATGTTGTTTGCCTTACTAGCCTTGCCTTGGTAGCTTGAAGTCTTGTTTTGGAAACGTTGATGCTAATGGAGGCCACTATTGGATGATGGATGAATTTCATGTTGCTTGCTGTTGAAGAATGATTGTGCTTGTTGAAAGGTTGTAGCGTTGTAATCTTTGGGTGATCCTCCGCCATTGATGCGTGGTTTGCTGAATTCTGCCACCTGCAGGGAAGGAAGAGCGTAGAGTGAGCCTCCACCTTCATTATGTGGTTGAGAAAGCATCTGCAACAACAAATCCACCTTAAGCCTCTCCAAGACATGAGAGCAATCTGATGATGAAGATTCGTGATCCAGCAGCAACATTGAAGAAATTGTTTGAAGTGTTTCATGACTACTTGTAAGAAGCCTAGCTAAGACTTTAGACCAGCAGGCCATGCTTTTGTAAACTGTGTTGTAATGTGGCTGTTGAAATTAAGAGGGAGTGTTGGAATTAATTGTCAACCGCCACCTCACCCCTCTAGCCTAGGTTTCACCTAATCATCACCCCTCTAGCCTAGGTTTCACCTAATCATCACCCCTCTAGGGAGTGTTGTAATGATTGTTAGTCGGCATTGTAGTTTTTTTGTTGTTTCGAATTTGCTGTAGCAATGTTGTTTGCCTTAGTAGCCTTGCCTTGGTAGCTTGAAGTCTTGTTTTGGAAATGTTGATGATAATGGAGGCCACTATTGGATGATGGATGAATTTCATGTTGCTTGCTGTTGAAGAATGATTGTGTTTGTTGAAAGGCTGTAGCCTTGTAATCTTTGGGTGATCCTCCGCCATTGATGCGTGGTTTGCTGAATTTTGCCACCTGCAGGGAAGGAAGAGCGTAGAGTGAGCCTCTGCCTTCATTATGTAGTTGAGAAAGCATCTGCAGCAGCAGATCCGCCTTAAGCCTCTCCAAGACATGAGAGCAATCTGATGATGAAAATTCGTGATCCAGCAGCAACATTGAAGAAATTGTTTGAAGTGTTTCATGACTACTTGTACGAAGCCTAGTTGAGACTTTAGACCAGCAGGCCATGCTTTTGTAAACTGTGTTGTAATGTGGCTGTTGAAATTAAGGGGGAGTGTTGGAATTAATTGTCAACCGCCACCTCACCCCTCTAGCCTAGGTTTCACGTGATCATCACTCCTCGAGCTATGTGTTCACGTGATTGTTAGTCAGCATTGTAAATGTTCAGTTAATGCTATGTATCTTGTCAGTGAAGCCAAATCATGATCTTTCTAGATGTCTCCACAAAGTTCGCTATGTATAAATCGATATTCTAGTTAATGAAATATGGAGTAGTTTTCTGGGCAGTTTGGCCCTGTCGTATTCCGTCATGGTTGCTGCCGTGTAGTGTTGAGTCTCAATACTGTTTTCAATACTGTTTTGCTGTGTGTATTTCTGTTTTGGGTCTTTGTCTTTCCACAGTCCACTGCGCCCCTTCCCACACCAAATAGATTCTCTGAAAATTCACATTTCAAATCGAGTTGGTTCAGTAGTTTGGTGGAAAATTGCATGTCGTCGTTCTAAGAGTCTAACCAGACGGAGGATTATAGCCCATCCCTGCTCTAAGAAACTTTACATAGCTAATATTTCAATCTCTATACTCAGAAGGATTATCTATAACAGATGCTATCTAAATTGCTAATTTTTCCTGACTCAATTCATCAAATGCATCCCACTGACCACATAATCAAACCCACTTCACCGATCATGCACAAGTGCTCTCTATTGTGTATTGAAACAATAATGTTATATCGCAACAATAAGATATAAATTTTGACTTTTTACATCTGCATATTATAAGAAAACAGTACCTTGAAGCAAGATACTGTAAGAAAACAATACCAATTTTTAAACGTGTAAGCAAGATTTCAAAAATGAATATTTGTTATGGTCCAATTTAAATGCTCATTTTAAGCAAGATTTCAAAAATGAATATTTGTTATGATCCAATTTAAATGCTCATTTTAAGCAATATTTCAAAAATAAATATTTGGGATGATCCAATTTAAATGCTCATTTTATGAACAACTTGATTGAAATATTTGCACAGCAAAACAAATCTCCCATCTATATATATTCAAGCAAACCTTCACCGTCTCCATAGTTATAATCAAAATATTTAGCATTGTGTAGCAAACAATTTACCAAATAAAGAAAAATAATATATGTTTTTTATGATTTTTTTTCTGTCAATTGATCCATTGCATCATATATCGTCTGATTTATCAAAACTTAGATGGCCTCCGGAAAAACAAAGTCAAAGCAGCTCCTATAACTGTAAATTATTAAAAAAAACAAAAACGCTTGATCCATACCATGGAAATTTTGACTTGTCTACACTACATAGAAACAAGTTTAACATCATCAACCACTGGACTGCAGAGGGAACCGGATTTATCTCTCCCGATGAACGAACTCCTCAGCGCTACATGAGTAATCTCTGCATGGGAAAATAATTTGAAGACTGAAGTCTTGAATCCTCCCATCCCCTTGGATTCGTAAGGAACCTTCAAGCTATCCTTAGCACCAAATACTTCCACCACCATAGATCCCTTCCAGCCATTCTCTGCATCTCCAACAGATAAACTCAACCAGAGTTCACTATCGAGCTTTGTGTACCTATTCTGGGACAGCACGCTTTAGTAATTAGGTAATCTCATTGTGATAGGTTTGGAGATGATGAAGAATCTATCAATAGTCTTTTGTTGGTTTTTAGTATGGGTAAACATAGGATGAATCTGATTTTAGTTTGGAGAATTTTTTCAATGGTTTTGACAAAATCCGCTCAGCCAAGCACACCGAATTTTTATTTTTGATTCAAGTTTTGAATAACAACAATACTTTTCCATGTGAAAAAAAAAAGTCTTTAAGTACTCATTATTGAGATGTAAGATCTCTCCTCCCAAAATTGGGGAGGTCATGTGTTTTACCATCCATAAATAATGAAGAACTACTATGAATATTTTCCACTAAATTATTCATGGAAAAAAATAGAATATTAACTTTAAACCAAATTTCAAAAAATAAATATTCAATTTTCATAATCTTTTAAAAAATTAATGATCTCTTAAACAAGAGCCATGTGATGGCATATTTTTGAATTGTGCAAGGCTTGCTAAAACAAGATAGTATGGTGAATATCTATCAAAGATCCATAAGAATGTCATGTTTTATTTGAAACCATACGAAGATTAGCAATCAAATATCCATATGAATGTCATGTTTTATTTAAAACCATTTAACAAGTTGTAATTTATAACCCTGCAACCATAATTAAATCACATATAGAGAGGAATTAATCCATCATGCACATAATATACAAGAATAGAAAAACAAATAGCATTTTTTTTCACCAAGAAAAAATTCCCATAACTTGTTATTTAGAAGGATGAATCAAAGTTACAAAAATTGCTTAAAGTCTATCCACTCCTAACCCAGGTCAAAAATATACTTCATCACATCATTAAAATAAAAAACCAGCACAATGTTGTCTTCAAAATCTAATCAGGACTCCTTCTAAAACTTACAACAAATAGTTAAACTATAGTCCCATTCTTTAGTGCTTCCAACTCAAAAACATTATGCCTAAAGCCACATAAGTTTTATCAAAAAAATTATGACAGTCTAACTTCAAAAAACTGGATCTTCTAAAGAAAATATATCAGTTGATCTTCCAAAGAAAATATATCAGTTGAGCTTCTAAAGCAAATATATCAGCTAAGAGACCTATAAAATACCACTTCCCATCAATCTTTGATCTTCATAATACTCATAATGAATTTGGCCTTCATCAATTCACACGGCCTTTTTTCATATTCTGTCGCGGCTCCCGTGTTGTAAAGTCTATAAACATGTTTGAAAGTGAGAAAGTTAAAGCGATATTTCAGACCCACAGTCCTATGTTTCCAAGGATCCAATAGATTGACTTGAAGATTAAACTTACAAGAAGTCCAAACGACAATTACTTTGGAGTCACCATCCACTTGTAAAGAGAGGATATTTTTCATGTGTACAAAATATAAAAGTCCTCAAAGTGCCATAAGTTCTTCCCTGGAATTTCTGCCTTCCCCACAACCCATCCATTGGATGTATTTATGAAAACAATTCATTTTAATAATAATTCTTGCACCACTATCACCATACTGAGAGGCCATATCAGAAAATCCAATAAGACAATCATCATTAAATACTAGAATAGGAAAATATTTGACAAGCCCTTCAACATGTTCTTTGTGAAATTCATTGTAAGCTCCAATAATATTCGTAACCATCATAGAGGTGTTTACCTTAGCATTCTCAAAAAGTACTCTATTTATGAGTCTCCATATACCCCAAATTAGAAAGAGAGGTAACTCTTTATGTCTGAATTTATTCTTAATACACTATAGAAAGCAATCTTCAAAAGATAGATTTGACCAACAAAATGGAATCTCAAGGAAGCTAGAAGCCTTCATCCAAACTTGTTGAGCAAACATGCATGTAACACCGGATGGTTAACAATTTCCTCATTTTGGTAACATAGATAACATAAATTTGGACCAAATCCATCCCTTCTAATAAGATTGTCCCAAGTCATTATTTATTTTCCAATACTAACCAAATGAAGAATTTTAGCTTTAAAGGATCCCACCACTTCAAGAAAGATTGATAGCACCATTTGTCAATTGTTTCCACATAGGATGTGATCATGGCCTTATATGGAAATTTTGTTGTGACTTGACCTATAGTAGTATTCCAAGACCAAATCAATTGATCCTGACTATCAGTAACCTAATCCCACAATGAAACAAACCTTTAATATAATGATTCCATTCTAAATCAAAATAACCATGCAAACCCATATTCTCAACCAAAAACCAATACTTGGAATCAAGTTGTCTAGCCTCAAGTCTCCTAACATGAGCCAAATATTTAAAACCAAAGAAATTTAGATAGGAAACTAGCTCAAGGGAAATTTTAAAAAATTCTTCACCTCCAATGTTAGGGTATTCCCAAGTCTAATCTGCTTTCCATTTCCCGCATTCCATGTTATCCATTTTTCAAGATAGGAAATAGTATTAATCAATCTTTTCCAACTATTTGAGTCATTTGTTAAATTTTTAAGGGGATCTCTAAGCCAATCTGTAATAGATTTTTTCTTTAAATATTTAGCCTATACAACCTCACTCCACAAACCCTTGCCCATAATACCTCTCCATAAACTTTTCATAGAAAGGGATTTGAAAAACATGAAAATGTTTTTTATTCCCCATCCACCTAGTTTCTTTGTCAAATCAACTTTATCCCATTTGACCAAATGTGTGCCTTCCTTAAATTTTTGTCCTATCCATAAGAAACTAAACATTTTCTGTTGAATTTTATTTAAAATGAACATTGGAATTTTGGCTAATGAAAGCCAATAGACAAGAATATTTTCTAGAATAGATTTTACAAGTGTCAATATCCCCCCATAGTTATCCACCTATAACACCAATTATATATCCTATTTTCCACCTTATTTACAAGCCAAAACAAATCCTGCTTCATATAATAGTTGGGTATGAGAAAATATCCCAAGTATTTAATCTCTAACTCCATAGGTACCAGCTTGAAAGGGAAAATGTAGTGTCCCTCTTTTACTTCAAACATTGACTATTATACCATGTTATTATTTGAGGGAATTCAATTATGAATGACCCGATTGTGTGTGCAAATGGATTGGCCTTGGGCATTGGAACTTGACAAACTATCCCATTTATGAATAAATTGAATATTTAAGGTTATTTCTTATGAATAAGATGAATGATGATACTTGGATGTTTATGTTGCCATGAAATTGATAAAATTATGGTTAATAAATGCAATTATGTTTATGTATTATTTATTATGTTCTTTTGATAGGTTGTCAAGTGTGATAAGGAAACACAGCTACATATGACGCAAGGTTGCGTTGATACTGCACGGACTCTAGGTTGAGTTGGGTATCCACGATAGGCGATGTTAACATGTTATATTGTATGCTTAGATTGATTTGATGCACGTGGTGTTTTCACGTGAAGAAACAAGATCGTGATTTCCAATCGCTCCACATAAAGGTAATGGGGTTGAATAGGGAAGAGATTCCAGTAATACTAGCGATTTATTCCATGCGACGAGTTGAAAAGAAACAAAGGCTTTTTCCAGCGAGGTGCATGTTTCCGTGAGGGTAGGTCGTGGACTCAATCACTCACAAGGATCTACTCAGGGGTGTGCAATAAGGACATGGTATTATTCCCCAGGAACCATGAGTCTCTCAGTAGGGCCAACCGAACTGATTTAATGTGGTCTCACTCGTAGCACCAATTGCCGCCACGAAAAAAAAGGGTTTTTGATGGAATGAAGGAATTCATGCCACCCTTGATATTCCCATAGAAATTGAAATGCAATGCCTCGATAAAATGAAAACACAAGGGGGTAAAATTGTTTATTTTAAAAAGAAATGAAATGGGTTTAAATAACTATGAGCAAATAAAAAAACATAAATTATAAATAGTAAATGAAATTAACTTGTGCATAAAGAAAAAGGATTGAATTATTAAATTAACACTTAGTGAACTCCAAGAACACACACAAAAATAAAAGAAATGGAGAAATCAAAGGAAACATCTAAGAAAGGATCTAGGAAAGTGGGTGAGGATAAATATTTAATAAATAAATGGAAAAATATGAAATGGTGTGCAAAGTGACATATGGGTGGGTGAATAATAAAACAAAAGGTAATTACATAACTCCTAATTATGCATGTGAGGGACACATGGCAAGGTTTTCAAGGCTATAAATAGAGAAGGGGATCATGAATCCCACACACCTCATTTCCTTATTGTTGTATGGCAGAGTTGATGTCAATTTTATTCGATGATTGCTGATATTTTGGCTCATTGTTGTGTGAAGAGGGTTGGGAACCCCTTAGTGCAATCTATGTGTTATAACTATGCTAGTATTCTCCTCATTCAACCCCATTGTGGCTTGGGGGTCCCTATGGAAGAAAAGCACCCTTCAGGAGTTGGTAGGGTGGTATCCATTGGATACACAATGATTGGAAATCAAGGATTGGATCCACACACCGAACTATGGAATCTCCTCCACACCCTTCGATGATCGGTGGGAAAGAGAAATCTCGGGTTCTTACAAACTTCCTATTACAGTTTATTTTGCAAATATATTTAAACCTATAACTGTGCAACATAGTCTAATTTTGGTTTTGCTGAGAAATATCTTGCATGTTATAACCCTTAGATAATGGTATCTAGACAAGCCACTAGTGTCGTCTTTGTTAATTTACTAGCTGAGATAGAAACCTGAGTCATAATTATATAAACCGTCCAACGCCACTTGGTTGTTGTAAATTTCAAGAAGGGATTCCATCTTATCGATTTGATAAATCCTTTGGACTTCTGGTGAATGCACTATGTTAATGTGATTTCTTGGGATTTGATTATGCATGGAGGTTATATTGAGAGAAGGTTGAATACGTGTGGCGAATTATTGGTGATTCTCTTTACCATTTGATTAAACCTATCTAAATCGTAGGAGGTCAATCTCTTGTTTGACCTGGAATCTTAGTGGAGGTATGCATCAATCTCCTTGACTGTGGGGATTATTGTTATTTATCCACAGAACTCTTAAAAGAAAGGAACGCCACAACAATTATGTAATCGAAGTAATTAAATGGTAGTTTTTTTTTTTTTTTAAGTTGGTCGTTTCTTTTATATTGTATTTTATACTACAAGTGGAAATGGTTATAACTGCATTTTATATTCCATTTGTATTGGTATATGATGGTATTGATTCGTTATTGAGTTTTATAGTTCAACTGTTATTTTCATATAAACACGAATTATATTACAGTTTGAGGAAGGGCATTGGATAAATGTTATTGCATTCTATATTAATTTTTCTTGATATATATATTTAAATCAATCTTAGCCTCTGGTTCAGGTGGGTAACCCGACGAATAGACATCCACAGAAATTAACTTATCTATTCCGCGAACGGTACTATAAGAATCTGTACCAAACATTCCTTTGTAATAGTACATGCTCCCATGGCAACTACATATACATATTTTGGTTCGGACATTTGTTCGTATAATCAATCTCACTACAGAAGGAGCCTTTTTCATGGTCACAATCCCCGCTGTTACAATGAGGTCAGCTCGTCCAGGACTAGATCTTGGTACCGAACCGTAACGATCGGAGTCGAATTGCGAACCTATTAATGAAGCAAATTCGATGGAACCACAACTAGTACTGTAAAGGAGCGGCCATAAACTGGAGAGTCTGGCCCAATTCGTTCGACAGATCGTTTGGGGTAGTTGAAATACCTGGATTCCAAATTGTTTGATCGAGTAAAGGTAACTCTATAGGACAATTATTGGCTTTATGTTATTTTCTACTTCCCTCCCCCCCCCGAAATACTCGGAAACTGAGGACTATTCCAATGCTCCTTTTTGCCACGCATGAACTGAACAACGATGAAAATAAGCACGAGAATTGAAGATCCTATAAATGCGGATATACCCTGTATACTAGAACTCATAGCCCATAGATAAAGGGAGACTGTTCCAACATTAGGAACAACAAGAACTGGAGCGAACATGTAATGATCCTAGTTCGGATCCAAGTATCTTCCATTGGTTCGATACCTGATTCATAACTAGTAGTCCGGTTCTTGACCAGTAGGGGCCAAAGCTCCGGAAATCAAGGATGCAAGAATAGGTCAGAATGAGGCTAGATATTAATGAAAATATCCAGCCAAAAAGTATTCTATTTGGGAAATAGGAACATGAATATACTCCTTTTAAATAGATTCAATTCTTACCCTTTTCCGTCAAGTTCTTCATCATTCTCCCACCCACCACGGGTGGAAGACCAAAGGACTGAACAATCAATACAATCAATTATAATTGATTCACATATTCTTGTTCGTTTCGACCATGGCTTATTACAAAGTTAATTCAATGAAATGTTACTGGAATGTCTATTGATAATACTTTACATTAATAAAGTATGAGAGAAAGAATGTGATTGGGTCCCGAACTACCCAATTTAAGATCTGAGTCTATACTCATATTATAGAATGAATATGTTGATGATCTTTATCCAGCATCCATGGTTGAATGGTTAAAGCGCCCAACTCATAATTGGCGAACTCGCGGGTTCAATTCCTGCTGGATGCAGGGGAACTGCACATATTCATTCTTTATGGAATGGGAAAAAGTAGGAGGGATAACAACAAACATTTGAAGAATACCAAACCTTTCATTTTATTGAAAGGCTTGGTACTGTTCAGTTAAGCAATACACGATAACAATCCATCATAGGATTATCCGCCTATTGAAATAGATTCAACAGCAGCTAGATCCAGAGGAAAGTTGTGAGCATTACGTTCGTGCATAACTTCCATACCTAACCTATGATATATTTGTATAATTGAATTTGTTTATGATTCAATATAATAATAACTACAGGCATTACGGGAAAAAAGGTAAAAGGAAGAAAAAATAGAAAAACGAGAGGAGGGATAAAAATTTAAGGATAAAGTGAAATATCCAGTACTTACGGAGAAAAGTATTCGTCTATTAGAAAGGAATCAATATACTTTTAACGTCGATTCGCAATCGAACAAAACAAAGATTAAAAATTGGATTGAGCATTTCTTCAATGTGAAAGTGATAGCTATGAACAGTTATCGCCTCCTTGAAAAAGGAGGAAAGAGAGGGTCAATGATAGGACATCCAATACGTTGTAAACGTATGATTATTACACTTAAAACCGGTGATTCTATTCCACTCTTTTCAGAACAATAAGAATTCAAAATTGAAACTAAATGGCCATCCATTCATATAGAATTTTAACTCCAGACACACGCAATAGATCTGTATCAGGTTTCGATGGAAGAGTGCAGTTTGATCCGCCGAAAAAATTGACCTCTGGACAACATCATTGTGGGAAAGGTCGTAATGAAAGAGGAATTATTATCGTAAGACACAGGGGAGGGGGTCACAAGCGTCTGTATCGTTAAATTGATTTTCGACGGAATAAGGAAAACATATCGAGAAAAATTGTGACCATAGAATACGACCCTAATCAAAGTGCATGCATTTGCAAGGTGCACTACAAGAATGGTGATAAGATGTATATTCTACATCCCAGAGGGGTCATGATTGGAGATACTATTCTTTATGGTCCAAAAGCTCCTATATCAATAGGAAATGCCTTACCTCTGAGTGCGGTTTGAATTATTAATTCACGTGATCGGAAGCAACCGATTGGGTTTACAGCAAAACCTATAAATCTATCACTGATCCAACTAGGACACTTTTACGGGATGAACCCCAAAGGGAAACTGAGGATAAATGACAGCAGGTGATTGGATCCAAAAATTGTTCGTATCAGATCATTGGTTTCGAAGATATGATAATATGGAGAGGACCAGATTGTTTGTCCGAAGCATGAACAAAATGGGATAGAGGCACCCTCGAAAAAGACAAGTTACTCACATTTGATCTGATGGTCAGAGGCAGATTCGGAGCTGGACAGTGGTAATATTCCCAAAAGGAAAAGATGGGGAGAGGAAAAAAAGTAGAAAGAGAGAGAAGATAAAAAGATGTTGAATATGCCTCCTACGTTATCCATAACATACGAAAGTATTAGCGTAATTTGATAAAGTCATTCATTCTGAATGCTACATAAAGAATACAAGCCAGATGATGGAATAGAGAGACCTAGGATGTAGAGAATCGGGACATAGAGAATACAATAAATAGAGGCCCTTTCTAATCTCGATTCTATTTAATCAATATATGTGAATGAATATCATCTCATATACATCCAGAAAGTTGTATGCCCTGAGAGAAGCTTGTACGGTTTGGGAAGGGATTTTTATTCATCAGAATAAGAATCTACTTCAACCAATATGCCCTTAGGCACGGCTATACATAACATAGAAATAACACTTGGAAAGGGTGGACAATTAGCTAGAGCGGCAGGTGCTGTAGCAGAACTGATCGCAAAAGAAGATCGATTGGCCACATTAAGATTACCTTCTGGAGAAGTTCGTTTAATATCTGAGAACTGCTCAGCAACAATTGGACAAGTGGGTAATATCACTGCAAACAATAGAAGTTTCAGTAAAGCTGGAGCTAAACGTTGGTTAGGTAAGCATTCTGAGGTAAGAGGAGTAGCTATGAACCCTGTAGATCATCCTTATGGAGGTGGGGAAGGAAGAACCCCAATTGGTAGGAAAAAACCCATGACCCCCTGGGGCTATAGTGCACTTGGAAAGAAAAGTTGGAAGAGGAATAGATACAGTGATGCTTCAATCCTTCGTCGACGTGAGTAAGAATGGTTGGATATCCATAAAAAAAAAGGAAAGAAAGGTAATTGATCATGGCACGTTCACTAAAAAAAATCCTTTTGTGGCTAATCATTCATTGAGGAAAATTCAAAATCTAAACATAAAGGAAGAAAAGAAGATAATAGTGACTTGGTCCCGGGCCTCTGTCATTGTACCCGCAATGATCGGTCATACAATTGCTGTTCATAATGGGAGGGAACATTTACCCATTTATGTAATAGATCGTATGGTAGACCACAAATTGGGGGAATTTGCACCTACTCTACTTTTTCAGGGACACGCGAGAAACGATAAGAAATCTCGTCGTTAATTGAGAGATACTTGTTTGTCATTCATTGGGGAGGATGGAGTCAATGGGAAATAATAGTCCAGGTCCGGAGATATGAGCTTTGGCGAGAAATATACGTACGTCTACTCATAAAGCACGTAGAGTAATTAATCAAATTCGTGGTCGTTCATATGGACAAGCACTTATGATACTAGAACTGATGCCTTATGGGGCCTGTTATCCGATATCACAATTAATTCATTCTGCGGCGGCGAATGCAAATCACAATATGGGTTCGAACAAAGCCAATTTACTCGTTGGTAGAGTAGAAGTGAATGAAGGTACTGTTTTAAAAAGGGTTCAACCTAGAGCTCAGGGACGTGGTTATCCAATACAGAAACCCACTTGTCATATAACTATTGTATCGGAGGAAATCTCCAGATCGAATGATCCAATTATGTCAATAGACTCCCGAAAAGAGGATATGTATGGCACAAAAAATAAATCCACTTGGTTTTCGACTTGGTGTAACCCAAAATGATCGTTCCCATTGGTTCGCACAACAAAGGAATTATTCCAAAGATCTCCAAGAAGATCAAAAAATACGGACTTGCATTGAAAACTATGTATGAACACATATAAAGAGCTCCTCGAATTATGGAGGAATTGCACGTGTAGAGATTCGCAGAAAGATCGATTTGATTCAGATAAAAATCTATATTGGATTTCCCAACTTGTTGTTAATAGAAGGTAGGGGTCAAGGAATTGAAAAATTAAGAAACGATGTACTAAATATGCTCAATTCTATGGACCGAAAACTTCACATTGCTATAGAAAAAGTTGCAAAACCATATAGAAAACCTAATATTCTTGCGGAGTATATTGCCCTACAACTAGAGAATAGAGTTCCATTCAGAAAAACAATGAAGAAAGCTATTGAACTGGCTGAACGGGAAGATGTAGAAGGTATTCAGATCCAAATTGCAGGATGTCTCGACGGAAAGGAAATTGCCCGGGTCGAATGGGACAGGGGAGGTAGGGTTCCCCTACAGACAATTGGGGCTAGGATTGATTATTGTTATTATCCGGTTCAAACCATCTATGGAGTTTTAGGGATAAAAATTTGGATCTTAGAGGATTAGGAATAATTGGTCTTTTTCCCAATCTGCCCGATCATGGATCATCAATTTTATCAGATCAAATAGAAATTAGATTTACCATTTAGGAACCGTGCTATGTTTAGTGTACGACTCGTTGGAATCGAGCTTTTCATTCTTTTCCGGAGTTATGGAGAACTCGAAATAAGAACAGATTGGTCTCTGGTATAAATAAACTAGAGACTAACTCATTGCTTCATATTGCCAAGATCCAATAACTATGGGTAGATACTATCACCTCAAAAATACTTTCTTCCACGATAGAAAAAATGATATTTTTATCTCTCGTGAAGCGATAAAGGTGTTTAGTAATGCGGAAAAAGAAAAAAAAAAAGAAGGAGAAATGAAATCTTCTCCCAATATTGTATGGTTCATTAATTACCCTCCGAAAAGCAGTGTGATAAAGCATAAGAATCATCCTGATTCATTCAAGCAAGATTGAAGGGATTCAGTTTATGAAGAAGAAAGAGCTTCAGGTCGATGGAAACTAAGGAAATTGATTCCGTAACAGATGAAAATAAAGCTCCATTGTGGAGGGAAGACCTGGGCATTTAGATAGAAGCTATGAAACGATGGAACCTATGACTGCATAAGATCATATAGGAATCTTAATCATTCATTGGATAGGATGGCGAAATATACCGAAAATGAATTAATCTCATTAGAGTCTATAAGTAAGTCGACCCCATGGAGCAAATACCGGAAGAGTTAATATTCACCTGTGACATTATTTATTAAGATTATTGGATGGAAATAAAAGAGTTATTCATCCTGTAAATTAGATTCTATATACGATATGTGTAATGCGTAGATATAGACTCATTTATATATAAATATAAACTACAGTCCAATTTGACATAGATTATTCACGAGGAGCCAGATGAGAAGAAACTTTCATGTCCAGTTCTGGATTAGAGATGGGATCAAAATACTATAAACCATCGACTATAACCCAAAAAGAACAAAATTTCATAAACAACATAGGGGAAGAATGAAAGGAGTATCTTATCGCGGCAATCGCATTTGTTTTGTTGCATTTTATAGTTCAATTGGTATTGACAAATAAATGCAATTTATATTACAGTTTATGGAAGGATCATGGACAAATGGTATGCCATTTTATATTGTAATGTTATATAATGATATCAATATCGTTATATAATTGCATTTTATAGTTCAAATTATTTTTTCCATATAAATGTAATTTATAGTTTAGTTTGTAAAAGGGGCATTTGATAATGTCTTTCATTTCATCATTATTTTGTTATTTATTTTATTTTATATATTCAATTGGATATTGTTATATAATGGTATTATATACTTCAAGTTGTTGTAGTTATTTAATTGTAATTTAAATTCTAGTCTTGATAAGGGTGCATTGATATATGTTTATAATTACATCATGTATTGGTTTTGTTATTGTTATTCTAGTCCAAGTCTTTTTAAGTATTGGTCAAAATCAATCTTTTAAAAGTCCAAAAACAACCTTTCTAAAGTGAAAAAAAGGGTTCCGAAAGTGCCAATATTGGGTTCCAAAACTGCACTTTTGGATTTGAAATTGACTCTTTCATAACTGGATTTTGTACTTTTTGAACCCAATATTGACACTTTTGGAACCAATTTTCATGATTTTGAAAGATAATATTCACACTTTCATAATTGGGTTTTTCACTTTTGAAAATTGAGATTGGCATTTTCATAATATGATTTTTCTACATTTTAATTTCGATCATAGCATTTATTGAATATGATTTGCTTTTTAGAAACCAGTTTTGGGATTTTTTAAATTTACAATCCCCTTGAGAAAAATTATATTCATAAATTTTACAATTGCTAACTCATTAGTAAAAGGCCCTTTAAAAAAATAAACACGACTAGATAACAATGCCACAAATATATAATACTATCAAGATTTTAAAAAATTGTATTAGATTACTCAACAAAGTAAATTAAATTTCTTGCTTTTTACAATAGAAATCATATTATTAACACCATTAACACCATTTAGGTGTACCAAAAATGCCACATTGATATAAAAATTATGTTTCATTCTCCATCGGGTGGGGTGTTATAGCATAGGTGGATGACAAAGCAAAATGGGAGAGCTCCCCCTAACATAATTATAGCTTTTTTTTATTGGCATAGTTCTCTTCCTCATTACAAACATGCTTTTCTTTTGAGTTATCTACAATCATTGTGTTACCAACATCACAAGGGCCCATTTAGAGTTACTAGGGTTTATTTAAAGGTCCTAGCTATAATTTTGGATTCCCCGCTCCAACATAGCCCTTTCTTGGATTGGAATCACAATCATCATGTGCTACTAAGTGTAGGAATTTACTAGATTCAGTAGGGATTTGCTTATAAAATCCTCCGAGTAATCTAAATTATGCATATGTTCGTGATTGATATATTAATTTTAAAGGGGTGGTAGGTGTGGGGGATTCTTCTAGACCCCGGAGGACATCAAGAAACTACCTATTCTTCGAGTTTGGGAATATCCATGAATATCCATGCAAAGCCTCTGTCTCTTTGGAAGGGTCTAGATCTAGCTACTTGAAAAAATGGATTACCAAGATAATAGCAATTGGAGACTCAAAACTCCTCATCCAATGCCTTATTAATAATTCCATACCCAAAATGAAATTATAGGTAAACAATCATTAGCAAAAATTTTGAAAGAATAAACCAAACCAGAGAGAGAGAGAGAGAGAGAGAGAGAGAGACATAAAAATCCACATGCTTCATCAATCTTGTTAAACCACTTTGATTTTCCACCGGTGAATTAGGTTCAACATCTGTGTCCATTGTTATCCTGTAGATTCCTTTGCTTCTCAATAGCAGCACTACCTTTGACTTACATTCATGATAGTTGAATGGAGTAAGGATATTCTAATGAGATTTTGGTTGATCCATCTCTTATGTTGCGCTCTTTGATGTGCTTCAACCTACAAAAATTTGTATACAACTACCTAGATTCAATCTAGCTCTGATACCATGTAATATTTTATGATAGATCTAGAATCTAAGCAAGAAGCAATAAATTAATCAATTGAAAAGAAAGATATGAGAGAAGAGTAAAATTTATGCAAATAATAATTCTCATTAATATCCAAAATCTCATCATGAGATGAGATATTACAAAAATACACACACTTGCCATGTGCAAGAAAAGACAAGTATGCAAAATAGAACTAGATCAGGCTTAACTTAGCTAGAACGGACTAATAGTGAGTTAAACTCTCACGAGGGAGTTATCTAACTATAAATATGCCAAAATTAAGGGATGAAGACCATGAAACAACAAGTAAACTTGGGCTGACGATGTAGAAGAGGATATGAGTGCTCCTAAGACTAATTTTAGCCATGGAATCCCTAAAATGTATGGATGAAGTACTCTCCTAACTCAAGTGGAAAAAATATCCAAGAAATATACCATTGGAATCATGAAACTAAGATTAAGAAGCAAATGGAGAGAAAATGTACTCTTGGTAGAGTGAAAGTTGTAATTTTTTTCCAACACCCCCCCTTAAGCCTAACTTAGGTGAATATAATGCATAGAAGAAAAAAATGAGTCCTACACATTGAGGCATTTTAGGTACTCATACAAAAAATAATGTCCTCATAAACTAAGACAAGAGAGAAAACCTCATGGGAAAAACACTCTCTCAAAAGAGGATGATGATGAGGAACTAGAGAGAATGCCATGAAGAGAATCACCACCTTTCTTCATGTGAAGTAGCAAGTGGAAAAGCAACTAAAATCAAGGTGTAGACCATATCCTTGCCTTTTCTTTCATGTGTTGGCTCTTCTGAATTCTCAACTAGGAGTCTTTATATTGACAAATTGGAAATTGCAAGTTGGTCCTCTTTCTTATCTATCCCATATGATTTGAGTTGTTGAAAAAGATATCTAAATATTATGAAAAAGTATTGGATTGTATCGAATGCACTAATGTACTCATTCTCCAACTGATGTCTTCTTAAAACATGTTGCTTTCCGAAAATTTTGATCAAGACTTCATTAGGATATGTAGCAGATCTGATATGAAATCAGAGAGAGAGAGAGAGAGAGAGAGAGAGAGAGAGATTTGGAGACATATCAATTCATATGCTTCATCAATCTTGTTAAACGATATTGATCTTCCACTGGTGAATTGGGTTCATCTTCTTTGGCCATTGTTATCCTGTAGAGTCCTTTGCTTCTAAGTAGGATCACTACCTTTGACTTCCATTCAAGATAGTTGAATGTAGTAAGGATATTCTAATGGGATTGTTTCTAATCCATCTCTTATGGTGCACTCTTTGATGTGCTTCAACCTACAAAAATTTGTATACAACTACCTACATTCAATCTAGATTTGATACCATGTAATGTTTTATGAGAGATCTATAATCTACTCATGAAGCAATACGTTAATCAATTGCAAAGAAAGAGATGAGTGAAGATTGAAATTGCTGCAAATAATAGTTCTCATTAATGTCTAATTTCTCATCATGAGATGAGAGATTACAAGAATATATACACTTTCCATGTGCCAGAATAGAAAAATATGCTAAAATAGAACTAGTTGAGGTTTAACTTAGCTAGAATTAAATAATAGTGAATTGAACTCTCATGAGGGAATTAGTTAACCAAATATAGGACAAAAATAAGGCATGAAGACCATGAAAGAAGGAGTAGACTTCGATTGTCCATGCATAAGAAGATGGGAGTGATCCTAAGAGAAATTTTAGCCATGGAATCCCTAAAATGTAGGGATAGAGCACTAGTCTAACACAAGTGGCCAAAATATCCAATAAAGATACCATTGGAATAATGAAACTAAGATTAACTAGAAAAAGGAGAGAAAATGTACTCCCGGAAGAGTGAAAGTTGTAATACCGTTCCAACACCTAGAAGATACCTTTAGAGCTGAATGCCTAACTTCTATCTAATGACCATGGATAACACTAGAACACCCATACCTAGTGCTGAGAAACTTGCATGGTTCCCATATCCCCACTTATAGGGCAATGACACCCTTAGGATATCATGTGTGGTGGTTCAAGGTGATCATGTTGGCCTTGGATTCATAGAATCTTTCATTAGATCCTAATGCCTAAGATTCCTCTTGTAACCATGCCTGGTCCCTCATGGAATATCCCTAGTGCTAAAAACCTTTTAATGTATCCCATATCCCCTTCCAAAAACAAATATTCAAAAATATGTCATATGTGGCGGTTCGATGTCTCATTCAATATCTTCTAGAGATTCTATGTAGGACTTTGAGTGGGATACATGTGTACGAGGTAGGTTTTGTGTTCTAAAAATGGGTACGGACTGTGCCACATGACCAAAGGTTTAAATTAGGATATTAATCCCTAATTGAAACTTCTTGAGCTCAAGCTCCATGAACAAAGCTTAGAAACAATCACACAATCCCTCACTAGGGGATGTTTTTCCTAGGAGCTAGATATGGGTGTCATTATCATGTATTCCATGTGTTAGTCCTTACATTTGCACTACATTGCAATAGAACAAAGTTTTGGAACCTCATTTTTTGCATAGGTTTGGTTGGTTGGTCGATCAAGCTAATTGCAAATATATCAAAGGTTTACAAACTTAAAATTAGACAATATATGTTGGCTCTATGAAAGGTGGAAGAATTAAAGAAGACAAATATGAAGAACATAAGCATTTACATGATGATCCAACTTATATACTCATCAAGAGGAAATTCATAAATCGAAATTATTTTGAAAGTGAAGCAGGAAAAATATCAATGAAACTCACAAATTAAAGCAAAGCATAGCAAAGATTTATTGCACAGGAATCCTCAATTCATATATAATTAATGAACAAAAGCATCAAATATAATCGCATTCTAATATGTAGAAACGTTGTGGGAATATGGAGATAACACAAACTCATATTTAGCTCATAAGAGTCTTTGATAACAGATAAACAGATCATACATAACTCCTAGTTCCCTCACATGAAGGTTTTCTCCACAATCTAACTCTTTGAACCCCAGAACCTCCTTTTACAATCCAAATTCTAGAATTTATAACCAATCACAACCTCTGAGTTGTTACCAGCTCTTTTGGAATATAGTTTATCAACAAACCAAAAATAAAAGGGATCTTTGATTCATAGCAATAAACTTGGAATTGATTCCCAAAGTTAAGCTTATTGATAAATGCTTAAGAAGGCTCAAAATATGCTTTGCCACCTGCAATCATCAAATTCTAAAAAAAATCCTTGAAATATTGGATTTGATTTAACACATTCTATGCTCTCTCCTTGAAATGTTGACCTAAAATATGGAACTGATTTGGACACTAATGGGATTTCCCCTTCTAATCTAGAACTCATATATTATCTACCGCAACCTATTCTTTAGATCTAGGATTTGATACATAATATACTATGTTTGATATTGGCCTGCCACCTATTAGATTTCCTTGAGGTCAACCAAAGGCTCAAATATTATGTCACAAATTTTTGGAGTCATTGCTTCAACATTTAATTTCCTCTACTTCCAACGTTTCAATACTTAACATTTATTTGCAATTGAAAACCTCAAAAAATCGTAGCTCTACATCTCAATTTGATAGCTCCATAATCATTTCTTGAAGCATGTTTTGTAGAATAATATAAATATCAAAGGGACAAACGCCAAAGCCAAAATCTCTTGCGGATGTGAATAAAAATTCTCCTTATTGTGCTTATTGCATATGAACTCATGAACTCATGTTTTATTTAAAATTGTTGAACAAGCTGTAATTTTATAACCTTGCAACCATAATTAAATCAAATATAGAGAGGAATTAAACCATCGTGCACTTAATATACAAGAATAGAAAAACAAATAGCATCTTTTTTTCACCAAGAAAAAATTCCCATAACTTATTATTCAGAAGGATGAACCAAAGTTACAAAAATAACTCAGAGTCTATCCACTCCTAACCCAAGTCAAAAATATACTTCATAACATCATTAAAATAAAAAACCATCACGATGTTGTTTTCAAAATCTAATCAATACTCCTTTTAAAACTTACAACAAACAGTTAAACTATACTCCTATTCTTTAGTGATTCCAACTCAAAAACATTATTCCTAAAGCCACATAAGTTTTATCAAACAAAATTATGGCGTTCTAAATTCAAAAAATTGGAGCTTCTAAAGCAAATATATCAGTTGAGATTCTAAAGAAAATATATCAACTAGGAGACTTGTAGACTGCCACTTCCCATCAATCTTTGATCTTCATAATACTCATAATGAATCTGGTCTTCATAAATTCCCACGACCTTATTTGATATTCTGTCAGCTCAAGTGGTCGGACTCGTAAATTTGTTTGGCACTTAAATAAGTGTATACGTGGATGTGGCAGGTGTTAACCATGACCACGATTTATAAACTTGAAACCTTATCATACAAGGACTTTCATAACCCGATCACATGTTCGTAACCTTGGGAACTATAAGGTATACAGTCATCATGTAATAACTTCGTAGTGGAATCCTTCGCTGGATGTTGGCAGGTAACATTTAATACAACCTTGAATGCGTTTGAAGTGGAAATTCTAATTGGAATATCCGTGGCATCCATTGACGTGACCACCTTGGGTTTTGGTATAAACCCTAACCGAGGTTTTGAGTGACTACCAAACCCTTCGACGGTTCATTTCGTTTGTCCATTATGCAGAGAAGGTAGTGGTGGCCGACAGGCTGCCGAAATGATAGGGTTTGCATGCTTTACGATGTTTCAGGGTCCTCCATGGCAGTTTGCATCTAACAAGTGGAATCTTGGTTCACGAATCTTGTAAGAAAGGTAAGATCATCCTCACAGTGCCAAACACTAGTCGTTTTAATTCATCCTTTCACAAAATAAACTGTTACTAAAACTTGTTTTCTGTTGTGTGGGTCATGGAGTGACAAGGTTCCATAAATGTTGCGTGCTACCGCTTCCAAGCATCTAAACCATCATGGCTTCCAACAAACTGCACGGGTAAGCCTTGGAATTTCTTTACAAACCCTAAATCAAACTTTTGTTAGGAATGGTGATGGCAATCAATGATATCGATTGGTGTTGTACTGAGATGAGGTTTTCCTCCTTAATGAAGTTTGTACTGTTGATTTTATTTATTTGAAAGTCGAGAGGCATTTATAACAGGAAGGCTGAACCTTGAGCCTATGCCTACGTTGGGTTCTCAACGTCTTTCGTTTTAGACAGTACTATAAATACCTTGTTTAAAGATTTCAATAAAGAAATGAAACTCAGATTTTCATATATGGTTTGGTTTCCATCCTAAAAGATGTTCTCAGTGTTTTTGTTATGTTATTAAATGAATAAATTTGTGATGCAAAATAAATGAATTAGGGCTATGCCCATCCTTTAATTGTTATCAAAATATGTTTGTGTTGTTTTAATGGTAGCCGTCGTTCCAAAATCTAAAGGTCGTAGGATTTGGAAACGCTAACTTATTTATCTACGATGTTGGTGATTTAGTAATTTTGATGGTTAAGGGTTTTGAACCCGTACCCCATTTTAATAGTTTTAAGAGTTAAGGGGATTCGAAACTCGACCCTGCATCTTTATGTGTTTAAACTGCTGTAACATTCATTAATAGAGTTTATAAAGTAACGACCCCTTTTTGGGTGAGCCTTCATGGTCTCGAACCCTGGTCTGTATTTGTTAATTTGATATATAAAGAATGTATTATTAAGAATAAACTTATTAAACCCTGGTGATGACTATCAAAAGGCTCGGCCTATGCGTTACTTACCACTGTGTTGGAAAAAGAAATATTTACGTGTGTATACTATCCTATGAATATTTGTAACTATTACAGAAATAATGACTATTTTCATCACTGCAAATATTATGGTTGTGATGGGATTTTAAGAGTTCTATTTTCGAAAATGGTTTTTCTTTTTATACTACCATTCATAAAAATGAAGATATACTATTAGGTTTTGTATTTACAAAGTTTTATAAAACTAAGGGTTCAATTTTGAAAAAGGTTTCTTTTTCCATTTAAATGTTTAAGTGATTATTATTACTTATAAACAATAAAACTGTGCTCTTAATCTAGATTATGTTGAATATGGAAATTATTTGAATGCTATTATTGTTATAGATGGAATGCGATGCTATGTATTAGGCTTCTATTTAAATGCTACTTACTTGGATAAATACTAGGTTTTCTGCATTTTGTAAAGGAAATATTTACTGAAATAAAGATAGAGGGTTTATACTGAAATAAAACAGAGTTTAATCTATGATGATCAATCATTCGAATCTATCATTAATCTAACTTTTCTGTACAAGAGTATGACACGTAAAGTGTGTGAAAAAATACAGAAAAGTAATTAAATCAATCATTCTGCATTTCTAATTTTATTTCTTTTAATAACAATACAGATTCACATTCCTAACTAGCTCTTACAATTAACTGGAATAACTCTGCATATTTTCTAAAATACTAAAACATTTCTAGAAATAGATATAGAGTAAAAACAGATACATAAGAAGATAAGAACCTGAAAAAACTGAAGAGTGAAACAAACACCCAAGGGAGCCCGTTCCTCCCAACCAACTCCTAAAGGCAGCCAAATTACTTGCCTTAGGACCCCCGAGCCTGCTCACTAAACCACTAGGGAGAAGATGTTGGGTAGATGCAAATGTTATCCTCTGCAACTCAGCAGTGATGTTGACAATACTCCAGAATGAGACTTCTGCTTTTCAGCAATATTGAGTTCTGCATAAAGCAGTACTAACTCATATTGACACTCTTATCTCAATCAATCCCTCTAGCTTTCCCCTCATTGAATTCACTTGTTCTCTCCAGTTTCAAATTTGTCACAAGGTAAAAAGTGATTAGCCTCCTGCTCCAATTCAATGGGTATGAATAGATTGCCTAGGTCTTTTGGTCAGTTTTTTCAATTATTGAGCCACCTGCTCTGTTCCACTTTCTTGGGGAACATGACCATTAATGTAGGGAAGTTTCCACCTACAATAGCTAGAGGTGCATTGATGATGTTGCCAAGTGTAAATTTGCTGTCCACTCCAGTTCATTCCTCCTAGTGGGTTAGTGAGCACTCTTTCAACAGTCTCCTTGGGATATTTGTCTCCTCTTTTATTTATAAATAATAAAATATTAAAGTATTTAATTACAGTCATCCTTGACCCCACTTGGTCAATAATCATAAAACATTACAATAACATATAATACAATGTTTTTCTCATGAAATAAAATATTCAGAATTTGGGTATGTGACAAACATCCCCTCTTCAATTTAACATCATCCTCGATGTTTCTTTATTCATCATCATCCTCTACATCTTCCTGGAACAAAGCTGGATATGCCACCCGCATATTACTTTCCAACTCCCAGGTTGCTTCGTTGGGACTAAGGTGCTTCCATTGCACCTTTACCTGTCCAATGGCGCGATTCCGAAGCGAAATTTCCCTCCTATCGAGGATACAATCTGGTTCCACTAGAAAATCTCCTTCTAGTTCCACCTGTACACTATTCCAATTAATCACACGAGTAGTATCATGCACATACATTTTCAAAATAGAAATGTGGAATACATTGTGTACATTAACGTTTGGTGGCAAGTCTAACCGATATGCTACTAGTCCAACCCTGGACAGTATTTCAAAAGGTCCACAATACCTTGCTTCTAGTTTAGCTTAGCTCCCTAATTTTAAGGAACTCTTTTGGGGTTTTACCTTGATTGAAACATGCTCACCAACCTGAAACTCTTTCTGAGTTCTTTTTAAATCTGCATGACTTTTCTGTCGATCTTGTGCAATTTTTAAATTGCCTTGTACCTGTTTCACGATTAGTTCCATTTCTTTCAATAACTCAAGACCTGACATTAACCTATCAACCAGATTACTCCATAAAATAGGAGTATTACATTTTCTTCCATATAAAATTTCAAATGGACTGGGCTTCGTTGAAGCTTGAAAATGATTATTATAAGCAAACTCAACAAGATGCAAATATTCCTCCCATTTACCTGGTTGATCTCTAACATACATTCGTAACATATCTTCAAGAATCGGATTGACCCTTTCTGTTTTCCCATCTATTTGTGGATGAAATGTTGTACTGAAATTTAAAGTAGTGTCTAAACCCTTAAATAAAGATTTCCAGAAATTTCCTGTAAACTTTGAGTCTCTGTCAGAAATTATAACTTTTGGAATCCCATGCAGACGAAAATTTTGTTTCATAAAAATTTCAGCAATGTTATCAACCTTGTAATTTGTTTTAACAGGTATGAAATGGGCTGCTTTACTAATCTTATCCACAACTACCATTATAGAATCATTATGCTTCTGGTTTTTAGGTAAACCAGTTATAAAATCAATACTAATTATTTCCCACTTCCAATCTGGTATGGGTAGTGGCTGCAATAGTCCAGCTGGATGTTGATGTTCAGCCTTTATTTGCTAACATTCCAAACACCTAGCAATAAATTCAGCTACCTCACTTTTCATATAGGGCCAAAATAATCCTTCCTCAGCATTGTTATCATCTTTTGGTAACCAGGATGCCCTGAGTATGGACTTTTATGCAATTCATTTAAAATCAACAACTTAATTTCAACAACATTAGGCACATAAAGTTTGTCTTTATACAGCATTAATCCTCTTTCATCAATTCTGAAATCTGTTATTAAATTTTCAGCATTATCTTCAACAACTTTTTCAAATAATTTTTGATATTTTTCATCCATTTTGATCCCTTCCTTAATCTGATTTTCTAAATCAGTTTTATAAGTATTGATTACTGAAACAAAATTTAGCCTAGCATTTCTCCTTAAGGCATCATCAACTTTATTTTCTTTTCCTTTTATGTGTTGGATCTCAAAATCATATTCGCTAAGGAAAGCTAGCCACCTAGCTTGCCTTGCGTTTAGATTTGGTTGATCCAACAAATATTTTAAACCTTTATTATCTGTCATTAGTGTAAATTTTCTTTCGATTAAGTGATGATGCCACATCTTTAATGCATGTATTACGGCAGCCAACTCTAAGTCATAAGTTGCATAGTTATTCTCATGAATCTTTAACTTCCTAGACTCATATGCAATCACATGACCTTCTTGTGTTAAGACCCCTCTAAGTCCATCATTGCATGTATCAGTGCACACGATGAAATCCTTGTTTGGATCAGCAATTTTTAGAATAGGTGCCATTGTTAATAATTCTTTTAGTTTCTTAAAACTTTCTTCACATTTTTTATCCCAGATAAATTTCTTACCTTTCTTTTGTAAAGAGGTTATAGGATTGATTATTCGAGAGAATCCTTCTATAAATTTACGATAGTAACTTGTAATTCCCATAAAAGATCATACACAAGTTATGTCTTTAAGGGCAGGCCATTCATTAATAGCCTTTATCTTGTCTGGGTCTACTGAGATTCCATCCTTGGATATCACATGCCCTAGATACTGTATTTTATCCTTAAAGAAATCACATTTTCTAAACTTAGCGTAAAGTTGGTTTTCTCTTAACACTTAAAACTATCTTCAAATGTTCTTTGTGTTCCTCTTTAGTCTTAGAATAAATTAGAATGTCATCAATGAAAACGATTACAAACTTATCTAAGTACCAATGTAAAACATTATTCATAAGACACATGAAGACTGTTGGGGCGTTGGTTAGCCCAAAAGGCATAACCATGAACTTGAAGTGCCCGTAACGGGTTCTGAAAGCAGTCTTAAAAATGTCCTCATATTTTATCTTGACTTGATGGTACCCCGACCTTAAATCAATTTTAGAGAATAGCATTGCACTACGCAGTTGATCAAACAAATCATCAATGCAGGGCAAAGGATATTTGTTCTTTATGGTCATTGTATTTAACTAGCGGTAATCTATGCATAAACACATAGTTCTATCCTTCTTTTTAACAAAGATAACAGATGCTTCCCATGGAGGCACATTGGGTCTTATATAATTTTTTTCAATGAGTTCCTTAAGTTGTGATTTAAGTTCATTAAGTTCCAGAATGTTCATTCTATGAGGAGACTTTGAGTTTGGTACCGTCCCCGGTACTAACTCAATGGTGAAATCTAGCTCCCTTTTCGGAGGTAGTCCTGGAATTTCTTCCGGGAATACATCAGAAAATTCCTTTAGAATGGGTATGTCTTCCAACTTTAACTTATATTCGTTAGTTGATTTTTCATCATTAATTACATTTACAGCAAACAACTTACACCCTTTACGAACAACCTTTTTAACTTGTAAAGCAGATATTTGTCTAACGGAAATATTTCTAGGAAATCTTTTTACTGTTATCATTTCAGATTCATCATTCAAGCAAGTAAAATATTTTTCATAACAATTTAATACTACCCTATGCTTTTCCAACCAATCCATCCCAATCAATACATCATATGATCATAAAGGTAATACATTTAAATTTACTTGAGTTCTAAACTGATTCATAAATAATTCACAATTATTAACAAAATCAACTACCTTTCTTTTTGTACTTGTAGCTAATTGAACCAGCCAGGATTTGTCAAACTTTTCTACATGCAGTTTACATTTTTCTACTATACTTGGAGATACATAACTCAGGTTTTCCCCTCAATCAATCAAAATAGATATAGGTTTATTTTTCAGCGTACCTTATACTTCAACCATGGAAGTTTGATGATCAACTTGTCTGTTTTCCAAAGTTGCATTAATCCTGGGAATTTCCCTTGCTAGATCACCAACAGTAGCATCCTCCTGTATTGTGTGTATGTTGTTGACGGTCCTCTTTCTGAGTGGGAAGTTTGATGCATAGTGAGGTCCTTGATAGTCCCAACATTTTACAATTTCCTTTTGTTCGTTGCTTTTAACATAATTATTAGGTGGATCTATGTTTCTTGCAGCTGTAAAATTTGGCTGTGCATTACTTCTTGAATTATTTCCTTGAAACTTTCTGTTAGAAAAATTATGTGGATTATTATTTCTGAAATTTCGATTAAATGAGTAATGTTTATTTCTTTGCTCAAAATTATTAGGCTTCTTGACCTTCTAGCTTGGCATGCCTTCCCTCTTCCTGTTCTGTTCATAACAGATATTTTCCTTCCTCATGGCCTCTTCAAGAGTTCTAGGATCGTCATACTCAATTATGTCCTTTATATGAGAGGGTAGACAGCTCAAGAACCTCTATACTTTAGGCTTCTCTTCCGTAATGTAAGGCACATACCTTAATAAATTCAAAAACTTGTTGCTCAATTCTTTCATATCCA
Organism: Larix kaempferi; assembly: GCA_027924585.1. Classification (NCBI taxonomy): domain Eukaryota; kingdom Viridiplantae; phylum Streptophyta; class Pinopsida; order Pinales; family Pinaceae; genus Larix; species Larix kaempferi. The sequence goes on from BSBM01000887.1 coordinate 19,816,848, forward strand.
TGGAACCTAAATTTAATTCATAAAATTCTTTAGATCATTCTTCGTAATATTGTTCCGACAGAAATTTTCTTTTAAAATACGTTTTAAAACTGCTTCAGGTTACATTTCTCTCTTTCGAGCCTTTTACCCGCTTCAAGTCTTGCCACCGAATATCAGCTTTACCCATCAGATTATAAATTTCCATTCTAGTTTTTAACTTACTTGAGTAGTTATAAATTTGGAAATACTTATCCATGCCGGACAGCCATGCTTCGGCTTCCTCACTCTTTTCAGTTTCTCCATTAAAAGTTGGTGGTTTAATCTTCTTAAATTCTCTAGAAATTTCTTCATATGGTTTATATTTCTTCTTTTTAGTGCAAAATTCACTTTCGCTGCTATCGCTGGAATACTGATGTTTCTTAGTGTGTGATTTAATATTAATATCAGAAGATGAACTAGTTCCATAATCAATAAGTTTTAATTTTTTTACTTTTTCGTTGGTAAGGCATGATTTCAGATTCAGAATTAATTTATGTTCTTTCATTTTTATCATTACTATGGAATTTATCCATCAGGATTTGATTCAACTCCTCTTGATATTTTAAAATTCGTTCATTCTCCTCTTTTACAATGTTTATTTCTGTTTTTAAATCTCTTACAGTTCTCAATAAGTCAGATGAGCTGTCGCTTAATTCAACAAATATATTTCCTGCATTAATGTATACTTGCTCATTATTATTTTGACCATTAAGGTGGGACCTGTCTTCAGCTGAATCTTTCGGTCCTTCCATGTTGATGTATATGTAACTTCGGAATGTATTTCATATATATCTTTATTGTACTCCTATAGAGATGTATTATTCCTCTATACGGAAGTGTCGTCATTTGTATTGACAAGTGTCGCAAGTGTGTTAACTTGCCGATGGGTTATTAGACCACCTTGTAAGGGGTCGGCCCGGATTAATGTAACATGAGGTTATTGTGCTAAGCTAGACAAGTCATCCCCATAAGTTTATTGGGCAGTCAGGACAAGTATAAATAGAGATCTCCCGATCTCTATTTGGATCACTTCAAAACTCACTCTTCCTTCACTCGGAAAGTGGCGCACATGTGAGGAGGAGGATCAGCTCCTAGGAGGAGTCTATCTCTATGTACTTTGGTTGTACTTTGGTTGTATCATTGCTCTATCTATCTCTGAGGAAGTTGTGGGGTTTTTCACCTTAGGGTTTTCCCCACGGAACCTTAGGGTTTTGCATCTTATGATGATTGATATGCTTGATATGCTTGATATGCATTGATATACTGTACATGTTATTCTCTCAATAAAGATCCTCGATTATATTGAATTAATGATCGAAAATTAACATGGTATCAGAGCTAACCTGAGAAGAAGACATTGTGCAGTGACAGAAACCAGGGTTTCTTGTTTATTGGGTTTCTCTCCATAGATTTTGGAAAAGTAATATGATAGATTGACTCTCCTCGGCAAGGTGAATCTATCTGTCCAATCAGAATTCAATTCTAAGCACTTTTAGTTTTGGCCCTAAAAAATATGAATTTCTGAAATCTGAAGACACAGCTGGAAGATCCTTGAAAAAATCGAAGTTTAGAGATTTGGATCGAGATTTTTGACTAGGTAAAACTCTGGGAAACTCAAACCCTAATTCAGGGTCGTCCTTAATGAATCCGGAAAGACTAAAAGGCATTTCTGAAGGGTGACACTTTGCAGAACTCAAATTCTGAGTATACCAAGATGATCAACTCATCAAGGCGCATCTTTCTATCCTTTCAGAAAGTTGAAATTCACATTTTGAATTTTTAGGGTTTCTCTGACAAACCCTAATCCGGGACCAGATCCAATTTTTTAGCAAATCAAGAAGTAAGACCTAAATCTTTTCTATTTCCATTTGAAGTACTCTTTAAAGATGTCTCACCACACCAAGCTTGAGGATAAGCTTGAAGGGGCTGATAACTTCCGAGCCTGGAAGTATAGGATTGGGTTAATCCTGGAAGAAAATGAATTGGATACTTACATAAGAGAAGAGGTCCCTGTCCCAGAGGGAGAAGAGGCTAAGGCATTGCATAAGAAGATCTTGGTCAAAGCAAAGAGAATCATTGTTGATTCTATGAAATACCATCTCATACCACATGTGTCATCTCTGAAGACACCCAAGGAGATGTTTAACTCTTTGACCAAGCTATTTGAAGGGAAGAACATAAATCGGAAGATGACTCTGCGGAATCAATTGAAAGGGGTCAAGCTGTTGAATGGAGAGACCATTCAATCTTACTTCTCCAAGGTCTCTCAGATCAAGGAACAACTTGAAGCTGTGGAGGAAGTAGTGGACAATGGTGAAGTTGTTATGACCACTCTAAATGGCCTACCTAGGTCATGGGTCTCTTTTATTCAAGGAATCTATGTAAGAAAGAAATTGATCTCTTTCAGTATACTATGGGAGGAATGCTCTCAAGAAGAATCTAAGCTCGTGGCCCGAGAAGAAAAGATGGGAAATGAAGATCAAGCTCTCATAGCACATACCAAGAAAGGTAAGTTCAAAAAGGAGCCATCTCATAACAAAAGACCTTCTCACCACCATCACCAAAAGGGTAAGAAGGATCTAAGATGCTTCACCTGTAATGAGAAGGGACACTTTGCTATAGATTGTCCCAAGAACAAAAAGGGTTCCAACAACATCAAGAAGAAGGGAAATAAGAAGAGATATCATGCTCATGTTGCTGAGGATGATGAACCTCCCAAGAAGAAGGCTAGAGCAGAAAGTGATGATGATGACTCATCAAGCGAAGAAGAGTATGTTCTAATCTCTTCTTTCACAGGTACTATCTCTCATGGTTGTAATGATTGGCTTATTGGCAGTAGGGCTTCAAAACACATGACTGGGTTTAAAGAATCCTTTTTTAATCTATCTGAACATGAGTCACCCCATAAGGTGAAACTTGAGGATGACTATCAATATCCTATCAAAGGAAGTGGTGAAGCCTCCTACAACCTAGACTCTGGGAAGTATTTGAAGATGAAAGACGTTCTATATCTACCTTGGCTCAAGAAGAACCTACTCTCCATATCTGCATTGGATGCAAAAGGCATGAGGGTTGCATTTGTAGATGGCCACGTTCTAATGTGGCCGAAAGGTAAAACTATAGATGATGTAGTAGTGATTGGAGAGCAAGAGGGAGGATTGTACAAATTGAAGGGACAACCTGAACATGCTATGGTGACATGAAGACAAAGATTCATCCATAGTCATGGATCACATAGAGGTATGTATAATTTGGTTTTGCAAAGGTTAACTTATGAGTTATGCAGGTCATTGAAGAGAACAAGAAAAACATTGCTAGATATAACTAGCAAATATGATGACCGGGTATGTTTTTCCTATATCAAAGGATCTTATACTTTTGTCTGATTGATAATGATTACTCGTGAATTTACAAGTTTAAGTAATCTAGGGTTTATGCATATTATGTCTCTTTCCTTGATTGATGATATGACTAACCAGAAGAGTTCTATAGTCAAATATGAATATGCATGAGTAAGAGAAGTCTTCCCTGAAACCTTGAATGATAATGCTTATTATCTGTGTTTGAAATAATCATGACTATACATGTTTAAGACCATTTTGTTTTGATAGTATACTAATGAATGTATGATTATGTATGAGATCTCGAGGATAAAACAATGATGATACTCGTAAGCATGCATAGTGATCGATGATGGATATAAGTTCAAGGACAAGTAATCCAGGAAGCAAAGATCAAGAGGGAGCACACTCCAGTAGTTTCTACAAGGATGTAGATATTCAGAGGGAGTCGACCACTTCTCACAATCCACATCATAATGGAGTTGCAAAGATTCAGAGGGAGTCCACCCAACAACCAAACAAATATAAGTATTTGAATTACCATTTCTTACATATTTGTTTGTTTAAATAATGTTATTCAATGATGTATATGCTTATGTTCCTAGACTTAGGTTGTGTATTATGCTAATTGCATTAATGAACAGTATACTACGAATATGCATGTGATGGGTAAGTGGACTATGCCACTGTACAAAATTCCATTGCTACTTATCTAGAATGAAACCTCTTTGCTGACATGTTGGGAGTAGTGCAAATTCTTAACAATATTCTAGTAGAGATTGGAAGGCATCTAGAAAGTTACAGGATATGGATGAATGTTGTATTGAAGCATTGGCTAAAATAATTGCATGACTATATGACATATTTCTTTATGTGTAATAATTTGTTCTGAAAACTATGAGATGTTTCTAATCATGCAATTTAACTTGTTTTGTAGGAAAGATCGTATACCTCCACCTACAAAAGAAGGAATACAACATTTGTTCCAGCAACAAAGATATCTATTGAAGATATTGAAGTTCCCAGGATCTGGGATGAAGTAATGGAAGAATGCCATGATCAGTCGATCATCAAGAATGATGTTTGGGATGCAGTCCCAAGACCTAAAGGGAAGTCTATTGTGACTTCCAAATAGATCTATAAGATCAAGCATGCTGCAGATGGTAGCATGGAGAAATACAAAACGAGGTTTGTAGCTCATGGCTTCTCCCAGAAAGAGGGAATAGATTATGAAGAAACTTTTGCTCCTGTAGCCAGGTACACTTCCATATGATCAGTACTTGCTCTAGTTGCAGTGATGAAATGGAAGATACACCAGATGGATGTCAAGACTGCTTTCTTGAATCGTGTAGTTGAAGAGGAAGTGTATGTGGAGCAGCCATTTGGTTTTGAGACACATGACAGGAAGTCATATGTGTGCAGGTTGAAGAAAGCCTTGTATGGCTTAAAGCAAGCTCCTAGGACTTGGTATGGTAGGATGGACAGTTTCCTATCTAGTTTGGGCTTTACCAAGAGTAAAGCGGATTCCAACCTTTACTACAAGGTTGAGGAAGGCAATCCTGTGATACCTCTTCTATATGTTGATGACCTGTTTGTAACCAGAGATGATAGTTTGATTGCTGATACCAAGAGGAAGCTTGCTTCCGAGTTCGAGATGAAGGACTTGGGGATGATGCACTATTTTCTAGGTATGGAGGTGTGGCAAAGTATAGATGGAATATTCCTTGGACAAGGAGAGTATGCAGTAGAGATCCTGAAGAGGTTCGGGATGATGGACTACAAAGCCATGGCCACACCTATGGCATCGAACATGAAGCTTCTGTGTGATGCTTCATCTGAGCTGGTTGATGTCACGATGTATCGTCAGATGATTGGGTCCTTGATGTACCTGACGAACATGAGACCAGATATTTGCTTTGCAGTGAACACATTGAGCCAGCTCCTGATGGATCCGAGGAGTGTTCACTTGGTTGTTGTAAAGCATATTCTTAGGTAGCTGAAGGGTACAGTTGACTATGGGCTCAAGTATGATGTGAATCAAAAGTTTAACCTGCAAGGTTATGTTGATTCAGATTGGGCAGGCAGTGCTGCATATAGGAAGAGCACTTCTGGGTGTTGCTTCAGTATGGGATCAGGTGTGATCTCTTGGTTTAGCAGGAAGCAGTCCTGCATAGCACTGAGTACAGCCGAAGCAGAGCATGTTGCAGCTTGTTCAGCTAGTTGTGAGGCAGTATGGATTTGGAAGCTACTGTCTGATTTATTTGATCTACCCCTGGAGGCTACTAGTATCTTTTGTGACAACCAGAGTTTTGTGAAGCTGTTTGAGAACCCGGTGTTCCATGACAGGTTGAAACACATAGAGATCAAATACCACTATATCAAGGATATGGTGCAGAGAGGATCACTGAAGCTCCTGTATGTTGTGACGGATGAGCAAATTGCAGATGTGCTGACGAAGCCACTATCCATAGTGAAGTTCTAGTACTTCAGAGAGAGGCTTGGTGTTCTTCAGATCGACGACACTTCGAGGAAGAAGTGATGGAGACATTTTGCTGAAGCCATTCCAAGCATGGTGGAAGGAGGATCCTTCACATGGCTATGGATGTAAGCACTGGATGATGAGCATTAGGATGGTGTTCTAGTTTCTGCTCTGCATGATCAGTTGGATCATTTATGTATGTATGCATCATGTTGGATGCTGGTATGATCAGTTGGATCATTTATGTATGTATGCATCATGTTGGATGTTGGATATGATCAATTGGATCATTTATGTATGTATGCATCATGTTGGATGTTGGATATGATCAGTTGGATCATTTGTATGTATTTGTATATGCATCATGTTGGATGCTTGGACCATGTATCTATATATGTATTAGGTGGATACGTTGTATGATCAGGTAGATCATGTATGTTGATATGTATCAAGTAGATACATTGTGTGATTAGGTGGATCATGTATCTATGTATGTATCAAGTGGATACATTATATGATCAGGTGGACCATGTATGATGATATGTATCAGGTAGATACTTGGTATGCATCGGGAAGATGCATTGTATGATCAAGATGATCATGGATGACGAGCTTCAGGATGTTGCTCCAGATGACATGCATCAGGACGATGCAGTGTTGATGATCAGGATGATCATGTGTACATCAGGATGATGTATGGTGAGTATCAGGTTGATACTCTGTGGCCGTGGACAGGTTTTGCAGATGAGCATGTAAGTAGACCTGGGAGATCTAGATAGGATGAAAAAGGCCTCAGATGCTCTTTCGAGGCATTTCTCTGGGATGGCATGTAAGTAGACCTGGGAGATATGGACAGGATGAAAAAGGCCTCAGATGCTCTTTCGAGGCATTGCCATTACCACATGTAATAAGTCCTAGAGATCTGGACATGATGAAAAAGGCCTCAGATGCTTTTTAGGGTTCTTGCTTGGCAAGACACTCTTTTAAGGTTTTGTGGTGACCACATGTAATAAGTCCTGGAGATCTGGACAGGATGAAAAAGGCCTCAGATGCTCTTTAGGGTTATTGCTTAGCAAGACACTCTTTTAAGGTTTTGTGGTGGGGGTCACATGTAATAAGTCCTGGAGATCTGGACAGGAAGAAAAAGGCCTCATATGCTCTTTAGGGTCCTTACTAGTCAAGAGACTCTTTTAAGGTTTTGTGAAAGTTACATGTAATAAGTCCTGGAGATCTAGACAGGATGAAAAAGGCCTCAGATGCTCTTTAGGGTTCTTGCTAGTCAAGAGACTCTTTTAAGGTTTTGTGATGCACGTAATAAGTCCTGAGGATTCCACAATATGGCAAGTGATGATGAAGACCTGTAGGTGGTGGGCCTACATCCAATATGAAAAAGGACTGGCTCTGTAGAACTTCCTATGACGAGTAGATTAAGAGACTGATTGAGATAGCAGCAGCAATAACGATGACGATGATTCAAGGACAATGCATCGATGACAATGATCCAAAGAAGAAGACTTGTGCTAGATGATCTGTTTCGAGAAATACCTTCCTAGTTAAGAGGGATTGCTGATGTATATGTAACTTTGGAATGTATTTCATATATATATTTATTGTACTCCAATAGAGATGTATTATTCCTCTATACGGAAGTGTCGTCATTTGTATTGACAAGTGTCGCAAGTGTGTTAACTTGCCGATGGGTTATTAGACCACCTTCTAAGGGGTCGGCCCGAATTAATGTAACATGAGGTTATTGTGCTAAGCTAGACAAGTCGGCCCCATAAGTTTATTGGGCAGTCAAGACAAGTATAAATAGAGATCTCCCGATCTCTATTTGGATCACTTCAGAACTCACTCTTCGTTCGCTCGGAAAGTGGAGCACATGTGAGGAGGAGGATCAGCTGCTAGGAGGAGTCTATCTCTGTGTACTTTGGTTTTACTTTGGTTGTATCATTGCTCTATCTATCTCTGAGGAAGTTGTGGATTTTTTCACCTTAGGGTTTTCCCCACGGAAGCTCTGTGTGTCTATTGTCACTCATGTTTGCATCTTGTGATGATTGATATGCTTGCTATGATTGATATGCATTGATATACTGTACATGTTATTCTCTCAATAAAGATCCTCGATTATATTGAATTAATGATCGAAAATTAACACGGTATCAGAGCTAACCTGAGAAGAAGACATTGTGCAGTGACAGAAACCAGGGTTTCTTGTTTATTGGGTTTCTCTCCATAGATTTTGGAAAAGTAATATGATAGATTGACTCTCCTCAGCAAGGTGAATCTATCCGTCCAATCAAAATTCAATTCTAAGCACATTCAGTTTTGGCCCTAAAAAATATGAATTTCTGAAATCTGAAGACACAGCTGGAAGATCCTTGAAAAAATCAAAGTATAGAGATTTGGATTGAGATTTTTGACTGGGTAAAACTCTGGGAAACTCAAACCCTAATTCAGGGTCGTCTTTAGTGAATCCGGAAAGACTAAAAGGAATTTCTGAAGGGTGAAAATTTGCAGAACTCAAATTCTAAGTATACCAGGATGATCAGCTCATCAAGGCGTATCTTTCTATCCTTTCAGAAAGTTGAAATTCACATTTTGAATTTTTAGGGTTTCTCTGACAAACCCTAATCCAGGACCAGATCCAGTTTTTCAGCAAATCAAGTGGTAAGACCTAAATCTTTTCTATTTCCATTTGAAGTACTCTTTAAAGATGTCTTGCCACACCAAGCTTCAGGATAAGCTTGAAGGGGTTGATAACTTCCGAGCCTAGAAGTATAAGATTGGGTTATTCCTGGAAGAAAATGAACTGGATACTTACATAAGTGAAGAGGTCCCTGTCCTAGAGGGAGAAGAGGCTAAGGCATTGCATAAGAAGAACTTGGTCAAAGCAAAGAGAATCATTGCTGATTCTATGAAAGACTATCTCATACCACATGTGTCATCTCTGAAGACACCCAAGGTGATGTTTGACTCTTTGACCAAGCTATTTGAAGGGAAGAACATAAATCGGAAGATGACTTTGTGGAATCAATTGAAAGGGGTCAAGCTGTTGAATGGAGATACCATTCAATCTTACTTCTCCAAGGTCTCTCAGATCAAGGAACAACTTGAAGCTGTGGATGAAGTAGTGGACAATGGTGAAGTTGTTATGACCACTCTAAATGGCCTACCTAGGTCATGGGACTCTTTTATTCAAGGAATATATGCAAGAAAGAAATTGATCTCTTTCAGTAGACTGTGGGAGGAATGCTCTCAAGAAGAAGCTAGGCTCGTGGCCCGAGAAGAAAAGATGGGAAATAAAGATCAAGCTCTCATAGCACATACCAAGAAAGGTAAGTTCAAAAAGGAGCCATCTCATAACAGAAGACCTTATCACCACCATCACCAAAAGGGTAAGAAGGATCTGAGATGCTTCACCTGTAATGAGAAGGGACACTTTGCTATAGATTGTCCCAAGAACAAAAAGGGTTCCAACAACATCAAGAAGAAGGGAAACAAGAAGAGATATCATGCTCATGTTGCTGAGGATGATGAACCTCCCAAGAAGAAGGCTAGAGCAGAAAGAGATGATGATGACTCATCAAGCGAAGAAGAGTATGTTCTAATCTCTGCTCTCACAGGTACTATCTCTCATGGTTGTAATGATTGGCTTATTGACAGTAGGGCTTCAAAACACATGACTGGGTTTAAAGAATCCTTTGCTAATCTATCTGAACATGAGTCACCCCATAAGGTGAAACTTGAGGATGACTATCAATATCCTATCAAAGGAAGTGGTGAAGCCTCCTACAACCTAGACTCTGGGAAGTCTTTGAAGATGAAAGAGGTTCTATATGTACCTTGGCCCAAGAAGAACCTACTCTCCATATCTGCATTGGATGCAAAAGGCATGAGGGTTGCATTTGTAGATGGCCAAGTTCTAATGTGGCCAAAAGGTAAAACTATAGATGATGCAGTAGTGATTGGAGAGCAAGAGGGAGGATTGTACAAATAGAAGGGACAACCTGAACATGCTATGGTGACATGAAGACAAAGATTCATCCATAGTCATGGATCACATAGAGGTATGTATAATTTGGTTTTGCAAAGGTTAACTTATGAGTTATGCAGGTCATTGAAGAGAATAAGAAAGACATTTCTAGATATAACTAGCAAATATGATGACCAGGTATGTTTTTCCTATATCAAAGGATCTTATACTTTTGTATGATTGCTAATGATTACTCATAAAGTTACAAGTTTAAGTAATCTAGGGTTTATGCATATTATGTCTCTTACCTTGATTGATGATATGACAAACCAGAAGAGTTCTATAGTCAAATATGAATATGCATGCGTAAGAGAAGTCTTCCCTGAAACCTTGAATGATAATGCTTATTATCTGTGTTTGAAATAATCATGACTATACATGTTTAAGATCATTTTGTTTTGATAGTATACTAATGAATGTATGATTATGTATGAGATCTCGAGGATAACACAATGATGATACTCGTAAGCATGCATAGTGATCGAGGATGGATATAAGTTCAAGGATAGGTAATCCAGGAAGCAAAGATCAAGAGGGAGCACACTCCAGTAGTTTCTGCAAGTATGCAGATATTCAGAGGGAGTTGACCACTTCTCACAATCCACATCAGAATGGAGTTGCAAAGATTCAGAGGGATTCCACCCAACAACCAAACAAAGATAAGTATTTGAATTATCATTTGGTACATATTTGTTTGTTTAAATAATGTTGTTCAATGATGTATATGCTTATGTTCCTAGACTTAGGTTGTGTATTATGCCAATTGCATTAATGAACAATATACTACTAATATGCATGTGATGGGTAAGTGGCCTATGGCACTGTACAACATTCCATTGCTACTTACCTAGAATGAAACCTCTTTGCTGACATGTTGGGAGTAGTGCAAACTCTTAACACTGTTTTGGTAGAGATTGGAAGGCATCTAGAAAGTTACAAGATATGGATGAATGTTGTATTGAAGCATTGGCTAAAATAATTGCATGACTGTATGACATATTTCTTTATGTGTAAGAATTTGTTCTGAAAACTATGAGATGTTTCTAATCATGCAATTTAACTTGTTTTGTAGGAAAGATCGTATACCTTCACCTAGAAAAGAAGGAATACAACATTTGTTCCAGCAACAAAGAGATCTATTGAATATATTGAAGTTCCCAGGATCTGGGATGAAGTAATGGAAGAATGCCATGATCAGTCGATCATGAAGAATGATGTTTGGGATGCAGTCCCAAGACCTAAAGGGAAGTCTGTTGTGACTTCCAAATGGATCTATAAGATCAAGCATGCTGCATATGGTAGGATGGAGAAATACAAAATGAGGTTTGTAGCTCGTGGCTTCTCCCAGAAAGAGAGAATAGATTATGAAGAAACTTTTTCTCCTGTAGCTAGGTACACTTCCATCTGATCAGTACTTGCTCTGGTTGCAGTGATGAAATGGAAGATACACCAAATGGATGTCAAGACTGCTTTCTTGAATGGTGTAGTTGAAGATGAAGTGTATGTGGAGTAGCCATTCGGTTGTGAGACACATGACAGGAAGTCATATGTGTGCAGGTTGAAGAAAGTCTTGTATGGCTTAAAGCAAGCTCCTAGGACTTGGTATGGTAGGATGGACAGTTTCGTATCTAGTTTGGGCTTTACCAAGAGTAAAGCGGATTCCAACCTTTACTACAAGGTTGAGGAAGGCAATCCTGTGATACTACTTCTATATGTGGATGACCTGTTTGTAACCAGAGATGATAGTTTGATTGCTGATACTAAGAGGAAGCTTACTGCCGAGTTCAAGATGAAGGACTTGGGGAAGATGCACTATTTTCTAGGTATGGAGGTGTGGCAGAGTACAGATGGAATCTTCCTTGGACAAGGGAAGTATGCAGTAGAGATCCTGAAGAGGTTCGGAATGATGGACTGCAAGGCCATGACCACACCTATGGAATCGAACCTGAAGCTTCTGTGTGATGCTTCATCTTAGCCGGTTGATGTCACGATGTATCGTCAGATTATTGGGTCCTTGATGTACCTGACGAACACGAGACCATATATTTTCTTTGCGGTGAACACATTGAGCTAGTTCCTTACGGATCCGAGGAGTGTTCACCTGGTTGTTGTAAAGCATATTATGAGGTACCTGAAGGGAACAGTTGACTATGGGCTCAAGTATGATGCGAATCAAAAGTTTAACCTGCAGGGTTATGTTGATTCAGATTGGGCAGGAAGTGCTGCAGATAGGAAGAGCACTTCTAGGTGCTGCTTCAGTATGGGATCAAGTGTAATCTCTTGGTTTAGCAGGAAACAGTCTTGCGTAGCACTGAGTACAGCCGAAGCAGAGCATGTTGTAGCTTGTTTGGCTAGTTGTGAGGCATTATGGCTTTGGAAGCTACTGTCTGAGTTATTTGATCTACCGCTGGAGGCTACTGGTATTGTTTGTGACAACCAGAGTTGTGTGAAGCTGTATGAGAACCCGATGTTCCACGACAGGTCGAAACACATAGAGATAAAATACCACTATATCAAGGATATGGTGCAGAGAGGAGCACTGAAGCTCCTGTATGTTGCGACGGATGAGCAGATTGCAGATGTGTTGATGAAGCCACTAGCCAGAGTGAAGTTCGAGTACTTCAGAGAGAGGCTTGGTGTTCTTCAGATCGATGACACTTCGAGGAAGAAGTGATGGAGACATTTTGCTGAAGCCATTCCAAGCATGGTGGAAGGAGGATCGTTCACATGGCTATGGATGTAAGTGTTGGATGATGAGCATCAGGATGATGTTCTAGTTTCTGCTCTGCATGATCAGTTGGATCATTTATGTATGTATGCATCATGTTGGATGCTGGTATGATCAGTTGGATCATTTATGTATGTACGCATCATGTTGGATGTTGGATATGATCAGTTGGATCATTTATGTATGTATGCATCATGTTGGATGCTGGATATGATCAGTTGGATCATTTGTATGTATTTGTATATTCATCATGTCGGATGCTTGGACCATGTATCTGTATATGTATCAGGTGGATACGTTGTATGATCAGGTAGATCATGTATGTTGATATGTATCAAGTAGATACATTGTGTGATCAGGTGGATCATGTATCTATGTATGTATCAGGTGGATATATTATATGATCAGGTGGATCATGTATGATGATATGCATTAGGTAGATACTTGGTATGCATCAGGAAGATGCATTGTATGATCAAGATGATCATGGATGACGAGCTTCAGGATGTTGCTCCAGATGACATGCATCAGGACGATGTAGTGTTGATGATCAAGATGATCATGTGTACATCAGGATGATATATGGTGAGTATCAGGTTGATACTCTGTGGCCATGGACAGGTTGTGCAGATGGGCATGTAAGTAGACCTAGGAGATCTGGACAGGATGAAAAAGGCCTCAGATGCTCTTTTGAGGCATTGCTCTGGGATGGCATGTAAAAAGACCTGGGAAATCTGGACAAGATGAAAAAGGCCTCAGATGCTCTTTCGAGGCATTGCCATAACCCCATGTAATAAGTCCTGGAGATCTGGAGAGGATGAAAAAGGCCTCAGATGCTCTTTAGGGTTCTTGCTTGGAAAGACACTCTTTTAAGGTTTTGTGGTGACCACATGTAATAAGTCCTGGAGATCTGGACAGGATGAAAAAGGCCTCAGATGCTCTTTAGGGTTATTGCTTAGCAAGACACTCTTTTAAGGTTTTGTGGTGGGGGTCACATGTAATAAGTTTGGGAGATCTCGACAGGATGAAAAAGGCCTCAGATGCTCTTTAGGGTTCTTGCTAGTCAAGAGACTCTTTTAAGGTTTTGTGAAAGTTACATTTAATAAGTCCTGGAGATCTGGAAGGGATGAAAAAGGCCTCATATGCTCTTTAGGGTTCTTGCTAGTCAAGAGACTCTTTTAAGGTTTTGTGATGAACGTAATAAGTCCTGAGGATTCCATAGTATGGTCAGTGATGATGAAGACCTGCAAGTGGTGGGCCTACATCCAATATGAAAAAGGACTCGCTCTGTAGAACTTCCTATGACGAGTAGATTCAGAGATTGATTGAGATAGCAATAGTAGTGACGATGACGATGATTCGAGGACGATGCATCGATGACAATGATCCAGAGAAGAAGACTTGTGCTAGATGATCTGTGTCGAGAAATACCTTCCTAGTTAAGAGGGAGTGTTGAGGTATATGTAACTTTGGAATGTATTTCATATATATATTTATTGTACTCCTATAGAGATGTATTATTCCTCTATATGGAAGTGTCATCATTTGTATTGACAAGTGTCGCAAGTGTGTTAACTTGCCGATGGGTTATTATACCACCTTGTAAGGGGTCAGCCTGGATTAATGTAACATGAGGTTATTGTGCTAAGCTAGACAAGTCGGCCCCATAAGTTTATTGGGTAGTCAGGACAAGTATAAATAGAGATCTCCTGATCTCTATTTGGATCACTTCAGAACTCACTCTTCCTTCACTTGGAAAGTGGCGCACATGTGAGGAGGAGGATCAACTGCTAGGAAGAGTCTATCTCTGTATACTTTGGTTATACTTTGGTTGTATCATTGCTCTATCTATCTTGTAGGAAGTTGTGGGGTTTTTCACCTTAGGGTTTTCCCCACGGAAACTCTGTGTGTCTATTGTCTCTTATGTTTGCATCTTGTGATGATTGATATGCTTGATATGATTGATATGCATTGATATACTGTACATGTTATTCTCTCAGTAAAGATCCTTGAGTATATCGAATTAATGCTCGAAAATTAACATTCCATACCTGCAAACTTAAATAAGTGTTGAAACTGAAAAACAAAATTAGTATATGTATTTCTGTTCTGAATTTTGGTTTGCTCGAATTGGGCCACTTTCAGGCCTAGAGTTTGAACTTGCGCTTTGATACCACATGTAAAATCCCCAATTTTACGAAAAATTTAAATTTTTTTTCTTATTAGTATTTATGTCAATTAATTTGTTATGCGGAAACATTCTTATTGATAGATGTCACAGAAAGGACTATTCTGTCCAAATTATTATGTTGTGTTTATATTTATTAATGCATCGTCTTAATCTATTTTAAAAAGTTTGACATGTCATAAATGTTTATAATTATTACTATTGGAAAGTAGATGTTCAAACTTAGCAGATTTTATCTCATAAATGAATGTCACTTCTTTTGTCTCAGAGATTTACAGCATTAATGTGTCAACTTTTTTTTTTTTCGATCAGTATTTAATTCTATATTAGCGACGTAACAAAAATATAATTTTTATGCTACTAATATTTTTATTTTCTTGATGAAGGGGTCCTATTGAATCCCCAAGGCTTACTTAGATACTCTCATAGCTAATGCTCTTACTCCTATTTGTACAGATATCGCAGGTAAGGTTAGTGTCATCGATTGAAGAATCAATTACTTTACGTTTAAACATAGCATTGCAACTTCTTTCTACTTGGTATTAAAGGCATAAGGGAAAACCCTAATAGGACCTAGGGAAAGATCTACCCTATCCTAACTTGCTATTTCTATTTAAATGACTTGCAATTATATTAAAAACATATCACTGTTAAACTTTGATATAAAGTTCTATATATATATATATATATATATATTGACATGAAAATATGCCTTATGAGCTTCATGGTGATTTTAGAAAGTTCATTGACTTTATATTGATATTACTAAGTGACCATGATTAAAATCATGAGGTCGGACTCGTAAATTTGTTTGGCACTTAAATAAATGTATACGTGGATGTGGCAGGTGTTAACCATGACCACGATTTATAAACTTGAAACCTTATTATACAAGGACTTTGATAACCCGATCACATATTCGTAACCTTGGGAACTCTAAGGTATACAGTCATCATGTAATAACCTCGTAGTGGAATCCTTCCCTGGTTATTGGCAGGTAACACTTAATACAGCCTTGAATGCATTCGAAGTGGAAAGTCTACTTGGCATCTCCATGGAAGCCATTCACATGACCACCTTGGGTTTTGGGATAAACCCTAACCAAGGTTTTGAGTGACTACCAAACCCTTCGATGGTTCATTTCGTTTGTCCAGTATGCAGAGAAGGTAGTGGTGGTTGACAGGCTACCAAAATGATAGGGTTTGCAAGCTTTACAATATTTCAGGTTCCTCCATGGTGGTTTGCATCTAACAGTTGGAAGCTTGGTTGATGAATCTTGTAAGAAAGATAAGACCATCCTCACGGTTCCAAACACTCGTCATTTTAATTCATCCTTTCACAAAATAAACTGTTACTAAAACTTGTTTTCTATTGTGTGGGTCGTGGAGTGACAGGGTTCCATAAATGTTGCGTGCTACCGCTTTCAGGCATCTAAGCCATCGTGGCTTCCAACAAACTGCACGGGTAAGCCTCGGTGTTTCTTTACAAACCCTGAATCAAACTTTTGTTAGGAATGGTCATGACAGTCGATGATATCGGGTGGTGTTGTACTGAGATGAGGTTTTCCTCCTTGATGAAGTTTGTATAATTCGTTTTATTTATTTGAAAGCCGAGAGGCATTTGTAACAGGAAGGATGAACCTTGAGCCTATGCCTACGTTGGGTTCTCAATGTCTTTCGTTTTAGATAGTACTGTAAAGACCTTGTTTAAATATTTCAATAAAGAAATGAAACTCGGATTTTGATATATGGTTTGGTTTCCATCCTGAAGGATGTTATCAGTGTTTTTGTTATGTTATTAACTGAATAAATTTGTGATGAAAAATAAATGAATTAGAGCTACACCCGTCCTCTAACCGTTAGCGAAATATGTTTGTGTTTTTTTAATGGTAGCCATCGTTCCAAAATCTAAAGGTCATAGGGTTTGGAAACCCTAACTTATTTATCTACGATGTTGGTGATTTAGTAATTTTTATGGTTAAGGTTTTTGAACCCATACCCAATTTTAATAGTTTTAAGAGTTAAGGGGAGTTAAAACTCAACCCTGCATTTTTATGTGTTTAAACTGCTGTAACATTCGTTAATAGAGTTTATAAAGTAACGACCCCTTTTTGGGTGAGCCTTCACGGTCTCGAACCCTGGTCTGTATTTGTTAATTTGGTATATAAAGAATGAATTATTAAGAATAAACTTCTTAAACCCTGGAAATGCCTATCAAAAGGCTCGGCCTGTGCGTTACTTACTACTGTGTTGGAAAAAGAAATATTTATGTGTGTATACTATCCTATAAAGATTTGTAACTATTACAGAAATAATGACTATTTTCGTTACTACAAATATTATGGTTGTGATGGGATTTTAAGATTTCTGTTTTCGAAGATGGTTTTTCTTTTTATACTACCATTCATAAAAATGAAGATATACTATTGGGTTTTGTATTTACAAAGTTTAATAAAACTAAGGGTTCGATTTTGAAAAAGGTTTATTTTTCCATTTAAATGTTTAAGTGACTATTATTGCTTATAAACATTAAAACTGTGCTCTTAATCTAGATTCTGTTGAATATGGAAATTATTTGAATGTTATTATTGTTATAGATGGAAAATATGCTGTGTATTTAGCTTCTATTTAAATGCTACTTACTTGGATAAATACTAGGTTTTCTGCATTTCGTAAAGGAAGTATTTACTGAAATAAAGATAGAGGGTTTATACTGAAATAAAACAAAGTTTAATCTATGATGATCAATCATTCGAATCTATCATTAATCTCACTTTTTTGTACTAGAGTACGGCACGTAAAGTGTGTGGAAAAATACAGAAAATTAATTTAATCAATAATTCTGTTTTTCTAATTTTATTTCTTTTAATAACAGTACAGATTCACATTCCTAACTAGCTCTTAAAATTAACTGGAATAACTCTGCATATTTTCTAAAATACTAAAACATTTCCAAAAATAGATATACAATAAAAATAGATACATAAGAAGATAAGAACCTGAAAAACTGAACAGTGAAACAAACACCCAAGGGAACCCGTTCCTCCCAACCAACTCCTGAAGGAAGCCAAATTGCTTGCCTTAGGACCCCCGAGTCTTCTCACTAAACCACTAGGGAGAATATGCTGGGTAGATGAAAATGTTATCCTCTGTAACTCAGCAGTGATGTTGAAAATACTCCAGAATGAGACTTCTGCTTTTCAACAATATTGAGTTCTTCACAAAGTAGTACTAACTCATATTAACATTCTTATCTCAATCAATCCCTCTAGCTTTCCCCTCATCGAATTCACTTGTTCTCTCCAATTTCAAATTTATCACAAAGTAAAAAGTGATGAGCCTCCTGCTCCAATTCGATGGGTATGAATATATTGCCTAGGTCTTTTGGTCAGGTTTTTCAATTATTGAGCCACCTACTCTGTTCCACTTTCTTGGGGAACATGACCATTAATGTAGGGAAGTTTCCACCTGCAACGCCTAGAGGTGCATTGATGATGCTGCCAAGTGTCAATTTGCTCTCCACTCCAGTTCATTCCTCCTAGTGGGTCAGTGAGAACTCTTTCAACAATCTCCTTGGGATATCTGTCTCCTCTTTTATTTATAAATAATAAAATATTAAAGTATTTAATTACAGTCATCCTTGACCCCACTTGGTCAATAATAATAAAACATTACAATAACATATAACATAATGTTTTTCTCATGAAATAAAATATTCAGAATTTGGGTATGTGACATGGATACTCTGCCTAGAATTGATGAATAAATGTATGCTTGCTTAAGGACTAGCGGGTTATGAAATAAATGTAATGAATGAGAACGAGACTATTA
This sequence comes from Larix kaempferi, assembly GCA_027924585.1. Taxonomy (NCBI): domain Eukaryota; kingdom Viridiplantae; phylum Streptophyta; class Pinopsida; order Pinales; family Pinaceae; genus Larix; species Larix kaempferi. The sequence goes on from BSBM01000887.1 coordinate 19,835,468, forward strand.
ATGTGTGCTTTTGAGCATGTGTGTAGCAACAGGTGAAATGGTTCACCGACGAGCTCACAAAGGAAATAAAGGGGTTGTAGAGTATGAGTAAATCACACACGGAAGAACGACGATGGTGTCAACTTCCTATGGAATTCCACACACGAGTGAAAATCACTGATCCGCATACTCGAGGGAAGCGTGAGGTTGTGCGAAGTGGACCATGACGGAGTTGGTCACGTATGAGTTGGGGGGCGCACAATAAGAATGAACTTACTCCTCTGTGCCATTAGTATCCAATAGCGTGTAGACAGAGGATTGAAGATAATGGATCCTAAATCCCTACATGAAGTTCCTGCAAATCAGATGCAACAAAGAAGTATCGTAGAAAGGACCCGACGATGTGGTACCTTTTGAAATATTGTAACTTCAAAGAATATTATATTTGTACTTTATTATTCCGGAGATGTTTCATTCCTCCGTGAAGATCTTATTGTATATCCGGAGATGTTTATTCCTTCGTCGGAATGTGGTAACTTGGGTTATTAGACTTCCCTAGTGGGGGTCGGCCCTGTATGTGTTATGTGGGTCAAAGGGTTGTTAGACCACCCTAGTGGGGTCGGCCCAGTCAATTGTAATGGGGTATTTAACCCAATGGTTAAATACGAGCCTACATGATTTGTGTAAAAGACAAGTCGGAGTAGTGTATAAATAGAGGAGGTGTATTCCTCATTTAACACACACTCACTCACTTGAGAGTGGTGCACTTATGAGAGAGAGGTCTGCTATGGAGAAGGAGGAGCTTATGCTGAGGGTTACATCTTTTGTATTTGTTGGTCATCTATATTGAGGAAGCTTTGCTGGGTTTTCTACCCCATGAGGGTTTCCCAGGATAAATCTGTGTCTCTTGTGTTTATGCTGTGCTTGTTGTTTCTTCAGTGATCCTGTATATGCTATTATTGTGAAATGGAATGTAATGCTGCTATTTTATGTCTTAGCATATTAAATCTTAACATGGTATCAGAGCTAACCTGAAGGAAGGCAATGTATGGCACTTACGACACTTGCTTCACTTACGACAAATTGAAGGTTTGGGTTTTACATAGCAAAAACCAGTCATCGTAGAAATTTTGCTATAAATCCATTTCTGCAAAGGGTCAGGATCTGAAAAGTTTACAGGTCGTAGATAACATCCCCAGGTACCTTGTGTCCAAAGGACACCCTCAGATTCGTTGTAATTTGTGAGTTATGATCAGTACAAGTTAGGGTTTCTGCCTCTTCCAGATCTCAGTCAAAATCAGGTGACTTTGGAAAAAAGGTCATAACTTGGGCTAGGAAGCTCTAAATGAAATTTTGTAAAAATTCATAGGTAGTACACAGAATTTACTATCTCAAGAAACTTTTTCAGAGGCCAAAGTTGAACCAATGACACGTGGCACGCCGTACAAGTTAGCTCTCCTGTTTTATCCCATAAACAGGTCACGTTGCGACACTTGGCATAACTCTCTCTCAGAAAATTCAATTGATGTCAGACCTATTGGGATGGAAATATGACAGGTCAGGATACCATAGAAAAAGTTTTCAGAACCTGTGGAGTGAAAATTTCAGAGTTACAGCAGAAACAATCAGGTACATATTTCTGTCAAAACAGAATTATTTTTGGAGCACCTTCATTCATGGCTTCCGAAATTTAGGGTTTCGAAGAAAGTTAGAATTTTTGGAATTGGAATCCATGGCTGAATGCTACTCAAGAAAATTGAAATTTAGAGACCAAGATCAAATTTTTTGGTTGGGTATAAGACCGGTCTTGATCAAACCCCAGTTCGGGATTTTAATCGGAAAGATGGAAAATTAGGGCTTCAACAAAAGTTGGAATTTTTGAAGTCTGTAACCACGCCTGGAAGCTCCTCAGAAAAATAAGAGTTTAGAGCCTTGGATCGAACCTTTTTATTGGGAAGAAGGGTGGGCTTCATCAAACCCTAGTTTGGGATCCTATCCAGAAGATCCAGAAGTTTTGAAGGCAATTTTGAAGGGTCAAATCTTGGAGATTTCAAAATTGAAGTATGCTAGTTTGATCAGCTTAGGAAGACACATCCTTCCATCCATTCAGAAGTGTGAAAGTCAAAGATTAAATTTTTAGGGTTTCTCTAGCAAACCCTAATCAAACTCCAGATCTAGTTTCAGGGGGAGTTGAGGCTAAGGCCTTACATAAGAAGACTACAAGAAGTCTCGACAGGTATGACTTAAGGAGGTTCAGGTATGTCTTGAAATCTAATTCCTGATTAAGTTCATAATGTGTTTGTCTTCATATTATTTATCAATACAATCTTGATTAATGTTAGAATTGTCTTATCACCCAAGTAGCAGTATGAATGCATGTGAATGATCGAAGACATTCATTGATTAGGGCTACATGATTATACTAATACATTATGGTGTTGTATGAGGTTGATGTTGTCTGCTAACAAGATACAGGTACATCACGAAAGACAAATCAAGTTCCATGACCATGACAACATGAAGACAAAGACTCATCCATAATCTTTGTTATACTTACAAGGTATGTATTACTTTGTTATATTATGCTTAACCTATGAGATATGCAGGTTCTAGCACAGGATCTCTAAATCATTGAAGAGAACAAAGAAGATATTGTCTAGGTATGTTAGACATAACTAAGCAGGTATGCTAATCCATGTATGTTTTCCTATGTCAAGTTAGAATCTTACCTTGTGTTAGGATCCCTTATATAAGTATACTTGGTATGATTGGTTATGCTTATTCATAAAGTTAGTAATCAAGGGTTTAAGCATATTATGTCTCTTATCTTGATGATTTAACTAACCAGAAGAGTACTATGATCAAACAAGAATATACATGAGTAAAAGAAGACTTCCTTGAAACCCTGAATACTAATTATCATGACTATACACATTCAAGATTATTTAGAATTATAATGTTTTGATAATATTGAGAATATACTAATGAATGTATGTTTGTGCATGAGATCATGAGGATAACACTAGTGCACACTTGAGCATGCACAGTGGTACAGAATGAATAGAAGTTCAAAAGACATTTAGAAGATCAAGCGGGAGGCAACCACACAAACATAAAAGATAAGTATTTGAGTTGTTATTTGAAATAATAAATAGATTGTATGCATATTTGTATTCATGCTGAGTGTAAACATTCATAGATCATTGAATAGTATACTACTAATATGCATATGGTTGGTAAGTTGGACAAAACATTCCATTGTAGCTTGTCTAGAATGAAACCTCTTTGCTAGCATGCTGAGAGCTGTGCACACTCTCGATAGTATGTTCTAGTAGAGATGGAAGGCATCTAGATAGCCACTGTATGCATACAGGATATGGAAAAGTGTTGTGCCAAAGTACTAGTCAAGATAGTTGCATAACTATGTAAATGATATCTGTATGCATAATAGGTTATCATGTCAACATGATTTCATGATTATGAAGTATTACTAATCATGTACTTAATTTTGATTTGTAGGAAAGATCATGAAGAATGATGAACATGGCACAAGTGATGGATGTTCAACAAGAATATTTACAAATCAAACATAATATAGAAGGCTCGTGGCTAAAAGATTCTCTTAGAAAGAGGAAGAGAATCATGACGAGATGTTTGCTCCAAGTGACTGATAAGACCATTCTCTTAATGATGTAATTAAAGAAGAAGTGTGAATCAGGTTTTGTATGGGTACCCAGGATCGATAGTAAATTGATGAGCTTAATGATCACCATGGGTGATATGGATCTCAACCTTTGCTACAAGGTTGAATATGGTTTCTATACATAGATGACATGGATGCAAGAAGGAACTCACCACAGAGTTCGAATGATGTTGAGGCTCATATCAATAGACCCATCTAACGAGAGATGGCACAGATAGATGGCTGCAGAAATGAAAATGAAAGATCTCAGATTGATGCATTACTTCCTAGGTCTAGAAGTATGGAAAGGCTCAGAAGGAATCTTTCTCAACCAGGGAAAGTATGCCGAGAAATATTAAAAGGACTTGATATGTTGGAATGACCGCTTTCATGGATTCCAACTTGAAGCTGTTAGTGAATGACTCATCAAAGTTAGTGTATATAACTCTGTACAAACAAATTATTGGGTCATTGATGTATCTAACAAATACTAGGTCAGATATATGCTTTGCTGTGAACACCTTGAGTCAGTATCTAGTGGAAACTAGATGTGTTCACCTGATAGTTGCAAAGCATGTGATGAGGTACCTAAAGGATATGATAGACTTTGATCCATGCTATCTTGGAGATCATGACTTCAGATGGCTACACAGATGTTGATTGGGCAGAAAGTGTATCAGACAGGAAGAACACATCGAGAGGATGTTATTGTCTGGGATCATCCATGATCTCGTGGTTTAGTTGGAAGCAGTCTAGTGTGGCTCTCAGCACAAGCGGAATATATGGCTGGCTGCTCTGTTAGTTGTGAAGTAGTATGGCTTCTGGATTGTTTGACTTAGAGATAGACCCAATTGTGATCCTATGTGACAAACAGAGTTGTATCAAGATGGCAGAGAATCTAGTGTTCCATGATATGGCGCAGAAAGGAAATATAAGGTTTGAATTTGTAACAAGTTACCAATGTACTAACCAAACCTCTATTTTTCGAGACAAGCTTGGTAGGACCCTCCTCAAGAGGGGGAGTGATGTGGTCACTTATGACGAGATTGCCTGCATCGACAGTGAGGTCGATGATGTGGATACCTATATTGGCGATGCCAATAGAGAGGTTGGTGGATAGTCCTTAGACAGGGTCTAAGTTGACGAGGGGATTGCATCATCCTTGAACACATGTTCTAAAGTGATCCGTAGACAGATGTCTCCGAGAATATGGTCCCTAGTGGACGAGAGGATTGTATCATCCCTGGGATTCAGTTCTAAAGTGATCCGTAGACAGATGTCTCCGAGAATGTGGTCCCTAGTGGACGAGAGGATTGTATCATCCCTGGACTTCCGTTCTAAAGTGATCCGTAGACAGATGTCTCCGAGAATGTGGTCCCTAGTGGACGAGAGGATTGTATCATCCCTGGACTTCAGTTCTAAAGTGATCCATAGATAGATGTCTCCGAGAATGTGGTCCCTAGTGGACGAGAGGATTGTATCATCCCTGGACTTCAGTTCTAAAGTGATCCATAGATAGATGTCTCCGAGAATGTGGTCCCTAGTGGACGAGAGGATTGTATCATCCCTGGACTTCAGTTCTAAAGTGATCCGTAGACAGATCTCTCCGAGAATGTGGTCCCTAGTGGACGAGAGGATTGTATCATCCCTGGACTTCAGTTCTAAAGTGATCCGTAGACAAATATCTCCAAGAATGTGGTCCCTAGTGGATGAGGGGATTGTATCATCCATGGACACATGTCCTAAAAGAGATACGTAGACATATGTCTCCGAGAAAGTGGTCCCTGGTGGACGTGATAGGACTGCATCGTCCCTGAACGTTTGGTTCAAAATGTACGTGATAGGATTGCATCATCCTTGGACTTATGTCCTAAAGTAATAGGGATTGATCATCCCGTAAGTGGATCAGGATTGCATCATCCTTGGACTTATGTCCTAAAGTGATAGGGATTGATCATCCCGTAAGTGGATCAGGATTGTATCGTCCTTGGACTTATGTCCTAAAGTGATAAGGACTAATCATCCTGTAAGTTGATTTGGGATTGCATCATCCCTAGACATGGTGAGGTGTCTTAAAGTGATAAGGACTAATCATCCTGTAAGTTTATTCGGGATTGCATCGTCCCTAGACATGGTGAGGTGTCTTAAAGTGATAAGGACTAATCATCCTGTAAGTTGATTCGGGATTGCATCGTCCCTAGACATGGTGAGGTGTCTTAAAGTGGTAAGGACTAATCATCCTATAAGTTGATTCGGGATTGCATCGTCCCTAGACATGGTGAGGTGTCTTAAAGTGATAAGGACTAATCATCCTGTAAGTTGATTCGGGATTGCATCGTCCCTAGACATGGTGAGGTGTCTTAAAGTGATAAGGATTGATCATCATGTAAGTTGATCTGGATTGCATCATCCATAGACATGAGAGATGTCTTAAACTGAGAGGGACTGATCATCCCGTAAGCAGATCAGGATTGTATCATCCTTGGACCTATGTCCTAAAGTGAGAGGGATTGATCATCCCGTAATAGGATCTTGTGTGTTGCAGGGTATGCTGCTATTGTGTATACTTGTATTGATGAGGATACTTGTATTGATGATATATATACTTGTATTGATGAGGATACTTGTATTGATGATGTGTATACTTGTATTGATGAGGATACTTGTATTGATGATATGTATACTTGTATTGATGATATGTATACTTGTATCGGTGTGGATACTTGCATTGATGATGTATACTTGTATTGGTGTGGATACTTGTACTAATGGTCTAAATGATGATGCTGCTGATCGTGATGGTCTAGATGATGATGCTGCTGATCGTGATGGTCTAGATGATGATGCTGCTGATCATGATGGTCTAGATGACGATGTTGTTGATCATGATGGTCTAGATGATGATGCTGCTGATCGTGATGGTCTAGATGACGATGTTGCTGATCATGATGGTCTAGATGATGATGCTACTGATCGTGATGGTCTAGATGACGATGTTGCTGATCATGATGGTCTAGATGATGATGTTGCTGATCGTGATGGTCTAGATGACGATGCTACTGATCGTGATGGTCTAGATGACGATGCTACTGATCATGATGGTCTAGATGATGATAATGCTGATCGTGATGGTCTAGATGATGATGTTGTTGATCGTGATGGTCTAGATGACAATGCTGCTGATCGTGATGGTCTAGATGATGATGCTGCTGATCGTGATGGTCTAGATGACGATGCTGATGATCATGTGATGACGATGCTAATGATCGTGTGATGACGATGCTGATGATCGTGAGGATCCAGATGTTGATGTTGCTGTTTGAGTGCTACAGAAGATAAAGACTCAGTATTGAAGATGTTGATGTTCTAGTATTGAAGATGTTCCAGTAACTGCTTGAGTTACTGATGATGTTGAGAAAGCTTCCAATGATTTATAGATGTATCATGTATGATGTTGATGACTCCTTGCTCGTACAGATGCTATTATAATATCCTTCTCGTTAAGGGGGAGTGTTGAAATATTGTAACTTCAAAGAATATTATATTTGTACTTTATTATTTTGGAGATGTTTCATTCCTCCGTGAAGATCTTATTGTATATCCGGAGATGTTTATTCCTCCGTCGGAATGTGGTAACTTGGGTTATTAGACTTCCCTAGTGGGGGTCGGCCCTGTATGTGTTATGTGGGTCAAAGGGTTGTTAGACCACCCTAGTGGGGTCAGCCCAGTCAGTTGTAATGGGGTATTTAACCCAATGGTTAAATACGAGCCTACATGATTTGTGTAAAAGACAAGTCGGAGTAGTGTATAAATAGAGGAGGTGTATTCCTCATTTAACACACACTCACTCACTTGAGAGTGGTGCACTTATGAGAGAGAGGTCTGCTATGGAGAAGGAGGAGCTTATGCTCAGGGTTACATCTTTTGTATTTGTTGGTCATCTATATTGAGGAAGCTTTGTTGGGTTTTCTCTCCCATGAGGGTTTCCCAGGATAAATCTGTGTCTCTTGTGTTTATGTTGTGCTTGTTGTTTCTTCAGTGATCCTATATATGCTATTATTGTGAAATGGAATGTAATGTTGCTATTTTATGTCTTAGCATATTAAATCTTAACAGTACCTTGTCGATAAACGGAAATGACAAACGAAAGTACCCGACGATGTGGTACATGTCGATAAACGGAAATGACAGACGAAAGGACTCGATGATGCGGTGCCTTGTTGATAAATGGAAATGACGAACAAATGGACCCGACGGTGTGGTGCCATATTGACGAAAGAACATAAAGGGAAGATGGACCCATCAATGTGGTACCTAGATCCTAGACGGAAATAATTGATGAACATTATGCATAAAAACTTATAAATTACATTTAGGCCATTTGCACATGAAATGCATTTTTTGTAATTAAAATAATAGGAAATATTATTTTAGGAGCAAATGGAATACTAAGCCTTAGAATTTAGTTAACACCACTTGCACCCACAACAATACAAACTAGATTGAATATCAAGGAAAAAAACTTGAGTAAATCTAGCAAGGTTAGTACACACTCTTAGAAAATCTGACACATGGATGGGTGAGCTAAATTGCATTTGAATAATTAAAAATTAGGCATTTTTGCATTAAGCGACATGTCGCAATGAATTTTCCTATTTAAGGAAGTCTTGAGGAAAGGGAAAGGGACCCTATGGTTGGATGGTTATCATAATGCGTGTAAGCCATCTATTTGCTGCTATTGGAGTTTGGCAAGAGATCTTATTGGGTGGGAAGCCCATTTCTAGGTCTCTTGGTTTTTTTGTGTGAGCTCTACGACCCCGAAGCTCGGGGGTGGCTATGAGACTGAAAGCATAAGCCTACGGTTGGGTAGCGAAGCTAACGGTTGCTTCACCTATGGTTAAATGAGCTTCTGCTGGAGGGACACAACGAGTGAAGCAGACGTCAAGGGCAAGAGGGATCGGATTGACAGCGACGACTACTCCTCCAGCAATAGATTCGCCCTACAGTAACAGGTTTTGTGTTTTGTTAGTCCTCGAATTTGATAAGTTTTATTAATGATTATGCATCATAATGGTTATATTTTTCTTTTAAGTTTCTAATAATTTTTAAGTAAGTGTCGAAAAGGGGGGTTCCCTACACAAATGGAATGGAAGGATAATGGGCGTGAACTTGACATTGAGGAAGTCAAGAGATCACTTGAAGAGATCAAATCAAACATTTTGATCGACTCTCTCAAGAATGAGGTTTCATATTTTTCAAATTTTAGAGGATGATGGATAACATTATAGTTGCTCTTTTGAGCTAATGAATAGTATAATCTTTGGTCGAATTGCTAGGTTGTAGGTGTTCTTTGGGACAGACAATTCTGTAACTATGCAATGTAGTCTAATTTTGGTTTTGCTGAGAAATATTTTGCATGTTATAACCCTTAGATAATGGTATCCATACAATCCAGTAGCATCCTCTTTGTTAATTTACCAGCTAAGTAGGAACCTGAGTCATAATTATATAAACCACGAAACGACATTTGGTTACTCTAACTTGCAAGAAGGAATTCTAGCTTATATATTTGATACATCCTTTGGAATTTTGGTGAATGCATTGCATTGATGTGACTGTTTGGGATCTGATTAGGTGTGGAGGTTATATGGAGAGAGGGGTGAATGAACATGGCAGATTATTGATGATGCTCTTGACCATTTGATTAAGCCCATCTAAAGCATAGGAGGTCAATCTCTTGTTTGATATGGAATCTCAATGGAGGTATGCGCCAGTCATCTTGACTATGAGGAGTGTTGTTATTTATTCTCAGAACTCTCAAAAGAAAGGTATGCAACAACAGTTATGTAATCGAATTAATTAAATGATAGCTTGTTTTTAACTCGGTTGTTTCTTTTATATTGTATTTTATATTACAAGTGGAAATTATTATAACTACATTTTATATTTAATTTGTATTGTTATATGATGGTATTGATTCATTATTGAGTTTTATAATTCGATTGTTATTTTCATGTAAACGTGAATTATATTACAGTTTGAGGAAGGGCATTGGATAATTGTTATTACATTCTATGTTAATTTGTCTTGATATATTTATTGGCATAAATCTTGATAAATAATTGCATTTTATAGTTGGGTGTGTGCAAGAAGATGAGGGTCACTTTAGATGCAATGCTACTTTTTTCAAATCTCGTTCCTGATACCTAAAACATAACGCGTTTCTGATATTTAGCACCTGCCATGGTAACTAGACCCGAGCCTAACATGTCATTGGACATGTAGGCTAGGTAACCATAACGCGTACGCGTTATGTAGTTACAAAACGCGTACATGTTATGTAGTTACAAATCGCGTACGCGATATGTAAAACTAAAAATGAATTTAAATACACAGTCCCGACGATTGCCGACCACCCGCGACACTCACGCATCAGAAACGCGAATAGAGGCGAAATTGACCCTGGACGAGGACGGTTTGTGGCCCACTCAAGTATCCGTGTTGCTCGATTTAGCTGGAGGGGAGACAAATTCACCGGTGGATTGTCATCTAATCAGGTAATTCATTCACCCATACCATTTTTTTGTGATTTTTTAACCCAAATTACTATTTTTTTATTGTTTAAAACAACCTAGTTTTGTAATATTGATAAAATTGGGAATAACCCAATTTCTAATTAAATTCACACCTCCCTCAACCAAGATTAGTGAATAATTAAAATGAAACCCTTTTCAAAAACTCAAAAATTCATAATCCAACCAAAAATTGAAAAAAATAAAACTCCCCCCTTTCTACAATGTATTCATCTAAGTCACCCGACACGAGGACACGGGACACGAGTGTCCCCACCAGGCTTCAAATTTGAAGCCTTCAGGCCACTTCAAATTTTACCCACACGTCATAGAAGGCCACTTCAAATTTTACCATGCAAAAAAAATTTAATTTCATGGTAAGCCCTTCAATAATTAAATTAACCACTACTGTTTAAAATTGCAACAGAAGGCCCTAGCTTCAAATTTCACCCATCAACAATTTTTAGTGGGAAATTGGGAATGCGGCTACTAGCTAGGTGACTTGGGAGTGGGACTCGGTTACTCTCCAATATCCACGTGTTCGATCATCCATGGATCATGGACCATTGGGCCTCTAATAATATCATTGAGCAACTTACGTGGACGGGCTTACACTGAGTAGCCCATGGCTTGAACGCTTCGAAGTTCTCGTGTTTGTAGCGAGCGCTTACGTGTTTAACACATTTAATGGCATCAACAAAATTATTAAACCTGGAAGGTGGCTCATACGTGTTGTTGCTAGCGGACTTACCAAGTTACAAGTTATCACATACCAATTCGTGAATGCTGACTCTGTGAGTTAATTGAGTATTCAATGTATAATATATTATGTTAATGTGCCCCCGTGAATTTGGCATTTCAGACAAAATCCACAATCCATAAACTTCTTGTAATGTTGCAGGTTGTTGCTCCTGCCCGTGGCCCCTACCTATAGCCCTGTGTTTTCTTTGTTGTATCAAGTTAATCCTACCGTCTACAGCTCCCAGCCTCACACCCTGTGTTTTCTTTGTTGTATCAAGTCAATCCTGCAGCTCCCGAGTTCCACCTTTTGTTTTCTTTGTTGTATCAAGTCAATGCTCGAATTCCATGCTTCCATGGCTCCGACCATCAATATATAATATTGCATGAATAGAAACAAGCTTTTTCTTATACCCCTATTCCACTGTGGTTGAGCTACTTCCAAGTTCCACCTACCCTATCTCCTCCAGTCCTCCAGGATAGTTTGCGGAGCGAAGCTGGCAATGCCAGCCTGCCATAAACATATTTAAAGAAATTCGTTTTCTTTGAGGAGCTCAACTTCAAGGTTGACTAGATTTTTGACATCCTATGAATTTACAGGTTTGCTATATCCACTGAAAAATAAAGCCTCTCAACTTTACTACGTCAGTAAACATTGAAATTTTGGTACTATTACATTTTCAAATGAAAAGAATAACTTATTATTAATAAAAAAATCAAATCATATTAATATATTAATGAATTTGAATTTAGCTTCCCAATATTAAAATAAATTATACATTTTAAATGATCCACAACCAAATATTATCCTGAGAAGGAAATGGAAAAAAAGGAATTTCCTCAACACAACATGCTATTTCCTTATGATGATGCTTTTACGTTTATGATTACCAACCTTGGAATCAGGTTTGGTTATCCGAAGGTGTAATATCTTCTAAGCTAAGTCAATAGGTAGGGATGTTGGTATTGATATAATTATGACAAAGTTTTATAAAGGATTAGGAACAATTCCGTTGGCTTGTAGATGACATATTTATGGATAAAAAGCTTGTTGTTATGAGATAATGACATCATGCCTCAAAAACATGTCCCATACAATCTAATGTTAATGGGCGCTCTACATAGAAATTGGAATGTCAACATTTGTGAGTACAATAAATATGTTGATGATTTTGGCCTACTACAACTTTAATATATTGAGTGGATTGATAACCTTCACAATTATATAAGAGATTGTAGCTATGACTAGGAGGAGAGTTAACAATGCAACAAAATCAAGTAATCGAATTTTGTGCATAAAATGAACATAAGACTCCCACCAAATTTCACTGAATCTACGTCTTAACAAAAGAACTCATCGTTTCACGGGAATCCACCCCATCAATCCTTTTAACAGTAATGGCTATAACAGTTGCTACAACCCTAGCGCGAGAAAAATCAATCGAGCTACGCATGACAATACTTGAAACCAGACTTTTTGAACTCCCTATTACGTCATAGGAATCAATACTACTTTCTCCACAACATGTGGCACCCTCAATATCTTCCATCACCGCAATTTACATTTGATAAAAAACTTGTTCCCAAATAGTAATTACCCCATTCTTTGCTCTAAAAAGGCCTCGATTAACCTAGAATCCAATCCATGCAACATGAACACATCCATATATACACATAGAATAAATATTAATAAATTTCTCATGGCCCTTCAATAGTGTTCAATATCTCATAGCCCTTCATAGTGAAATGGGACCCCACCCTTCAAATTTGATCCCTGGTCCCCACTAGACACGGTGACCCCCGGAATTATGACACGTAGGACACGGTGACCCCCTGAATTAATATATTTTTAAAATATATTAAAATTTAAAAATATAGACATATAGATCCAATAAAATTTAACATTTACAATTACAAATATTCAATAGAAATTACATTTACAATTACAAATATGAAATATTCAATAGAAATTACATTTACAATTACAAATATGAAATATTCAATAGAAATTAGATCATTCACAAATCACAACACATTTGTCATTCACAATCACAAATCACAATGAGACATTGAGACACATAGATGCAAACTCATCACTGCCCTGATCCTCCTCCTCCATGCCTGAATCAACAAACTCATCACTGCCTTGATCCTCCTCCTCCTCCTCTCTGCCAATCTGACTAACTTACTTTTTAATTGTCAAATGTTTAATTTTAAGTTTTAAATGTATGTAAGTGAATGCCATTAAATTGCTTATGTGAGTTTGATTTAATACATGTTCAATTTTGAAGAGACATCATTATATACCATGTATATATTTCTAATGATTTTTGTATTAATGTCTTTATTGCAGTTGCGGCTATGGATACCAATGCCGAGATATTGATTGAGCTTGCCCAATTGAGGGGCATAAGTGCAGCTTTTAGTGGTGGTGACAGGATTCGCCGTTCACTTGCATCAACCTTGGATGCAATTGTGGACACCATTTCACAATCTACGAATGTCCTATATGATATTGCATCTTACAGAGAAAGAAAAAGACAACAATATGCTGATGGGCTAGATTACAATGCAGTAAAAAAGTTGAAAATATCCAAAGAGCTTATATTTGCATTGTTTAGGGACCCTCGGACGGGGGAAATCCCAAATGCAAGCAAGCCGCATATCTCCATTGAGTGGTGCACGTTTCAACCATTTGTTGATAACTGGATGGACAGATGGTACATGGTTTTTGATATGCCACCACACAACAACAGGGAAATTCCCTTATATTTCCTTTGAAAGATGTACGCAGAGTTCGTGTTGCATAAACACGTTAACTATTTTGACATCTTACAGTTTCAGGGGATCGGTGGGGGGATGCCCCAAAACTGACCCAATGCCAGGCTTCGAGACCAGGATCGCCCTATCCCTGCACCTCGCAGGCAGTTGCCTGGGCCAGATGTCCCACCAGCACATTGCATTATTCCGCAGACACGGGATGCATTTTTGAGTTTGGCACGGGCGGTTGTTCGCCATGGCACGATGGTTCAACATATGGGTGAGGAAGGGACATCTGTCCCTGGTGTGGTACATACACCAGCTCGTCACCATGCAGGACCATCCACTAGTGCAGGACCATCGACTATTCCCCATCCTAGTACTGATCCTCACGAGTGCACATCATGTGGTCATCCCTGCTATGGTCTTTCCTCAGATGTTGCCTTCAGTGGGTTTTTGAGAGAGGTATGTTTATGGTTAATTGTAATAAATTCTTCATTTATTTTCGTCTTTGTACACATATATATAGTTTGAGCTAATATATTAATTTTGTGAAGTTGCAGTTGATGCTTTATGCCGGCAGTGATGCCCCAGAGCCGGATGTTCCAGACTCTACAGGGGGGCATGATGCTACCCATTCGGTAGGCCCATCTTATATACCACCTATTGCCGTATCTCACACCGAGGTAAACATTTTAAAATTTCAGTTTTTTAATACTTGTTAATTTGTTAATTTCCACATACTTTACATTTTAGTTCATTAATGCTATCTACGGTCTAATATTTACAATTATTAAACTTGCAGATGGCAGATCCTTCACTGGGGCAAGGTAATGTGGAGGTAGTACCCATGGTCATACCGTCCCCTGAAACATCTGGGCTCCAGGTAAACAATTAAAAATGACATTTTTTAAATACATGTTTGTTTGTTGAATCATGCATGTCTAACTACATGAACACTTGCTGACTGTAGGCACCATCCGACACGTCTGGACCATTGCCTGGATTTGCATCTCCCTCCAGGCCATTCGTGAACAAGGGTCGTGTGTATGTGAGGCATTCTACTCCGAGAAAGACTCCAGCTGCCCGCGACCATGGGCTTACTCACACCACGGTAATGTATATCCTTCGATGATATTTGTTGTTTAACTTGAAATCCAGTGCATAAATCGTTTTTGTTAATGTTTGAATTGCATGTTTACTGCATCAGGAACCCGAGTTGTCTACTGAAAACCTCGCATCGATGGTTGATGCAGCAGTTAATGCCGCATCTGCAATGGCAACTGATCACACACAGGTATGTAACTATTTCAACATTATCTTTACATAGTTTATTATTGTTGTCTATTGTTTATTCATGCATTTCTAACTATTTCAACATTTTTTCATTGTAGCCACCACCAGCAGGAGCAGTTCCTGGCCCCCCTGGTTCGACCATCCTAGATGTTGAACCAACGGCTCCATCTGCTACACAAGCAACGCAATCTCCTTTGTCAGTTGAGGTGAGATGTCCTTCAGTGACCAAGTGTTTCATGCACTTTCCATGCACCAGTTGATAATTGTTGAGCTAATGTATTAGTGTACATAGTTAGTTGAATTTAACAATTGATATTTAATTTGCAGGATCCAGCGACACACATTGATCCTAGAGATGTGGCTAGAGGATCAACGTCGGGAAAGAACAAGAGAAAGCTTGAGTTTTGATAGTTTTGGATAGTTTTGGACACATGTGCTTTTGGATACTTTTGTATATATATGTACTTTTCGATACATTCAGTTTTGGAGACATGTACATTGACTTTATTGTGCATGTACTTTTGGAGACATGTACATTCACTTCATTGGATACATGTACTTTTAGATACTTTTGGATATACATGTACTTTTGGAGACATGCACTTTTGGATACTTTAGGATATATATGTACTTTTGGATACATGTACTTGTGTCAATCTAATGTGTTGATTTGTGTGGATTATCTATTACTCATGAATGCACTATGTCAAAAGAACAAACTATTATATTCAAAGGTTTCAACGAATTCACTACATGCATGCACTAATTGGTATCTAATTAAAATTTGTGATTTTGGATGATCATTACAAGTTATGTCAAAGTTCTTGCTCGTGTAATTTAATCAAACTAAATGCAATACAATGTTTTCAAGGTTTCAACGAACTCACTCATGCACACCCATTGCCATCAACTACCAATGAAAGTCTAACATTATGAGCTTCTTCTTTAAAAATGGGTAATATTTCCTTGATGATCGTAAATTGAGAACCATTTGTAGCCACTCATATAATACCATCTTCACTTATCTTTGTACATGATAATCCATATAATGTGCTATGTTTTTTAACCTAAACAATCATCAAAAACCTAGAATTATAGGGATATAACAAAGAACCTTATGGGGCACCTTATATATTAACCTTGTGTATACATTAGGATCTTTGTCATACCATTGTTTGAAATGTCATTCAATACCTTCAATTTTATCAACATCAAATTAGTAGAAAAAGTGACTCATCTTTGATCTCTTGTATAGGCCTTTGTGTGCCTTATCAATAAGATGTACATCATGAATATTATCATAGGTCTCATACATAGGTGCATCCTCATCCATGCAAACAAAGGTATCATGGATCAACCTATTATCCCTTTATTCTCAATAATATTAGTATCATTATCTTCCATAGGATCAAATTCAACTCCATCACCCCCATTATTGCTACTCTAAATTGCAGCCTTAGGAGTTTTGATCATGTGTTTTTGTCTCTTTAGGAGTTTTGAAATATTATACTCTTTCAAAAATAATATGGAAGTTCAAATATTTAAAAGTGGCTTAAATTATAAAATGGGCGGAAATTCACCAAGTGTCCCTGAACGGCATTTTCATGCGACTTGCAACTCGACATAACTCGGAAACCGGACGTCGGACCGACGAACCGTCGACTCCGTTGGTCTCCTGGCATGCGATTACCTCTAGGGGGCCCTCTCCCTCGTCTCCCCATGGCCCAGCGGCTTCATTGTGCATTCATTTCGTAAACTAGGGTTTTGCTCAGTTTAATTGCATGCAATCTCGCATTGGTGGGTCAACTCTGCAAAAACCTCCCCCGAGCCAGTGTTGGTAGTGTTCCCAAATCGGCATTGCCCACACACACTTGCGGGATCCAACGGCACGCAATCTTCCTGCTCCGTTTGCTTTTTGGCTCCCGGACGGAAATTCACCAAGTGTCCCTGAACGGCATTTTCATGCGACTTGCAACTCGACACAACTCGAAAACCGGACGTCGGACCAACGAACCGTCGACTCCGTTGGTCTCCTGGAATGCGATTACCTCTAGGGGGGCCTCTCCCTCGTCTCCACATGGCCTAGTGGCTTCATTGTGCATTCATTTCGTAAACTAGGGTTTTGCTCAGTGTAATTGCATGCAATCTCGCATTGGTGGGTCAACTCTGCAAAAACCTCCCCCGAGCCAGTGTTGGCAGTGTTCCCACATCCGCATTTCCCACACACACTTGCAGGAGCCAACGGCACGCAATCTTCCTGCTCCGTTTGCTTTTTGGCTCCCGGACGGAAATTCACCAAGTGTCCATGAACGGCATTTTCATGCGACTTGCAACTCGACATAACTCGGAAACCGGACGTCGGACCAATGAACCGTCGACTTCGTTGGTCTCCTGGCGTGCGATTACCTCTAGGGGGCCCTCTCCCTCATCTCCCCATGGCCCAGTGGCTTCATTGTGCATTCATTTCGTAAACTAGGGTTTTGCTCAGTGTAATTGCATGCAATCTCGCATTGGTGGGTTAAATTTGCTCACCTTGCAAACATCATCCATCAAACAGAAATGTGATGGAGTTGAAATCAATGGATTGCTTGTCACAATAGGCATTCATAAGTTTGCGTAATTGAATACTCCTCTTAATCCCTAAAAAATACTTCATTCCCATCCTGCAGATCCCAAACAATGTCAAAGGTAAGAAGGATTTCCATATAATCCAAATATATGTTTTTTTTCAAATATATTTTACATGGAAACATAGCAAAATGGAATCTAATATTTCGTTTGCATTGGGAAGAAAAGATTGGCAAGGCCAACATTGGCTTCCTTTTGGATTAATATCTCCATTTATAATTCCATAGATTTATATTTCTGTTTAGTGGATTAATGGATTAATACTTCAGTTTATAATGACACTTAACATGTTTATAATACTTCAGTTTGGAACTGATGTTTTTTAAAATGAACATATATGCAATGGTTTCCCTGAAAGATAATGATTGGGGCACTCACTATTTGTTGGCATGTTCCTTAAAGGCGAACCAAACCCTCATGTCTCACTAATAGATGACAATGGTGATCAACTTGTAATCAGTTTGATGGTTATTAAAGGATAATATCTAACACTGGATGACCAAACATGGAAGAAGGTTGGTTATGTATTTCAAGATTAGACTAGGTGAATCTATATACCACTTTACAAACTTAGTTTTCGATACAAACCTCAAACTACAAACAATGCCAAGGAAGCATCCATCAAAGGTATGATACTTCAAGCCTCATTGTGAACATGAAAAGTTAATGGAGATCATTAGTAATAGACATGATCCAAATGGTCTACTTAAATGACCATAGGTAAGTAGATAAGTAAGATTGCCTAACATGGTCACTCTTGTGTTATATTCCAAGGTATATGGGTTGTTTGTTATTTTTGTTAATTTTTCAATTCATTTATGTAGATTACTCATATTAAATTGTTCATAATGAATTAGTCTAATAATGGTGTCCTTGTATGTGTCCAGATTATCCAAAGAATCATAAGCACGTGAAATCCCATCAATAAGAACAATGGTCTTTTTCAACACCACCAAAGAAAAAATCAGAAAAATGAAATGACCTACTTCAAAAATTATTTTATTACTTATTGTGCATGGTCCATCAAACAAAAGGTAAACAAACACAATTATATGGCCTACAATGTAGGTCTTTTGATGCTCTATTTCACAAGGTTTTAACAAACACACTTGTTGTGATCATCATTAAAGTCTACAATTTCTTTCAATGAATGTGCCAAATTGACCTAACAACATAGGAAATTGAAAACCACATCCATTGAAAGGAATAATTCAATTTTTTTTGTCATGAATTAATTTACTATGATGGATTTATGGCTCCCGGCAGTGTTCCCACGTCGGCATTGCCCACACACACTTGCAGGAGCCAACGGCATGCAATCTTCCTGCTCTGTTTGCTTTTTGGCTCCCGGACGGAAATTCACCAAGTGTCCCTGAACGGCATTTTCATGCGACTTGCAACTCGACATAACTCGGAAACCGGACGTCGGACCGACGAACTGTCGACTCCGTTGGTCTCCTGGCGTGCGATTACCTCTAGGGGGCCCTCTCCCTCGTCTCCCCATGGCCCAGTGGCTTCATTGTGCATTCATTTCGTAAACTAGGGTTTTGCTCAGTGTGGGAGTGCAATTTTTGCACACGGGGGTCAACTTTGGAAAATCATCCACCGGGCAAGTATGGCTAGTGTTCCTAGCCCGAACCTGTCTAGACACACCTGCAGGACTCCCCGGAACCCGGTTTTGTTGCATGGTTGGAGTTCTATGCCCCCGGTAGGTATCCGGCAGGTGTCCCTGAAGGCCTTCTGGTAGTGAGACGGGACGAGCCATAGAATGAAGACTGTGGCTCGGATTGACGAACCGTCGACTCCGTTGGATTCATCACACCGAGATAGTGCCAGGGGTGCCCCTCCCCTCCTACCCGGTGGCCCATGTGTCACCTTGCAGGTCCATCTTGGAAACTAGGGTTTTGCTCAGTGTGGGAGTGTGCAATTTTTGCACACGAGGGTCAACTTTGGAAAATCATCCACCGGGAAAGTATGGCTAGTGTTCCTAGCCCGAACCTATCTAGACACACCTGCAAGTCTCCCCGGAACCCGGTTTTGTTGCATGGTTGTAGTTCTATGCCCCCGGTAGGTATCCAGCAGGTGTCCTTGAAGACCTTCTGGTAGTGAGACGGGACGAGCCATAGAATGAAGACCGTGGCTCGGATCGACGAACCGTTGACTCCGTTGGATTCAGCACACCGGGATAGTGCCAGGGGTGCCCCTCCCCTCCTACCCAGTGGCCCATGTGTCACCTTGAAGGTCCATCTTGGAAACTAGGGTTTTGCTCAGTGTGGGAGTGTGCAATTTTTGCACACGGGGGTCAACTTTGGAAAATCATCCACCGGGCGGGTATGGCTAGTGTTCCTAACCCGAACCTACCTAGACACTTTGGAAACTAGGGTTTTGCAGGTCCATGATGATGATGATGGTGATGATGATGAAGATGTTGATGAAGATGTTGATGATGATGGCTTGGTCTAAGGTGGTGCTCTCAAATAGCTAATTCATTATGAAATATTTAACAAGACATGAATTAAATTTAATATAAGTGTATTGTTTAATATAGTGAGCATGAATTGAATTAATTTTGTTGGGTGAAGCCAATAACCAACATGATGAACATAATATAATTTTAGGGTTTACTGATCATATGTAAAAAATGGCATATTCATAAACTTGACATACAAGAGAACTTTTGGCATATTTATAAACAACGTAAACGTAAATTTGGCATATCAAGAACGCAAAATTGACATATTCATATGAAACATACATGTGAAAATTGAGCATATATCAATATTCAATTACAAATAGTATAAATAGTATAGTATTAAAAGTATGTAACGTACCTCATCATGCTAGATCCCACCTATTATCATACAACCAAGCCCTCCGGATCATCTCTTATACTGATGGTCTCCATTAGTCTCTCGTGCTCTATATCCGGTAAGAAGTAGCGTACCTTCGATGTATTTCGACTAGGCATTGTTCGTACCTGAAGGTTTGTGCCAATGATTAAGTTGGTAAAGTGATACACACTTGCACCTGGTTTGTAATCCCTGTAAACATATCCACCCTTCTTTCTTCCATTGCTATCCCGTGTCAAGTATTCACCTTTAACAACCATAGACCCAGTTGGAAAGTGGTTGTTTTCATCGTCAGTCATGGACACAATGAGGGTTTGCTTTCCATCTATACAGCGTGCCAACCAGTATTCATCATCCCATTCAGTATCTTTTGAGGCAACCACTGCGTATATGTGCCCTGCATTATATGATTGTAGGTATATGATCAAAATATTTTTCGTGCGATACAAGGCCATTAATGTGCATTTGAAGACTACGTAAACAAACAAAAAATGTTAAGGAAATGCATCATACCGGGTTGTACAAGGTCTGAGACATGATCAAAATCTGCAGAAATAGATGAATGGTCTTCTTCCAACGGAGTTAACTCAACAATTGCACGTTGATCAAGTGGAAGTGATATGCGATCCCATCCATCAACCCAATCCAATGATTCACACCCATCCCAGTCACCATCACAACAAGGCGGGCAAAAACAAGCGAGTTTTCTGGTCCAAATTTCAAATACTGGGTTATCAGAGCTTCGAACCGAATGAAAGCCACGAGTCCCAAGCACAGTCTTGCATTCCCATGCATGTGAACGATCTATGTCTACCACCTCCCAAAAAAATCTCTCCACATGTCTCTTTCTTGTGGATTCTACTCGCATAGTTGATTCCTCTCCCATTACTGACGTGCACCACCTGACTATAGATTGAGCATTTAGAATAGTAGATTCTGTAGATACTTTCAATTCCTCTCTTCGTAGGGCTGTTTTGACACATGCTCCAGCTCCATCATGCTCTCCTTTACCATGCCCAGTCTCAAAATAGTTCCACATATGTGGCACTTTGTAGTTTTTATGCAATGAACACAACCACTGAAATATGCGTGCATTTTTTAACTGACCAGCACACCCATCAGACCAAATCCAGTGTCGATCCATTTGTATGTTCCTTCCCTTCAAGTGATCATAGAACATGATGAAGCAATGACGTACATAGCGGAAGTCGTGGCACCTATCATCACTTATGTAGAAGTGATATTCCTTCAGAATTTCTCTTTGCTCTTCAGTGCTATTTAGGCCATGCCTATATGTGATATGGACCATCAAGGAAACCTGCTCAGAGTGATAATACTGACTTTGGATCTCATTTTGAGGTTGCAGAGTGTAGTTCTCGGCAAAATCAACAACTGAAAGTATAGTACCAAGGGGAAATGTATCTCTACATATTCTAAACTTCTCATCCTGCCATCGTGCCACGTGGACATGCTGAACATATTGATGTGTCTTTTCAATAAATTCCTTGATGAAGTCACTAACTTGTACCTGGTGACACAAAATGATCTCAATGTCAGTTTTTTGTTGTAAGTAAGGATTGAAATGTAACCGTTACAACATAATTTTATAGATATAAATGCATACCTGAGATGTCACCAATTGTATTTTTTTGCTTTCTTTCCCTGGGACTATTTCATAGTTGATATATTTGAAACTTTTCATGTCTGTAACCATTTTCCCAAATTCACTGTCTCCATTCTCATGCATACATTGGCTCAATAATGCCATTCCAGCACAGTTGGAGCATGTTCCATCCAAACAAGATTTTGCATAGTATGTTTGCCCCTCGGGCCTATTGCACATGATGCTATGAATGAATTCTCTTGATGAAGTCGGTGGTATTGTCATGGAGCAATCCTGCACAATGTTAGTATGCAACACACGACGAATGTACAAAAATGTTTCATAGTAATATTCATATTCTACATGGTATCTACAACAACAAGTGTTACGAAGAGTATTTATTCTAACATACCATGGCTTACATTTCTCAAAAGATCTTCGCCCCAAGTTCAATTGTCTATGCTCAATCTTAAATTTCTCGTAAAGCTTTGTCTGTGTTATATCAAGAAGATGCTTAGTATGTGGTTCACGATCCTTTGAACCCCTTCTTAGTTTTAGTACATCCTTTCGGTTTGAAGAAGGCATTGTGTGACCATGCCAAAAACTGTGCACTAGTCCCTTTACTGCATCAACTAGCTTCATGTCACGACGTGGCAACCGACCAACAAAGGCCCAAAAATCTGTCTGATCGGTTGTGTCAAGATGTTCTCTTCTAATAGAATACCTACGAAGGGTTTTTACATTCAAATTAACTAGTTCGGATGTAGGCCTAAGAATACGAAGGGCCCTGGTGTTCTTATCTGCAATTGATTGTGACAACACACGACGAGCAGCATTGTGGTCCTTTGAACGTGTGTTCTTACCAATTTTACCAAATGCATCTACTAGGATTTTAACTATATGAGAACTTGGTTCAGAATTTTTATCATCTTTATCCCTAACTTTTTCCTAACAACATTCATGCTCCTAGATTTTAACAATGATAAAAATAATCTACATTTATCTCCATCACATTTAGAAACAAAATATTTATCAAGTATCTGTTGAGTTTGATAAGCAATACTACGTTTAGATAGCGTACCTTCAATGGAATTCATAAGTCTTTCATCAACTTGTATACGCTTCGGAGTTCTTCGATGTGTGCTTGCTAATGGAGGTAAGGGGGTTGGAATTGTACCATGTAGCGCATCACCAAGACGCTCTGGCATTTCAGTAGTAGCTTGGTGTCCTTCATTCTCTTCCTGGTAGTTGGGTGGTGGAAGTCCAACATCCTCATCCATGGTCTGCGGAAGTCCAACATCCCCTTGTGGAAGTCCAACATCCTCATCGATGGTGTGGATAACATTCTCTTCTTCAACAGTAGGAAAAATGTCCAACGCCTCTCTAACTTCATCGCTTGTATAACCACATCCGGATAGCAAATTGGGTGTTTCTTCGTGAGCTTCATCTTGAGATGGTAACTTATAACTTTGACTTGAAGTGGGAATTGAAACATCCCCTAATGAGCACCTACGTTTTGCTTCTTGATTACTTCCATGGGGTGCTTGTTCAACAACTATTGTGGAAATTGAAGGTCCCTCTTGTCGTGGATTAATAGGATGAACCATGGTATCCTCTACAATTGGATTTGGATTAGTTTCCAAAGAAAGCCTCCGATTCATCATGTATATTCTTTTCTTTTCTTTCTCTTTTTCAATGATTTCTTGAGGTCTCTTCTTCCTTGTTGATTTGTTTACTCGGTTACGTGCATTACCCATCACCACAATGATCAATTCAATATAGTTTGTTTTTGTTGCTCCTCAATTACAAGCTCTTCAATAATAAGCAAATGGAAGTTCTTCCTTGTTGGTCTTGAAGCTTGATATCTTATCTTGTGTGCTCCTCAAATATAGGCAAAATGAATCTTTCAAAGGCCTTATCTTTGGTGTTCTTCAATTGGAGATTCTTCAAGCTTGCTGATTATTTTATTCAAATATGGCCATATAACCCAACACCACAGTGAGCAACCATGAAAGATGTCCTCAATGCTGCACCTGCATAAAAAAAATGATGGAGTTGGTGTAGAATGTGAAAATTTTCAGACGCGGGCTCGTGCTGTTCGAAAAATCGCGGGATTGTTGTTTTCGTTCGGACAGAGTGAAGTTGCTCTCGGACAGCAACAGTCCATTATTTCTGGAGTTACAAAACGTGCACGCGTTATAGAAGTACAAAACGCGTGCGCGATATGTAGTGAAAAAACGCGAACGCGATATAGTCAAGCACAATAAATAGGTTAGGTGCACGGCTAGGGCAACGAACAAAATCAAAGAAAACTAATAATTTATATGGTTGCATACAAAACAAATGTTTTGTATGGTTTAATACCCCCTAGCTCTCTCCCAATAATCCCTAGATACCCCCTATCTCTTTCTAAATATCTGTCCCTCATTCTCCCTACATCCCTCCCTACATGTTTCTTTCATGTTTCTTTCTCTCCCTTACTCCAGCCATGTCTCTACCACCCCACTCTCCATCTCTCCACCTTCTCTTTATCTTCGTCATTATCCCTCCCTATAGCACTCTCTCCCTTCTTCTCCCTTAATCACTAACCCTCTACGCCTTTATCCCCCCCCCCTGCCCTCTCTGTCTTACCTTGTTCCTAGAGCCCCTCCCCCATAAAGGCCTTTAGACCCTCTTCTAAACATTAATCCCTACGTGCATAAGTGCACAAGATGATGAGGAGGAGGAGGGTGATGACAATGAAGATGATCATGATGTAGATGAAGATGATAAAGATGATGAGGAGGAGGAGGGTGATGACAATGAAGATGATCATGATGCAGATGAAGATGATAAAGATGATAATGTTGATGAAGATGATGGTGATGATGATGAAGATGTTGATGATGATGGTGATGAAGATGTTGATGATGATGGTGATGATGATGATGATGAAGATGATGGTGACATGATGGAGATGTTGATCTGATGAGGAAGATGATGATGATGATGGTGATGATGGTGATGATGATGAAGATGTTGATGAGGACGATGATGGAGATGAAGATGATGATGATGAAGAAGATGATGATGATGGAGATGTTGTGTTGATGGGGAACCTAGAGATGACAATGATGTGGAAGATGGTGATGGTGATGGTGATGGTGATGGTGATGACGATGAAGATTTTGATGATGATGCTGATGGCGATGATGATGAAGATGTTGACGATGATGGTGATGGTGATGTTTAGATGATGATCATGATGATGTTCAGAAGATCATGATGGTGATGATGGTGATGATGATGGAGAAAATGACAATGATGGATATGTTGATGAGGAACCTGCAGATGTCAATGATGATGATGATGGAGATGTTGATGAGGAACCTACAGATGCCAATGATGATGGTGATGACGATGAAGATGTTGATGATGATGGTGTTGGTAATGATGATGATGATGATGAAGATGAAGATGATGGTGACATGATGGAGATGTTGATCTGATGAGGAAGATGATGATGATGATGATGGTGATGATGATGAAGATGTTGATGACGATGATGACGGTGATGAAGATGATGATGATGAAGAAGATGATGATGATGGAGATGTGTTGATGGGGAACCTAGAGATGACAATGATGATGAAGATGGTGATGGTGATGACGATGAAGATTTTGATGATGATGCTGATGGCGATGATGATGAAGATGTTGACGATGATGGTGATGGTGATGTTTAGATGATGATCATGATGATGTTCAGAAGATCATGATGGTGATGATGGTGATGATGATGGAGAAAATGACGATGATGGATATGTTGATGATGAACCTGCAGATGCCAATGATGACGATGATGGAGATGTTGATGAGGAACCTACAGATGCCAATGATGATGGTGATGACGATGAAGATGTTGATGATGATGGTGCTGGTAATGATGATGATGATGATGATGATGATGATGAAGATGAAGATGATGGTGACATGATGGAGATGTTGATCTGATGAGGAAGATGATGATGATGATGATGGTGATGATGATGAATATGTTGATGACGATGATGATGGTGATGAAGATGATGATGATGAAGAAGATGACGATGATGATGGTGATGAAGAAGATGATGATGATGGAGATGTGTTGATGGGGAACCTAGAGATGACAATGATGATGAAGATGGTGATGGTGATGACGATGAAGATTTTGATGATGATGCTGATGCTGATGCTGATGATGATGATGATGATGATGATGAAGATGTTGACGATGATGGTGATGGTGATGTTCAGATGGTGATGATGATGATGATGATGATGGAGATGTTGATGAGGAAGGGGGAGATGACAATGATGATGAAGATGTTTATGGTCATGAAGATGATGATGATGGTGATGGTGATGATGATGGAGATGTTGAAGATGATGGAGATGGCGATGAAGATGATGATGATGATGATGATGATGATGGTGAAGATGATGAAGAAGATGATGATGATGGAGATGTTGACCTGATGACGATGAAGATGATGATTATGGTGATGATGATGAAGATGATGATGTTGATGATGATGGTGATGAAGATGATGATGATGGAGAAGATGATGATGATGATGGAGATGTTGATGAGGAACCTACAAATGCCAATGATGATGATGATGATGGTGATGACAATAAAGATGTTGATGATGATGGTGATGGTAATGATGATGAAGATGATGATGATGATGGTGATGGTGATGGTGATGTTTAGATGATGATGATGATGATGAAGAAGATGATGGTGACATGATGGATATGTTGATCTAATTCAAGGAAGATGATGATGATGATGATGATGATGGTGATGATGATGAAGATGTTGATGATGATGATGATGGTGATGAAGATGATGATGATGAAGAAGATGATGATGATGGAGATGTTGATGTTGATGGGGAACCTAGAGATGACAATGATGATGAATATGGTGATGGTGATGGTGATGGTGATGATGATGGTGATGGTGATGATGATGAAGATGTTGATGATGATGGTGATGGTGATGTTTAGATGATGATCATGATGATGTTCAGAAGATGATGATAATGATGATGGAGATGTTGATTTGATGAGGAATATGATTATGATGATGATGATGGTGATGATGATGAAGATGTTGATGATGACGATGATGGTCATGAAGATGATGATGATGAAGAATATGATGCTGATGGAGAATATGATGCTCACAACTCCCTCTAGTCTCTCTCTCCCCAACCATCAATCTCTCTCTCTCAAACACACACACATACACACACATTATGTCACTTTTCATTCTCAAACCCATCCCCCCTCCATCCATATCTATCTCCAACTTTCTCCCTCCATCCCTCACCCTACCTTCTCTCCCTCCCTCTCTCATCGCCTGTCTCTCACCTTCTATCCCTCCCTCATCTTTCCCTCAACCTATCCCAATCTCTCCATCACTCCCTCTCTCTCCATCACCACCACTCTCTGCATGTCTCCCACCAACACTTTCTGTCCCTCCCTTCCTATCTCTTATTTCGTTCTATCCCCATCTATCTCTCACTCCCTCCAAATCCATTCCTCCCCATTGTCCCTCTCCCTCCCTCGCTCTATGTCTCTCCCCCCCTTGTATTCTTTATTTCTCTCTCACATCCCCCTTGCCTCCATGCATTCCCCCTTGTCACTCAAGTCTCACTTTCAACTTCTAACCCTATACCTCTTCAGAACCTATTCTACTCCTAATAGTCTCAAGCTCCACTTCCCTTCACCCCCTATAGCCCATCATGTTCTCATTCCCTTCATCTCTCCCCACTCAAGCTTCCAACATCCTTCTAAGCCCTTGACCCTTTCCCACCCCTATTAAATATTAACCATAGATTCCCTTGACCCTTCCCCACCCCTTCTCAAATATTAAACAAAAATTTCCTTGACTTCCACACCCCCTCTTTCTCAAGTATTAAACATGTATTTTATGATTTGAATAACGCGAGCGCGTTTTGTAACTATATAACGCGTACGTGTTATGTAGTTATATAACGCGTACGCGTTAAGTATTTATATAACGCGCACGCATTATGTAGTTATATAATGCGTACGCGTTATTTACATCTAAAAGCGCGGCAATATTTTTGAATTTAAACAGGCCGAGTCACATGCTCACATGTCAACAATAATCCTATGTGTATGCTTTGGAGTTTGCTTCAGTAATTCCAAACCTGTGCTATGCTAATAAAAAACCAAAGCTAATTGGGTATTTCTTCCAGTTTCTGGAGAAGCCTGTGCTTAGCCACTCGTTACAATATGCTACACAGAGTCATTTTTGACGAAATCTTAGACACAAATAGCATTTTTTCTGCAGATTCCAAATATGTAACTTTTATTTTGAAATATTAATTTTTCCTATTTTCTTTCAATTTCTTTTCTGTCCTACCTCCTTAACTCGTGAAACACACTATTAGTGTTTCTTCCATAACTTTTTCAATTCTCAATCATTTCAAAAAAAAATTGTATGGTGCACAAGAGGACACTAACCTCCACGTTCTATGAAAAACCCATTTCAAGATTTTTGCATTAAGACCTTCAAAGGATCTACCCACAAAAGAGGTACTATTTTCGAGGTTTGATCACTTAGACAATTATAAAAAAATTATAAAATTACTAATTTAATTTTCGAAAAATAATGGCGCGTAAGTGCTATGTGTTCTCTACATGCATGTCGATTTTTGTAGCTTGATTCCATCATTTAGGCCCTCAAAGGCTCTACCCACAAAAACATATACCTTATCATTTGCCTGAAAAATAAAAAGTGTCTGTTAGGAAAAATGAAACTTGACATAGCTATGCAAATTTTCAATACATAAAAGTTATATATTCAGAAATGTGATTCAATTTCTTACATTTCATCTTTTTTACTCAATGCAAGATATTTTGCGTAAGTAGATCAAAAAATCCAAGTAAGTTGAGGGATGCCTGCTTTTTCAGTTTTCTATTGCATCTAACATGCCAAAAGTGACCCTCATTAGCTTGCACTGACCCAGTTCAATTTGTTATCAACATATAAATGCAATTTATATTATAGTTTGTGGAAGGAACATGGATAAATGTTATGGAATTTTATATTGTAGTGTTATATAAGATTTATTTTTAAAATTGTACCTATATCCTGGGGAGATATAGGTACAAAAAAAAAAGTTATTTGATTTTTAATATTTTTGTAATTAACATATACATGTGATTTTTTTATGAGTGTGAGTACTAATAGCATACATTTTATGCAAATGTGGGGCCATCAAGGCTAGTTGGGAATCCCAGGATATATGTGCGACCAACCGAGCCAGGTGGTACTAATACCATGCTGCGAACTATTGAGGGAAAGATGGGTCAATTGACCCATGACATTCCTACATGCAAGATTGAGTGGATTGGTGGGTGTGGCCCCTGCATGGATCCGGATGCTTAGGAAGGTAGTCAGGTTGGTGATCTATTATAGGGAGACCTTAGCAGAGCAGGCTGAGGCCCCTGTCTCTCCGTAGAGAGAGTGACACTTACTTTTTGAGGTTGTTATGCTTGTTTTGTATATTGTTCTATTTTGACAGAGTATATATATATATATATAGTATCGATTTATATACATATTTGTTTTATGTGTTTTAATGGTTTATTTTATTGTGTGTGATATAAATTTCAGTCAAGTATATAATTTGTGTATGCATCAGCTAATGTATTGTGATTTCTTGAAATATGTTGATATGAAATGTAATCAAAATTTCTCTCAAGCAATCTAACTCACAAAAACTGACGTAGCAAAGAAGCATCCCTAACGCGATACTCACCCGTCAACTGAAGTACAGATAACTGTGAATCGAGTCTTACCTCCAAACATGAAATGCCATGATCAATAGCATCTCGGATTAGTTCAATAACCGCATGTAATGTCCCTCAAAATACACCCTAAGAAAAAATTCTTAAGGGTCCTTGTAATGACGTCACTTAATTTCTCGAAGTGATCATCCTATTTTAATGGGGTCTACTTTTATCATACATAGATTTTATGGGCTTGGATTAATTAGCTTTGCTAACATCTAGGTTTTCTTTCTATTTAACCATCTATATAGATCTTATCTAGTTAGACTATCTATTTATCTTTCTTTCAAATCCACACATGCATAGAACTTTTACACAAGTTTTAGAACGGTATCCTTAACTCAATTATGACTTAGAATCTCTCAACCAATCTTCCCTATCCAACCTATATATTACACTTGCACTTTACTTTAACTAATAATGATTCCCCCTAATCATTAATATCAATATATAAAAACTATTATACAAACCTGAAACATTTTCATATCTCAATCAGAACACATAATTATAACTCAAATATATGATTACCCTTTGATGGTAATATATATTTATATATATGAACCATCCCCTTCACCCTATCCATGGTTACAACTTCTTATAAAAAAATTAAAATCTAAAAATACAACTTATATATGTTTTCCTTTACATAAATAACTATTTTTAAATATAATTTTCTTTTAAAACAATAATTCACTTCAAATTTAAACTATATAAATATAAATATAAATACGGGTATTTATAAAATACCACAACGCACTATATATAGAGATATATATTCAAACTTCTATATATTCAAACTAAACTCTTTTCATCTACAAGCATATACATGACTCACTATAATTTCCAACTAAAATTCCTTTCTCATTATATCTCATACGTACATATCTAGATTCACCTAAGTCCACTTAATAAATATAATTTCCATCATAAAAATCTTTTTGTTCATTTATGCAACTCCTATAAACTCTTAGTATGAAATATATATATATATATAACCAAATTCAACTACAATTAAATTCACGTATATATTTTTAGACCAAAATCAAATAGTTTACAAATATATATTCCTCCTTATAATTTCAAGCTAAAATCAAATGTTGTATGAATATCAAAACAGCTATAACTAGAAAGAGATAAAAAACGAGCAGTCATCACACGATATACTACTATCGCTTGCAGTCCAACCGAGCTGGAAGAGGGTAAGTAAGGTGAGGTGGCCTGGCGTTAAGTATATATACCACAGTCATGCACCCGATTGGCGAGTCCTATTTTCCAATGTCTTTTGATGGAAAAGGTAGCAGAGTGGGTATGATTTTTTTGGCGTGGAACATATGAAGAGCAGAGTTTAAGCATGTGTTGACATCCCACGAGGTTTAACGACCTCTATGACTAGCGAAGAGACAGTTTGGAAGAGTTGTCAAGTATGGTTTACATTTACATGATCTGAGGAGATAGACTGGTGTTTACCAAGGTTAACATCTTATCTTAAACATAGTAGCATAATTTGGCTATATTGGTATTTCACGTATGGAAATTCGGAACAAATTCGAATTTGTTGTTGGTGTAAGTGTAATATTAATACGGATTTTTAATAGTGGAAAATTAAAGTTTGAAAACCAATTTAAAAAAACACAAACTTAAACACTATAAAACATAAACACCATTCAATTTATACTTTCTTATTAAAATAATTATTAATAACTAGTTGTCGTGACTCACACTTGCCATATGGCAGGTTGTTGAAATTATATTTTTTTGTTTTTTAAATATATTTGATTTTATTATATAAATGTCTATGTACATTTATCGTATATTTTTTAATACTCGATTAAAAAATATTAATATATAAGCAGTTTACTTTCGTATTTTATTCATACTGGATTTTTTCATTACGTATTTTTCCATATCGAATCGTATTCATATCCGTATTTGTACTTGAATTATGCTACTATGATCTTAAGTGCACTTAAACTATAGTTCATTCTACAGTTATGTTGTGGGTATGAATGACACATGCGTCCTCCCACTCATGAGTGAAGGTTGGAGGCAGAAAATAAACAAAGATAATGCAGAATGAGCTACGGATCTTCAATCATTATTCATAAACGGAGATCAACTGATGTAATACAAATAATAATGTAATGTGTATTTAAACACTTATGGAAAACCCTAAATCTCTAACCTAGCTTTTGCATGCATGCAAAGCATGTTGTTGCATTTATTAACTGAACGTCAAGAATAGGAACTAATGTTAACTGAAGTAATTACTATTTCTAACACTCCCTCTTAATTACTACTGCTGACTACTGCAGCTTTTACAATGCCTAATTTATTTCTATGAATTTCAAAAATATCTTTTGCCAATGGATTTGTAAAAATGTCAACCAATTGGTCAATCGATTTACAATGCTCAACATGAACTTCACCATTGTTCACAAGTTCTCTTATGAAGTGATATCTGGTATCAATGTGCTTACTTTTCTGGTGAAAAACATGGTTCTTGGATAGAGCGATTGTTGAATTGTTGTCACAATAAACTGTGGTTGGTCCTTCTTGTTTCTGTTGAATACCTTCTAAAACTCTACGTAACCAGACTGCTTGACATGCTACTGATGTTGCTGCTACATACTTTGCTTCTGCTGATGAAAGTGTCACAATGGGCTGCTTCTTGGATGCCCATGAAATCACCCCTGATCCAAGATGAAAAACATGACCGGAAGTGCTCTTCCTGTCATCCAAACTTCCTGCAAAATCACTGTCAGTGAAACTTGTCAAAACATCATACTCAGTGCTTGAGTATAAAATTCCATAGCTTGAAGTCCCTGCAACATATCATAAGATCATTTTTCCAACTTGCCAATGTGAGTCTTTAGGAGACTCCATGAACTTCGAAATCAAGCTGACAGCAAACATAATATCAAGTCTCGTAGTTGTGAGATACATGAGACTTCCTACAAGTCTCTTAAACAATGTTGGATCTACATTGGGACTGCCATCTTCTTTGCTCAACTTAGTACCTATTGCCACTGGTGTAGGTGTTGTTTTGTAATTAAGCATCCTGAATCATTTAAGAACTTCATTAGCATATTTATTTTGAGAGATAAATATACATTTTTCTGACTGTTCTACTTCTAGGCCAAGAAAGAACCTCATCAATCCAAGGTCTGTCATATTGAACTCTTTCTTCATAGCTGCCTTGAATTCATCTACTGAGAGGTCACCTATAAAAATCATATCATCAACATACAAACTATTAAAATCTGTTCTTGTTGATTTACCTTTGTGTAAAGTGTTGGTTCGCTGCTGCTTCTACTAAAACCATTTTTTATCAGATAAGAATCAATTCTGTTGTACCAAGCTCCTGGAGCTTGCTTAAGCCCATATAGAGCTTTCTTCAACTTGTAAACTTTATCTTCATGTTCTTTTATTTCATACCCATGTGGCTGCTCCACATAAATTTATTCTTCAAGAATGCCGACTTGACATCTATCTGATACATTTTCCATTTTTTTGTGCTGCAATTGCTAGGGTTGTTCTTACTGTGTCCAATCTTGCCACTGGTGCAAAAGTTTCTCCAAAATCAATTCCTGGTTGTTGCGAAAAACCCTTTGCTATTAACCTTGTCTTGCACCTATCAATCTCACCTTTTTCATTGAGTTTGGTTTTATAAACCCACTTCACACCAATGGGTTTCTTATTCTTTGGCAGGTCAACTAGATCCCATGTATCATTTCTCTCAATGGAATCTATCTCTTCGTCCATGGCATTTACCCAATGCTCTTGTTTTACAACCTCTTCATAAAACATAGGTTCACTAGCAATAAAAACGTAATTGGTATTTGCATCCAATTCATCATAAATATATGTCAATCTTCTAGTCAATCTTTTATTACTGTGATCAGATTCATTACCTGATTGCGCACTTGATGCTTCACCTCGAACTGAGTTTCTAGGTGTTATTTTTGGAGTATTTGGTACTGGTGAAGATGCTACTGGATCTTGTTGTCCAATCAGCTCCTCATCTTCTCCATCTTCTGGTTGGGGTATTGCAGCTCCCACACCCTTGTCTATGGTTCCATTCCATGACTCTTCCTCCTTGAACAAAACATCTCTGCTGAGGATAACCTTTTTGGTAATAGGGTTATACAGCTTGTAGGCTTTAGTTTGTTCACCGTATCCAAGAAATATACATTTCTCACTCCTATCATCTAACTTTTTTCTTAGCTGTTTAGGAACATGAGCATAAGCAACACAACCAAATATTCTGAAATGAGAAACATTACAACTCATACCTGACTATGCTTCCTCTGGTACTTTGTTCTTCACAATTTTGGTGGGAGATATGTTCATCACATGAACAGCACAAGCCACTACATCTCCCTAAAATTCATGGGACAAATTTCTTCCTTTCAGTATGCTCCTTACCATATTCATGATGGTTCTATTCTTGCGTTCTGCAATACCATTCTGCTGAGGTGTATATCTTGTAGTGAATTGCCTCTTGATTCAATGATGTTTGCAGTAATCATGAAATTCGTTTAACTCATACTCTCCCCCTCCATCTGATCTCAATACTTTGAGTTGATAACCACTCTGTTTTTCAACCATAGCCCTAAATTCCTTGAACTTGCCAAAAGTTTTCTGACGAAGGAAATACACCCAAGTTTTTCTGCTGAAATCATCAATAAATGTAAAAAAATAATAGCTTCCACCAATCGATTGAATTTGCATTAGTCCAACCAGATCAGTATGAATAAGTTCTAAAGGTGCATGTGCCCTTCGAGACATACCTTTACGAAAGCTATCCCTGTGTTGCTTTGCAATGATGCAACACTCACAACTGCTTTCTGGCTCCTTCATAGAGGGTAATCCCTTTACCATCTCTTTCTGCTGCAAAAACTTGAGACCACCAAAGTGAAGATGTCCATATCTAAAATTCCATAACCAATAATCATCCATGCAAGTGGCTTTTTGAGCAAAAGAGGTTACCTTGCTGCTGCAATTCATGACTAGTGGATACATCATGTTCCTAGTCACTTGTATTTTGATGATCAACTGTCGATTTGGGGGTTTGTCATAAATTTCACAGTCTGATCCATCAAAGGCAAGTCTGTATTTATTTTTAGTGAGTTGCCCAATGCTAAGCAGATTATGCTTCAATCCTGGAGCATAATATACATCTGTAATTGTCTTTTGCTGGCCTTGTTTGGTCAGAATGTTGACCACTCCTTTGCCAAGAACTGGAACTACCTCATCCGTGCCGACTTTGACCCCTGTCCTCACTAACTCATCTAGGTCTGCAATTAGACCTCTATCGCATATCATATGGTTACTGCAGCCATTATCTAAAAGCCAAAATTCTTTTGGGATTTCGTGTGTAGCATGACATGTAAGAAATAACATATCATCTTTATCCTCGGAGGTATTAGTCACATTAGAATTATGATTTGCTTGATCAGCCTTTTTCTTTCTGCGTTCATGAGCATAATGCCCAAATTTATTGCAATAATAACACTTAATATTAGATTTATCTGACCTTTTTTTTGTCACAGTTCCTGCCTTCATGGTTATGATGGTGATCTTGATCTTCATTGCTATTACTACAGCCACTTCTGCCTCGTCCTCTTGATCCTCCTCTACCTCTACCTCTTCCTCTACCTCTTGAGAATGAGACATGTGCTTTGAAAGCATTCTCCAGAGAGGACTCTTCATTCCTATTGATTCTGGATTCGTATGAAAGTAAAGATCCGGTCAACTCGTCTATAGAGAGAGTACTCAAATCTTTTGCTTCTTCAATCGCTGAAACTTTCGACTCAAATTTGTGGGGTAGGGATCTTAGAACCCTTTCAACCACCCTTTGATCTTCCATCTTTTCGCCATAGATATTAAGCTGATTAACAATACCCATGACTTTGGTCATGAAAGAATCTACTGAGTCTGATTCTTTCATCTTCAGATCTTCAAAATCTCTTCTCAGATTTTGGAGTGTAGCTGTCTGTACCTTACCAGCACCCTGATAACTGTTCGCCAAGGTATCCCATGCTGCTTTGGCATGAAATGACACTGATATCTTTGGAAATACGTTGTTATCCAAAGCGTTCATTATGAAATGTAGTGCCTTTGCATCCTTCTTCCTGTGCGCTCGCAAGACATCATTTTCTACGTTTGAAAGGGCTTGAAAAGCTGCATCATCTGCACGTTCGGAATAGCCATACACGACATATTCCCATGCATCTTCTAACCTGAGATAAACTGCCATCCTCGTGGCCCAGACATCATAGTCATTTTTCCCTGCAAGAGGAGAAATCTGAGATTGATTGTTGCTGCTAGAAGTCATAGACGCTGCGGAGTCTTTCAGTGGCTTTTTCAAAATAATCTCCTTTCTCCCTTTTAATTTTTTTTTTTAATAAATAATGCTTCCTTTTAAACAAGATTTGAAAAATTATCTTCTTCTTATGTAAAAAGAAAAAATTCTTACTCAAAGACTCTCTTCGTGAAAGTAAAAGAAAATCACGCTCATAAAAAAAAATTTACTCTCTAGCCCTAATTATGGCCGTTACACGGGTGGGGAAGATAACAACATTCCTCCCAACCACCCAATCTACGCTAAATTGACTACTACATCATTACACTCTTACACTACACGTTTGTAAGTCAATCTCTTAATTAGCCTATAATGACGGAAACATTTAATTATAAGTGAGCACAATCTTCAGTTTGAGGTTAAGTCAGGATATCAATCCGATGAATAACGCGTTTATCTTCTACTCTTAGGTAGACATTTAAATTATAAATTATCCAGCAGTTGGACTATCGTCTGAGTATAAGTGGTTACACGAGTGCAGTAATTCCTAGAGGAATAGGTACAGGAAGGTCACCGAAAATTTTAAGCTTACTAGCAATATTTTGTAAATCAGTAGGCAGTTCTTGAATAGTTTATTCGCCTAGGTTGAGTGAAATTTGGATCGTTCAATTGATAATTAAGGAGTAAAGAGTGGTGAAACCAATCCGGATAATTATTGTCCCTCAGGGTAAGGGATTCAGGTTTTCAGAATGATTCTCTTAACATTATCATAAAGATCTGAGCAGAAATACAAATTAGATTTTCGAACACAGCAAGACGATACGTGATTCTGAACAGAACTTAAATTCTTAACGCAGCAATCGAAATATGAAGAGATACATAACTCCAAAATCGGGTTCCATTCATCCTAACCTCGGTGTGAGTCTTCGATTTCTCACATTAGTATTAACTCAAGAATAAAACTCAAATCTATTTTCATAATGCGGTCTACAAATTAGAACTGTGACCTAAATTTAAAAATTGAGTTCTTTTTATATTACACAGGATGCAAATAGTCTGATTCTCTTTCTCTCAGCATATATAAAATTTCTTACAATTTAAACAAATAAAAGAAATAATATACAGTCCATGAATACACATTTTCTATAGGATGCAGATCGTCCGATTTACTCCTCTCAGCATATATAAAACTATTTTACAATTTTAAACAATAAAAGGAAATAATACATAGTAAAATGTGTTCCGATCCATACTTTCCAGTCATGCGTATAGAAATATCCATCTTATCATTTCAATAAATCTTTAAAACTAAGTTTTTAGGAATTAAAACTTATACACAGAAAAATGAAACAAAGTTTTTAAGAATTAAAACTTATACACAGAAAAATGAAATCCGATCAGTGCAGTACTAATGATCTTCCCCATGAAGATAACGACTAGAATTTAATTAACAAGAGTATAGGGTAGAGCCCGATTTGTCCCAACCCTTACGATTTCTATTACAACTCTCAGAAATATAAATAACTACCATTTAATCTATTCATTGCAAGTCACTTCATGAACCAGAATACAGAGAATCAAATTTAATCAATGAGAATATAGAGGAGCCCGATCCATACAATTTCCGTTGTAACTTTCAGGAGTAAACTAATTATTATTAAATCGATAGACAACAGTCCTTTCAAAAAACCAAAATACAGAGAATTAAATTTGAGCAACAAGATTACAATGTAGAGCCCGATCCATGCTGATTTCATTGAAACTTTCAGGAGTAAACTAATTATTATTAAATCGACCTACAACAGTCCTTTCGAAAAAACAAAATACAGAGAATTAAATTTGAGCAACAAGATTACAGTGTAGAGCCCGATCCTTACTAATTTCATTGCAACTTTCAGGAGTAAACTAATTATTATTAAATCGATCTATAGCAGTCCTTTCGAAAAACCAAAATACAGAGAATTAAATTTGAGCACATTTCAACAATGGAGGTTGTGCCTTTGCTTTGCATGGATTTATGTAAACAAAATCGTGGCCATTCATTCATATGGGTGGGAATTCACTCTCCATTCCAGATATGCATTTGACCTGAAATCTGTTTTGACTATTAACAAAATCGCGGCCATTCACTCTCCATTGCATTTGACCTAAAATCTGTTTTGACTAAAATCCCGGCCATTGATTCATATCCAAGGGTGGGAATTCACTCTCCATTGCAGATATGCATTTGACCTAAAATCTGTTTTGACTAGTAACAAAATCGCGGCCATTCATTCATATCCAAGGGTGGGAATTCACTCTCTGCATTTGACCTAAAATAATCTTTTTTTGACCATTCACCCTCTTGGAGAGGCTTTGCTCCAGCGCTTCCAAGGGTGCCCTTGTGCACTTCCTGTAGGGATTTCCGATGTGCTCAGGGTTGACCCAGGTCACAACGCTCTCACGTGTCTTTCGGGAAGAGAGTTGTTTGCCCAGAAACAACTTGGGAAACAAATCTGTAGTCCGCTTGGGCTTTTAGACACTAACATAGAAAATGGGTAATTCCAGAAAAACCACGAGCAACTAGCCAGATTTGATCCAAACTAGTTAAAAAGCCACACAAATTGTTCATAGCAAAGGAAAAAGTGGATGCAGCACGACCCAGTATCTCAATCCTATAAATTATCAGAAACTCGAAGCCTGAAATTGACAAAGACAGTTTTGTAAAAAGAAGTGGATGTTCATAAGGTACAAATATGAACGTAAACTGATTGAAATATTTGCAATCTATTAGCAAAGCATATCCAATCTCCCACCTATATATTGAAGCAAGCATATTACTAAATAAAGACATATTATATTTATATGTTTTTATGATCCTGTCTTTATCAATTGATCCATTACAAATCTCATCGTACATCGTCTGATTTATCAAAATTTAGATGGCCGCCGGAAAAACAAAATCAAAGCAGCTCCTAAAACTGTAAATTATTGAAAAAACAAAACGCCTGATCCATAGCATGGCAATTTTAACATGTCTACATGACTACATAGCAACAAGTTTAACATCATCAACCACTGGACCGCAGAGGGAACCGGATTTATCTCTCCCGATGAACGAACTCCTCAGCGCTACGCGAGTAGTCTCAGCATGGGAAATGTATTTGAAGACTGCAGTCGTGAAGCCTCCCGTCCCCTTGGATTCGTAAGGAACCTTGAAGCTCTCCTTACCACCGAACACTTCCACCACCATAGATCCCTTGCATCCATTCCCCGCATCTCCCACAGATAAACTCAACCGGAGTTCACGGCCGGGCTTTGTGTACCTAGTCTGGGACAGCACGCTTTCCAGAAGCTCCACTGCCCTGCTACCCTGCGGTACCCTGAAGTGGGCAGAATCTATATACTTAGCAGGCTTAAGAGACTCGATGGTCCAGCCGGGCACAGGAGATCCAAGAGAATAGTGAGAGTTATTGTGAACTGGGAGAACATGGATGCCGTTGGTTCCGTTGAGGAAGTCCAATGGCCCCTCTTCAAAGTCTCCATTCCACAGCAGATTTTCAGGGCGCCATATCTGATCATTCTTTGACAATTCTTTGATCGCCACGCCAACAATGAGAGGGCCGCATTTGGGATACTGGAGATCTTGCTTGGCCGGATTGCCGAATATAAGCTGGTGGGTGGAATCAAGAGCTGTGAAAGACCAAGCATAAGTATTCCAACTTGTTTGCATTGGCACAACTTGGGATTCATATGGTACCACAGTCACATTCAGTGTTTCTGCCCGCCCTGCGCATGTACCGGTGGCAGTGAAGGAGAGGGAGTAAAGTGATCCCCTCTTGAGGCCTTGAATCCTCTGGGATAGCTTGCCATCGTTTCCCAATCTTACACCGAATCCCTCTCTGGGAACAACCAGATACTGTTTGTCATCGTGCTTCTCTTTCAATGAGATGTACTGTACCAATCCTTTGGTCTCCCAGTTGGGTAATAGGTTTTGGCCTATGATCAAGTTTTCCACCATACCCCCAAATGGAGGAGCCTCCTTGAAATCTCCGTTTGGGATGAAACCTGTTTCCAACCAAATCAAAGCAAGTTGAAATCACAGTTTTTCCATTAGTCCAAAATCACACAGCATTTGCAGTTGTAAAAATAACACTATAGATTCAATATTATATCTAAGAAAACACTATTTTATAATCAACAATGTTCTTGAGAAAGAAATGATAAACTATATTGTACATTGATACTGAAAACCTTATATTGTGAATTGACATTAAAAACCCTAGTTATGCTATGTAGATGGAAAAACTAACTATCTAAATACTGGTATTTTTACAACTACAAAAACTAACATATTCATATAACCTTCAACAATGTGCTTGAAAAAAAGGATCAATGTCCTAAACTTTTATTTGTAATCCAACAATGTTTAATGTTCTTAGAAAGAAAGGATCAATTATTTTTTCAATTAACAGTGAAAACCCTATATTATGCATTGATACTGAAAACCCTAAATGCTATGTAGATAGTATTATCTTTAGGAAAACAATATTTTATAATCCAACCATGTTCTTGAGAAAGACACTATCAACTATATTATGCATTCACACTGAAAATCCTATATTGTGCATTGACATTGAAAACCCTATACTATGCATTGACATTGAAATGACAAAGCTTCATAAAAAAGATAAAAAAAATAATAACAAAATGCTGTTATTTTTACAACTAACATACTCATATAACATATTGTAAAATGCTGGTATTTTTGCAACTAACATATTCACATAACATATTGTAAAATGCTGGTATTTTTGCAACTAACATATTCACATAACATATTGTAAAATGCTGGTATTTTTGCAACTAACATATTCACATAACATATTACAAAATGCTGGTATTTTTGCAATTAACATATTCATATAACCTTCAACAATGTGTTTGAGAAAAAAGAAACAAAACAAATCTTGTATATAAACATTAAAAGATTTTATGATATATTAAAAACTTTACTGATATACAAAATCAAACTTACCATCTTTGGCTATGGTGTATCTCCAAAGAAGACAATGAAGAAAACAAACAACAAATATCCGTAACCCAAATTTCCACATCTTTACAAATCAATAGGATACCTATACCAAATTAGAGCAAGTCTAAAAAGAAGTGAAGTGAGTGATATTCGCATGGAGCCTTGTATCCTATTTATATGTAATTTTGGACTTTTCAACTATATTCAAATATTAAAATAATAATGTCATTTGAATGGAGTTGGCAAATGGTTCTAAGTTTTGAACTTTTTATGGTCTTTTGTCAAATCAGGCAATTAAATCTTTTGTTGAAATGGTACTTTTCAACTATATTTAAATATTAAAATAATAATGTCATTTGAATGGAGTTGGCAAATGGTTCTAAGTTTTGAAATATTTTGTTAAAATGGTAGTTTATTCAAATTGCATTTTTTATTGCCGCTCTTTCAAAAACCCCTGTCACCCATATTATGCAAAAATTGAACCGGATTCTCACTTGAAAAATGGTCCAAAACTTAGAACATTTAGCTTACACCCATTTGAACTACTTTTTAGAAGACATTTTCAACCCCACATTAATCATTAGTATAGGTCCATTTAACCCTTAAAAGGGTTTTTATCTAGGGTAGTTATTAAAAAACTATTTTTAATTAAGGTAAAACATTTAGCTTACACAAATTTGAACTACTTTTTAGAAGAGGTTTTCAACCCCACATTAATCATTAGTCTAGATCTATTTAACCCTTAAAAGTTTTATTGTTTAGTGTAGTTATTAAAAAACTATTTTTTAAATTTATTTAGCTTACACACATTTGAACTACTTTTTAGAAGAGCTTTTTAACCCCACATTAATCATTAGTATATAGGTCTATTTAACTCTTAAAAGGTTTTTTTTGGTTTAATGTAGTTATTAAAAAACTATTTTTTAAATTTATTTATAAAAAAACTTCAATTATTAAATACAATATGTTATTTGTAATTATAATATTAACTTAAAAAAACATTCAATCTTTCTCAACCTTTAAAATTCCAACTCTCCTAAATAAGTTAACTAACAACCAATTTTTCTTTTATAAATATTATAAGTAGTAAAGTGTTTAGTTTAAAATGGTATAGTCTAAATATTCTAAATCTTAGAAATACATATACTAGCTATGGAAATTGTATAATTTGGGTGCCATAGGGGTATTCGAGGCTGGATTCCCACCAAAACCTACCATAAAGTCCAAAAAGTATAATAAATAGACTACTTCGTTTAAAATAGTGTGTAAATAGGTATAATAGTTGGAATGTTGACTTTAAAGTTTGACTAAGTTTCTAGGAAAGCATTCTAGTGGCTCTCTTGGACCATTAGTATAATAGAATTAAGGAGTTTAAGGGGAAGTTTTTCAACTTATCCTTTAGGCATATTTATCGTCCATTTAATTCTAAAGGAGACAAATTGTACAAAAAAATTGTTGGATTAGTGAAAGGGTTAATGTTCTTTGAATAATTTTAGGATCAACAAGTAGTGACAAAAGGCACTTTCGAGGCCTACTAGGCTGGCAGGTTCTATAAACATTGAGTTCGGATGGGGGTTTGATTAGTTTTTAGTAATTAGTTAATCTCATTGTGATATGTTTGGAGATGATGAAGAAGCCTTCTATAGTCTTTTTTTGGTTTTTAGTATGGGTAAGCATAGGAGGAAACTGATTTTAGTTTCGAGAATTTTGTCAATGGTTTTGGACAAAATCTGCGTGGCCAAGAACACTGAAATTTTATCTTTGATTCAAGTTCTGAATAACAACAGTATTTTTCCAGGTGAAAAAAAAAAAATTCCTCAAGTAGTCATGAGTTAGAGGTAAGCTCTCTCCTCCCAAATTTGGGGAGGTCATGGCTTTGACCATCCATAAATACTGAGGAACTACTCATAGGAATTTCCACTAAATTATTCGTGGAAAAAAATTAGAATATTAACTTTAAACCAAATTTCAAGAAAAAAATACTCAATTTTCATAATATATCAAAACATTAATGATCTCTTAAACAAGAGCCATGTGGTGGCATACTTTTGAATTGTGCAAAGCTTGCTAAAACAAGATAGTATGGTGAATAGCGATCAAAGATCCATATGAATGTCATGTTTTATTTGAAACCATATGAATATTTCCATATGAATGTCGTGTTTTATTTGAAACCATATGAAGATTAGAAATCAAAGACCCATATGAATGTCATGTTTTATTTAAAACCGTTGAACAAGCTGTAATTTTATAACCTTGCAACCATAATTAAATCACATATAGAGAGGAATTAATCCATCATGCACTTAATATACAAGAATAGAAAAAGAAATAGCATATTTTTTTTCACTAAGCAAAAATGCCCATAACTTGTTATTCAGAAGGATGAATCAAAGTTACAAAAATTGCTCAGAGTCTATCCACTCCTGACCCTGGTCAAAAATATACTTCATAACATCATCACAATAAAAAACCATCATAATGTTGTCTTCAAAATATAATCAAGACTCCTTTTAGAACTTACAACAAATAGTTAAACTATATTCATATTCTTTAGTGCTTCCAACTCAAAAACATTATTCCTAAAGCCACATAAGTTTTATCAAAAAAAAATATGGCATTCTAACTTCAAAAAACTGGAGCTTCTAAAGCAAATATATCAGTGAGGAGACTTGCAGACCACCACTTCCCATCAATCTTTGATCTTCATAATACTCATAATGAATCCGGCCTTCAAAAATTCTCACGGTCTTATTTGTGTGATAATTTACAAGATAGATCACACAGCTAGAGTAAATCTCACTAATCTCACTCAAGAATTGCAATGGAGAAGAAGAAGAAGAAGAATTGAATCAGTAATCACTCATTAACACAAGAAATGACAAAAATTGTTGTAATCATACATCAGTTGTAAGTTGGCATTGTGAAAGTAGAATAATAATTGAATACAATCAAATGAATTCGAATCACTCCTAAGGTCATTCGAATTCTCCTCAATGTGTGGCTTGGATGACATTAGAGACATCATCCAACCAATGGTAGTAGTCACAAATAGTCAAATATTTGCCAAATGAATCTAACTAAGTCGAACTGGTGCATGTGGCACAAATCTAGGGAAGGAGACTCCAGTGTGGGCGCATGAGGAGCTGTCAATAGTTAGTAG
The DNA here is from genome assembly GCA_027924585.1 of Larix kaempferi. NCBI lineage: Eukaryota > Viridiplantae > Streptophyta > Pinopsida > Pinales > Pinaceae > Larix > Larix kaempferi. The sequence goes on from BSBM01000887.1 coordinate 19,879,913, forward strand.
AGCTAAACTAGTCTTTGTAGGTGTCTATCTAAGTGCTTCAGTCACTTAACTAAGCAATCAGTCCTCAAATCAAGGAACTAATCCACTAATCATGGAGATGGATGATGTAACTCCTAAATAGGTGGAAGAGGGCACAGTTGTAATCCAGTGGTGGAAACAAGGGCGCATATGTGGCTAGGAGGGATAGAACTAAGCAGAAATAGGCTCTTGGGGCTGAAAAACTGGGGACTAGGTGCTGGGAGACTACCATACTGATGACTGGATACATGCATGCAGAATGCATGCAAATATAAAAAATGATGGTGAGAATATTCCAACACCCCCGGCAAGCCAAACTATGAGGAAGTAATTGAAAACTAGTAGGGCCCTGGTAACTGAGACCAAAGGTCACCCCGTACAACAATCTAAATAAATAAAGTGAGGAAAGAGGGAAAACCCAGTGGGAAGAAAGCCCCCCCTCAAGATAGACTATGGTAGGATAATCAATCATGTACATCACTCACCCCAAAAGGCAAGTGGAATTCTCCACCGAAGAAAGATCTATCGGTAAGAAATGGATCAGTAATGTGAGAAGGATGAAACCTTCCATTCTGATAATCAGATATGGTTCTCCTTTGATCATGTGGATCTCCCACAAGATCTCCGGCAGATCTAAGAGCAGTGGCTTCCCATCTAGGAAGAGGAGGATCTGAAGCTGTAGATATGGATCTTGGTCTTCCATTTGCTCATCTTCACTAATAGGTGCTAGATCTTCAGGGTTTTGTGGATCTGGATCTAACATTCGCTCTTCATCATCTTCACTCTCATACTCTGAATCTTAACTCTCATGTGATGAAGATTCGCTCTCTTTCTCATCAAGCAGTGGTGGTGTGGTAGGCAAGCTCTCTTGCTCAACAGGATGAGCATCATGAAGTGGCCATTCCTCAAACTATACACTCCTACAAGGAATGTTGTCATAGTATAAGGATCAAGAAGCTTGTAGGTGTAACACCCCCTGGCCCAGGTTAGAGCTGATATTGTATTTTGAACAATTTACTATGAAGTATGTACATAGCGAGATATTATATTTTAATAAAAATACCAGCTGGGTGCATGAGGAGCGATACACTAAAGAGGGGATCCAAATATTAACCAAGGGTTGTGAGGGGGTAAGGTGACTTAGGTACCTTGTTACCTAAACCTTTGTTCAAAAACCTTACCATAAACCCAAAACCCATACCCCTAATCCTTATCCTTAGTGGGGAGATTAATTATTAATTAATTATTATTAATTATTAATTAATCTAATGATCAATGACGAATCGTGCTTAAGGATGGATAGGTAATGTGTGCCTCTGGGATAGCCACGTGGGAACCCAGAAGGGACACGAGGTTGCCTCGGTCATCCAGGCGGACGTGGAGCATGCTGATGTACCCACGGCCTGGGTGGTGGGACGCCAGTCCAGCATGCAGGAGTCCAGGAGAATGCACGGGGGGAGAGAATGCACATAGAGGAGGAAGAGCATAATACACACAGAACACAGAGGCAGAATGCATGCAAAACATAGGGAGGTGTCTGTTGAGTGCAAGAGAAGTGTCTGATGAGTAAAGAGATTTCCTTTGAGGAACCCAAACCAAAATGCAGAGAGAGAACCTGAACATTGTTATACTGAGATAACCCGAATTGATTATGAATTCCTTGGTCAAATTAACCAGTGAATTGGAAATGAAGCATGAGACCCAGAGGGATTCCCAACGCTTTGCAGTGAAGTGAATCATTGTGCGTTTTAGGAAGGAACTCAAGTGGGTCAATTGCAGAATTGACAAGGAATTGGTTACCCAATGGTTGTTTGCTGAACCCTGTATATATCTTTTACCTCTGTTATTTCCACCTGAGACTCTGAGAGTGAGTTGGGGAGAAATTGGTGAGATACCTTTGGTTAAAGTCTGGATCTCGGATCAGGGGTGAACTTGGGAGATGAAATAGTACACGTTGGACAAGTTCTAAGGTTGGGAGGAGCATGGCTCACATGCATCCAGTTGCCATCTTCATGTGAATTCAAATAAGTGTATTTGTGTATGATTTATAATGTTCCTGTGTTTTATTATGCTTGTTATGTTTAACCTGTGGAATGAATGTGTAAATTAATGTAATTCATGAATGCAGCTACTTTCAATTGCATAGGTTGTTTGTTGTATTAATTTGTATGTGGAGGATGAATGGCTCAACTTCATTTGTGTAAGACATGTTTAATGGCTATCTGTAGCTCGTAATATTGTATGCAATTCATTGTATGGGTTAAATATGGGTGTAGTTCCCTGTAGATTGTTATATCATATGAAATTCGTTTTATGGGTTTAAGATGGGCTGAAAAAGACGAAGTTGTTGATTGGATTCCTAATGGAATCTGTTATGAGATTTAGTGAATTATAGGCATTAACCTGGGCATTAGCTTGACTGCCTGATGTTCATAGAAGGATAGGCAACAAATGGATGATATGATTGCATGCATGTTTGGGAGTCTTTTCTATGAATATGATTGTTTGTCATGTGGTGTGGCTTAACTCTGCCAGTTATGATATTCCTATCTAGCTCAGAGTCTTTCCTATGTTTGCTTATGGGACACTATTGAGTCTTTTGATGCTATTAATAAGATACTTAATCAGAAAAAATTTAGTTGCATAGTTTTACTCTGTTATTATGAGTATGTGTAACGAGGGTACGTTACAAATTGGTATCAAGGCGTCGGTTGCAGCTCTCGGGCCTATGGAATTGAAATTATTTCCTAAAGAGATATTCGAATATATGTTGTAATTAATTTTTAGACTAATAATCATTGAAAATTTCAGATTGCTAACATTATACAGGAATATTCGGTCATTGGAATTGCAGACTGTTAGTAAAGACAGGAAATCGGAATTGAAGAAATGGCACAGGATCCGGAATTCTCTAATTTTGGGGAAGGAATCGGCAGTGAAGAACAACTTAAGGAATCCAATGGTTTCCCAAGTGGGTCAGGGACCATGGATGTTGTGAAAACTTTGAGGGTTTTGCAGTTTGGAAACGAAATAATTTTTGCGAAGTTTGGAACAGCAGAACCAAATTAACCAACAATTACTGCAGAATTTGGCTCAGCTGCAAAGTCGGATGTATCATGTCACCTCCAATGTGGAAAGAGGTGGAGAATCCATGAGCAGGTATCTCTTCTCTCAGGAAAGAGAAGACAACAGAATTAAATCACATTCACATCATGAAACCGATGAAAGTTCTCATGAGTATAAAAATAACCAACGGATTGAATATCCTAGAAGGAAGAGAAAGAGAAAGCATGATGTAATGCTTGAAGGCGAACTCAAAAAACTAAAACCTCTAACCTTTGATGGAGAAAATTCTAGTGATGATGTAGAGATGTGGCTTACGGAAATGAACAAGTATTTGCATTTACATGACTACTCAGAAAACCAAGAAGCACGAATTGCAATATATAATTTGCAAGGAAGGGATTATAAATGGAGGAAACAACTTAAACAAGTGGAAGAATTGGATGAGAAGCAGATTTCTTGGAGGAAATTCCAAAAACTATTCAAGAAGGAATATCTTTCACAGTAGTACTATGATAAAAAGACACAAGAATTCTTTGAGCATAAATTGGGAAATATGTCCATGGAGGACTATGAAAATAAATTCTTGGAGCTGCTGGGTTATGTGGATTTTATCAAAGATGAAAAGGTAAAGGTACAGCATTTTATCAGTGGCTTGCCTGTGTATTATAAGGATAGATTAACATACGATGAACCTCGCACCTTGAAGGATTGCTTCCAAAAGGCTAGGTGCTTGAATGAACAAGGTCAGCATAGGAAGGAAGTGAAAAAGGTTTGGAAAAGTAAGTTGGAGATGAAGCAAGATCTGAGAAGAAAGGGGTTTAAGCCTCTAGATACAAAGAAGGACACCTACTCTTCTTTTAAACCACTGATACTGAAAGAAGAATCCAATACGGGTAATTCTTCAGGACAAAAGAAACCAAACCAAGGTAAATCTTGGGGATGTGGTGGTGACCATTTCTTAAACAAATGTCCTGAAAGAAGAAATAAGGGAACCGGTGTATATAGTATGCAAGAAGCTTCTATTGTTGGCGATGTTGCAAGAAGTGTTCCTCGCATCTATGCAGCATTGGGTAATCACCAAGATGATCATCAATCTTATATGATCGAGATTGAAGGTAAACTAAATGATGTGCCTATTTCAATTCTAATTGATTATGGAGCTTCTTATAGCTATATTAATACTAACCTGGTTGAAAAGTGTAAATTGATGACTCATAAGTTGTCTAAGTCCAGAATGGTTCAATTGGAAACTGGTATGAAGAGGAAGATCACAGCTATGGTCAAAAGTTGTTGTTTTGAAATGAATGGAAACCAAACCTGTTCAGATTGGGACATTCTTCCTCTTGGATCATATGATTTGTTGGTCGGTATGGATTGGCTTGAGAAACGCTTTGTTGTTTTGGACTGCCACAGTAAAGTTATTACTTGTTTGAATGATGATGTCAGCAATAATGTACAAATAAGAGGTATTCAGAGACCTATATGTTTAAGACAGATTTCAGTCTTGCAAATGAAGAAGTGCATCAGGAAAAGGTGCCAGTTGTATGCTATTCGGGTAGAAGAGTTGGTTAATGGAAAAGAATCAAGTTTGGATAAATATCCAATGTTGAAAGAATTTGCTGATGTATTCTAGGAAGTTCCTGGGTTACCACCCAAGAGGGATATCGATTTCACAATCAATTTGGTGCCTCAAACTGTGCCAGCTTCAAAAGCACCATACAGAATGGGTACTCCTCAGCTACAAGAATTGCAGATGCAACTTGAGGAGTTGTTGAAGAAAGGGTCTATACGGCCTTGTATATCACCTTGGGGTGCTCCAGTTATTTTTGTAAGAAAGAAGGATGGCACACTCAATTATGTGTGGACTACAGGCAGTTAAACAAATCCACAATTAAGAACAGGTATCCTCTACCTAGAATTGATGATATTTTTGATCAGTTAAGAGGTGCAAGAATATTTTCTAAGATAGATTTGAGATCTGGATATCACCAAATACGCATTAAGGATGAAGACATTTGTAAAACAGCATTCAAAACCAGATATGGGCATTATGAATTTACAGTGCTTCCTTTTGGTTTAACAAATGCTCCTGCTACATTCATGTGTTTGATGAATGGTGTATTTACAGAGTTTCTGGATAAGTTTATAATTGTATTTTTGGATGATATACTTATATAGTCCAAAACCGAGGAAGAGCATGAAGAACATCTCAGGATTACTTTGCAAATCTTGAGAGAAAATCAATTGTGTGCCAAGATCAGCAAGTGCACATTCTATCAGAAACAATTGTTATATTTGGGCCATATCATCTATGAGGAAGGTGTGGCTATGGACCCAGTTAAAATTAAGGCTATTTTGGAATGGCCTACTCCTCGCAATGTCTTTGAGGTAAGATCATTCATGGGATTGGTTGGTTATTACCAAAAGTTTATAAAATATTTTTCGAGAATAACCAATTCAATTACATCTTTGCAAAATAAAGGTGTACCTTTCATCTGGATTCGGAAATGTGAAGATAGTTTCAGAAATCTAAAGGATTTGCTTACATGTGCACCTGTATTGAATATTTTTTATCCTAATAAAGAATTCCTAGTCTCTACTAATGCATCACTTGAAGGACTAGGTGGAGTTCTAATGCAGGGAGGACATGTTATTTTCTACGAATCACGGAAGTTGAAGGAGCATGAGAATAACTATGCTACTCATGACTTGGAACTAGCAACCATTGTTCATGCACTTCGCATGTGGAGACATTATCTTCTGGGAAATAAGTTTGAGTTAAGAGTTGATCATAACAGTTTAAAGTATTTGTTTGTTCAGCCTCAACTTAATGCCCGACAAGCTAGGTGGGTTGAGTTCTTAAGTGAGTTCAATTTTGAGATCAAGTACTTGAAAGGAAAAGAAAATCGAGTAGCTGATGCACTCAACAGAAGGGGACAGTTGATGCATGTTTCATCCATCAGCAATTGGAATTCTAATTTACAAATCAGATTGCTTGAAGCTTCGAAAAGTGACAAGAAATATTTACAAATAACAACAGCATTGCAAGAAGGAAGTGAAGCATTAAAGTTCTGCAATTTTGCAGTAGCTAAGAATGGTATCCTTCATTTTAAGGATAGGATCTATGTACCTGATCATGAAGAGCTAAAAAGAATAATATTAAGGGAAATTCATAATGTACCTTATGTAGGACATCCTGGATATCAGAAAAATCTTACAACTGTAAAGAATAACTTTTTATTGGTCAAACATGAAAAAGGAGGTGGCCAATTACATTGCCCGTTTTTTAGAATGTCAAAGGGTCAAGGCAGAGCATCAACACCTAGTTGGTTTACTTCAGCCATTTCCTATTCCTGAATGGAAATGGGACACTGTAATTGTTGATTTTATTACAGTTTTTCCGAGAACCATGAGGCAACATGATTCAATCATGGTAGTGGTTGATAAGTTAACCAAATCAGCCCATTTTATTCCAGTACAATCAACTTTCAAGGAAGCTAAAATTGATGAGATTTATATGAAAGAAATTGCTAGCTTGCATGGTATTCCGAAATCCATTGTGTCGGATAGAGATCCGAAATTCACTTCTAATTTTTGGAAAGGTTTGTTTAAAGAGCTTGGGACTAAGCTTAATTTAAGCACAGCTTATCATCCCCAAACTGATGGGAAGAATGAGAGTGTAAGTCAAGTCATTGAAGACATGCTCAGGATGTATGTCATGGAAAAACCAGGAAAATGGGAAGAGTACCTGTACTTGGTGGAATTCGCTTATAATAATGGTTATCAGGAATCTTTGAAGATGAGTCCATTTGAAGCCTTATACGGTAGAAAGTGTAATGTTCCAATCACTTGGGACAAACCTGTAGACAAGTTGATCATTGGGCCTGAAATGCTTTAGGATATTGAAAATCAAGTGGTAAAGATAAAACAAAATTTGAAAATGGCACAAGATCGTCAAAAGAGCTATGCAGATAAAAAAAGGACACATAGAGAATTCCAGGTTGGGGACATGGTGTTCCTGAATGTCAGAGGAAAGAAAAGTTCCTTGTTGTTGGGAAAATGAAAGAAATTGGCTGCTAGATTTTGTGGTCCATTCGAAGTCTTGAGCAGAGTGGGATCAGTAGCTTACGAGCTAGCACTACCTCCCACAATCAAAATACATAATGTGTTTCATATTTCATTTCTGAAAAAAGTATGTTTATGATATTAATCATGTGCTTGATTGGTCTGTTCTTCACGTGGAACCAGAAGGGGAAATGCAGGTTCAACCAATCTGCATATTGGATCGCAGAAGCAGGATACTTAGGAATAGATTCGTAGGACAGGTAAAGGTCCAATGGACCCATTACAGTTCTGAGGAATCCACTTGGGAACTGGAAGATATAATGCGGGAAGAGTATCCGTGTTTATTTTGAAAATGTGTATATATTAAAACATTACTGCAATTAATTTTTGTGTATATTTTGATACAATGTTAATCATCGAGGACGATGAAGACTCTAAGGGGAGGGGAATTGTAACACCCCCTGGCCCAAGTTAGAGCTGATATTGTATTTTAAACAATTTGCTATGAAGTATGTACATAGCGAGATATTATATTTTAATAAAAATACCAGCTGATTGCATGAGGAGCGATATGCTGAAGAGGGGATCCAGATATTAACCAAGGGTTGTGAGGGGGTAAGGTGACTTAGGTACCTTGTTCCCTAAACCTTTGTTCAAAAACCTTATGATAAACCCAAAACCCATACCCCTAAGCCCTATCCTTAGTAGGGGGATTAATTATTAGTTAATTATTATTAATTATTAATTAATCTAATGATTAATGACTAATCATGTTTAAGGATGGAGAAGTAACTTGTGCCTCTAGGATAGCCACGTGGGAACCCAAAGGGGACACGAGGTTTCCTCGGTGATCTAGGTGGACGTGGGGCATGATGATGCTACCCATGGCCTGGGTGTTGGGATGCTAGTCCAGCACGCAGGAGTCCAGGAGAATGCACGGGGGGGAAGGGAATGCACGTAGAGGAGGAAGAGGAGAATACACGCAGAACACAGAGGCAGAATGCACACAGAACATGGTGAGGTGTCTACTGAGTGCAAGAGAAGTGTCTACTGAGTAAATAAAAACAGAAAGAGATTTCTTGTGAGGAACCCGAACTGAAATGCAGAGAGCAAACCTTAACATTGTTATACTAAAATAACCTGAATTGACTATGAATTCCTTGGTCGAATTAACCAGTGAATTGGCAATGAAGCATAAGACCCAGAGGGATTGCCAATGCTTTGTAGTGAAGTGAATCATTGTGCGCTTTGGGAAGGAACTCAGGTGGGTCAATTGCAGAATTGACAAGGAATTGGTTACCCAATGGTTGTTTGTTGAACCCTGTATATCTCTTTTACCTCTGTTATTTCCACCTGAGACTCTCACAGTAAGTTGTGGAGAAATTTGTGAGATACCTCTGGTTAAATTCTGGATCTCGGCTCGGGGTGAACTTGGGAGCTGAAATAGTACAGGTTGGACAAGTTATAAGGTTGGGAGGAGCGTGACTCACATGCATCCAGTTTCCATCTTCATGTGAATTCGGATAAGTGTATATGTGTATGATTTATAATGTTCCTGTGTTTTATTATGCTTGTTATGTTTAACCTGTGGAATGAATGTATAAATTAATGTAATTCATCAATAAGCTATGTTAAGCATGTTAGAAGGTTGTATTCATGAATGTAGCTACTTTCAATTGCATAGGTTGTCTATTGTATTAATTTGTATGTGAAGGATGAATGGCTCAACTTCATTTGTGTAAGACATGTTTAATGGCTATCTGTAGCTCTTAATATTGTATGCAATTCACTGTATGGGTTAAATATGGGTGTAGTTCCTTGTAGATTGTTATATCATATGAAATTTGTTTTATGGGTTTAAGATGGGGTAATAATGAGAAAGACGAAGCTGTTGATTGGATTCCTAATGGAATCTATTATGAGATTTAGTGAATTATAGGCATTAACCTGGGTTTTAGCTTGACTACCTGATGTTCATAGAAGGATAGGAAACAACTGGATGATATATTTGCATGCATGTTTGGGAGTCTTTTCTATGAATATGATTGTCTGTCATGTGGTGTGGTTTAAATCTTCCAGTTATGATATTCCTAACTAGCTCAGAGTCTTTCCTATGTTTTCTTATGGGCCACTATTGAGTCTTTTGATGTTGTTAATAAGATACTTAATCAAAAAAAAATTAGTTTCATAGTTTTACTCTGTTATTATGAGTATGTGTAATGAGGGTACATTACAGTAGGATTTTGCATGCAATGCATAACCCACCATAATACACTCTCTGCTTTGTGGATCTAGGGCTCTCCTTTTCTCTGTTGGAATCATTGCCCATGCTCTGGATCCAAATACTCTGAGATGAGACACATCAGGTTTGCATCTCATCCATATTTCGGAAGGAGTCATATCTTTGAGTCCTTTTTGAGGAACTTTGTTTTGAAGGTAGGCAACACAGTTGATGGCTTCTGCCCAAAGACTAGGGTGAAACCCTTTCGACTTTAGCACGCAAGTTTCCATCTCTTTTAATGTTATGTTCTTTCTTTCAGCAACACCATTCTGTTGTGGTGTGTAGGGAATAGTATGTTGCATCTCAATGCCTTCTTCAACTCAAAAGGTTTGAAATTCACCCTTGATGTACTCTCCTCCATTATCAGATTGAATGGCCTTAATCTTTCTATCTAAAAAAATTTCTGTAGAAGACTTGAAAAACTTAAAGTATCCAAACACTTCTTATTTTAATCTGAGAAAGTATACCCATGTAAATCTTGAATAATCATCAATAAAAGTAAGAATATACCTTGCCTTGTTCAAATATAGATCTGGAAATGGCCCTGCAACATCACTATGAATCATATCTAGAGGTTGAGAGGCTCTCGTCTCCTTCCCTTTCTGAAACTTCTTTTCTGGATGCTTTCCCATCAAACAACCATTACAGTTTCCCTTGGCAAACTTGACTTTGGGTAGTCCTTCAACCATCTCTTGAGTATGCATATCTTGCAGGTACTTGTATTTGATATGCCCAAATATTTCATGCCATAGCCTACTCTCTTCATTTGCATGAGTGTGAAGAGCAGACTGTTTTGAGAGAGGTATAAAGTGGGAGAACTCATAGAGTTTTGACTTGTGGTTTGCAACACCTTTTGCAATGGTAAATCCTGATACCATGTCTTGGATTTAGACCTCATTTGGAGAGAAGATCACCCTCTTGGGCTCTCCAATGTGGGTCATCTGGTAGACTGAAAGTAGATTAGAAGTGAGTGTAGGGACATAGATCGCATCTGAGGAGTACCCATGATCAAGTTTGATTCTTCCAATCCCCTTAGAGGAGACCTCAGAATCATTCCCCAACATGATGGAAGGTCCAACAGTGGATTCGGAACCAATAAAGATATATTTGGAGGAATACATGTGTCTTGATGCTCATGAATCTATGATGAAGGAGAATTGTGTTGATGCACCTGCCATGAGAGCATGACATCTCTCTTTGTCCTCTAATCTTGATTGTTCACCTTCTTTCTTCCTAGAACATGCAGGTACTGGAAGTTTATTCTTTTCAAGAAGTAAAGCCATGAGATCTATGGTCTTCTTCATACATGAACTCTTAGGATGAAATCCTCTATTGCAATAGGTACATTTGGATTTCCCCTTATGAGTTTTCTTGTCTTTCTTGGAATTCGAAACTCCTTCTGACTGGTTTGGAGCCTCCTTCTGCTTCTGCTCATTCGACTTTCTGTCAAAAAAAAATTATTTCCCTTTCCATTCGCAATCTTCATTTCAGTGGCAGCAAGTGCTGAATCCAACTTGGGTTTTATCATTCCCATATGAACTAACTTCTCCTCCTCAAGTGTGAGAAACTGGTTGAAGTCTTCAAGTGTGGGAAAATTCCATTTTGGGATGGACAGCTTTGCTGATTGGAAGGAAGGAAGAGACAAATACTGAGTAGTCAGGGCATAGTTTTGATAGTATTGCAAGTATGAGTTGCTTCTCTTCTTTCTCAATCCCACATCTCTTCAATTGTGAAATCAGATTTTTGAACTTGTTTAGAAACTCAGTGATAGAGTCGAAACTGCAAGGGCTCAAGGAGATGAGCTCAGCTTCCAATTTGTGACCTTTCAAGTCATATTTATGTCCAAGAAGAGATTCGAGCTTGTCCCAAACTTCTTTTGGAGTTGTTAGATATATGACATGAAAATGGAGGTCTTCGGAAATGTTGGGGAGCAGCAGTCCTACTACTTCATCAAGTTTATCCAAGTACTTAGATTTCTCAACTACACCAGTGGGTTCGACTGCAGTGCCATTCAATAATATAGAAAGGCTTTTGGACTTCATGAAGATGTCCATGTTGGCTTTCCATTCGAAATAATTGAAAGAATTCAGTTTTAGATCCATTGGTAGTTGTTGAAGTCGAATTGAAGATGAATTCGAATGATGGAGATAACCTGCAAAACAATGAAATTGTTGATGGATATTTGCTGCAAATTTGAATTGAACATTGCCTTGGGACAATGATCACATGTGACTGGATCCTTCACACCTGGATATACCTCACTGGATTTATCCAGTGAATTCAATACAATTGCACCAAGAATTGTTGTGGAAATCCAGAGGCTTCTGGTTCTCAATGAAAGACAGTTGCTCAAAGAATTGTTGCAACTGTTGCTGCTGCAATTCGAATAGCTGACTCCATCTCTGATACCATGTGATAATCTACAAGATAGATCACACAGCTAGAGTAAATCTCACTAATCTCACTCAAGAATTGCAGTGGAGAAGAAGAAGAAGAAGAAGAATTGAATCAGTAATCACTCATTAACATGAGAATTGACAAAAACTGTTGTAATCATACATCAGTTGTAAGTTGGCACTATGAAAGTAAAATAATAACTGAATACAATCAAATGAATTCAAATCACTGCTAAGTTCATTCGAATTCTCCTCAATGTGTGGCTTGGATGACATTGGAGACATCATCCAATCAGTGGTAGTAGTCACAAATAGTCAAATATCAGTCAAATGAGTCTAACTCAGTCTAATTGGTGCATGTGGCACAAATATAGGGAAGGAGACTCCAATGCGGGCACATGAGGAGCTGTCAATAGTTAGTAGAGTTGAACTAGTCTATGTAGGTGTCTATCTAAGTGCTTTAGTCAGTTAACTAAGCAATCAGTCCTCAAATCAAGGAACTGATCCACTAATCATGGAACTGACTAATGTAACTCCTAAATAGATGGAATAGGGTGCAGTTGAACTCCAGTGATGGAAACAAGGGCACATATGTGTCTAGGAGGGATAGAAATAAGCAGAAACAGACTCCTGTGGCTGAAAAACTGAGGACTAGGTGTTGGGAGACTACCATACTGATGACTGGATGCATGCATGCAAATCATGCAAATATAAAAAATGATGGTGAGAATATTCCAACAATTTGATAGTCCGTTAGATCTAGTGGTTTAAAGTCTATAAACATGTTTGAAAGTGAGAAAGTTAATGTGAGCTTTCAGAACCACAGTCCTATGTTTCCAATGATCCAATAGATTGACTTGAAGATTAAACTTACCATAATCCCAATCCACAATTACTTTGGATTCACCATCAACTTGTAAAGATAGGATTTTTTTCGTGTTTGTAAAATATAAAAGTCCCCAAAGTGCCATAAGATATTCCCTAGAATTTGTGCCTTCCCCACAACCCATCCATAGGAGGTATTTATGAAAATAGTTCATTTTAATAATCATTCCTGCACCACTATATCCATACTGAGAGGCCATATGGATTTTTCCATATCGAAAAATCCAATAGGACAATCATCATTAAATACTGGAATAGGAAAAGATTTGACAAGCCCTTCAACCTGTTCTTTGTGAAATTCATTGTAAGCTCCAATAATATGTGTAACCATCATAGAGGTGTTTACCTTAGCATTCTCAAAAAGTACTTTATTTCTAGGTCTCCATATACCCCAAATTAGAAAGAGATGTAACTCTGTATGTCTAAAGTTATTCTTAATACATTGTAGAAAGCAATCTTCAAAAGATAGGTTTGACCAATAAAATGGAATCTAAAGGAATATAGAAACCTTCCTCCAAACTTATTGAGCAAGCATGCATGTAACAAACAAATGGTCAACAATTTCATCATTTTGGTAACATAGATAACATAAATTCGGACCAAATCCACCCCTTCTAATAAGATTGTCCCAGATCATTATTTCATTTTCCAATAATAACCAACTGAATATTTTGAGCTTTAAAGGATCCCACCACTTCCAGAAAGATTGATACCACCATTTTTCAATTGTTTCCATAAAGGATGTGATAATGGCCTCATATGTAAATTTTGTTGTGACTTGACCTATAGCAGTATTCCAAGACCAAATCAGTTGATCCTAACTATCAGTAACCTAATCCCATAATGAATCAAACCTTTAATATAATGATTCCATTCTAAAGCAAAATGACCATGCAAACCCAGATTCTCAGCCAAAAACCAATACTTGGAATCAAGTTTTCTAACCTCAGGTCTCCTAACATGAGCCAAATATTTAAAAACAAAGAAATTCAGATATGAAACTAACTCAAGAGAAAGTTTAAAAAAGTATTCACCTCCAATGATAGGGTATTCCCCAGTCTAATCTGCTTTCAATTTCCCACATTCCATGCTATCCATCTTTCAAGATAGTGAATAGTATCAATCAATATTTTCCAACTATTTGAGACATTTTTACCTTTTTAAGGGGATCTCTAAGCCAATCTATAATATATTTTTTCTTTAAATATTTAGAAAGTACAACCTCACTCCACAAACTCTTGCCCATAATACCTCTTCATAAACTTTTCATAGCAAGAGTTTTGACAAACATGAAAATGTTTTTTATTCCCCATCCACCTAGTTTCGTTGGCAAATCATTTTTATCCCATTTGACCAGATGTATGCCTTCCTTACCGTTTTTTTCCAATCCATAAGAAACTAAACATTTTATGTTGAATTTTATTTAAAATGAACATTGGAATTTTGGCTAATGAAATCCAATAGACAAGAATATTTTCTCCCCCCATAGTTTGCCACCTATAACACCAATTATCTATCCTCTTTTCCACCTTCTTTACAAGCCAAAACAAATCCTTCTTCATATAACAGTTGGGTTTGAGAAAATATCCCAGGTATTTAATCCCTGCTTCCTTAGGTTCCATTTTGAAATGGAAAATGTAGTGCATTTGTTTATGAATGACCCGATTGTGTGTGCAAACGGATTGGCATAGGAACTTGACGAACTAGCTCATTTATGAATAAATTGAATGTTTTAGATTATTGCTTATGAATAAGATGAATGATGATACTTAGATGTTTATGTTTCCATGAAATTGATAAAATTATGGTTAATAAATGCAATTATGTTTATGCATTATTTATTATGTGCGTTTGACAATTTGTCAAGTGTGACAAGGAAACACAAGTACATAATATGACTCAAGGTTGCATTGATACCACACGGAATCTAGATTGAGTCGAGTATCCACGATAGGTGATGTTAACATGGTACAATTTGACATATTATATTTTATGCTTAGAGTGATTCGATGCACGTGGTGTTTTCACATGCAGACACAGGATCACGACTGCCAATCGCTCCACATAAAGGTAATGGGGTTGAATGGGGAAGAGATGTCAGTAATACTAGCGATTTATTCCATGTGACAGGTTGAAAAGAAATATAGGATTTCTCCCGTGAGGTGCATGTTTCCTTGAGGATAGTTCGTGGACTCAATCACTCACAGGGATCTACTGGGGGTGTGTAATAAGGACATGGCCTTATTCCCTAGGAACCATGAGTCTCTTAGCAGGGTCGACCAAACTGAGCTAATGTGGTATTTATAGTTGTCGCACCAATCCCCGACACGAAAAAAAGGATATTTGAACGACATGAGGAATTCATGCCACCCTTGATATTCCCATCGAAATTGAAATGCAATGCCTCAATAAAATAAAAACACAAGGGGGTAAAAATGTTTATTTTAAAAAGAAATTAAATGGGTTTAAATAATTATGACCAAATAACAAAAACCATAAATTATAAATCATAAATTAAATTAACTTGGGCATAAAGAAAACAGATTGAATTATTAAATTAACACTTAGTGAACTCAAAGCACACACACACACACAAATAGGATAAATGGAGAAATAAAAGGAATCGTCTAAGAGAGGATCTAAAAAAGTGAGCGAGGAAAAATATTTAATAAATAAATGGAAAAACATGAAATAGTGTGCAAAGTGACACATGGGTGGGTGAATAATAAAAAAAAGGTAATTACGTAACTCCTAATTATGCATGGGAGGGACACATGGCAAGGTTTTCAAGGCTATAAAGAGAGAAGGGGAGCATGGATCCCACACACCTCCTTTCCCTATCGTTGGATGGCATAGTTGATGTCAATTTTATTCGATGATTGCTGAGAGTTTGGTTTGTTATTGTGTGAACGGGGTTGGGAACCCCTTAGTGCAATAGTATGTTCTCTAATTACGCTAGCATAATTCTCCTCATTCAACCCCATTGTGGTTCGGGGGTACCTAGAGAAGAAGAGCACCCTTCAGGAATTGGTAGGGTGGTATCCGGTGGACATGCAATGATTGGAAATCAAGGGGTGGATTCGCAAATCGGACTCCGACAGCTCTTCGTATCCTTCGAAGAATAGTGACTAAGAGAAATATCAGGTTCTTACAAAATTCTTATTACAGTTTATTTTCCAAATTATATTTAAATCAACGATTTGTAATCAATTAGAGTGCAGATGTAGAAATTGTACCTTCGGATTAAAAAGTCATGTAGATTCTAATGATGAAATTATTGTTGTAAAGAGTTCTAATATGGATGGACATATTGTAACTATTGTTTAGAGAAATTAAATTGTAACTTGTTATTTAAATCAGTAAATGTTGCATTTCCTCTTCCGATTGGAAATTGTAGTCTACAAGACTGTAACTATTATGGATATTAATAATTCGGTTAGGAAAACTATAGTCTCCACATTCAATCCAATGCAATTGTTCTTTGAATCAATTATTTATGTAAACTATTGTTGGGTCATTAAAATCATAAATATGATTTTGGTTAAATAAATATTGTAAAGTATCAGTCTATTGATCCAGTTGTAATTGTTCCCTCAAATCAGTCATTGTGTAAACTATTGCTGGATCGATACAATCATAAATATGCATTAAGTTAATTAAATATTGTAAAGTATTTTTTTTTTATCCATTTGTAAATCGTTCATTCGAATCAATCATCTGGGTAAACTATCGTGGGATGGAGGAAGTGGTAGCTATGCCTGCGATTAGTAAATATGGTGAGTAGTATTATGAGTCCATAAACTTGAGTATGAGAATCACGTCCATCCTCACTTCGAGAGAAATGCCTAACACATGCAGTTACCATTCACCTTTTCTTCCTATTTCATTCCTTAAGAAAAAAAATCCCCACTCAAATTCAGGTATATCTAGGATGTATTAAGATACCCTAAGCTACTTCTTTCCTATGAACTAGAAGAGCAGTAGTTTCCTATTCATTTCTAGATTGAGAGAAAATAACAATTATAAAATTTAATTTTCACAATCCCATCAACTACACGTCGATACATTTTGCAGATGGAATATAAGGATAATGGTCGTGAACTTGTCATTGAGGAAATTGAGAGATCCCCTGAATACCTAAACTCGAACATTTTGATCAAATCTCTCAAGAACAGGGTTTCATCTTTTCCAACATTTAGAGGAGGATGAATGATGTTTTAGTCGTTCTTCCGAGCTAATGAATAGTATAAGATTTGGTTGAATTGCTAGTTTGTAGATGTTCTTTGGGATAGACAATTCTATAACTGTGCAACATAGTCTAATTTTGGTTTTGTTGAGAAATATCATGCATGTTATAACCCTTAGAGAATGGTATCTAGACAAGCCACTAGTTTCCTCTTTGATAATTTACCAGTTGAGATAGAAACCCGAGTCATAATTATATAAACTTCCCAACGCCATTTGGTTGTTGTAACTTGCAAGAAGGGATTCCATCTTATAGATAAGATAAATCCTTTGGACTTCTAGTGAATGCACTATGTTAATGCGATTTCCTAAGATATGATTACGCATGGAGGTTATATTGAGAGAAGGATGAATATGTGTGGCCAATTATTGGTGATTCTCTTGACCATTTGATTAAACCTATATTCTTTTGCTAGCTTTTAGTATGGGTAAACATAGGAGGAATCTGATTTTAGTTTGGAGAAGTTTCTCAATGGTTTTGGACAAAGTCTGGGTAGTCAAGAACACTAAATTGTTATCTTTGATTCAAGTTTTGAATAACAACAATATATTTCCATGTGAAAAAAAATTCCTCAAGTAGTCATGAGTTAGTGGTAAGATCTCCCCTCCCAAAGTTGGGGAGGTTATGGGTTTGACCATCCATAAATAATGTGGAAGTACTCTGAGGATTTTCCACTAAATTGTTCTTGGAAAAAAATTAGAATATTTAATTTAAACAAAATTTCAAGAAACAAATACTCAATTTTCATAATCTTGTAAAACTTTAATGATTTATTAAACAAGAGCCACGTGGTGGCATATTTTTGAATTTTGCAAAGCTTGCTAAAGTGGGATAGAATGGAGATTAGTGATCAAAGATCGATATGAATGTCATGTTTTATTTGAAACCATAGGAAGATTAGCAATCAGAGATCCATATGAATGTCATGTTTTGAAACCATATGAATATTAGCAATCATAAATCCATATGAATGTCATGTTTTGAAACCATATGAATATTAGCAATCTTAAATCCATATGAATGTCATGTTTTATTTAAAACCATCGAACAATTTGTAATTTTATAACCTTGCAACCATAATTAAATCACGTACAGAGAGGATTTAATCCATCATGCACTTAATATACAAGACTTGAACAACCAATAATAATAAAAATTCACCAGGAAAAAATGCATATAACTTGTTATTCAGAAGGATGAATCAAACTTACAAAGTTGTTCAGAGTCTATCCACTCCTCACTCAGGTCAAAAATATACTTCAGAACATCATTACAATAAAAAACCATCACAATGTTGTCTTCAAATTCTAATCAAGACTTCTTTTTAAAATTACAACAAATATAGTTAAACTATAATCCTATTATTTAGTGCTTCCAACTCAAAAAAATGTGCCTAAAGCCACATAAGTTTTATCAAAAAAATTATGACATATTATCTTCAAAAAATTGGAGCTTCTAAATAAAATATTTCAGCTAAGAGACATAGACTGCCACTTCCCATCAATATTTGATATTCATAATACTCATAATGAATCTGACCTTCATCAATTCCCATGATCTTTTTTGATAGTCTGCTAGCTTCAGTGTTGTAAAGTCTATAAACATGTTTGAAAGTGAGAAAGTTAAAGTGAGTTGTTAGACCCATAGTCTTGTGTTTCCAATGATCCAATAGATTGATTTGAAGACTAAACTTAACAAAATCCCAATCCACCATTACTTTGGAGTCACCATCCATTTGTAAAGAGAGTATATTTTTCTTGTGTGGAAAATATAAAAGTCCCCAAAGTGCCATAAGTTCTTCCTTGGAATTTGTGCCTTCCCTGCAGCCCATCCATAAGAGGTATTTATGAAAATAGCTCATTTAATAATCTTTCCTACACCACTAGCTCCATATTGAGAGGCCCCATCAAAAAATCCAACAGGACAATCATCATTAAATACTAGAACAGGAAACGATTTGGCAAGCCCTTCAACCTGTTCTTTGTGAAATTCATTGTAAGCTCCAACAATTTTTGTAACCATCATAGAGATGCTTACTTTAGCATTCTCAAAAAGTACTTTATTTATGAGTCTCCATTTGCCTCAAATTAGAAAGAGAGGTAACTCTTTATGTCTGCAATTATTCTTAATCCACTATATAAGGAAATCTTCAAAAGATAGAATTGACCAACAAAAAGGAATCTGAAGGAATCTAGAAACCTTCATCCAAGCTTGTTGAGAAAACATGCATGTAACAAAAGATGGTCAACAATTTCCTCATTTTGGTAACATAGATGACATAAATTTGGACTAAATCCACCCCTTCCAATAAGATTGTCCCAAGTCATTATTTTATTTTCCAATACTAACCTACTGAAGATTTTGAGCTTTAAAGGATCCCACCACTTCTAGAAAAATTGATACCACCATTTGTCACTTGTTTCCATGGAGGATGTGATAATGGAATCATATGCCAATTTTGTTGTGACTTGAGATGTATCAGTATTCCAGGACCAAATCAGTTGATCCTCACTACCAGTAAGCTTGACTCAAACAAAATCAAACCTTTAATACAATGATTCCATTCTAAAACAAAATCACCGTGCAAACCCAGATCCTCAGCCAAAAACCAATACTTGGAATCAAGTTTTCTAGCCTTGGGTCTCATAACATTAGCCAAATATTTAAAACCAAAGAAATTCAGATATGAAACTAACTCAGGAGAAAGTTTAAAACTTATTCACCTCCAATGATAGGGTATTCCCCCAATCTAATCTACTATCCATTTCCCACATTCCATGCAATCCTCTTTGTTAATTTACCAGCTAAGATAAGAACCCGAGTCATACATATATAAACCATGAAATTCCATTTGGTTACTATAACTTGCAAGAAGGGATTCTAGCTTAAAGATTTGATAAATCCTTTGGAATTTTGGTGAATGCATTGCATTAATGTGACTATTTGGGATCTGATTACGCATGGAAGTTATATCGAGAGAAGGTTGAATACACGTGGCAGATTATTGATGATGCTCTTGACCGTTTGATTAAACCCATCTTAATCATAGGAGGTCGATCTCTTGTTTGATATGGAATCTCGATGGAGGTATGCGCTAGTCATCTTGACTATGAGGAGTGTTGTTATTTATTCTCAGAACTCTCAGAAGAAATGAATGACACAACAGTTCTGTAATCAAAGTAATCAAATGATACCTTATTTTTAACTTGGTTGTTTCTTTTATATTGTATTTTATATTACAAGTGGAAATTATTATAACTACATTTTTATGCCGTAGGTGTTTCACCACGGAGAAGCATAAGCATCCATGTCGGCTAGATTCCTTGCTTATAGAGCGAATGGAATCCTTCCACGTGGATGCTCCCATCCCGCACTTATAGCATATGGTGATGGTAATACGGTGTTGCACTTCAGATGTCGTACTGACGAGTTTAAATGCAGACCTTTGAGCAATTACTTGCAGCGGGTACAAAAGGAAATTAAAGAAGAAACTCGTTCAAAATCGTTGGAGAGGTTCCTGTTGCTGACGAATTAACCAACCAGGTCAAAGGATTTGAAGAATATACTAAAACCAAGGCCGCAAAATTGCAAAACCTGTATGTTGAAGCCTGCAAGATCGCTTCCACGCCCTGCTCGAGTTGAGGATGTTGCTAAATTTTTGCATAAGAATTTTCCGACCACAATTTCCTACGGGTTATTATTTTATCGACTCAACCTTTTGCATTGCAAATTTTTTTTTTACCAGGTCGGCCTTCTGTTGCTTACTTCCGTCAATTGAATTTCGAAGACACTCTTAATCGACTGATTGTAATCATTGATCGACTGATCTTACTATATCAACCGCTTGAAGCCAACAACCTATCGCGGTTGGTCGCCCAGATCTTCCACC
The DNA here is from genome assembly GCA_027924585.1 of Larix kaempferi. NCBI lineage: Eukaryota > Viridiplantae > Streptophyta > Pinopsida > Pinales > Pinaceae > Larix > Larix kaempferi. The sequence continues at coordinate 19,900,759 of BSBM01000887.1, forward strand.
TTCACGTTGCACGGCTCTTCTAACTCGGACATCCCAGTAAAATTTGATGCAGAAGGTCGATGTCAAGAAACTGTCAAAGGTTTCCGAATCCGTCAAAGTGTTGTATGTGTGCCGAACCAGAACCTGCCGGGGTTGGTCAAGTTGAAACTTGTCGAATCAAAACTTGTTGGGATTGAAACATAAATTTCCTAAAACAACGTTACCTGCAAATAGTCTAAAAATGATTCATTACCACGACGTGATTCTGTAAATTCTCGGCATGCCAGATCAGTTATACTAACAGAAGGTCAGACAGGCCATTGGAAACATTGGAAGCTTATGTTATACTAAACAGAAGCTTCTGCTTCACACACCAGCCTGCCCATCAGCGCACCATGATATGTATTTTCCACCATCGATCTACGACAAGATCTATCTCGGTTGCCGATCGTAAGGACAGTTATCTCGGTTGCTGATCGTTTCTGGCTCCGACAACTTGCAAACTTGACAGGTTCACCTTCGACAAGTCTCGTTTCAACTTTGACAATCCAACAAACTCGACAAGTTCCTCTTCGACCAGTCATGGCTCGACTTCAACAACTCAACCCCAACAAGTTCTGGGTTTGACATGAACTCCACTTCGAAACGGTCACTACCAATACCTCTCAACGCACAAATACAACCAAACTCGCCAGCATTTGGGTTGATGCAGTCTAAGCAAGCGGTGCAGCTCTACATGGAAAAAGCTTACAAGATCTACATTTTTTATTGGAAACTTGAGCATTAAATGACGGATTGGACATTGAACAACCTTCCATAAGGTTACCCACGTGAACATTCATTTCTTTGGGTTTAATCCATCACAAAGTTATGAACTTTGGTTCAGTAGTACCGACTTCTGCCTATCGACGTATATCTGCATTTGACGAATTGGACCTCCTGGACATTCTATCTTGTGGAGATAGGAGAACATATTTCAATGCAACAATGGTTAAATGTGCTGAGACACCAATGCACCGCCTTTACTCTTAATCGTTTATAAAATTCGATGGGTAAAGGCTCTGTGATTGTTTTGTTGTTTGCTACTGTTATTGTGACATCATCTCAATTTTTTTCTCAGCATTTGAACCGCCATCAATTTGTTCCTCTTTTACGGAGCAACGACCCTCTTGAGGAGCCAAAGGTTCTTGTTTTCTATTCAAAAACAAGGTTCTCCTCTCAAACCAAACTTATATTTCTTGTTATAATTACCATGTTCCTGTTTAATATTTACAAACAAGATTCTGCTGTCTTTTTGGGTGTTTTTTGTTGGACACTATAGTCTTTTTTCTGTCAGTGTACTGTCATTTATTTACTTGTATTACTTGTATGTTCAATCTTTAACGTTAGTATTTGATCATGTATCTGATTTATTTACTGGTTTCAAATGAAAGGGTGCTTGACTGGTATATATTCATTTCCTTGTGTTTACCAATATATCTTTCCTACTAACTTGGGCAGATAATTTGCACCGCAACAGTTTTTGTCTCCTATAAAAGTTAGGCCTTCTAGAAAATTAATCTTTAATTTAGGCATCTGGTATATGAACAATCCTATCTTTTTCTAACTGTTCCTGTTTAATATTTAAAAACAAGTTTCTCAAAGGAAATTTACCCAGAATTGTGCTACCTTTTTAGTGTTTTTTGTTGGAAACTAGATTCTGTTTCTGTAATACACTCTGTCATATTTCTTGCTATAATTACCCTATTCCTGTTTAATATTTACATACAAGGTTTTGCTGTCTTTTTGGGTGTTTTTTGTTGGACACTATAGTCTATTTATGTCAGTGCATTGTCATTTATTTACTCGTATTACTTGTATGTTTAATCTTTAATGTTAGTATTTGATCATGTATGTGATTTATTTACTGGTTTCAGATGAAAGGGTGCTTGACTGGTATATATTCATTTCCTTGTGTTTACCCATATATCTTTCCTACTAACTTGGGCAGATAATTTGCACCGCAACAGTTTTTGTCTCCTATAAAAGTTAGGCCTTCCAGAAAATCAATCTTTAATTTAGGCATCTAGTATATGAACAATCCTATCTTGTTCTAACTGTTCCTGTTTAATATTTAAAAACAAGGTTCTCAAAGGAAATTTACCCAGAATTGTGCTGCCTTTTTTAGTGTTTTTTGTTGGAAACTACAATCTGTTTCTATTAGTACACTGTGCACTGCGATAGTGTGTGAGAGAGATCCGAGAGATGTTGGTAACTCTTTTAGGTGCAATTAAAGTTTTATTTAGGAATCTTGTATATGAACAATGCTATCTTGTTCTCATAATTATTGGAGTTGCCACTATGTTAAGTGGCAGAACCAGCCTTCGGTCATGTAGCACACTGTTTTAACCATCATTTTGAGGCTTGGGAAGATGATTAGCGGCCTAATGTAAAAGGAACCTCTTATTATGAGATGCCAATCCTGACCTGATAAACCATGAATGTTCTCATTTTGACAATATCCCTGTACCTAAATTTATTCAAATTGGCCTATCAAAAGCTTTTCTTAACATTTATACTCGTGATTGATCTTGTTTATGAAGTCCTAGAAGCTTCGTCTAATAAAAGGTAGTATTTCTTCCTCATACCATTAGTGCCAACTTGGAATATTTATTCATAATAACCTTTCTTACAATTTTCTCAACAACAATTATGTCATTCACAGTTTTGAGAGGAAATTTATCCAGCATCGTGCTGCCTTATCGCTTACTTTTGTACTCCCAACTACTCTTGTAACCTTTTGTCACATCTTAACTGTTTCAATAACATACGATATAAATTTCAAAATAAAATAAAGGGTCTATGAGGTTGTTTCTACATGTTTCCTTATTACTCTAATACGCACGTTCTCCAACATCTTTTATCTTTACACTTAATATCAATATCGCCCGTTTTTCCAGCTTACTTTTGTAGTCCAACTATTCACACTACCACGCTATGGACACTCTGTTGACCGAAAATGGTGTTTCACTTCTGATGCATGGTGTTGTTGACCTATGCCCACTTGTATAAGTTGTTTCTCTCAATCAAGTAAGCTCTCTTAACTCAACAATCGCGCGCTTCCAAATCTCTATCTCTGATGGAATTCATAAGCACGATACATTACTTCCAACTAGCGACAATAGCGTTGTGGAAAACCACCAACTCCAACCAAGTTCGATCATCAAACTCATCAAGTGTACATGCAACACTATACACGATGCAATGTATGGTTTTCTTTCTGCATCTTATTTTTAACTTATTTTATTTTGCACTCCCAATAATTGTAACATATTTTTTACTTATACTTACTTACCTTAATTCTTCTTGCCAGGACTATCGCATTGGGCACATTCAAAATTGTCACATTGGAAACAGTGTTGGAGACCCATCCCCTTTCAACTTCACCCCTAGCTTTACCTCCCACAGCAGTTCATCTATTTCAGAAAACAACGTCCTTGATCCCCAAAACCCTTCACTTGCCATACCTTCCTCGCAAAATCCAACCCCAAACCTTGTTTCACCTACTCTTCAATTCACATCGCTCAACCCTTCCAACAAAACTTGGACCCTTCAAGGGCGAGTTACTGCAAAGACAAGTATGAACTCCTACAGCAACCAAAAAGGCCCTGGACAACTCTTTGGGTTTGACCTTGTTAGTGCTACCAGAGATGAGATTCATATCTCTGCTTGCAACGAACTAGCTACCTCATTATATGACCAAATACAAGTTGGCATAGTCTACACAGTCTCAAATGGCACAATCAAACTAACAAACCATTTGAAAAGTGCTTTCGAGATTTTCCTTAAACCCTCCTCAACAATTCAACGATGCTTGGAAGAGTGCCCACTGATTCCTTTTCATTGCTTCCACTTTAAATCTATCCATGACATCAAAACTACATCCCTCAATTCCATGGTTGACCTTATTGGAATTGTCATTTTTTTCCCCTGCATCAACTATACGCAAAAGGGATGGCTCTGAAACCATTCGCCGAACAATTGGGTTGAGGGACATGTCCGGGTATAGCATAGACATAACACTTTGGGGGGAGCATTGCACAATTGAGGGTGCCCAACTTGGAAATCTTCGAGGATTGGCTACTCCCCCTATCCTTGCAATAAAAGGTGGGTGTCTTACAGAGTTCAAAGGAAAAACCATTGAAACCATCTCCAACACCAACCTCCTTATAAACCCGGATATTGAGGAATCTCAACTTCTCCAATCATGGTTTGCTGAAAATGGATTCCATTCAGCCTCCCCATCTTTGAGCAGAAAATCCAACTCGTCTTCTTCTAGCTCCTACAAACGCATTTCCATCTCTGCGCTACAATCTCTGCAACCCTCTCAGAAGGAAACTTGGTATTCAATTATTGCTACAATCACCCATATCAACATCGATGACTTTCATTTCCTTGCATGCCCTCTATTTGTCGATGGAATACAATGCATGAAAAAAATTCCCACAAAGTTGGTAATGTTTGGCATTGTGTCAAATGTGATGGGGAGTTTACAGAGTGTGCTTAGCGATACATACTCAAACTTGACTTGATGGATGCTACTGGACAACTATATGGTATCATATCTTTTGATGATCCTGCGCAACAACTCTTGGGGGTGTCTGCAAAATATTTTTTCCTTCTATCAAATGATCCAACATCTCTATTGGAAATTGTTCAACGTGTTTGTTCTCGACAGTACCTTATGACCTTATCAGTAAAGAAAGAGAATTTTAATTCAAAAGATCGCTTGAAGGTGCTTCCGGTCATGTCAGAGGAGGTTTCACAATCATCGGCACCTGCTGATTCACTTGGTGAAAGCGAACACATTGTGGTTAATAAACGTCCAATTGCTCGCAAGATTTGAACTCTACCTTCCAAAACACTTTCCCCACAAAAATACTACTTTTCAATTCCTCCTTTCTATACTTTCTATCTCATACTTACCAACTACACATTTTTGTATACACACAACTACCTAAGTGGTACTTGTAACCAGCAATGAGCACTCTTGAATATTATATTAATTAGTTTTGTTGTAACATTGTGTTAAATTACATATTTATTTCACCCTATCTTGCCACTTTCAAATTTGTACTTAGAATTAACATTGCTTTGTCAACTTTATACTTATTTTCTTTTTAAACACTGTTCAAGAGCGTCTGTATTTATTTCTTGCAATAACTTCACACAAATTATCCATAAACACCCTTCCAATGATTAAATATGTTTCTCTTCCACCAAAGGCACCATAAAGTTCATAACTACCAAACATTTTTTTTGTAGGCATGTCAACAAAATGTGTAACTCGTCGGAGGTCGACCAAATGTGTAAGTCGTCCGAGGTCTACCAAATTTTAAACAACCCTATGCGTCGACCATACAAAGGCTTTCAAGATGGGGGTTTCCAAGTCGCCACGCGTCGACCTATTTTGCTCAACACGCGTAGAACCTTTTGAAGCCTATATAACTTTAGTTTTATTGAGTTCAAAATTTATCCTATAATGCTTTGTTGAAATGGCTTGAAAAATATGTTATGTCCCTTTAACTAATATGCACCATATGCCCATAAAGACTGTAGATGATCTGCCCAGAAAATGTCTCCATAGTCTGGTGACGATCGATGATGAATTTTCTTATTGATGAAGTAATCTGATCGAAATGGTCGATAGATTCGTCGACAACTTCTGTCATGAGTGTTCCTACAATTTTATGAATGGTTTGCTGCTTGTGGTCAATACCGACTGCTATAATGATCTTGGTCGTGGACAACTTGGCTCGACTCGACTTACTAACTCGACTAGACGTTGACTTGATTTACAACTTATAAATATTCATGATTCAAATAGACTTTGAACAACCCTTCATAAAATTTTACAACTTCGACTAATTTTAAAGACCCGACTTCTTTTACAACAAAATGACCACTTTTACTCACCATATATGGTCGGACCCCGACCAAAATTCACTAGTCAAACCCCGACCGCAACTTTTATTTGACCAAAATTAGTATTCACTACTTTTAGTGACTCGACCAATTACAACATCGACTAGACCTTTACAAACGCACTTGGCCCACAATATAGAAAATCACAGTGACACAACCCACATCGACCATATAAATGATATCAAGTGAAATTAGTCATCGACCATAAATTGTCGTCGACGTCGGCCAACTAAATTTTTGAGTCTGACCATGATACTTATTTCAACCAGTAACATATATTAAGACACTTGCATCGATTACAAAATGTATATAAAAAAAAGTAATTTGTCACCATCCACTTTGTAGACAACTTCAAACTTGATGATCGCAGTATATATGGTGGAAAAAAATAGGGCTCGGTCTCCTATCCCTTTATTTGGCATAATTGTTCAAGTCGACGGACTAATTGTCAAAGCACCAATCGGTTAAATAGCAAGTGTCAGAATAGCAAGTCGACAAGCAATTTTGATGGTAATTTGGCGTTGGTGGTGTTTAACCAATGGTTCAATTATTCTCCTATGTTGAGCAGCAACCCCAGCTTCAATAGAAGTAAAATGAGGTCGACCAAATTTTAAATCAACCCTATGCGTCGACCATAACAAGGCTTTCAAGATGGGGGTTTCCAAGTCACCACGCATCGACCTATTTTGCTCGACACCCGTGGACGGCCTTCCTTATATTTGGTTGTCTACCTGTCGATTGCTTTCAACAAAAAAAATGAGATTCATTGCTCGTCCTGCTCCTAGTTGCTCAACATGTGGCTTTTTTAATTAATTGCTTCAGCTATGAGTGGATGTAGTAGACGGTAGGAGAGATTACGACCATGATACTTATATCAACCAGTAACATATATTAAGACACTTACATCGATTACAAAATGTATATAAAAAAAGTAATTTTTCACCATCCACTTTGTAGACAACTTCAAACTTTATGATCACAATATATATGGTTGAAAAAAATAGGGCTTGGCCTGGTACGTCCACTCATAGCTAAAGCAATTAATTAAAAAATCCACATGTCGAGCAACTAGGAGTAGGACGAGCAGTGAATCTCATATTTTTTGTTGAAAGTAATCGACAGCTAGTTGACCAAATATAAGGAAGGTCGTCCACAGGTGTCGAGCAAAATAGGTCGACGCGTGGTGACTTGGAAACCCCCATCTTGAAAGCCTTGGTATGGTCAACGCATAGGGTTTATTTAAAATTTGGTCAAACTCCGACGAGTTACACATTTGGTCGACCTCATTTTACTTATCTTGAAGTCGGAGTTGCTACTCGACGTGGGAGAATAATGGAACCATTGGTTAAATACCACCGACGCCAAATGACCATCAAAATTGCTATTCTGGCACTTGCTATTAAACCAACTGGTGCTTTGACAGTTAGTCCGTCGACCTGAACAGTTACGCCAAATAAAGGGATAGGAGGCCGAGCCCTATTTTTTTCGACCATATATACTGCGATCATCAAGTTTGAAGTTGTCTACAAAGTGGATGGTGACAAATTACTTTTTTTTATATACATTTTGTAATCGATGTAAGTGTCTTAATATATGTTATTGGTTGATATAAGTATCATGGTCATAATATATCCTACCGTCTGCTACATCCACTCATAGCTGAAGCAATTAATTAAAAAAGGCACATGTCGAGCAACTAGGAGCAGGATGAGCAGTGAATCTCATTTTTTTTGTTGAAAGCAATCGACACGTAGTCAACCAAATATAAGGAAGGTCGTCCACGGGTGTCGAGCAAAATAGGTCGACGCGTGGCAACTTGGAAACCCCCATTTTGAAAGCCTTGGTATGGTCAATGCATAGGGTTGATTTAAAATTTGGTCAACCTCTGATGAGTTACACATTTGGTCGACCTTCAATGAGTTACACATTTGGTCGACTTCATTTTACTTATGTTGAAGCCGGGGTTGTTGGTTGACATAGGAGAATAATGGAACCATTGGTTAAACACCACCGATGCCAAATGACCATCAAAATTGTTTGTCGACTTGCTATTCCGGCACTTGTTATTTAACCCATTGGTGCTTTGACAGTTAGTCCGTTGACCTGAAAAGTTACACCAAATAAAGGGATAGGAGGCCGAGCCCTATTTTTTTCCACCATATATACTGCGATCATCAAGTTTGAAGTTGTCTACAAAGTGGATCGTGAAAAATTACTTTTTTTATATACATTTTGTAATCAATGTAAGTGTCTTAATATATGTTACTAGTTGATATAAGTATCATGGTCTGACTCAAAACTTTAGTTGGTCGACGTCAACGACAATTTATGGTCGATGACTAATTTCATTTGATATCATTTATATGGTCAATGTGGGTTGTGTCACTATGCTTTTCTATATTTGTGGGCCAAGTGTGTTTGTAAAGGTCTAGTCGAAGCATTATAAGTCATCTTCACAAATAGCAATTCAGATCACATCCACAATGACTAAGGACTGGACGAGTAAAGTTGATAAGAGCAAGGATCGGCAGGAAAGAAGACCAATGCACGTACGCCGACATGATAGATGCCATGAGTATAGAGACAGCTGAAGAAGAATAGATTACCATATTCCTCAGAATCGACAGCTTAGCCATAGCCGACATGATCAGACAAAAGATAGGAGGGGACAACCTTCCAACATAAATGAAAAAATTAGTTGGCAAGACCGACCAGTAGATGAGCAGAAATGGCATGCACTTGATGAGGCACGGATACCCTATCAATCAAAATTAACTCCATCGTCAAATCAGTCTTTAATACAGCCATCTACTTTGCAGTCACACGTGACAAGCTCGTCTTCTTTGAATCCCGAGCTCGAGGATTCCTGGATACTCTTCTTCCAAGAATTGGAAAACCAGACTTCAGAAATACTAGAAAACCTCTACGATCGTGAGAATTGCATACAAGCCATGGCGCCCAAGAGGGTTTAGACAACCACTCGTTCAGTCGCAGCTAAATTCTGTGAGTTAGAGAAATCCCAAACACCGTTGGAAACCCGCTTGGAGCGGGTTTGAAATGCTAAGGTATAGGAGTCACATTGGCGAAGAACTTGGAAAGACATTCTAATTTGGGGAAAAGATTCAGAAGGCCATTGGAAAGATGAAGCTCAAAAATTGCAGCCTGCTACAGTTCTGCAGTACATGCAAGCACCTCTGCTTGAATCATTTGGCGGACTTAAGGATATTATTGCTCAATTCATAATTAGTTGATTTCATAATGGGAAATTTTATTTTGATACCCTGGTTGAAATAAATGGTGCACTTATTTACAAGATTACAAGGTTTTCAAATAAAGGCGAAGAGGTACCCGTTCGACATAAGCCGGAGTTGATTAAAGAATTTACAGAGCACCCAACTAGAAAAAATTCTCGAGGGTTAGTAGTAAGTCAGATGAAATATGAAAATTTTAAGATAGCTACCCGAATCGTTTCGACCGCTTTATCAACTTCCGGTCGCGGTTCGGATCTAAAAATTGAAATGCTAGAGGTAGTACTGAACATGGCAGTGAGTGCCAAAACATATAACTGGGAAGACTACTTAGATGACATTATCCGGATGATATGCTTCAAATGTCAACATGATGGAGCCACCATTCGATACCCATCTATAATTATCTGGATTGTCATGATGCATCTAAGACCATCAGGAAGTAAAGACTTTGCTCTACAAAGACCCAAGTTAATGCAAAAATTCCGGTGTTTTACATTTGGAGGAAGTCGGATAGGCCCCACAATAGTGAAAATATGGCTAGAACTCTGGTTTCAAAACCTAAAACCTGTGTCAAACAGATGGAGAGTACCTCAGAATGTTCAACCAAGTCTGCCTCCATCGGCCCACATCCAACTTGAGCTGGATCACACAAAGGTCTGGAACCTGCAGGGCATAGCTGGCACCTCGGAAACTCTCGACTTTTACCCTTCAGTTGACGAAATCTTCAATGAGCTCAACAGGCTATCCAATACAAAACTAACAATTCCTGCTAAGGCACGAGAGGTCGGCGTCCCCACAATTGAACCTCTAATAGATACAGAAAAGAGGAAGAGTATGAAGGCCGCATATATATGAACACCTTTGCATTTGAAGATGAACCTACGTTCGCGCCGCAACCTCTAGCACTTACTCTTACACCACATGAAGACCCTCCGGATACAGCCGAAAATTCAAATGAAGAAACTCACTCCGACAACCTAGAATATGCTTTGACGAGCAACAACATTGAACAGGTGGTCGACGAGTTAGAAGAAGCTCGACAAGCATGAAATGTACAATTGCATGGGAAGGGAAAAAGAAAATTGATCATAGACGAGCTGACTGAGGAAGACCAGATAGAATTGTCTGACAGTGCAACAAAAATACTCGAGGATGCAGCTAAAAATAAAGTATCAGTTGACGAGAAGTTTAAGATATTTTTGGAAGCTGAGCAAGCTCGTAGCCAACCACAACCTAGAAAGAAAGTTCAGCTTATAATCGAGGATTTTATCAACTTCACTGTAAGTTCACCCCCAATGTCTCTGACTATTGTGACGAAAGACACTGTTTTCTCTACACTTGTAAGTACTCCACTTGCACCTTTAGCATTACCTCGGTTTTCAAATCTTGTACAATCCCTTCCTCTCCCTCTTTGTCAAACGTTTCAAACTTAACAAGACGTGACGTAGTTCATAACCAATCTTCCCACTATGTTCCTAGACTAGCGAGATTTAGTTACCAAGAAACCTGTCTTCATCGACAATAACCCATCGACTGTTTCTACCCCTCTTGGTGCTGAACCAACTAAACTATTGAACCCTCTGAATACTTCAACACCACAAGCAATTGGCATGCGTCATACTCATCTTCACCATAATCTGGACCCCACAAGTCCCATTTTTGCCGAAGAAACTTCACAGTTTATCAGTTTTCCAGTCAACCCATCGGTGGAATCCCATTCACCTCCCCGACCTGTCGTCAATCCACCAGAACATCCCCCAGACCTTGAAGTTTTGGATTCAATCGAACCATTAATACCACAAGTCTTGTCTCCTGTCGTCAGTCCGGAACCGTTTGGTGGCTCCCTTTCCATCCCTCCTCCCCAAGTTGAAGACACACCAACTATTAATGTGTCATTCCCTACCCCTACCAACGGAACCACTACTCCAATTGAAGTAATTCATGAACAAGATGCACCATCTCAAGAAATATTGGAAGCAGCAGCCGAGCCAGCAGCACAAATCACTGAAGCAGCCATCGAAGCAGCATAACAAGACAATCAAGCAGTCATTGCAGAAGCACTCCCAAAAAATACAACAGTCGTACCAAGTAGCTCAATACAAGCAGAACAAAACATTTCCGAAGCACAAGTAGAACCACAACACTCAGCCGAAGCAGCCAAGACACACAAACACTCAAAACAATAAGTAGAGCCTGCAAAATCTCAAGGGAAGTCCAAGAAAAATCAGCATAAAGACAAATAGTGCCAGGATAGAGAGCTTCAGCAGCAGCAGTAGCATCTGGATCATATCTCTCAGCTGCGTCAATCATCTATACATCTCGACCAATTCGGGCCCATCTCGACATACAAGCCACAAGAAGAGACACAAGCAGATCTTGACTTACTGGTTGATGCAATTAATCGAGAGCAATGACATCGACGACTAGAAGCCGGAGACCGCATTCACTGGTTACAGGAGGACCAAAATGTATTTTTGGCTAAGTGTAAGGACTTAGCACAATAATTCATCCCTCTTCCAGCCATCTCAAACACGACTAGAACACTTGATAAAGCTCTTCAGTTATTCCAAATAGTCGTGTCGACATTGTGCGAGGAACTTATCAGGGGTCGACAGGAACAGGCCACAGTAACAGCATCCCTGATGTCGACACAATATGAAGCATTTAATTCAGCATATGATCAGCTCAACCAGTATAATGACCAAGCAGCTACTGTGATTGATGTTCTTCGCAATTGGTACAAACACTATGGCAATGTATTCACAGAAATGTGGACGACACGTGACTTGATTGATAAGCTTCATCAACAATGCCGAGTAGCTGACAACACCATCAGCAGAACCATTGAAGATGAAATTGTGATAGAAAATGGGAAATTGGAGAAATTAGAAAAAAGTGAAGACCGGTGGTTGAGCCAAGCCCGGAACAACCTCTTGAAAGTGGAACAACTTCAACCAAATCTCCAAACCTTGCTTACAGCTGGCAATAAGAAAATTGAGCTATTTGGTCCCGACTTAATTCATCTGCAGGGAAAGACAACAGAGGAAAAGATGACTGATTTATCAAGGCTGACAACACTTACCATTGACATCCAAAACTCCCTGCTCCATTGGGAGGACTTCCAGCACCATCTATCCGTCTCGGCTGAAGCAATTGTTCAAGTCTGTGAACGACAACAAGCAGCGACCAATTTCAGTCATGAATAAACAGTACCATCTACATATATCAATTTTGCACAGTTATCCATCTTTTGTTCAGTTATTTCACATCTCCTCATTTCTTCGGGTCTAAGAAAGATTTTGAGGTGGGGGAGATGTTCGAGGAGCCTAGCTTGGCCTGTCGACTAGGCCCTTTGCCCGACCATTTGCAATGTAAGTCGACAAGCTATGTCAACTACTCGGGATATGTCGGTCGATTGCGCCGACCATACCGTTATATAACTAAATGTGACCAAGAATATTTCATACATATTAATAAGTTAGTATTTCAATTTGCAAGATCCTGAGTTATTTCTCTTTGGTCTTAAAGATTCCTTTTTGAATATTCTATGCTAAATCAAACTGAATTTTGATTTTATTGTGTCTAATTGCATACAGACTTGACATTATTGTTGTAGGTTAAAATTGACATAGACAATTTTCATTAAGTGTTGACTGCTTAGCTTGAATGATAAAAATTGATGGTTTCCAGTATTTACTTCACCTACTTGAACTGGGTCATAACAAATCATGGAAAAGGGTTACAACAACTCTGATTCCAAATAATACTACTTTATTGGTGAAGGACACAAATTATCACATTGTTTGCTCACTCACTACTTTTGCTATAAAATCAATCAACTGGGGTTACATACATATCTGAAAGTTATATGTTGATGCTGGTAAAATATTGAATAGTGCTAAGTTTTATTGCCATGATGCTTTCAAGTTAGTTGTTGATATTTAATGAATGATCTTTTCATATCTACTTGCTATATCTATTTGCAATTTGGTGCTGCACTTAGTTGATACTTTATTGGTGAATGAATTATTTCCCCTTCGATTGTCTCTTACATTTCCCCTTCGTTTCTTTTCGACTACATCATTGTTGTGCGCTATTGAAAATGTATTGTCAAAATGGTTCAAATTGTATTAAATTGTTTACAATGGTCATCATGGTCGACAAAGTATTCAAATATTATTTTTTTAGTCGGAGTTCGAAGTTGTCGAACAAGTCACGTAAAAGTACGTGTCAATATTTTGGAGAGACAAGTCGATATGTTTTTGGTCGAAGTTTGACATGTACAAGTGTAAATTCTTTTTGGTCGAAGTTCGATATGTACAAGTTGTAATGTTTTTTGGTCGAAGTTCGACTTCTATCTTAGGTCATTATAAATTATGGTCAACATGTATACTTGTTGCCTGTGCCTACATTTTTGTTCCTTCTAACTTTCTTCTTTTCCTACCGGCGTTCATTTTTGCCCCTTAAGGGACAAATGCTAGTATATTTAATTTGTATTGTTATATGATGGTATTGATTCATTATTGATTTTTATAGTTCAATTGTTTTTTTTTCCAAGGAAAAAAGCGTAATTTTATTTCAACAGAGGTGAATAAAATTACATTCAGTATATGCACAAGTGCATCTCATTTAGAACCATAAGAGTTTACCAAACCGAAGTCTACAGTCATAGGTATATATATTACCTGTTACAAAAATGTCTGCATAAAGTTTGGCACCATGCCAATGCTGCCCAAGTACCATAAGATCATGAAAATATCCCAAAATAGTTCCACAATATTAACACCAGCAACTCCAGAAAGGTGTTGTAAACCAATGACAACAAAAAAGAAAAGTAACCATAGTTGACTAGTGTTCAGGCCACCAATATTAGGCCAACAGTATTCAAGGTACAGGTTCTATAAATGGGCGATGATAATATTCATGTACTTGCCCATCCCTGTATTCTTTCACCTTCCAAAGCCCCAAAGCCAATTGCAAACATTCATTTGAGGCCGAGTCCGCCTCCTGGTTGTTTTCCCTATAAACATGTCGGCATGTAAAAGAGTCAAATAAGAGCACCATCTCTCTGATGTCAAAAAATAAGTTACTAATTCTAATGTCTCTGCATTGTTGAGTCCCATTAATCCAGTTAATGACATTCATAGAGTCACCATAGAAGTTGAGGTTTTGACATCCATTCTTTGAGGCAAAGATAAGAAGAAGTTTAAGGCTCATTAGTTCAGCAAAGTTGTTTCCTCCTTCCCCCAGACCCATGACCAAAGTAAAGTAGTGTGTGGTAGATAGAAAGAGTATTTCCCCGCCCCCATAGGTGTTGTTCTGGGTTGCCCCATCAAAGAACCCCCAAGGAACCATTCTGTCGATAACCAGATCCAAAACCTCCCGCTGTTTCCTTGCTCTCACATGGTGTGGGAAATCCTGAAGAATACCATAGGAAAGTGCTGTTGTAACAGTCGGAGTACACATTTTATCAAAGAAAATATAATTGTTACAGGCCAGCCAAATGCCCCAACAAACAAGAAGTGGAATAGATTTCACCGTTTATTGTAGATGTCCATCATTCTAGTTTTCCCATGCATGTAGGACCGAGTTTCCCAACCAGATGCAGTTAATACCATAAATCCGTGAGCATTCATCCTAGACCTCTCTCGTATAAGGACAATGAATAAAAAGATGTGAAATGTTTTCATCAGCATTCTTACAAAGAATACACCACCCAGGTCCCTGCTTATTCTTTTTTTGTAGATTGTCCCACGTAGGAACTTTATTTTCCAAAATGTTCCACATAAACAATCGGGTTTTTGGTGGCCATTTAATCTTCCAGATCTTTTTGTAACCATCATAGAGATGCTTGCTTTAGCATTCTAAAAAGGTACTTTATTTATGAGTCTCCATTTGCCTCAAATTAGAAAGAGAGGTAACTCTTTATGTCTGCAGTTATTCTTAATCCACTATATAAGGCAGTCTTCAAAAGATAGAATTGACCAACAAAAAGGAATCTGAAGGAATCTAGAAACCTTCATCCAAGCTTGTTGAGAAAACATGCATGTAACAAACAGATGGTCAACAATTTCCTCATTTTGGTAACATAGATGACATAAATTTGGACTAAATCCACCCCTTCCAATAAGATTGTCCCAAGTCATTATTTTATTTTCCAATACTAACCTACTGAAGATTTTGAGTTTTAAAGGATCCCACCACTTCTAGAAAACTTGATACCACCATTTGTAACTTGTTTCCATGGAGGATGTGATAATGGAATCATATTCCAATTTTGTTGTGACTTGAGATGTATCAGTATTCCAAGACCAAATCAGTTGATCCTCACTATCAGTAAGCTTGATCCCATAGTGAATCAAACCTTTAATACAATGATTCCATTCTAAAACAAAATCACCATGCAGACCCAAATCCTCAGCCAAAAACCAATACTTGGAATCATGTTTTGTAGCCTCAGGTCTCCTAACATTAGCCAAATATTTAAAACCAAAGAAATTCAGATATGAAACTAACTCGGGAGAAAGTTTAAAACTTATTCACCTCCAATGATAGGGTATTCCCCCAGTCTAATCTACTATCCACTTCCCACATTCCATGCAATCCATCCTTCAAGATAGGGAATAGTATCAATCAATCCTTTTTTACTATTTGTGACATTTGTTACCTTTTTAAGGAGATCTCTAAGCCAATCTGTAAAAGATTTTTTCTTTAATATTTAGCATGTACAACCTCACTCCACAAATTCTTTCCCATAATAGCTCTCCATAAACTTTTCATGGCAAGAGATTTGCCAAACATGAAAAAAAATGTATTCCCCATCAACCTAATTTCTTTGGAAGAGCAATTTTATTCCATTTGACCAGATGTATGCCTTCCTTACTTTTTTTTCATGTCCATAGGAAACTAAACATTTTCCATTGAATTCTATTTAAAATGAACTTTGGAATTTTGGCTAATGAAATCCAATAGACAAGAATATTTTCTAGTACATATTTTACAAGTGTCAATCTCCCCCCAAAGTTAGCCACCTATAACACCAATTATATGTCCTCTTTTCAACCTTCTTTAAATGCCAAAACCAAACCTTCTTCATATAACAGTTGGGTTTGAGAAAATAACCCAGGTATTTAATCCCTGAGTCCAAAGGTTCCATTTTGAAAGGGAAAATGTAGTGTCTCGCTTTTACTTCAAACATTGGCTATTATACTATGATATTATTTGAGGGAATTCAATTATGAATGACAGAGTTGTATATGGAAATGCCTTGGCATTGAAACTTGAACTACTAGCTCATTTATGAATAAATTGAATGTTTAAGGTTATTGCTTATGAATAAGATTAATGATGATACTTAGATGTTTATGTTTCCATGAAATTGATAAAATGATGGTTAATAAATGCATTTATGTTTATGCATCATGTATCATGTGCCTTTGATAGGTTTCCAAGTGTGACAGGGACAGATAGGTACATATGGTGAAAGGTTGTGTCGATACTGTATGGCCTCTAAATTGAATCAGGTATCCACGACAGGTGATGTTAACATTGTATAATTTGACATATATTATTTTATGCTTAGATTGATTTGATGCATGTGGTGTTTTCACGTGCAGGAACGGGATCGTGATATTCAATCATTCCACATAAAGGTAATGGGATTGACTAGGGAAGAGATGCCAATAAGACTAGCAATTTTTTTCATGCAATGGGTTGAAAATCCAGAAAGGCTATCACCGATGAGGTGCATTTTGTCGTTAGGGTACAGAATTGGTTACTCACAGGGATCTATTAGGGGGTGCGCAATAAGAACACAACCTTCTTCCCCAAGAATCATGAGTCTCTCAGCAAAGGTCAATCGGACTGAGTTAACGTGGTATCAGTCATCGCACCAACCCCCACCATGGAAAAGGGGATATTTGAAGGGCATGAAGGAAGTCATGGAAACCTTAATATGCCATCAAAATGAAATGCCTTGATAAAATAAAAACATAAGGGGTAAAAATGTTTATTTTAAAAAGAAATGAAATGTATTTAAATAATTATGACCAAATAGGAAAAAATATAAATTATAAATAGTAAATGGAATTAACTGGTGCATAAAGAAGAAGGATTGAATTATTAAATTAAGACTTAGTGAACTCGAAGCACACACACACAAAAATAGGAGAAATGGAGGAAGCAAAGGAAAGATCTAAGAGAGGATCTAGGAAAGTGGGTGCGGATAAATATTTAATGAATAAATGGAAAAATATGAATTAGTGTGCAAAGTGACACATGGGTGGGTGAATAAAAAAAAGGTAATTACATGACTCCTAATTATGCATGTGAGAGACACATGGCAAGGTTTTCAAGGCTATAAAGAGATAAGGAGAGCATGAATCCCACACACCTCCTTTCCCTATTGTTGGATGGCATAGACGATGTAAATTTTATTCGGTGACTACTGAGTGTTTGGTTTGTTATTGTGCAAACGGGGTTGGGAAACCCTTAGTGAAATCTATGCACTCTAACTACACTAGCGGAATTCTCCTCATTCAACCCCATTATGGCTCGGGGGTCTCTGGGGAATAAGAGTACCATTAAGGGGTTGGTAGGATGGTATTCAGTGGATGTGCAATCATTGGGAATCGAGTAGTGGATTTGCATGCCGGAGTACAACAACTCTTGTGCAGCCTTTGACAATCAGCGACAAAGATAAATCTCAAGTTCTTACAAACTTCTTATTACAGTTTATTTTGAAAATTATACTTAAATCAATGGCTTGTAATCAATCAAAGTGGAGATGTAGTAATTATACCTTCATATTAATAAGTCATTTAGATTCTAGTGATGAAATTATTGTTGTAAATAGGGCTAGTCCGGCTAGAGATATGTAACTATTGTTTAAAGAAATGAAATTGTAACTTGTTATTTAAATCAGTAAATGTTGTATTTTCTCTTCGGATTGGAAACTATAATCTGCAAGACTGTAACTCGTATGGATATTAATAATTCGGTTAGGAAAATTATAGCTTTCTCATTCTAGTGCAATTCTTATTTGAATATCTTATTTGTGTAAACTATTGTTGGGTCGATACAACCATAACTATGATTTCGATTAAATAAATACCCTTGGAGTGTCATTCTATCGATCCAGTTGTAATTTTTCCCTCAAATTAGTCATAATATGTAAACTATTGTTGGATCGATACAATTGTAATTGTGCTTTTGGTTAAATAAATACTGCAAAGTATTAGTCTATTGATCCATTTGTAAACCATTCTCTCGAATCAATCATCTGGGTAAACTACTATGGGATGGAAGAAGTGGTAAATTTTCCCGTGATTAGTAAATATGGTGAGCAGTATTATGAGTCCATAACCTAATTTAGAGAATCACTTCCAGCCTCACTTTGAGAGAAGTACTTAACACATGAATTTAGTATTCACCTTTGCTTCCTCTTTCATTCTGTCAAGAAAACAAATCCCTACTCAAATTTAGCTATATCTGAGATTTATTAATATACCCTAAGCTACTTCTTTTCTATGAAATGGAAGCATAGTAATTTCCTATTCCTTTTGAGATTGAGCAAAAATAACAATGATAAAATTTAGGTTTCACAATACCATCAACTACGCACCAATAAATTTTGCAAATGGAATGGAAGGATAGTGGTCATGAACTTGACATTGAGGAATTCGAGAGATCACTTGAAGAGATAAACTCAAACATTTTGATCGACTCTCTCAAGAACGAAGTTTCATATTTTTATAAGTTTATAGGAGGATGGATAACATTATAGTTGTTCTTCTGAGCTAATGAATAGTATAAGATTTGGTCGATTTGTTAGGTTGTAGTTGTTCTTTGGGACAGGCAATTCTGTAACTATGCAATTTAGTCTAATTTTGGTTTTGCTGAGAAATATCTTGCATGTTATAACCCTTAGATAATGGTATCCAAACAAGCCAGTAGCATCCTCTTTGTTAATTTACCAGCTAAGATAGGAACCCGAGTCATAATTATATAAACCATGAAACGCCATTTGGTTACTATAACTTGCAAGAAGGGATTCTAGCTTATAGATTTGATAAATCCTTTGGAATTTAGGTGAATGCATTGCATTAATGTGACTGTTTGGGGTCTGATTACGCATGGAAGTTATATCGAGAGAAGGTTGAATACACATGGCAGATTATTGATGATGCTCTTGACCGTTTGATTAAACCCATCTTAATCATAGGAGCTCAATCTCTTGTTTGATATGGAATATCGATGGAGGTATGCACCAGTCATCTTGACTATGAAGAGTGTTGTTATTTATTCTCAGAACTCTCAGAAGAAATGAATGCCACAACAGTTCTGTAATCGAATTAATTAAATGATACCTTATTTTTAACTCAGTTGTTTCTTTTATATTGTATTTTATATTACAAGTGGAAATTTTTATAACTACATTTTTACGCCGTAGGCGTTTCACCGCGGAGAAGCATAAGCATCCACATCGGCTAGATTCCTCACTTATAGAGCGAATGGAATCCTTCCACATGGATGCTCCCATGCCGCACTTATAGCATATGGTGATGGTAATACGGTGTTGCACTTTAGATGTCGTACTGACGAGTTTAAATGCAGACCTCTGAGCAATTACTTGCAACGGGTACAAAAGGAAATTAAAGAAGAAACTCGTTCGAAATCATTGGAGAGGTTCCTGTTGCTGACGAATTAGCCGACCAAGTCGAAGGATTTGAAGAATATACTAAAACCAAGGCCACAGAATTGCAAAACCTGTATGTTGAAGCCTGCGAGATCACTTCCACGCCCTGTTCAATTTGAGGATGTTGCTAATTTTTTGCATAAGAATTTTCCAACCACAATTTCCTACAGGCTATTATTTTATCGACTCGACCTTTTGCCATGTAAATTTTTTTTTACGAGGTCGACCTTCTGTTGCTTACTTCCGTCAATTGAATTTCGAAGACACTCTTAATCGACTGACTGTAATCATTGATCGACTAATCTTACTATATCAACTGCTTGAAGCCAACAACCTGTCGCGGTTGGTCGCGTAGCTCTTCCACCTTCACGTTGCACAGCTCTTCTAACTCGGACATCCCAGCAACATTTGACGCAGAAGGTCGATGTCACGAAACTGTCGAAGGTTTTCGAATCCGTCAAAGTGTCGTATGTGTACGGAACCAGAACCTGTCGGGGTTGGTTGAGTTGAAATTTGTCAGGATTGAAACATAAATTTCCTGAACTAACGTTACCTGCAAATAGTCTGAAAATGCTTCATTACCACGACGTGATTCTGTAAATTCTCGTCATGCCAGATCAGTTATACTAACAAAAGTTCCGACGGACCATTGGAAACATTGGAAGCTTATGTTATACTAAACAGAAGCTTCTGCTTCACAAACCAGCCTGCCCATCAGCGCACCACGATATGGATTTTCCACCGTCGATCTACGACAAGATCTATCTTGGTTTCCGATCGTAAGGACAGTTATCTCGATTGTTGATCGTTTCTGGCTCCGACAACTTGCAAACTCGACAGGTTCACCTTTGACAAGTCTCGTTTCAACTTTGGCAATCCAACAAACTCGACAGGTTCCTCATCGACCAGTCACGAATCGACTTCGACAACTCAACCCCGACAAGTTTTGGGTTCAACATGAACTCCACTTCGAAACGGTCACTACCAATACCTCTCAGCGCACAAATACAACCAAACTCGCCAGCATTTGGGTTGATGTGGTCTAAGCAGGCGGTGCAGCTCTGCATGGAAAAATCTTACGAGATCTACATTTTTTATTAGAAACTTGAGCATTCAATGATGGATTGGACATTGAAAAACCTTCCATAAGGTTACCCACGTGAACATTCATTTCTTTGGGTTTAATCCATCACGAAGTTATGAACTTTGGTTCAGTAGTACTGACTTATGCCTATCGACCTATATCTGGATTTGATGAATTGGACCTCCTGGACATTCTATCTTGCAGAGATAGGAGAACATATTTCAATGCAACAATGGTTAAATGTGTTGAGACACCAATAAACCGCCTTTACTCTTAATCGTTTATAAAATTCGATGGGTAAAGGCTCTATGATTGTTTTGTTGTTTGCTACTGTTATTATGACATCATCTCAGTTTTTTTCTCAGCATTCGAATCGCCATCAATTTGTTCCTCTTTTATAGAGCAACGACCCTCTTGAGGAACCAATGGTTCTTGTTTTCTATTCAAAAACAAGGTTCTCCTCTCAAACCAAACTTATATTTCTTGTTATAATTACCATGTTCCTGTTTAATATTTACAAACAAGATTCTGCTGTCTTTTTGGGTGTTTTTTGTTGGACACTATAGTCTTTTTTCTGTCAGTGCACTGTCATTTATTTACTCATATTACTTGTATGTTCAATCTTAAACATTAGTATTTGATCATGTATCTGATTTATTTACTGGTTTCAAATGAAAGGGTGCTTGACTGGTATATATTCATTTCCTTGTGTTTACCAATATATCTTTCCTACTAACTTGGGCAGATACTTTGCACCGCAACGGTTTTTGTCTCCTATAAAAGTTAGGCCTTCTAGAAAATTAATCTTTAATTTAGGCATCTGGTATATGAACAATCCTATCTTGTTCTAACTATTCCTGTTTAATATTTAAAAACAAGTTTCTCAGAGGAAATTTACCCAGAATTGTGCTGCCTTTTTTAGTGTTTTTTGTTGGAAACTAGACTCTGTTTCTGTCATACACTCTGTCATATTTCTTGCTATAATTACCCTGTTCCTGTTTAATATTTACATACAAGGTTTTGTTGTCTTTTTGGGTGTTTTTTGTTGGACACTATAGTCTGTTTATGTCAGTGCATTGTCTTTTATTTACTCGTATTAATTGTATGTTCAATCTTTAACGTTAGTATTTGACCATGTATGTGATTTATTTACTAGTTTCAGATGAAAGGGAGCTTGACTGGTATGTATTCATTTCCTTGTGTTTACCAATATATCTTTCCTACTAACTTGGGCAGATAATTTGCACCGCAACATTTTTTGTCTCCTATAAAACTTAGGCCTTCTAGAAAATTAATCTTTAATTTAGGCATCTGGTATATGAACAATCCTATCTTGTTCTAACTGTTCCTGTTTAATATTTAAAAACAAGGTTCTCAAAGGAAATTTACCCAAAATTGTGCTGCCTGTTTTAGTGTTTTTTGTTGGAAACTACAATCTGTTTCTATTAGTACACTGTGCACTGCGATAGTGTGTGAGAGAGATCCGAGAGATGTTGGTAACTCTTTTAGGTGCAATTAAAGTTTTATTTAGGAATCTTGTATATGAACAATGCTATCTTGTTCTCATAATTATTGGAGTTGCCACTATGTTAAGTGGCAGAACCAGCCTTCGGTCATGTAGCACATTGCTTTAACCATCATTTTGAGGCTTGGGAAGATGATTAGCGGCCTAATGTAAAAGGAACCTCTTATTATGAGATACCAAGCCTGACCTGATAAACCATGAATGTTCTCATTTTGACAATATCCCTGTACCTAAATTTATTCAGATTGGCCTATCAAAAGCTTTTCTTAACATTTATACTCGTGATTGATCTTGTTTATGAAGTCCTAGAAGCTTCGTCTAATAGAAGGTAGTATTTCTTCCTCATACCATTAGTGCCAACTTGGAATATTTTTTCATAATAACCTTTCTTACAATTTTCTCAACAACAATTCTGTCATTCACAGTTCTGAGAGGAAATTTATCCAGCATCGTGCTGCCTTATCGCTTACTTTTGTAATCCCAACTACTCTTGTAACCTTTTGTCACATCTTAATTGTTTCAATAACATACGATATAAATTTCAAAATAAAATAAAGGATCTATGAGGTTTTTTCTACATGTTTCCTTATACTCTAATACGCACATTCTCCTACATCTTTCATCTTTACACTTAATATCAATATCGCCCATTTTTCCAGCTTACTTTTGTAGTCCAACTATTCTCACTACCACGCTATGGACACTCTGTTGACCGAAAATGGTGTTTCACTTCGGATGCATGGTGTTGTTGACCTATGCCCACTTGTACAAGTTATTGCTCTCAATCGAGTAAGCTCTCTTAACTCAGCAATCGCCTGCTTCCAAATCTCTATCTCTGATGGAATTCATAAGCACGATACATTGCTTCCAACTAGCTACAATAGCGTTGTGGAAAACCACCAACTCCAACTAGGTTTGATCATCAAAGTCATCAAGTGTTGATGCAACACTATACACGATGCAACATATGGTTTGCTTTCCGCATCTTATTTTTAACTTATTTTATTTTGCACTCCCAATAATTGTAACATATTTTTTACTTATACTTACTTACCTTAATTCTTCTTGCTAGGACTATCGCATTGGGCACATTCGAAATTGTCACATTGGAAACAGTAATTGTTGGAGACCCATCCCCTTTCAACTTCACCCCTAGCTTTACCTGCTACAGCAGTTCATCTATTTCATAAAACAACGTCCTTGATCCCCAAAACCCTTCACTTGCCATACCTTCCTCGCAAAATCCAACCCCAGACCTTGTTTCACCTAATCTTCAATTCACATCGCTCAAACCTTCCAACAAAGCTTGGACCATTCAAGGGTGAGTTACTGCAAAGACAAGTATGAATGCCTACAACAACAAAAAAGGCCTTGGACAACTCTTTGGGTTTGACCTTGTTAGTGCTACCAGAGATGAGATTCATATCTTTGCTTTCAATGAACTAGCTACCTCATTATATGACCAAATACAAGTTGGCATAGTCTACGCAGTCTCAAATGGCACAATCAAACTGGCTAACCCAACATACAACCATTTGAAAAGTGCTTTCGATATTTTCCTTAAACCCTCCTCAACAATTCAACGATGCTTGGAAGAGTCCACACTAATTCATTTTCATTGCTTCCACTTTAAATCTATCCATGACATCAAAACTACATCCCTCAATTCCATGGTTGACCTTATTGGAATTGTCATTTTTTTTCCCCTGCATCAACTATATGCAAAAGGGATGGCTCTGAAACCATTCGCCGAACAATTGGGTTGAGGGACATGTCCGGGTATAGCATAGACATAACACTTTGGGGGGAGCATTGCACAATTGAGGGTGCCCAACTTGGAAATCTTCGAGGATTGGCTACTCCCCCTATCCTTGCAATAAAAGGTGGGCGTCTTACAGAGTTCAATGGAAAAACCATTGAAACCATCTCCAACACCAACCTCCTTATAAACCCAGATATTGAGGAATCTCAACTTCTCAAATCATGGTTTGTTGAAAATGGATTCCATTCAGCCTCCCCATCTTTGAGCAGAAAATCCAACTCGTCTTCTTCTAGCTCCTGCAAACGCATTTCCATCCCTGTGCTACAATCTCTCCAACCCTCTGAGAAGGAAACTTGGTATTCAATTATTGCTACAATCACCCATATTAACATCGATGACTTTCATTTCCTTGCATGCCCTCTATTTGTTGATGGAATACAATGCATGAAAAAAAATTCCCACAAAGTTGGTAATGTTTGGCATTGTGTCAAATATGATGGGGAGTTTACAGAGTGTGTTTACCGATACATACTCAAACTTAACTTGATGGATGCTACTGGACAACTATACGGTATCATATCTTTTGATGATCCTGCGCAACAACTCTTGGGGGTGTCTACAAAATATTTTTTCCTTCTATCAAATGATCCAACATCTCTATTGGAAATTGTTCAACATGTTTGTTCTCGACAGTACTTTATGACCTTATCAGTAAAGACAGAGAATTTTAATTCAAAAGATTGCTTGAAGGTGCTTCCGGTCATGTCAGAGGAGGTTTCACAATCATCGGCACCTGCTGATTCACTTGGTGAAAGTGAACACATTGTGGTTAATAAACGTCCAATTGCTCGCAAGCTTTGAACTCTACTTTCCAAAACACTTTCCCCACAAAAATACTACTTTTCAATTCCGCCTTTCTATACTTTCTATCTCATACTTACCAACTACACATTTTTGTATACACACTGCTACCTAAGTGGTACTTCTAACCAGCAATGAGCACTCTTGAATATTATATTAATTAGTTTTGTTGTAACATTGTGTTAAATTACATATTTATTTCACCCTATCTTGCCACTTTCAAATTTGTACTTAGAATTAACATTGCTTTGTCAACTTTATACTTATTTTCTTTTTAAACACTGTTCAAGAGCGTCTGTATTTCTTTCTTGCAATAACTTCGCATAAATTATCCATAAACACTCTTCCAATGATTAAATATATAGTATGTTTCTCTTCCACCAAAGGCACCATAAAGTTCATAACTACCAAACATTTTTTTTGTAGGCATGTCAACCAAATGTGTAACTCGTCGGAGGTCGACCAAATCTGTAAGTCGTCTGAGGTCTACCAAACTTTAAACAACCCTATGCATCGACCATACCAAGGCTTTCAAGATGGGGGTTTCCAAGTCGCCACGCGTCGACCTATTTTGCTCGACACGCATAGAACCTTTTGGAGCCTATATAATCTTTAGTTTTATTGAGTTCAAAAGTTATCCTGTAATGCTTTGTTGAAATGGCTTGAAAAATATGTTATGTCCCTTTAACTAATGTGCACCATATGCCCATAAAGACTGTTGATGATCTGCCCAGAAAATGTCTCCATAGTCTGGCGACGGTCGACGATGAATTTTCTGGTTGATGAAGTAATCTGATCGAAATGGTTGATAGATTCGTCGACAACTTCTATCATGAGCATTCCTACAAGTTTATGAATGGTTTGCTGCTTGTGGTCGATATCGACTGCTATAATGATCTTGGTCGTGGCCGACTTGGCAGGACTCGATTTACTAACTCGCCTAGATGATGACTTGATTTACAACTTATGAATATTCATTATTCAAATAGACTTTGAACAACCCTTCATAAAATTTTACAACTTCGACTAATTTTAAATACCTGACTTCTTTTACAACAAAATGACCACTTTTACTCACCATATATGGTCGGACCCCGACCAAAATTCACTAGTCGAACCCCGACCGCAACTTTTATTTGACCAAAATTAGTATTCACTACTTTTAGTGACTTGACCAATTACAACATCAACTAGACCTTTACAAACACACTTGGCCCACAAATATAGAAAATCATAGTGACACAACCCACATCGACCATATAAATGACATCAAGTGAAATTAGTCATCGACCATAAATTGTCGTCGGCGTCGGCCAACTAAAGTTTTGAGTCCGACCATGATACTTATATCAACCAATAACATATATTAAGACACTTACATTGATTACAAAATGTATATAAAAAAAAAATTAATTTGTCACCATCCACTTTGTAGACAACTTCAAACTTGATGATCACAGTAAATATGGTGGAAAAAAATAGGGCTCGGCCTCCTATCCCTTTATTTGGCATAATTGTTCAGGTCGACAGAATAACTGTCAAAGCACCAGTCGGTTAAATAGCAAGTTGACAAGCAATTTTGATGGTCATTTGGCGTTGGTGGTGTTTAACCAATGGTTCCATTATTCTCCTACGTCGAGCAGCAACCCCAGCTTCAACAGAAGTAAAATGAGGTAGACCAAATTTTAAATCAACCTTATGCGTCGACCATACCAAGGCTTTCAAGATGGGGGTTTCCAAATTGCCACGCATCGACCTATTTTGCTCGACACCCGTGGACGGCCTTCCTTATATTTGGTCGACTACCTGTCGATTTCTTTCAAAAAAAAAAATGAGATTCACTACTCGTCCTGCTCCTAGTTGCTTGACATGTGGATTTTTTAATTAATTGCTTCAGCTATGAGTGGACGTAGCAGATGGTACGAGAGATTACGACCATGATACTTATATCAACCAGTAACATATATTAAGACACTTACATCAATTACAAAATGTATATAGAAAAAAGTAATTTGTCACCATCCACTTTGTAGACAACTTCAAACTTTATGATCATAGTATATATGGTCGAAAAAAATAGGGCTCGGCCTAGTACGTCCACTCATAGCTGAAGCAATTAATTAAAAAATCCACATGTCGAGCAACTAGGAGTAGGACGAGCAGTGAATCTCATTTTTTTTGTTGAAAGCAATCAACAGCTAGTCGACCAAATATAAGGAAGGTCATCCACGGGTGTCGAGCAAAATAGGTAGATGCGTGGCGACTTGGGAACCCCCATCTTGAAATCCTTGGTATGGTCGACGCATAGGGTTTATTTAAAATTTGCTCGACCTCCGACGAGTTACACATTTGGTCGACCTCATTTTACTTATGTTGAAGTCGGAGTTGCTGCTCGACGTGGGAAAATAATGGAACCATTGGTTAAACACCACCAACGCCAAATGACCATCAAAATTGCTTTCCGACTTGCTATTCCGACACTGGCTATTTAACCGACTGGTGCTTTGACAGTTAGTCCGTCGACCTGAACAGTTACGCCAAATAAAGGGATAGGAGGCCGAGCCCTATTTTTTTCGACCATATATACTACGATCATCAAGTTTGAAGTTGTCTACAAAGTGGATGGTGACAAATTAATTTTTTTTATATACATTTTGTAATCGATGTAAGTGTCTTAATATATGTTATTGGTTGATATAAGTATCATGGTCGTAATCTCTCCTTCTGTCTGCTACGTCCACTCATAGCTAAAGCAATTAATTAAAAAAGGCACATGTCGAGCAACTAGGAGCAGGACGAGTAGTGAATCTCATTTTTTTTGTTGAAAGCAATCGACAAGTAGTCGACCAAATATAAGAATGGTCGTCCACGGGTATCGAGCAAAATAGGTCGATGCATGGCGACTTGGAAACCCCCATTTTGAAATCCTTGGTATGGTCGATGCATAGGGTTGATTTAAAATTTGGTCGACCTCCGACGAGTTACACATTTGGTCGACCTTCGACGAGTTACACATTTGGTCAACTTCATTTTACTTATGTTGAAGCCGTGGTTGTTGCTCGACGTAGGAGAATAATGGAACCATTGGTTAAACACCACCGACGCCAAATGACCATCAAAATTGTTTGTCGACTTGCTATTCCGGCACTTTCTATTTAACCGACTGGTGCTTTGACAATTAGTCTATTGACCTGAAAAGTTACGCCAAATAAAGGGATAGGAGGCCGAGCCCTATTTGTTCCCACCATATATACTGCGATCATCAAGTTTGAAGTTGTCTAAAAAGTGGATCGTGACAAATTAATTTTTTTATATACAAATTGTAATCAATGTAAGTGTCTTAATATATGTTACTAGTTGATATAAGTATCATGGTCTGACTCAAAACTTTAGTTGGTCGACGTCGACGACAATTTATGGTCGATGACTAATTTCATTTGATATCATTTATATGGTCGATGTGGGTTGTGTCACTATGCTTTTTTATATTTGTGGGCCAAGTGTGTTTGTAAAGGTCTAGTCGAAGCATTATAAGTCATCTTCACAAACAGCAATTCAGATCACATCCACAATGACTAAGGACTGGACGAGTAAAGCTGATAAGAGCAAGGATCGGCAGGAAAGAAGACCAATGCACATACGCCGACATGATAGACGCCATGAGTATAGAGACATCTTAAGAAGAATAGATGACCATATTCCTCAGAATCGACAGCTTAGCCATAACCGACATGATTAGACAAAATATAGGAGGTGACAACCTTTCGACATAAATGAAAAAAAGTAGTCGGCAAGACCGACTAGTAGATGAGCGAAAATAGCATGCACTTGATGAGGCACGGATACCCTATCAATCAAAATTAACTCCATCGTCAAATCGGTCTTTAATACAACCATCTACTTTGCAGTCACACGTTCCAAGCTCGTCTTCTTTGAATCCCGAGCTCGAGGATTCCTGGATACTCTTCTGTCAAGAACTGGAAAACCAGACTTCAGAAATACCAGAAAACCTCTACGACCGTGAGAATTGCATACAAGCCATGGAACCCAAGAGGGTTCAGACAACCACTCGTTCAGTCGCAGCTAAATTCTGTGAGTTAGAGAAATCCCAAACACCGTTGGAAACCCGCTTGGAGCAGGTTTGAAATGCTAAGGTATAGGAGTCACATTGGCGAAGAACTTGGAAAGACATTCTAATTTGGGGAAAAGATTCAGAAGGCCGTTGGAGAGATGAAGCTCAAAAATTGCAGCCTGCTACAGTTCTGCAGTACATGCAAGCACCTCTGCTTGAATCATTTGGCGGACTTAAGGATATTATTGCTCAATTCATAGTTAGCAGATTTCATAATGGGAAATTTTATTTTGATTCCCCGATTGAAATAAATGGTGCACTTATTTACAAGATTACAGGGTTGTCAAATAAAGGCGAAGAGGTACCCATTCAACATAAGCCGGAGTTGATTAAAGAATTTACAGAGCACCCGGCTGGAAAAAATTCTTGAGGGTTAGTAGTAAGTCAGATGAAATATGAAAATTTTAATATAGCTGCCCGAATGGTTTCGACCGCTTTATCAACTTCCGATCGCGGTTTGGATCTAAAAATTGAAATGCTAAAGGCAGTACTGAACATGGCAGTGAGTGCCAAAACATATAATTGGGCAGACTACTTAGATGACATTATCCGGATGATATGCTTCAAATGTCAACATGATGGATCCACCATTCGGTACCCATCTATAATTATCTGGATTGTCATGATGCATTTGAGACCATCATGAAGTAAAGACTTTGCTCTGCAAAGACCCAAGTTAATGCAAAACTTTCGGTGTTTTACATTTGGAGGAAGTCGGATAGGCCCCACAACAGTGAAAATATGGCTAGAACTCTAGTTTCAAAACCTAAAACCTGTGTCAAACAGATGGAGATACCTCAGAATGTTTGACAAAGTCTGCCTCCATCGGCTCACATCCAACTTGAGATGGATCACACAAAGGTCTGGAACCTACAGGGCATAGCTGGCACCCAGGAAACTCTCAACTTTTAACCTTCAGTTGACGAAATCTTCAATGAGCTCAGCAGGCAATCCAATGCAAAACTAACAATTCCTTCTAAGGCACGAGAGGTCGGCGTCCCCATCGTTGAACCTCTAATAGATGCAGAAAAAGAGGAAGAGTATGAAGGCTGCATATATATGAACACCTTTGCATTTGAAGATGAACCTACGGTCGCGCCGCAACCTTTAGCACTTACTCTTACACCACATGAAGACCCTCCGGATACAGCCAAAAATTCAGATGAAGAAACTCACTCCGACAACCCAGAATATGCTTTGACGAGCAACAACATTGAACAGGTGGTCGACGAGTTAGCAGAAGCTCGACAAGCATGAAATGTACAATTGCATGGGAAGGGAAAAAGAAAAATGATCATAGATGAGCCGACTGAGGAAGACCAGATAGAATTGTCCAACAGTGCAACAAAAATACTTGAGGATGCAGCTAAAAATAAAGTACCAGTCGACGAGCAGTTTAAGAGATTTCTGGAAGCTAATCAAGCTCGTAGCCGACCACAACCCAGAAAGAAAGTTCAGCTTATGATCGAGGATTTTATTGACTTCACTATAAGTTCACCCCCAATGTCTCTAACTATGGTGATGGAAGACATTGTTTTCTCTACACCTGTAAGTACTCCACTTGCACCTCTAGCATTACCTCAGTTTTCAAATCTTGTACAATCCCTTCCTCTCCCTCTTCGTCAAACGTTTCAAACTTAACAAGACGTGACGCAATTCATAACCAATCTTCCCACTATGTTCCCAGACTGGCGAGATTTAGTGACCAAGAAACCTATCTTCATCGACAATAACCCATCGACTGATTCTACCCCTCTTGGTGCTGACCCAACTAAACAATTGAACCCTCTGAATACTTCAGCACCACAAGCAATTGGTATGCATCATACTCATCTTCACCATAATCTGGACCCCACCAGTCCCATTTTTTCCGAAGAAACTTCACAGTTTATCAGTTTTCCAGTCAACCCATCAGTGGAATCCCATTCACCTCCCTGACCTGTCATCAATCCACCAGAACAGCCCCCAAACCTTGAATTTTTGGATTCAGTCAAACCATTCATACCACAAGTCTTGTCTCCTGTTGTAAGTCTGAAACCGTCTAGCGGCTCCCTTTCCATCCCTCCTCCCCAAGTCGAAGACATACCAACTATTAATGTGTCATTCCCTACCCCTGTGGATGGAACCACTACTCCATTTGAAGTAATTCAAGAACAAGAAGCACCATCTCAAGAAATATTGGAACCAGCAGCACAAATCACTGAAGCAGCAATCGAAGCAACAGAACAAGACAATCAAGCAGTCATCGCAGAAGCACGCCCGACAAATACAACAGTCATACCAAGTAGCTCAATACAAGTTGAACAAAACATTGCCGAAGCACAAGTAGAAGCACAACACTCAGCCGAAGCAACCGAGACACACAAAGACTCAGAACAGCGAGTAGAGCCTGCAAAATCTCAAGGGAAGTCCAAGAAAAAGCAGCATAAAGACAAATAGCGCCAGGATAGAGAGCTTCAGCAACAGCAGCAACATCTGGATCATATCTCTCAGCTGGGTCGATTATCTATACATCTCGACCAATTCGGACCCATCTCGACATACAAGCCACAAGAAGCAACACAAGCAGAGCTCGATTTACTGGATGATGCAATTAATCGAGAGCAATGACATCGACGACTAGAAGCCGAAGACTGCATTCACCGGTTACAGGAGGACCAAAATGTATTTTTGGCTAAGTGTCAGGACTTAGCGCAACAATTCGTCCCTCTTCCAGCTAGCTCAAACACGACTAGCACACTTGATAAAGCTCTTCAGTTATTCCAAATAGTCATGTCGACATTGCACGAGGAACTTATCAGTGACCGACAGGAACATGCCACAGTAACAGCATCCCTGATGTCGGCACAATATGAAGCATTTAATTCAGCATATGATCAGCTCATCCAGTATAATGACCAAGCAGCTACTGTCATTGATGTTCTCCGCAATTGGAAAACACTATTGCAATGTATTCACAGAAATGCGGACGACACGTGACTTGATTGATAAGCTTCATCAACAACGCCGAGTAGCTGACGACACCATCAGCAGAACCATTGAAGATGAAATTGTGATAGAAAATGGGAAATTGGAGAAATTAGAAAAAAGTGAAGACCAGTGGTTGACCCAAGCCTGGAACAACCTCTTGAAAGTGGAACAACTTCAACCAGATATCCAAACCTTGCTTACAGCTGGCAATAAGAAAATTGAGCTATTTGGTCCCGACTTAATTCATCTGCAGGGAAAGACAACAGAGGAAAAGATGACTGATTTATCAAGGCTGACAACACTTACCATTGACATCCAAAACTCCCTGCTCCATTGGGAGGACTTCCAACACCATCTATCCGTCTCGGCTGAAGCAATTGTTCAAGTCTATGAATGACATCAAGCAGCGACCAATTCCAATCATAAATAAACAGTACCATCTACATATATCAATTTTGCACAGTTATTTCACATCTCCTCATTTCTTCGGGTCGAATAAATATTTTGAAGTGGGGGAGATGTTCGAGGAGCCTAGCTCAGCCTATCGACTAGGCCCTCCGCCCGACCATTTGCAATGTAAGTCGACAAGCTGTGTCAACCACTCGGGATATGTCGGTCAGTTGCGCCGACCATACCGTTATATAACTGAATGTGACCAGGAATATTTCATACATATTAATAAGTTAGTATTTCGATTTGCAAGATCCTAAGTTATTTCTCTTCAGTCTTAAAGATTCCTTTTTGAAGATTCTATGCTAAATCAAACTGAAGTCTGATTTTATTATGTCTAATTGCATACAGACTTGACATTATTGTTGTAGGTTAAAATTGAAATAAACAATTTTCATTAAGTGTTGAGTGCTTAGCTTGAATGATTAAAATTCATGGTTTCCAGTATTTACTTCACCTACTTGAACTGGGTCATAACAAATCATGGAAAAGGGTTACAACAACTCTGATTCCAAATAATACTACTTTATTGGTGAAGGACACAAATTATCGCATTGTTTGCTCACTCTCTACTTTTGCTATAAAATCGATCAACTGGGGTTACATACATATCTAAAAGTTATATGTTGATGTTGGTAAAATATTGAATAGCGCTAAGTTTTATTGCCATGATGCTTTCAAGTTAGTTGTTGATATTTAATGAATGATCTTTCCATATCTACTTGCTATATCTATTTGCAATTTGGTGCTACACTTAGTTGATACTTTATTGGTGAATGAATTATTTCCCCTTCGATTGTCTCTTACATTTCCCCTTCATTTCTTTTCGACTACATCATTGTTGTGCGCTATTGAAAATTTATTGTCAAAATGGTTCAAATTGTATTAAATTGTTTACAATGGTCATCATGGTCGACAAAGTATTCAAATATTATTTTTTTAGTCGGAGTTCGAACTTGTCGAACAAGTCACGTAAAAGTACGTGTTAATATTTTTGAGAGACAAGTCGATATTGTTTTGGTCGAAGTTTGACATGTACAAGTGTAAATGCTTTTTGGTCGAAGTTCGATATGTACAAGTTGTAATGTTTTTTGGTCGAAGTTCGACTTATATCTTAGGTCATTATAAATTATGGTCAACATGTACTCGCTGCCTGTGCCTACGTTATTGTTCCTTCTAACTTTCCTATTTTCCTATCGACGTTCATGTTTGCCCCTCAAGGGGAAAATGCTAGTATATTTAATTTGTATTGTTATATGATGGTATTGATTCATTATTGAGTTTTATAGTTCAATTGTTTTTTTTTCCAAGGAAAAAAAGCGTAATTTTATTTCAACAAAGGTGAACAAAATTACATTCAGTATATGCACAAGTGCATCTCTTTTAGAACCATAAGAGTTTACCAGACCGAAGTCTACAGTCATAGGTCTATATATTACCTGTTACAAAAATGTCTGCATAAAGTTCAGCACCAGGGCCAATGCTTCCTGAGTACCATAAGATCATGAAAATATCCCAAAACAGTTCCACAATATTAACACCAGCAACTACAAAAAGGTGGAAAAGTAACCATAGTTGAGTAGTGTTCAGGCAACCAGTATTAGGCCAACAGTATTCAAGGTACGGGTTCTATAAATGGGCGATGATAATATTCATGTACTTGCCCATCCTTGTATTCTTTCACCTTCCAAAGCCCCAAATCCTATTGCAAACCTTCATTGGAGGCCGAGTCCGCCTCCTGGTTGTTTTCCCTATAAACATGTCGACATGTAAAAGAGTCAAATAAGAGCACCATCTCTCTGATGTCCAAAAATAAGTTACTAATTCTAATATCTCTGCATTGTTGAGTCCCATTAATCCAGTTAATGACATTCATAGATTCACCATAGAAGTTGAGGTTTTGACATCCATTCTCTGAGGCAAAGATAAGAAGAAGTTTAAGGCTCATTAGTTCAGCAAAGTTGTTTCCTCCTTCCCCCAGACCCATGACCAAAGTAAAGTAGTGTTTGTTAGATAGAAAGAGTATTTCCCCGCCCCCATAGGTGTTGTTCTGGGTTGCCCCATCAAAGAACCCCCAAGGAACCATTCTGTTGATAACCAGATCCAAAACCTCCCACTGTTTCCTTGCTCTCACATGGTGTGGGAAATCCTAAAGAATACCATAGGAAAGTGTTGTTGTAACAGTCGAAGTACAAATTTTATCAGAGAAAATATAATTGTTACAGGCCAGCCAAATGCCCCAACAAACAAGAAGAGGAAGATATTTCACCATTTGTTGTAGATGTCCAGCATTCCAGTTTTCCCATGCATGTAGGACCAATTTTCCCAACCAGATGCAGTTAATACCAGAAATCCGTGATCATTCATCCTAGACCTCTCTCGTATAAGGACAATGAATAAAAAGATGTGAAATGTTTTCATCAGCGTTCTTATAAAGAATACACCACCCAAATCCCTACTTATTCTTTTTTTGTAGATTGTCCCACATAAGAACTTTATTTTCCAGAATGTTCCACATAAACAATCGGGTTTTTGGTGGCCATTTAATCTTCCAGAGCTTTTTCCACCACTAAACAGGTTCTCTAACGAGGCCCTGTGTGCTGAGGCTGATATAACCTCCTTTCTGAGTGTATCTACCCCCCGGATCCCCTTCCTAGATTAAGTCATCTTCCCTATCCCTTAGCACGATCTGGGACCGAATAAGTTCATTCACATAGTTGGACACAACAACATGATGAACAATCGGGAGGTCCAAGGTATCCACCTCCTTCCACGACTAAAACCACGGCCTGACCTGGATAGGATCGGCCAACTGAGACAGGAAAGTGATACCACATGTCCTTAATGCCATCATCGTTTCCTCCTGCAGTAAGTGATGACTAGAACTACCAAACCACAGGTCCTCCCCCACCCTGAGACTCCTCCCATCACCAAAATTCCAGACCAAATTAGTGCCAATCACCGGAAAAGAAGTGACCACCGCCTTCCAAATGACAGAGCCCCCCGCATGAACCCTCCGAGGGATTTGAACCCAATCCATAACAGAACCCGGGGCAATATATTTCTGAGTAACAATCTTGGTCCACAGATTAGCATTTTTCAGGATCCGCCAACCCCCTTTGGCCTCCAGAGCTTGAGAAAAAAGGAAAATATTCTTTAAGCCCCATCCCCCTAGGGATTTGGGAACAGCAATTCTGTGCCACCAGACCCATGGGGAAACAGTAGTGACTTCTTTACCACTCCACAAGAATCTAAAGCAGATCTTACAAATAGTCTCCAAAATCCCCTTGGGGATCCAGGATAATGACATCCAATAGACCGGGATTGCCTCCAGGACTGCTTTGACCAGCACCAACCGACCAGCCCTAGATAACCACTTATGGCTCCAAACCTTGAGTCTCTTATGTATTTTTTCAAGCAGCCAGTGCCAATCCCGTTTTTTATAGTCATTTGGCTTCAAAGGGAATCCCAAGTATTTAAGGCCATCATCCATCTCAAGGAGTGAGAAAGGGAAAACTCTACTGAACACCCGAATCTCTACATCACTGAGCAAATTGGTGGTAAGAGTGGACTTCCCAACATTGATGTCCATCCCTGTGGCTTTCAGGAAAAGTTCAAAGATGTCCCTCAGAGTAGCAGCATCTCTCTCTGAACCGGTACAAAAAATGAGAACATCATCAATGAACAGTAGATGTGTGATGAAAAGATTGGGAGCCACCTGGATTCCCTTCAAAGTACCCTGTCGCTTAGCGTCCCTCAGATCCCTACTACGTCCTTTAGCAACCAGAAGAAAAAGTAAGGGAGACAGGGGGCAGCCTTGTCTTAGCCCATGTTCAGAATTAAAAAAGGGGTAGGCCACTCCATTAATGAGAAAAGAGAAGGAGACAGTGGTCAAGAAGCTCATCATCCACCTAATGAAACCAATGTCAAAACCCAAATGAGTAAGGAGCATTCGAATATAAATCCAACTTACTTCGTCGTAGGCTTTTGATAGATCAATCTTAAGAATAGCTCCTTTCAATTTTCTGGTTTTGATGCTATGCAGGCCCTCCTGAGCCACACCAATGGCCTCGTGGATCTAACGGCCTTCCAAGAAACCAAATTGTTCATCAGAAATGTTCCTAGACAAAATACACTTCAATCTTCGAGCAATGATTTTGGTCACTACCTTATAAACACAATTACAAAGATAAATAGGCCTGAAGTCATTGAGTGAGGAAGGATTGTCAATCTTAGGAATGAGGGCAATAAAGGTTGAGTTAAAACTGGTCAGGATCCTACCAGTGAGTCAAGTGTCCTCCACCATCTGAAGTAAATCATCCCCCAGAAAATCAAAAAAATCCAAAAGGAATTCAATAGAAAAACCATAAGGTCCCGGGCTCTTATCTTTCTGAAAACTCTGAAGGGAAGCTTTGAGTTCCTCTTCAAAAACTACTTCCATCAAAGCAGCATTATCCTCTTCATCCACAAACCGAGGAAAGAGTTGTGCCACTCTGATAACCTCTGCTACCATGGCCTGATTAGGCACCCTGAAAAGTTCCTGAAAGTGTTCGACCCCCCACCCTGGCCATTCCATCAAAAGTAGAATGTGACTCCCCATTAGCATCTTCCAGACTCCACACAGTATTAGACACCTTCCTTCCTCGAGAAAAGGCATGAAAGAACTTAGTGTTCTCATCCCCAGCTTCAAGCCACGTCGCCCTACTCTTAAGACACCATGTCTCTTCCTTCTCCATCAAAAGAGTATTCCACCTACCTTCCAGTCTCACCAAGAGTTCTTTAGATTCCTGAGATCTCAGTCCACCATCCACTCCCTCATAAATCACAACCAATTCTGATTCAATCTGTTTTAGTTCTCTAACCTCGCGCAATATTTTTTCATGAGCCCATTTTTTAATAGGACCCTTGATCTGCTTGAGATTAGCAGCAAACTGAAAAAAAGTCGAGAGAAGAGCCCGAGGATTGTAGGGTATCCACAAAGAGTGAACCAAAGTAAAAAAGGAGTTATCATTCAGCCAAACCTTGTTGAATTTGAGAGGACCAGGCGGTTTAGGAGGACCAGGCCGAAGTTCAATAAAGATTGGAAAATGATCAGATGCACCCCCGGATCCAACCCATTGATGTAAGAGAAAGAACCTGTCAACCAAATATTTCGAGACCAAAAATCGATCCAACCACTTGGCCACCCTGCTTTCCCCAGTACGGTTGTTTCTCCAGGTAGGTTTGAGCTTGATAAGCTCAATGACAATCAAATTTTTATCAGACGGCCCCAAAGAAAATTCAAATCACCTCCCAGCAGCAAAGAATACCCTTGAACAAGGGGGTTGTTGAGAAGAGCATCCCAGAAGGGGACCCAATTAAGATAAGGACCATACACATTTACCACAGTAAGGACTTCCCCTAAGTCCAGAGCAGAGAAAGACAATCTGAGCATAGATTCCATGCCCCAAATATTGTGGATCTGAACCGGCCTGACATTCCAACCAATAGTCAGGCCTCCAGAGCGCCCTCGAACATCCAGAGTAACAAACATCCATCCACCAAACCAGCTCTCCAAACGAGCCTTAATAGTCTCTCCGCCACCCATATTTTCTTGAAGTAAAATTATATCCGGATGGTCCAGTGCAACTACCCTGCACAACGCTAATCTTTTGAGGGGACTAGACAGACCTTGACAATTGAAGGACATAATCTTCATCACCAACCCTTCTTGTGGGTGCACACCGCTCTAAGCGCCCGTTCAATAGTATATTGTTTACCCTCCAACTGATCCAATTTAGCTTTGGACTGAGCTTTTGAGATTAAATATTTCCGGCCCCTACTTTTACGGGCACAACCTTCCCACACCCCAGTCCCCCAGAGGCAAGTTTGGTAGCAGAGCGAAGGAAATAGCCAGAGTCTGAAGACTCCGTCGGGGAAGGCAGGGATGTAACTTCAATAGGGTCAGGGTCGGGATCCGGAATCAAACAGGGCACCACTTCATCCAAGATAGTAGGGGGGGTTCAATGAGTTTGATATTTTTCGATACAAAAGACGAAGAGATATTCAGGTTTTTCAAAGCCTCCACCCAGTCCAAACTAGCAATAGTAACATGATTCATAACAAAACTAAAAGAGGGGTTAATGGTAGAAGAGGGAGTACCCGCAAAGTGAAAATCTTGAGAATGGCAGAGGTTGGAGGGACCCTCGCTGTCATCCCCGATATGAGCCGGGACCAGTTCCTCCTCCGAAGAAGGTTCAGCCACCTGTTCCTTACCAGAAACCTCCTATTCCTTACCAGATTCCTCTTGTTCCAATGTATTGCATTCAAGCACCATATTCCCAACCGGTGCAGAATTACCCACTCCATCCGCCCACCTTCGTCTACCACCGTTCCTAGTGCAAAGGGGGAGTTTACATTCAGCTGTTGGTGTCCATACACATGGAAACGCCTGCAACGAAAAGGAACATTCTCATAATCAAGTTTCTGCACATAGGAATAGGGACCCCAACTCAAAGTACTGTCTTCAGCAAGACCGTCGTGCACATTCAAACTGACCAAAACTCTCGCGACCTTCCTCTATTTAGTATGTAGAAAGGAATAGTCCCCCTCCAATTAAGAGCCAAGCATATTCCCAATTCCCTTGAAATGACGTTCCGACCATTAATGAAGAGGGAGCCCAGGAAGACTCACCCACAGCAGTACAACATCCAAACGTTCCCTGCTAGCGTCAAACATCGGGTGCCATGGTTTGAGCAGAACAGGGAAATGGTCCCAACTCCAAATCCTATTGAGAACCCGGAGAGCATGTTCAGCTGAAAGCGAACCAATTCCTGGTAAGTTCCGCAATCTCGAGTACAAATCCCAAATGAGCCAGCCAGTGGCCTTTAGTCCACCCAACAATGGTTCGTAGAGAAAAGGACCTGCCCAAAGCTTTCCCCACCAAAGTTTTATTCATCATTTGAATGATTTGGTGCCACTCTATATCTTCACCTAGGGATATTTATACTGAGTGCGGCTTGACTTCAACCTCCTCTTCCGACCACGTTTCCCAAAGAACTCCACCCCATCCGAAGAGCCACCTCCACTGTCATTTGTGCTCGTCCCCGAGCCCGTCTTGGGAGTGGAAAAACCCCTCTGTTCAAGTGCCCCGATAAAATCCGAGACAAAACCCTTCACCGCAACCCCACTATGACTCCCATCAGCTTGAGACTCCGCTGTGACCCCCGGTATGCCCCCACTAGCCGGACAAATTCCAGTCCCCCTCTTCAACCCAACCCCAGTCCTACCGCACCCTTCGAAAGCTTGAGTGACTTGTCCAGAAGACCAGAGCGGGACATCTGCGTCCTCAGGCAAAGACGATTCACCTAAAGCAAAGCCCGTAGGAACCGCTGCCAGAGATGGTGAAGAAACCAGAAAACCCGAGGGGGGAAAACCTAACCCATGTTGGGTGTTGTCACAGTAATTGACAGACACTCCAGATGCCCCATTCCAATGCAAACCACCAACCTCATCCCACACAGTGCCAGGTGTCGATGCCCAGATAACCTAGTTATCATTCTGATCGAACAAGTAATCCAGTTGCTCAAGCTCCATATTCATAAAAATAGTGAAAAAACAATAGCAGGTAAATCTTACCGAAAGCGATAGGAAAATGCGTCGTAATAGTACAAACTTCACCGTCTAGTGCCCCCTTCACAGGGATGGTAAATTCTGTCGTTGTTCCACATGTGCGAACCTACGTCACCCTTCGTCCACCTATGGACTCCAGCCCATGCCTTGGGACTGTAAACCCTGACCGCAGTCAGGCACCAGGGTTCATAGCCTCATTTATAGTTCAATTGTTATTTTCATGTAAATGTGAATTATATTATAGTTTGAGGAAGGGAATTGGATAATTGTTATTGCATTCTATATTAATTTTTCTTGATATATATATTGGCATAAATCTTGATAAATAATTGCATTTTATAGTTCAATTTGTTATCAACATATAAATGCAATTTATATTATAGTTTGTGGAAGGAACATGGATAAATATTATGGAATTTTATATTGTAGTGTTATATAATGATATGAATATTGTTATATTTTTTCCATAGGGAAAAATCATAATATTCATCAAAAGGAATATACATTGTATGGTTCCATAAAAAGAGGGAACTGCTCATACTATAGTTCACAAAAATACTATAATCTCCTGTACTTTTTGTTCCAAAATGGAGGACTGGGAGTCCTCATACTGTGAACTGATTGCCTTTGAAAACATAATATAAAGAGGACTTGTTGACCATACTGTTCAAAAGGATATCCATCATCAACCTCTTCATGCTTTCTGATAATCATATTGATATTCTATATGAATAGACATCGTTTGAATCTCTTATCCTCTCAACACTTTGTTGTAATAGAAAGTGTCGACAATCAAATTGAGAGCTTCGTTGGATAGCTCGTATGCCTTTTGATTCATCTCTCAAAGAAAATGTGTAAGGATATCAATTGGAAAGTTTGAATTAGATTTCGGATTTCTTGCAACACATGATGAAGTCTTTCTATTTCTATAATTTCTTTATTATTGGCCGAGTCGACAACGACCTTTGAGTTAGCCATACTTTGTATTTTAGATCAATATTGTTATATAATTACATTTTATATTTCAAATTATTATTTTCATATGAATGTAATTTATATTTTAGTTCATAAAAGTGGAATTTATCAGTTTTTGCATTTCATCATTAATTTGCTATGTAATTGTATTTTATATATTCAATTGGATATTGTTTTATAATGGTATTCTATACTTGAGATTGTTGTACTTATTTAATTGTAAATTATATTCTAGTCTTGATAAGGGTGCTTTATATATGTTTATAATTACATCCTACATTGGATTTGTTATTATGGTCTTTTATATTTTAGATTATTATTGCGATATAATTGTCTTTTATATTCCAATTGGTGTATAAATGTAATTTATATTCTAGTGTGTGATTATAAAGAGTCATGATATTTTTTATGAATGCATTCTATATATTATATATGTATGTATTTATAAATCGCTAGTTAAACGAGTAAGTTCTAAGAATTTGCTTTCACCCAATGCACTAGATTTAAAGAAAATAAAAATTATCATACTCATTAGCGACGCATACAAAGAAGGTATTACATTTGGTATTATGGCATGATTCAACTCTAGGACCTAATTCTCATTGCATTAGTTGGTGTTATTCTTTCTTTCTCATGTTGTAGTTAATTGAAGTTAATGTGCTTGATTAGAAAACTAATCCATGAATATTTATCCTTACGAAATTCTCAGGTTTGGTTCTTCATTCAGTTAGCCTATCAGGATGGAATCCATGAAAGAAGAGGTAGAAGAGGAAGGGGATCTCGGACACGAGGGGTCAGGATGCACAGCGCACGATCCCCTTCACCGTCTTCACCTCCTCCTTTCCCACCTTGAGCGAGCAGTGATGCTCACATACCCACCGGGACAGTGATCGACATTATGTGTTCATTTCAACAAATGTTTGATGCATTGATCAGTCATTTAGAAAAGGAATATCGAGGTGCTTCAACGTCGACGAATGTATTTCAAC
The DNA here is from genome assembly GCA_027924585.1 of Larix kaempferi. Lineage (NCBI taxonomy): Eukaryota > Viridiplantae > Streptophyta > Pinopsida > Pinales > Pinaceae > Larix > Larix kaempferi. The sequence continues at coordinate 19,943,008 of BSBM01000887.1, forward strand.
CACTTCCACAGGAAAGTGTGTAGTGGGAACTAGAGAAGGTTAAGTTTTCAGAATTTTGGGGTACCTTGGATGGCACTACGGCTGAGGAATGGCTTGAAAACATAACCATGTTAATTTAATTGATAAATTATACTTCCAACATGAATGTGCACATGGCCTTACTACAATTGAAGGGAAGTGCCCTACCGTGGTGGAAAACATTGTTGTCGCAACTTAGAGTTGTGATCGCAAAGGTATATTGGGAACTATTTGTCGAAGAGAATTTCAGGAAGCACTACTTATCCGAAGAGTTCATAAAGAGGCAAATGAATGAATTCAACTCCTTGAGGCAAGGGAACTACTTAGTGCCATAATATGAGCAAATTCTATGGAACTATTGACATTGTGTTGCATTTGAATACCAAAAAGCTATGGTTAAATAAGTTAATTCCAACTACATGTCTACTCCTAGTTGCTTATACACAAGTTCAACCCAAAACAAGGGATGCACATAACCCAAAACATAGATATATCTCAAACACATAGTAAGGAACGATTCTTGGGCATAGAAAAACGGAATTTGAGAGGGGAAGTCGACCACTGGGGAACAAAATGATTCTTCCAACAGGTATACAAGCATTCAAATGGAAAAAACGACCTCTATGAACCCCCAACTCAAAATTCCCTTCCTCCCAGTCATTCTGCAACCCAAAACGCACTTCTTTCGGCTATAAAATGAAGGAAACATAGGGAAAACCATGGAGAAAAACGCCTAGCAAGCCATAGGGACGTGGGAGAGCAAAACTCCTTCACGAATAATGGATTGGGAAGCAAAAATCGTGGATATTTTCTTTCCTGGGAAGAAAAACACGTTTTTCCAAAATGATGGCTTTCCCATACACGAAATTTGGACAGGCATACTCCCCTTTTCCCAAAACAATAACAACCTCAACCACCTCTTGGAAGAATTAAATGATTGGATGCAAAAGCCAACATGGATAGTTAATGGTTCATGGGTTCTCTCATTGACACTTGGCTTGACATTATTGGCTTCAAGGGTTTGAATATTTCCCTCCCTATTCCTTGTAAAAATCATGCCCCCATACTCTTATTGCCTTGCATCGCTAGTTGTGGGTATTTTTATTAAAATACATATTTACATAATATTTATAATTTCCATCATGCCATGCTAGCACACAATCCACCTGCATATATTTTTAATTGCCGATATAAGAACGAAAAATCAATGGCAGGGCCTTGGCTTTGGGATCCTCACCATGATTTTATAATGACATTACATCATTTACATGTTTAATGCAACGGGGTCAAAATCGAGGTATTACATTCCCCTCCCCCTTAAATTAGCGTTATCCTCGGTGCTCTTCAAAATTGAACAAAAATGGATATGCCACTCTCATGGCATCCTCCAGCTCCCATGTAGCCGTGATGTAGCCTCATTAGGACCGTAGTGCTTCCATTGCACCTTCACCTGTCGAATGGCTCGGTTCCGGAGCAATGTTAGCTTCTTGTCTAGGATGCTCAATGGCTCGATTTGGAACTCTCTCTCGGGTTCCACTTAGATCACATCCCAATTAATCACATGGTTAAAATCATGTACATATTTCTTAAGCAATGAAACATGAAAAACATTATGAGCTCTAGTGTTAGCAGGAAATGCAAGTCTATATGCAACTGGCCCTATTCTTTCAAGCATTTCAAATGGTCCACAATACCTGGGTGATAGCTTGTCACAATTCCCAAGCTTCAAGGAACTCTTCCTTGGCCTCACTCTAAGGTAAACATGATCCCCAACACTAAACTCCCTATGCACCATGTGCTTATCTACATAGCTTTTCTGTCTATCTTGGGCTACTTTTAAATTTTTCCTAACCTTTCCAACCTCTTATTCCATTTCCTTAAGCAATTCTGGCCCAAGTACAATTATGTTCACTAGAATATCCCAATTCATTGGTGTCCTGCACTTTCAGCCATACAAATCCTCAAATGGACTCATGCCCAATGATGCTTGTATCCCATTATTATATGCAAACTCTACCACGTGTAAATAATCCTCCCACTTGGATGGTTTGTCCATTACATACATGCAAAGCATGTCTTCAAGCACCTGATTTACTATTTATGTTTTCCCATTTGTTTGAGGATAGTATGTTGTGCTAAAGTTCAGTTGTGTACCCAAATCTGCAAAAATACCTTTCCAAAAATTTGAAGTGAACTTGGTATCCCTGTCAGAAATTATTTCCTTAGGCAATCCATGCAATCTAAAAATTTCCTTCATGAAAATATTTGCAATGGCATTGGTTTTATATGTGGACTTAACTGGTATAAAATGTGATGCCTTTATTAACGTGTCCACCACCACCATGATGGAATCATGTTGTTTTATTTTCATTGGAAAACCTGTAATAAAATACACGAAAATTATCTCCCATTTCCATTTTGGAATTGGCAATGGATGCAATAAACCTGTTGGGTGTTGGTGTTCAACATTCACATGCTGACATTTCATGCATTTATAAATGTATTCAGTGATGTCTTTCTTCATCCCTGGCCAGAAATATTGTTTTATGGTTGTAGCAAAATTGTTTTTTGATATCCTAGGTGACCGGAATATGGAGCTTTATGGATTTCATCCATAACAATCCTCCTCAAGTCTGCCACATTTGGAATATAAATTATATTCATATAAGTAAGAAGTTCATAATCTCTAAATAATACCATTCATATCTCTTTTCAAAGTTCTGTTGTTGCAATTTGTCCTTTATCTGCACATACATTTTGTCTTCAACAATACAGTTAACAATCTGTTGCCTCAAATTTGATTGGCAGGTACTAAGGGCTTCCACATGCATTTCATGTTCTTTTATGTTGAGTGCATCAGTCACCTTATTTTCTTCCCCCTCTATGTGTTTGATCTCAAAATAAAATTTACACATAAATTCCAGCCATCTAGCTTTCCTAGCATTTAATGTTGGCTTCTCAAACAAATATTTCAAACCACAATGGTATGTCCTTAGCTCAAATTTTCTTCCCATTAAGTAGTGCCTCCACATCTTTAAAGCATGCATTATGGCTGCAAGTTATAAGTCATGGGTGGCATAGTTCTTCTCATGTCCCTTCAACTTTCTTGACGCGTAGCATACCACATGGTTGTCTTGCATAAGCACTCCTCCAAGTCCTCAATTGCATGCATTGATACACACCACAAAGTCTTTTTCTGGGTCTACAATTTTCAAAATTGGTGTCGCTCGTGAGAAGATTCTTCAACCGTTGGAAGCTTTCTTCACATTTTGGTGTACATTCAAATTTCATGCCCTTCTTCTGCAAGGAAGTAATTGTATGTGCAACCTTGGAAAATCTTTCAATGAACCTTTTGTAGTAACCAGCAAGTCCCATAAAGGATCTCACATCTGTCATGTTCCTTGGAGTTGGCCAATTCATAATGGCTTCAATCTTCTCAAGGTCCACAGATATTCCTTCCTCTAAGATAATGTGACCCAAATAATGAATTTTATTTTTATAAAAGTCACATTTGCTCAGTTTTGCATACAACTTATGATCCCTTAGCAATTTCAAGGCCATTCTCAAATGTTCTTCATGCTCTTCTTCATTCTTAGAATAGATAAGAATGTCATTTAGAAAAACAAGAACAAACTTGTACAAATGCTTGCTAAAAACACTATTCATGAGACACATGAATGTAGTTGGTGCATTCGTGAGACCAAATGGTACCACCACAAACTCATAGTGCCCATACCTTGTTCTAAAGGTTGTCTTATGAATATGGTTCCTCTTTGATTCTTACCTTATGGTAAGCAGACCTCGAGTCAATCTTTGAAAATACCTTTTCCCCTCTAATTTGATCAAAAAGGTCATCAATTTGAGTTAATGGGTATTTTTTCTTCACAATGACTTTGTTCAACTGGTTGTAGTCAATACATAACCTGATTGTTCCATCTTTCTTTTTCACAAATAGCACAGGTGCTCCCCATGGGGACACATTTGACCTGATATACTCATCCTAAAAGGTGTCTTGGACATTGGTGCAGCTCCCGGCACAAGATCAATTGTAAAATCAATTTCTCTCTTTGGAGGAAGTCTAGGAATCTCATCAGGAAACACATCCTTGAGTTCGTGTAGCACGCGATAGTCCTCCAACTTAGGAGTTCCATTTTTTGTTGTCTCCAAACATGGGTTGCATACAATTGACAACCCTTCCTACAAAAATTCTTTCGTTGCATGGCCGAAATATACCTAACAGAAATCACTTTTGGAATTCCTTTCGCGATCCTTGGGTTTCCTTCTTCATCCAGGCATTCAAAATTATTTCTGTAACAGTCAAGTTTAACTCTATGTGCTTCTAACCAGTACATTCCAATGAGAATATCATAGGAACCAAGTGGCAAAATATTCATATTGGCATAAGTGAATAGTCCATCCATTTTGAATGGACATTTCTCTACCATTTCACTAACTTTTCTCTTGGTTCCAGTGTCTAGTTGAACTAACCATGACTTACTATACTTTAATTTCTTAAAAGCACAAATCTCAACAATTTTAGGAGTGATATAATTGTGAGTAGATCCAAGGTCAATCAAAATAGAAACGGATTTCTTAGCAATATTACCTTCAACTTCAACCACAGTTTATTGATGGTATTCGTGGCGGTCCTCTGGTGTTGCATAGATTCTAGGGATAGTCCTTGCCACTTGACCCACGATTTCAACTCCTTGGATGTTGTGAACTTGCTTTACACTCCCATTCTGATGTGGAAAGTTCCTAAGCATATGGTCCTCTCCACATCCCCAACATTGAAGTGGCTTTCGTGGTTCCTTCGGATCTCTTGGCTTGTCTCTCAGATCATTATAGCTGGCTTAGTCATACCCTGCGGTGGCTTCCTTTGTTGATTTCTGAGATGAGGTTTGAACCCCTTCCCCCTTTGGTCAAACTTCTCGTTTTTCTTGTCCTTCCATGCCTTATATTGGAAATCAGGTTTGCTTTTGTTTTGATCATAACAATACTTGTCCTTTCTCATGGCCTCTCTAGAGTTCGAGATTCATCAAGCTCAATTATGTCTTTATATAACTGAGTTAGTCCACTTAGAAAAAACTGAATTTTCACCTTACCATATCTGATATACTTGACATAATTTAGCAGCTCCAAGAATTTGTTTGCATATTCTTCCATGGTCATTTGCCCCAATTTCAGTTCATGGAATTCTTTGATTTTATCATCGTAGTACCTATCAAAGAGGAACATATGCTTGAAGTAATTCTTGAATTTCTTCCACACAATCTTCCTTTCATTGATTTTCTTCGCTTGCCTAAGGTGATCTCACCATATAGATGCTCTTCCATTTAGATTGAATATGGACAACCTTGCATTCATATTTCTAGAGTAGTCTTGGACTTGGAAATACTTCTTCATCCCAAGAATCCAAGCTTCAGCTTCTTGACCATATTTTACCTCACCATCAAATGTCGGAGGTTTGGCCTTCTTAAATTCCCATGTGAATTATTATTGTAATGCGTCTTCCTCTTATTCATGTGAGATGAAGAGCTTGAACCTTCGATGGATTTTTCAAAGTCAGATGATCCACTAGAAGAGATTTATGGAGTATATGTCATGTCTCTAGAAACTCTTATTGATATATTAGACCACTTGCGGTAATTTCTCCTTGAACTACTCTCACTCTTTTCTGGATTTGTTGAGTGATTCCTAGATTTAATCCTCCTTTGAATGTATGTCAAACTTTGCAGCATAGCTGCATTTAATTGATTATGTTCTTCTTGAGCTTTAATCAACCTCTCATTGTCTTCTCTACAACTTTGTAGTTCCACCCTTAGGCTCCTCATGGTGGCTGCAATATCTGGGGGAGTCTCTTGGTTTCTTCTCCCATTGGATTATGTATCAGCATTCTCAACCTATATGTTCTCTCACATGACATCTGTATCAGGCTCATAGGGATCCTATGCATCATACATGATGCTAATCTTCTTGTCCCAACCAAGACCAAATGTTTTCAACTTGAACTATAGGAAATGCCAAAACTTATCTGTCTCTGATATGACTATGATTTTGCAAAACATGTTCACATAAGACACATTTGTTAGTTGTATTTTACATTCTTAGAAATTATAAAAATTATCTTCTTACATATTAGGGACAACCAATCACCCTTCAAAATTCATAACCCACTCAATTTTTATATTGATTCAAAAATCGCGGTTGAACCCAAGATTTAACTTTGTAGATGATAAAAAATAAAAATGGGGGTCAAGGGCACTTTCCCCGTTGTCATTTTTCGATTTCTGGCACCGGAAAATCTCCGTGGAAATACACCTACAAACTGCCCAATTTCTCTATTTCGGTGGACTTCTCAAAACTTCACCGAAACACTTCATTGACAAACTTTCTCCAGTTTCACTAAAACACATCAGCGGAGTTTCTCCAACTTCTCCGAAACACATCGGCGAACTTCTCCATTTTTTTCCAAACTCTTTCGGTGAACTTCTAGAGTCTTCGTCGAAACGCTTTCGGTGAACTTCTTTATTTTTCACCAAACTCTTTCGGCAAACTTCTTCATTTTTCGCCAAACTCTTTCAACGAACTTCTTCATTTTTTGTTGAAACACTTTTGGTGAACGTATTCATTCTTCACCGAAATGCTTTCGATGAATTTTTCCAAAACTCGCTGATATGCTTATCGGCGAAATTCGTGAAACTCGTCGAAATGTCATCGGCTCAACTTCGTGAAACTCGTCGAAATGTCGTCGATGCAACTCCGCAAAACTCACTGAAATGTTGTTGGCGTAACTCATCTAAGTTTGTTGAAACACGTCAACACAACTCACTGAACTTCATTGAAAGGATATTTCAGAGAACTCTGATTTTTTCGAAACACTTTCGGTGAACTTCACCAATTTTTCCAAAATGCTTTTTCGGCGTACTTCACCAAAACTCGTTGATATGTGTCGGCGGACTTTTCCAATCTTCGCTGAAACTGTAGGTCAGCGAAACTTGTCTAAGTTCATTGAAATATTTCGGTGCAACTCACTTAAATCCGTTGACACACACTTAAGCAAAAACTTAGAAGTAAGTTCCTGATGCAGATGCATAATACAATAAACAGTGGAAGTAAGTTCCATCCACACACACAGATCATTGATACACAAGCTTAATTCTCACAGGAATCAAATTAAAACATTACATAATTGAATACAGGAGAATACTTATCTTGAAATGACGTTGTCCCGATCAACTGGTAATGCAACTGCAATGTTCCACCCAACCATAGGCCAATTGTGCTCATCAATATTTGAACGGAACTACCACCCCCGAGTTGGGCATGATTTCCACAAGGAAAAGGGAACAAGAAACTCACACATAGCCAAGTATATACCACATCTCATCCAAGCCAGTCCACAACTAGGTTTATCAAGCTTCCAAGGCAGTAGAAAAGAAGGAATTGCTAAGCTAGTGAGTTCAACCACAAAGCTCTCAGTACCTCTACAAGATTTAGCTAGCTTGTCACCCACAATACATACACACCCAACACAAGGAAGTATCCCCTTCACTTCTCCACGGTACCTTAGGCCATACCTTCCCTTCTAGTGCTCTTCAGGGTGCGCATAGAAAAGTAGCTAAAGCCCTATCATCTTTGGTGAGGTTACACTTGTCACTAGGTTTATCAAGCCAATTCCAACTGCATGTCTACTCTTGGTTGCTTATACACAAGTTCAAGCCCAAACAAGGGATGCACATAACCCAAACCATAGATATATCTCAAACACACAACAAGGAACAATTGTTGGGCATAGAAAAACGAAATTTGAGAGGGGAAGTTGACCACTGAAGAACAAAATGATTTTTCCAACAGGTATACAAGCATTCAAATCAGGGAAATTTTTAGGGGCGAAATTTAGCCAATTGGCTATTTTTGGGGCTTTTTTTCAAAAAACAAATTCGCTATTTGGTCATTTTTTACCTCCAATATCGCCTATATTTATATAAATTATGTTTTTTCAGCATAATATTCGCCAAAATTTACAAGTTTCAGTAGTAAATCGTATGTTTCATATTTAATATTCACCTACCAATCTATATATTTGGTTTTTTCAATCCAAAATAATCGCCTAGAATACTATACTTAAGTATACTTTTATAATCCTTAAAAAATACCCTGATTCAAATGGAAAAATGACCTCTATGAAAACCCAACTCGAAATTCCCTTCCTCTCAGTCATTCTGCAACCCAAAACGCACTTCTTTCAGCTAGAAAATGAAGGAAACGCGGGGAAAAACATGGAGAAAAATTCCCAGCAATCCATAGGGATGTGGGAGAGCAAAACTCCTTCATGAATGATGGATTGGGAAGCAAAAATCGTAGATATTTTCTTGCCCCAGAATAAAAACATGTTTTCCAAAATGATGGCTTTCCCATACATGAAATTTCCCAACTCTATGGACCCCCAACTCGAAATTCCCTTCCTCTTGGTCATTCTACAACCCAAAACACACTTCTTTCAGCTAGAAAATGAAAGAAACGCAGGGAAAAGCATGGAGAAAAACGCCTAGCAATCCATAGGGACGTGGGAGAGAAAAAACCCTTCATGAATAATGGATTGGGAAGCAAAAATCGTAGATATTTTCTTGCCCAGGAAGAAAAGCATGTTTTTTCCAAAATGATGGCTTGCCCATACATGAAATTTGGACAACCATACTCCCCATTCTCAAAACAATAACTACCTCAACCACCTCTTGGAAGAATTAAATGATTGGGTGCAAAAGTCAACATGGGTAGTTAATAATTCATGGGTTCTTTCATTGACACTTGGCTTGACATTATTGGCTTCAAGGGTTTGAATATTTCCCTCCCTATTCCTTGTAAAAATCATGCCCCCATAATGTTGTTGCCTTGCATAGCTAGTTGTGGGTTTTTTTATTAAAATACACATTTATATCATATTTATAATTTCCATCATGCCATGCTAGCATGCAATCCACCTGCATAGATTTTTAATTGCCGATATAAGAATGATAAACCGATGGCAAAGCCTTCGCCTTGGACTCCTCACCATGATTTTATAACGATATTACATCATTTACATGTTTAATGCAATGGGATCAAAATCGGGATATTACAACACTGCTAGCAAGCATTTAAGCAACTATTGACGACACCTCCAGTATTGAAGGTACTGGATATGGATCAGGACTTTTTGGCTTGTACAGATGCTTTGAAGGAAGGTCAAGGAGGCATGTTGATGTAGGAAGGTAGTTTGATTTCCTATGCTTGTATTCGTAGTCTATGCATTACATGTAGCATCCCAAGAGTTTTTACTCCTATGTAAATAAATAAATAAACTTGGATGTAATTATGTTTTAAGACTTGGACCTATGAATAATGCAAGGCATCATGGACAAATAACACTTTATGAGATTAAAGTGATGATTTATTTTTAAATATTCTACCTACTTGCTATGGGACAACTTGTTGAAAGAGAGACCAATCTTACTATGGAATTAGGACTTGAGTGAGTAATTAAATTTTAATAAGAGAAAAGATAAAGAAGATGAGAGAAATAATAATTTTGGATTTCAAGAATTGTGAGGAAATAAAATAAACCCTAATTACTCCTCCTTCAAAGCAAGAAAATATAAAAAGGGAAAGAAAGAAAGGTGGAGGTTTCTCTTACTTATTTTTCCCTTGAGTATTTTTCTAAGCTGCTAACATTTCCAAAAAGAGAAAAGAAATCCATTCTTGAAAAATGGATAAAGAAGATGAAAATGAATGGTAGATAAGGGAGATTGAAGAGGCAAATATGCCCATTGCCACAGTACAGGTCCAACTTGGTTTCCTATTGAGCACTCAGTGTTTTTGGTCAAATTTGAAATGTGCATTCCTTGAGAAAGAAGAAAAGAATTGCAGGAACCAAAGAACTTATTAAAGAGATCCTATTGGAAAGTCTACTTAAGGAAGATTTCACACCAAACATCCCTAGGTTCTAGTTTCTTAATAAGCTTGGTCTGGCTCGAGGGTGATCTCTGCACAAGTTGAGAGGTTATGAACTGCTGCAGAAATCTATGGTAGGGTGGAACGGGATTGTTCCATAGCAAGTTGGCAGAGAAGTTCAGATAAGTTATTTAAGTTTATGTTCTTAGTTTATTTATTTATGAATCTTTTTATAAATGGTTGGTTGATCTAGGGTTTAGTATAAATTATTATTATTCTTTTTATTTCCGAGTTAATGGCCTTACTCGGGACTATTAATAGTATTTATTTTTCAAGAAAGTAATTGTGTTGTAATATTAGATTTTGATACAAGTATGAGATTAACAAAAATGGTTAAGTTAGCTTTGTTTATGTTGATTATGACCAAATAATTATGTTTAGTTTCCTGTCTTGTTATTACAGTAGAACTAATCTCCTAGACTTGTTTGAAATTGGTAAACAGTTAACCTATTATCAAGAAGAGTAATTATGTTCTGACTATTTATATTGTTCTTAGAAACATATGACTGTTCTTTATTGAAAATCAGACCAAAATCCATTTTATAGTTAAACATGGCATTCATTAGCAATAATACTTTATTTATAATTATTAATATTATAAATAATAGTAATTACTTGATATGGAGAAATCTCCTATGATAATCCCAAGGGTTAAACCCTTGGCATGGCCATTAAACCCTATGTTCATGGGTGGGATATACCTTATAAACAAGTAAGAGTATAAAATATACAAGAAAACAAACTTAACATACTAGCTCCCTCATGGGGTTGTATAACCATATAATAAGACCATAATACATTGAAAAACAAGTCAAGCCAAACGAATTGATGTGGAGCAACCCAAAGCTAATGTATATTATAAATATCCTTATGTGGGGAGGTCGAAACTACTCAAGACAACACTTTATACATAAAAGAAATAATGAAAACATGAACAGAGTATGAATGGGCTCGATATTATGCAAGAAAGCCATCGAAACTCACATTTATAAGCATCACTGTAATAATATCACAAAGAAGGGATAAAAACATGGCTACAGGATTACATAAGCAAACGATACCATAACAATACCAATGGAAGTGATCGATATCATTTATAAAAACTCATACAATAATACATAAACCTTAAAGGAATATTAAACAAATATATGCATGCAATGGCTAAGGTCATTTGAGGGCCATGATTGTTTTAACAAATATACAGGAGCAGAGTAAACAAGAAAACTGAGAAACATAAGTTAAGATCAATTCGATCTACCCTAAATTACTAAAGAGGCTCGGCTTGCGAAGAGCTAGGCGAGCATAATGAGTTAGGGCCTTTAATATGATCCTAAATATGAAACAGAACGAGCCTATAAGGCATAAACGAGATCACATGCTCAGTCATCATATAATATATATGAAAGATAAATGCAAAAACAAACCCTCCATCGAAAATAAGGTATGAATGCAGTGTAATATAAATATACATAAATCATGTTCGTGAATAACTTGTGATATGAGGAGTTTCACATATGAAACCTAACGATCCACCGGCTCAAAGACAAATAACAATGACACTGTAAATAAGGAGTTTGTATGCAACGTTTTAAGAGAATGGTGGCTAACAAGTTATACAACTTGACGAGAACTCGACATTGTTCTCGTTTTTTTTATAGTCAATTTTAGTAGTTGTTTTTGCCTCCGTTTCAGAAAGTGTGTATACTGGTAGCATCATTTTTCATTTTGAACCATTTTTTGTGATTTTGAAATTTCTTGATCATAAGAAAACTATAACTTTTATTTACAATGACGTTTTTTCAAAGTTTACAAAACAAACTACATTTAGTAGCTAGTTATAATGAAAAAATACACACTTCTTTGAATTTTTTAACTTTTAGAAACCTTTTAGAATGAAATATATATATATTTTTGAAGTTTTTTTTAATAAATTTGCTCCTAAATAAATTATTTTATGAGCAAATTTGTGAAAAAAAAATGAAAAAAAAAAAAGTCATTTAAATGTTTTTTTATGCATTTTAAGTCTTTTCTATGTATATAACTAAAGAATTTTTTTATGTTTTTTTAATTTGAAAAAACACTCAAAACAAAAAAAAATTAAATACAACAAATTTCAAAATTTCAAAAAAATAAAATCCTAAATTTATAACTAAATTTTAAAAAAAAATCAAAACTATTGAAAAAATTTAAAATACAAAACATATATAAAAAAATTTATATTTGAAAAAAAAAATTATTAAAAAAAAAAAAAACTACCCATACCTCTCCTACCCCAACCCCTCCCTCCTCGCCTCTCCCCCCTCCCCTCTCCTCCCTCTCCCCCCTCCCCTCTTCCCCCTTCCTTGCACCCCCGCGCCCACGCGCCCTCCCCTCTCCCCCCTTCCCTACACCTGCACCCTCCCCCTCCCCCTCCCCGGCCCCCTCCCAGTCACCCGCGTGCTACCCAGCCAGCCCTCCCACAGGCGGCGCAATTCTAAGAATCGCACTGCCATGTAGAAGCAACACTTGGGCGGAAGAAGGAGCGGCGTCACTCCTTCCACCCAAGCGTCGCCTCTACACGGCGGCACGATTCTCGGAATCGGGTCGCTCGTGGGAGGGATGGCTGAGCAGCACGCGGGTGACAGGGAGGGGGAGGGGGGAGGGCGCGTGGGTGGAGGGAAGGGGGGAGAGAGAGGGGAGCGTGGGGGTGGAGGGAAGGGGGGAGATAGAGGGGAGGGGGAAGGGGAGGTACAGGCGAGTTAAGGTAGGTTTTGGTTTTTGTTTTTTTTTAAATATTTTTTTTTTAGTTTTTTAAAATTTTTTTTTTTTTTTAGTTTAAAATTTTTATAATGTTTAAAATTTTATTTTTTTAGCTTTATTATTTTAAGTTTTTTTTCAATTGTTTTAATTAAATCTTCTTGTAGATGTTTTTTTTAAATTTGTTTATTTTGAAAAAATTTAAGAAAAATAAAAATAAATAGAATTTGATTTGTAATTTTTTTTTAAATGTTAATTTTGGTTCTTAATTTTTATTTTTATTTTTACATTTTTCTTTAATATTTTATTAAATTTTTAAATTTTTTGTTTTATAGGTTTTCTTGTAAGGTTCTAATTTTTTTTTTTGAATTTTTTTAATAAATTTTGCAGTCTTTAATTTTTCGTATTTTTGAAATTTGTTTTTTTTAATTTTAGGAGATTCACTTTTCAATATGAGATTTGGTTTAAGGTTTTTATTACAACAATATCACCCATGGTTCATTTTGAGGTTATTTTTGGTTGTTTTTTATGCAAATATAAGAATTTTTATAACTCGAGTTCTCGTTCTTTATAAATAGTTGTCGTTTTAGAGTGTATTGCATTTCCTCTTTCTCCCTTGTGCCCCCAAATATCATAATTTCTATATTTTATGGTTTAATCTATAGTTTTATTATGAATAATATCATAAATCATTTTATTTTATATGAAAAGTGTGGTGAAGTAATTTCTTGAATTGAAAAATCTACATGCACATGGAATTCAATATTCTGATCAAGATATTTTTTTAATTGGATGGTTCAACCCTAAGTGATGGGATCGGCACCCTCGAAGCCCTCGATCTGGCTGCGTGAGCGCACGAGCAGAGTGCCTGCGGGCTCCTCCTACACAGGCTTCCCTCCAAGCACAGCCATGGATCCTCCCTCGACTTCTCAGGAGGACAAAAGGCGGATCCTGGATGCCGCTTTCTGCTCTCTGGTCACTTCTACGCCCCCTCCGAAGTTGGACTCTTCCGACGCTAGCTTCATCAAAAGAGCAGTTGCTCCTCGAATTCAGATCTTATCGGCAGCTTCAAAATTGAAAGCCCTCGCTCTGAGTGAGCGAGGTTTGATTGGACAGTTCACCGGAATCTGGCCCTCTCCGAAAACTATGGAGGTCTGGATTACCAAGAATTGGATGCCTCTAATAACCGGGGATTTGCAGCACTACTTCTGTGGCAAGGGCTTCTTTACTTTTTTGTTCGAAAATAAAGCAGTTCGGGATCTGATCTTCCGAAGCGGCCCGTACTTCATGGGACCTCGCGGCTTGTACTTAAACAGATGGAGTTTATCTTTTGACCAAGAGAGAGATGTGCCCTCCACGGTTCCAGTCTGGGTAAGGCTACCCCATTTGCCACTACACTGCTGGAATGACGAAACCCTGCAAGCTATCGACAACTCTCTCGGCAAGTATATCGACAAAGCTGAACCAAAAGGGGCCTTGTTCTCATGCGCAAGAATCTGCATGGAAGTAGATCTGGAAAAAGGCTTACCGGAGGAAGTTGATATATACATGGATGGATGGGAGCACATGCAGAAAGTAGACTACGAGCAATTGCCATTTAAATGCAAGAAATGCCATGAATACAGACACTTTGTCAAAAATTTCCCTAAGACGGCACTAGAAGCCCCGGAAAAAATACAAGAAAAAGGCTGGCAGCATATCAAAAGAGGAAGGAAAACAACTCCAGCAGCACACCCACCGAAGGGGCCACAAGAAAGAAATAGCAAAGAAAACACTCAAGAGGTTAGGGAAGACTCAAACAGCAATAGATTTCAGAATCTGCCATTAGAAGATGGAGAAATTCCCATTATGGAAGCAACTTCAATTGAGAAAGACACAGAAGAAATCCCAATTCCAGCTGGCATATCTCCCTCATCCCACAGAGAGGAGTTAATTGGTGAAGACATGGGAGGATCCAATACTCCTGGAAGTTCGTGGGATGATAAGGTAAGAACCAATTTTGTTCCGCTCTCTTCGACTCCGGACAACACTCTCAACGCAGAATCCTCAAAGGAGACTGATGTGGTGCAACAGCCTAACACCAGAGGAAGGAGATCGCAAGGTACTACAGAGAATTGGAAGCAGAAAGAGAGATCGAGATGGGAAAACAAAAAAGCTTGGAGGAAATGAAATTGCTTCAGAATAGAAAATCTCAAAGCGGTGTTAAACCCGATGGTAGATCCCAGGCAAGATCTAACTAGGTAAAGAAGTAATGAGAGTTGTCTCTTGGAATTGCAGGGGTCTCGGCTGATTGAACAAAGTAGAAGCAATCAAGGATATGATAAATTCTGAAAAAACTGATCTTATGCTAATCCAAGAGACTAAAATGTCGGACGTGGAGGTCTTGTCTCTCTCACGATCCCTCTAGAAGAACTATAATGGCAAAGCCCTTAGTTCCCAAGGAGCATCCAGGGGAATTGCTACACTAATCTCTCACAATTTCAATTTAATATCCACCATTGAAAACCATTACTAGATGCTAACTGAAATACAGAAGAAAGCTAGTAACAACCTCATCTACATTTGCAATGTCTACGGTCCCACTCATTACAAGGACAATACCAAGTTCTGGGATGATCTCATCAATCTAAAAGAGGATATGAGAAGAAAAAATCTCATAGTTGCCGGAGATTTTAATGTAACAAAATCACATCTGGAGAAGCGTGGAGGCAGTGATGTTCGCGATCCCTTTGGAGAAAAGCTAGAAGACCTTATTGCAGAGCTGGACCTAATGGATATACCATTAAAAAATGTTAAATACACGTCGAACAACAAAATATGTGGAGCTAGACACATCGCGGCCAAGCTAGATGTTTCTGGTAAGCTCTTCTTTCTTTAACTTCGATCTCATAGCCTGTTCGCAAGCACTATCCTCCGTGGCTTCTGATCACAAGCCTATTATTTTAAACCTCACCTCTCCTGAAAACTACAGCCCCATACCATTCCGTTCTAACTCTCTGTGGCTACAAGATCCCGGTTTCTTTGACATTGTCCATTCAGCATGGAACATAAGCGTTATTGGATCTCCCAGCTTCGTGTGGGAGTCCAAGCTAAGAACAGTCAAACTAGCGCTAAAAAGATGGGCTAAATTATCATATAAAGATCCTTGTCAGATTAAAACTGAGCTTCAATCGGACATGGCCACTCTTCAACGCAGAATGGAGGTAGAGGAGATGATGCCTTCCTCTCTCACCCACGAAAAAGACTTAAATCTGAAAATTCTTGTAACGGCTAAGAAAAAAGAAGAAATCTGGAGAGTCAAGTCCAGACAGATGTGGCTCAAGGGAGGTGATAGTAATACTAAATACTTTCACAATCAAGTTAAGGTTCGCCGCAGTAAGAATGTTATTAAGGAGCTTAAAAATCAAAATGGTGAGAAGATAAGCGGGCAGGAAGATTTGAAGCTCCATATCTTCAACCATTTCAGTGAACTCTTCAAAGATAGTGGAGAAACAGATCCAGAAGCACAAGAGGATCTTCTCTCCAACATTCCTACTCTTGTCACAGAAAACGAAGAAAGAGAGCTTTCCAAGCCGATCTTGGAACATGAAATTGTAAACGCCATATGGTCCCTCCATGCTGACAAAGCGCCAGGCCCAGATGGGTTTACCATCAATTTTTATAGGGCAACATGGGATATAATTAAAGAGGATCTGAAACGTATGCTCAACTAGACCAGGAAAAAGACAAAATAGGAGGGTCCACCAATTCCTCCTTCCTTGCCTTAATCCCTAAAGAGAATATCCCTAGCTCCATCAATCGTTTTTGTCCAATCTCTCTTTTCAACACCTCCTACAAAATTCTATCTAAGATTCTCGCAACCAGAATGAAAAAAGTCATGGGACAGCTCATCTCAGAATCTCAGGGGGGTTTCATTGCTGGTCGCCAAATCCTTGACAATATCATTATTGTTCAAGAGACAATACACTCCAACATAGAAAAAAGGCATCAAGGTATGGCAGTCAAGCTTGATATGGCCAATGCATTCGACAGGGTTAATCACCACTTTCTCTTCGAAATTATGTCCAAGTTTGGATTCTCAAGAAGATTTTTTTGTTGGGTCAAAGCGTGTATAAGTAGCCCTTGGATAGCCCCCCTAGTTAATGGCAGGTACACGAACTTTTTCCAAGCCTCAAGAGGACTGCGCCAAGGGTGTCCAATGTCCCCTTTTCTTTATCTCTTAGTTGTTGATTCAATGAGCAAGAAACTTCATCTCCTACAAGAAATGGGGGAACTAAGAGGCCTCAACATAGTAGAGGGGGAAAATCTGTCAACCTTGCTCAATTCGTTGATGACACTATCTTACTTGGGGGAGCCTCATCTATCATAGCAGACAGATTCAACAAAGTTCTCTCTACTTTCCTTTCAGCTTCCGATGGCAAAATTAATACAACCAAGTCCAAGGTATACGGCTGGAACTGCAATCCAGGGGTGCTAGCAAATATCGCACGAACCTTTGGTTTCGAAGGAATCGCAGAATGGAATTCATTTAACTATCTAGGTATTCCTATTTTTAAAGGGAAAAAAGAGTAGCAGATTGGAAAGGTTTGATTGACAAAATAAAAAATAAAATAAATTCTTGGGGATCTCAATGGCTCAATCCCGCTGGCAGATTGGTTCTTATAAACTCCATCCTCTCTGTGTATCCCCTTTACATTTTCTCAATCTCCCTATCCCCCAAAACGGTCACGAAAGAGATCACTAAAGAGCTCAGAAAATTCTTATGGCAAGGCGGGAAGTCTAATAACTCAAAAAAGTTTCACCTGATCAATTGGGACACGGTGTGCAGACCCAAATTGTATGGCGGGGCAGGGATCAAAGACCCAGCGACCATGAACCTAGCCCTTGGTGCTAAAATTTTGTGGAGAGTCATTTCTGGAAAGAAGGCGTGGTGGAAAGAAATCCTCCACAGAAAATATATGTCTGGCAGCAGAAGACGTTGTGTGGATAACATTGACCAAGGTAGAAGAGGCTCCTCTATATGGAACTTGTGTAAGAGGGAAGCCTTCATAATTCAAAGTCGTCTGTTTTGGATCCCTGGTAATGGAAATCAAGTCATTTTCTAGAAAGATAACATTGGTGCAAATTCAGCTGGAAATTTCTTGCGCAAATTTCAGGATTTAAAAGAATGGATGGATCAAGCCAACATCCATACATTGTACGATCTATCCTCATGGTCCAATAGGGGAAGATGGGATGGATGGATTGAATTGAATCTTTAGGAGCACCTTTTGCATGACTATAATGATCTTCTATCTTTATTTCATGGCTCTCTTCCCGTTTATAAAAATCTGAGGGATAAACATGGATGGGGTAAAGCAGGGACTTACTCGGTTAAAGAGGGTTATAGCTACATGGATGCTCTTAACAATCAACGCACCAAGGAGACTAAGTGGAACAGCGTTTGGGGCAAGGAGGGTCTTCCAAAAATAAACATTTTCTATTGGACCCTTGCACACAGGAAAACTTTAACTATTGAGAACCTTAAAAGAAGAGGAATCGAAGGTCCAGACAAATGTATTTTATGCAAGGAAGCCGATGAAACAATTGACCACCTCTTCCTAGAGTGCAAATTCTCGCAGGAGGTTTGGCACCGTGCTTTCCGAGATATTCAACCAAACCTGATCCTTCCAACAAATGGGAATGATTTGTTTGCACGCTGGCACGATTACTATCACTGTTCATTGTCTAGAAAGCCGGATTTCAAAAAAGCATGGGTCGCTTTTCCCAAGTTCATCTGTTGGAAGCTATGGACTGCCAGGAACCATGAGATCTTTGAAGACATCAGCACCACTGAAAAGTCCTATATTATGCAAAAGCACTCTGGATTGACTCTCTTTCCACGAGAGGTATGAAAAATATTAGTAAAGAGCCCTTAAATGTGGAAGAAAAAATTTGGGTGGGAGATCTTCTAACCTCCACCCACTCATCTCGCTCGATTCATCCCCCCAAGAAGGAGACTTCCCAAGCTTGGCACATCAGAAAGAAGCCGGAGGATCTCTAGCTATGGATCAAGAACAGTGGCTGCCATACTCTGTTCTTTGACGGTGCTTCGAAATGTAACCCCGAGCTGGAAAGGGCAGGTGGATTCCTCCTAAACCCCGAGGGAAACAAGGTGAAATACTTTGGATGGGGAATTGGAAGGAGAATCAACAATGATGCGGAGTGGCTTGCCTTGATCAAAGGAATGGAAATAGCAAAGAAAGAAGAAATCAAGGACCTGGTGGCCCTGGGAGACTCTATGTTGGTAATTCGGGAAGCCAGAAGTTTGGCCAAAAACCGCAAGAATCCCGTCTCCAAGCTCCATCATATTTTCAACTACCTGGTCAAAGACTTCAACTTCATCAACTTCCTTCACATTTTGAGGAACAACAATCAGCAAGCAGATTTCATGGCCAATACAGGCGCAGGTATGAACTATGGATGCTTGACCAGCAATGGTCAAGATCTTGGCACAAATTGGGTTCCATAATCCTCCTCTCAGTGGCATGGATAGATTCTCCCTTCATCTTGCTCGGTGGCAGAAGTAATATCAAATTTGGGCAACAAAATCCTGGTTCACCAATAAAGATGATTATAGTTGATCTGAGCATTTCCATGCTGCAAGGTATGAGAATTATCAACCACTGAACATAAAACTTTTTAAGCAATGGGCAGTTGGGTAGAGTAAGGAATCCTATGGCAACAATGCTTCATGTTCGAACTCGTAGAACTGATATAAGGCAGAATTGGGTGCAGCCAGCAGGTGTTTGATCAGTTCTGGATATCTTGAAATTGACTGGTCTTGGAAGCTCCGGTTAAATAGCTTAGAGGAGTGAACTTTGAACTTTATAACTAATTTAAAAAAATAAAAATAAACAATTATAACTCCACCATTCGTTTTCAATGGTTGAATTCGCATTAGCTATTGCATGTCGAAAGAAATTTTTGATTGCAAGAAGATCATGAGAACGACAGTCCCAACACAGAGGAGCATTGCAGTCCATCAAGAGTTGATGTAAGACATGTCAGAAAGAGTTCTCTGTTAATGTATTGTTCATCAGTTTTGTTTTGGAAGATTAGGTTATTTCTTTAGTTCAAGTTGTTCTTCATAGACTGGAAAGAACAAAGCTATTCAAGGCAGCTCTCAGTTTTTGGGACCAGTCTTCCCTTTCGATTGTAACCTCGTTCATCTTTTCTTTTTATATAAAAGCTACTTATCTGTTATTGTTAAAAAAAAGTAATTTCTTGAATAATTTGTGTTTAACTCAATGCTAGATTTATATAGTGTTACTAAGACATTTAATAAATACAATTTTAAATTATGATACAATGAGATAATAATGCCATTTTTTGAAAAAGTGTGCTACCGGTAGTATTAGTTTTCAATTTAGGACTTGATTTTAAGGTTTTTGTAAACAACAATTAGGATTGTTTGGGTCTATGTCTATATTTTTAACCAAAAAAAAAAGTGATGCTGCCGGTAACACCACTTTTTGATTTGGTGTTGTTTTTTGGTGTTTTTATGCAAAATTATGAGTTTTGATCGCTAAAGTTCTCGTTTTGAGTATAAAGTTCTCGTCAAGTTGTATAACATGTTGGCTATGTTTGTGACTGAAGATAGACGATTTTGGGGCTTCGCATTTATGCCCAAGATTAAAAGAAAACCAACCAAAACCTCCATGGGATAAGAAATTTGAATGACAAACAAAACGCCGAGAAATGAAGCTATAAACAAGAACCTGCGAATAACACACACTCCATGTAAAATAATAATGTACACGCAGAGCCATGTAATGGGAGGAAAATACCAGTCCCATACTTTAATAAGTGTGGAAATCCATCTCAGACCAAACAAGTCTTACAATAGAAAAGGGCCATAAATACCCTTAAGAGATTTACATACAGGGCAACGCTTACAGGGCTCTGTATCGAGCTAATCCTCAAAGAAAATAAAAAACAAGAACATTCTGCAAGTGGCTAAGAAATCCTTCGACACCCCTCCATGGAGCTTGAGCCGAGGAAGGAGGCTTACCCAGGAAGAGTTCCCTTCTACTTCCTCGAGCAAGAACACCTCCACGCCTAATATTGGATGTGGTTAACTACAGGGAAAAGAGATGATGCATTAGTATTTGTATTGATCCTCAAACGAAATAATAATAAACGAAGTTCAACTAGAGATTTAAACTATGTGCATTACCTTTTAACGAGGGCGTGGTTGAGTTATGGAAGCCCACGAAGCTCTGGTTGCAATAATAATGTTGGGATTTAAACACCATGAACACGAAGCGTCACAAATAGTCGATAGTGACTCTCATTGGGAGATCTGAGCAGTGTATGGCGATCATACTCGAGCAAGATCTCAGAACCTTCTATGGTAGTCCAGGGCAGAGCCTAAACCCTAATGAAAACAAATGAAGCTTCGAGACAAACTTTCCAAGGAAGAAACCCTTCCTTGCATCACTTACGATGCCAGTACAAGTATTTAAGAGCCACTACAAGCTGGAGGCCACTTGCATGCAAGGTACACGTTTCCGAACAGACTATTATCTGGCATGATATTAATGTAGACGTTAATATGGGAGGATGCATGAATCAAGACTTGACCTCGTTGAACTTCTGGTTGATAATATTAGAGAAGAAAACCTGCAAGTTAATCCATATAATTTCCTGCTAATTAAAACATGCGAGCACATAGTTCTACATAATCCAACCCTCACATGGCGCATAGGATAAAAGACAACCAAAACGCCCCGCTTTTCTGGCGATTTGGGTTCAAAATCGGTTAAAATTTTTGTTGGAAATTGCTATTTCGCATTTTTGTAATTTCAGCAATTGGGATTGCATGTTCTAAACTAATTGCCCAATTTTAAAACTACTCAAATCATCGAAATTGCTATATGAGCACTCCAAATTTTGATTTTGGAAAGAATTCCTCTATCAAATTCCGAGAAGTCGGAAGCATTTTAGTTAACCCTTATACAGCTCCCTCACATGGCATCGTAGCCGCCAAAAGGATTAAAAACAAATGATTGCAAAAGAAATATAAAAGTATCTCAAGCCTACGATATAGTGGTATGGCAAATCAATCAAGCATGAAAGGAACTATGAATAAACATTAAACCAATACGAATCAATCCATTTGCTTGTGGGGTGGCCACAAGACCACACTAAGTTTTAAACCATAAAAGGAAGGGATAAGAAAATCAAACAATATACACTTAATATATATAGCAAGAAATCCCATCATGCTATGGCATTCAGGTTAATGCTAGCTATGCTAGTATATGTTACAACACGTTATAATTGCTACTAGACCGCTTCCAAAGTGAACTATTAAAATAGTTTAAGCATCTGAAGGCTTCTTAAGCTACGTTAAGAGCATAAGTACATGCCTTATCCTTGGGATTGAGATGGTATCCTAGAACATAAAAGGGTCTAAAATAAGATATAAATAATACAAAGTTTTTAATACAAAGGATGCTAGGTACTCAATAGGAGCTTAAAGATTATAGAGATAATGAATCTCCATAATACTTATAAATACTTAAGCTCCAAGAGCATCAATAAATATGAGAATCCTGAAGGAGTTTACCTTCAAACAAGGACAGTTGCAGAATAAAATCTGTCCGGGACGGGGTCCTATCTATGATCATATCTTTGAACATTACATGAATATGATAGACAAAATTTAAATATTGAATATATGTTATATAAAAAAAAGAAAATTTTATGTTTAATTAGGAGTAATTATTTGAGTTGTTACATTACAAGTTTGCAAGTATTACTTGGTTGGGTAGAAATTTGAGTTAAAAATGGACCATCATGGCTTGCAGTATATTTTCACGTAGAGCAACCTAAATGCAAGGAAAAGAAGTTGGCCAAAATTGATGAGAGAGTACAATTTTGATATAACATACATCAAAGAGACAATGATCAAGGTGGCAAATGCCCTGAGTCAAAGGCCTCACATCTTCTAAGTGTTGTAGCTAAAGATGAATTTGTGTGAGAAGATATTGAAGTTGAAACTAGACCAGAGTTGGTACAAGGAAGTCAAAACTGAGTTAGAGGATGAAGTAATAAAAGTTCCAAAGTGTGAAGGTTACACGCTTGAAGCAGATGAGTTTTTAAGATACAACCAAAGGATCTATGTCCTAGCAAACAATGAAGCTTGAAATTTTATTTTGTTTGAAGTTCATAGAGTGGCATAGATGGCACATATGTGTGTTAAGAGATGTGCGCGGACCTAAATCCATCTTTCTTATAGAGTGGAATGAATATGGATTTGATTTGCTACATAGCTACATGTCTAGAATGTCAGCTGGTGAAAGCTAAGCATCGTCATCCAGTGCGGTTATTACAAACTCACGTCGTCCCAGAGTCAAAATGGGATGTGATATTGATGAACTTCATAGTTGGAATGCCGATGACCTCTAGCAGACATGACTCATTTATTGTCGTGGTGGATACATTGACCAAGAGCCACTACATAATGGGGTCCCCACACTCAACGTGAAGGTTTTTAGTGTCAAAAAGGGTTCATGTTAAATGTCGTCTAAACATCGTTACAATGACGTCGCTTAAGCGACATTAAGGACTTTTTCTTTCTCAACATCAACATCTTCTAAAAAATGTCAATTAAACATTGGCCAAAGCATCAACTAAACGTCGATAAATGTCCAAAAAGAGACATGTGCAAAGTAGATGTAACGTCGGTGGAACGTCTAAAAATATACATTTTGAAAAGTAGAGTAAAAGCCAATTGAACATCCAAAAAGAGACTTTTGAAAAGTAGACATAACGTTACTTAAATTACATCCAAAAAGAGACATTTGCAAAGTAGAATTAGCGTCAATTAAATGTCCGAAAAGAGACATTTGTAAAGTGGACTTAACATCGACTAAACATCCAAAGAGATGTCTAGAATTGCATTGAGCAAAAAAATGTAGATGATCTATCGAACTAACAGTGTATTCTCTATATAATCAATGTTTGAGTTATGGTATTGACGTTCAACCCTCACCACTCAAATATAGGTTGAACATCCAATAAGTCATATTTATAAATGGCTCTAACGTGGAAGATCTGGTGGCTCTTAGATAGTTGCAATTTCAATAGATTCCAATGGTATATGGTCTAAGTATACATCTATCTTCATGTATGGAAATAGATCACCATTTGTAAAATCATTTTCCACTAGATGCCTTTGTTCAACCTTCCAATGCAAATCATGCAAAACTACAACCCATGGGTTACAAAATTCTAATGGAACTACTTCCATTGGCCTTGTAGCCACAATCTTGCTTCTAGATTCCTTTCCCATCATTTCAACTTTCCTTCTATTAATAACCAAGAAATTAGTCTCGCTAGGGGCTGCAAATACTACTTGGCAATTATTTGCTCACTTGGAGAAATAAATTAGAAGTGGGGACATGTATAAACTCACATTGCTTAAATGAATCAAACTAAAAATGAGATTTCACGAAGCAAGTGAAGGATACCATGTCAACAAGCATATAACTTGGTTCGTAAAACATTTAATTTCAATTTGAAGAGATAGATGGATATGTATAATCATCCAATAAATACTTTCACTAACACATATCTTTTACCTATGAGTACACCCATTGACCTTTGAATTGTGTGGACACATGAGATTTTTATTAGATTGACTAGACATGCAACAAAAACCATAACTTTGATATCATGAAACCTCATGAAAATAATGTCGCTTCACCGAGAGTGACCCCAATCTATGTCATAACTTGACTTGTTCTTTTCTAACTCCAAAAGGGATGATTGTTGTAGTAGTGAGGAATTTTAGGACATAGTATGTATGGTTTCCCCAACCACATGCTCTTTGCAAGACTAGAATAAACAACAAGCAAATAAAACTCATAACAACACTAATATCAAATATTGATATTCTTGGCATGTCAATTGTTATACAATCAAATTGACCAAGGCGATAAAAGAGACTTCAGCCAAAACCCAAAACTAGGAAACCTTACCTACCCCACTCCTTGTGGTAGGAGTGCATCAGAGTATCTTCATTGGGACGAGACATAGAGTTTTAGGTCGGAAAGGTTCATCCATCTAGGTTTAAGGACACCATCCAATTTAGCTAATCAAATTCCACTGCAATCATATATTTACACAACTAAAAATGGCTCTAGCTAATGCATTTGTAACGTTGTTGGATTATTCAACTACTTACTATCATATAATATTACAAGATCACATTTAACAAATTTCTTCATTTGAATGTGATTGTTATTCCATGATTGTGATTGGTTTTTTCCATAGATTGATGAAAATAAACCAAAAACCCAAATTAGACATAGGAGGGCCTCTAGATTGGAATTCTCAAAGAGCTAATAAAAGGAGTCTTACTACACCTACTCATGGCTAGCAAAATGTAGTTTCATAGAATATGCACAAAATGAAAATCTCTTCTCCTATAAAGGGAAAAATGGATGAGAAAATATTGGAGTGATCATGCATTGAAGAATCGTGTATGGTTCTTCCTCTATAAATCAAATTTATTCTTGTGCACATTTGACTTCAAGATGGACTGATGGCTTAAAATACTAATCTTGTAATCCCTTGTGCATCTATTCTTATGGCAATAAGAAATATTTTATTCCTAGGGATCTTCATTGTAGGATACAAGGTGTTATGTATTTGCAATTTGATTAAGAAGACATTGAACAAATTTCCTTTGATTTCAAGAGCCGGTTTGATGCAAAAAGTAAGCATGTGTCTAAACCAAGATCCTAGGTCCTATTAAATTATTATAGCAAGATAAGATTGTAACATCATGTATGACCTTATAAAACTGAGACTATATAGGCTTTATACTAACCATTATGATTCTAGAGTTATTTATTGGAGAATGGTAGGCAACCCATTTCCCCATGAAAAGTTTGTGTTTGATCCAAGACTGCAGTGCAATGGTTAGTTTCACTATATCATAGTGTTGCAACATGGTGTTGTTAAATTTGATCTAGAGAATGACATTTGGATTAAACTTGTTGCAACCATGCCATACTACATTTAGAGTATAGTCGGTCTTCGTTTATCATGGTTTATTTAGTAACCCACTTCCTCTAACATGTTAACCCATATTGGCCCCTCTTGCTAATATGGAATATCAGTCAACATCAATCCCCTATCACAACTAGTTGCATATGCTTGACCTACTAAATAAACTATTAACCATCTATGCTACTATATCCCCACTACCCACTAATATTAGTAACTCACTAATCCTTGAATATCATCGACCATATCAATTCTCTTTGACTACTGTTGACCTCTACTGACCATATTGATTATAATCTCGACCCACAACAAACCATATTTTGCTTCACCATATTAACCACATTGATCCACTAATTCCTAGCCCACTTTCCCACTAACATAATTCCCTTTTATCCTCAAATCCATTTACTATGTAGTCAGATTATCCCACAATGCACAAACCTCCTAACCTAATAATCCAAATAAACCACCAACCTTTCACTAGCATTAATTAGGATGATTAATATTGACCAGGGTTGATCAGTTTTTATCAATGTTGGTCTTGTTGACCATGGTGGATCATAATTATTCATTGTTGACCATGGTTTAGATAATAACCCATTCATTCACAACCCCTTAACCCATATTAGCCTATGTTGACTAATTTGAAGTATATGTCAACATTAATCCCCTCCCACAACTAACCACATAGTACCCCTATCCCACTAATAAACCAATTAACCACCTAACACTACTAGATTTGGGTACAAATTAGAATGGACCAACATTATTGTTGTCAGACACCATTGGAAGTAACTATTTTTTAACATTGGGAAACTTACATTGTGTTTCCAACATTTATACAAAGCCATTGGTATTCCAACTTTTTACTGGCACCATTACAAGAAATAAAAGCACTACATGGATGCTTCTTTGCGGTTTTCATTGACATTATGTACTCAATTACGTTTGTGTGTTTTGGTCTATAGATTCCTTACCAAATCCAGATCAACATGTAATAAAATCATTGATGTAGCTCATATATCGGTTGGATATATTTTTGAGATTGATGGGACTGTGTTGGAACATTTGAATGACATCACATTCATGTCCTATTCATGTATTTTCTAGATCAATGACACCAAGGGACCTTAGTTGGATAAAGGTGGGACATTGGAAGAATGTTGGTGAATTGTCAACTTACTTAAGAAGTTGATCCAACATTATTCCAACATCCCAAGAAAGGTGGAGAATAACTTGATTTCATTTACTTCTTAAAAAACAATGACATCGCATCTTAGAATAGCTTGTAATAGATATTTAGGAATTTCATTACCAATCTCTAACTACATGCATATGTCCATACAATTCTTAAGATGAATCCTTCTGGATCATGGATCATACTAGGTTGAGGAAAACGGAAACTACATCCCATCTCATAACACTTATGTACATGCTTGGGTGTACTACAAACTCACCATTCATCTTGGTGATTTTGGGATAACTAAGAGGCCAAGCACAAAAAGGGAACAAGGATTATGCCACCTTTCCAACTAAACTAAGCTATCAATTTGTGATAATTACTTCAAAAATAGTGAAGGATTCCATAAACTCTCCTCCAACAACTTCGAGCCACGAGGTACCTATCACTGCAAGAGGCCTCCAAGGTAGGAATAGTAATGTGTATGCTAGCATAATACCAAATGCCATAAAATTTGATAGACAAATTAAAAACAATTGAGTTTCATATCTAGCTTATTCATCTTATGGTTGTTTTGTAAATCACCACTAGTTACACTTAATGTATGAGTATGTAGCACAAACCTTGTAACACTTTAGGAAAGTTATTTATGTGGCATGTGGCTCAATTATTTAGCATGTTGCTTAGTTATGTAGCAATCTATGCAATACTCCTTTGTGCCTTCAAGTTCACATTCGGTTCCACATTTGTTGTAGCAACTAATAAAACTTTTGAAACAACACATCTATAATTTATTATGAGTTCTTAATACTAAGGATAAGTCCAAATAACATATTGTATATTCATAGATTTGGCATAAACCTATAGAAATATCATAAATACAATCAAGTTGCATCATTGCAATCATTTCTAGTCCATATGAAAAAAAAAGAGGATAATAATAAATGAAGAAACTGTCATGACACCAACAATAGTATCCAAACACTTACTGTGACACCAGGAAAGCATATATACATGCCAACCGATTACAAACGGTAATGCATGATAACATTATATATATACATATATGTGTGTGTGTGTGTGTGTGTGGATATGTGGTTGGGATATAATCTTAATAACGAAATATATTAAGATCTTTTTCTTTTTCCTTGGGAAAAAAGCGTAATTTTATTTCATCTTGCGAGTACAAAATTACATTTAGAATCACCACTCCTTAAGAGTGTATTTGTTGTTAAACAACACCAAGAACATACCAGAGTCTACCATATAAACTTAAGGCTACAAAGAGCCCATTCCAGCAAAAAACAACTTTTCAACTTCGAAGAAAATGAAGTAGATACCGAGGTACCACCAGAAAAAACCTAAAACTAAGAAACCCTAGATCTGAGCAGCCAAGATTGTCTCGTGTACAATGAAACAACAGCTCATTTGAAGCTGAAGAAAAACAAAATAAAGAAAGAAACCCTTGTCGACAGAGGCCGAAGAAAACAGACGAAAAACCCGAGCGCAATGATAAGTTTGTAAAGCCACCGGTATCTGAATGCTTAAACCACCGTCATAGGTAGTCACAGTGCCATCAATGAAGGTTCACGCCGCACCGAAGACATCCAGCCATTGTCGGCCCTGACAATGAAGCTGTCGTCGCCGCCAGAAGAAAAAAGAAGCCCAAATGAGCTGGTCTCCACCGCTGTCTGGCTGCAACTGATGCCCCCGTCGTGGATGCACTTCGAAATCGGCTCCCCTCAGATCCGTCGCCGCCGCCACTAGAACCTGCTGCACAATGGGTCACCGCGCAAAAGCTTCACCACCACGCTGTTTGTCAAGATTCCTTCGCCTCCAATCGGCCATGCCTGTTTAGCCAAGGGTGATGGCGGCCATGGATGAGTTCAGCGTGGTGTCGACTCTCAAAAACCCTCGTATGCAAAGCGCCGTTAAAACCTTATCGGCCTCATTATCATAATGTTAATTTTATTGTTACATAAATATATTAAGATCTTAATAACATTATTAAGAAAAATACACACACGCACATATGGGCTTGGGATATAGATATTAACAACATGTAAAAATAAAATTAAAATTCACACTTCATTAATGATGTTTAATTTTATGAAAGAGTAACGAAGCCGCATTATTTTGATGTGTAAAATGGTAAATGACGGCTATTTATCCATCAAATTTCAGCCTCAGTAGATGTGATTTTATAATATAATGAGATTACGATATATTTTCCAAGGGAAAAAAAAGAACATTGTCTTCATTTACAATCTTGTAAATATGGTTATTGTTAAATAATTCGAGTGATTGTTCTTATACTCGTAGTTTTATATAGTGATAGTTTTGGGAGTAAAACATTAATTAATAAATTGGATTGTGGTTTTAGTTACATATCAATGGATTATTCAATATATAATTTTGTATAATTATATGTTTATAATATTTTAAAATTTTGAATAAAAATAAAGAAAAAATTCAATCATAAATATTTATAAAAAAATTAGTTAAGCTTTTTGAACATAGGAATACAATTTTGAAGCAAACCAAATAATATCCTTTTTAAAATTTGATAGACTAAAGTTGATCTAAGTAAACGCTAATCATCATTATCATCATAAAAAAATTAAATTCAGATAACCAAATTTATGTGGCACAAACCTTGTAACACTTTAGGAAAGTTATTTATTTGGCATGTGGCTCAATTATTTAGCATGTTGTTCAGTTATGTAGCAATCTATGCAATACTCCTTTGTGCCTTCAAGTTGACATTCACTTTCACATATCTTTTTTTTTTCAGAGAAAAAAAACTGTACTTTTGTTATTTCCATGAAATCAAAAAGTACATACCCAAGTCAAGGCATTTAAACTTGGACTCTTCGAGAAACATTTGTTACAAAAACATTACTATTCTATACAAAATACAGTATCCAAAACATAATCTAGTAGTCCTCTGCAGTCCACATTCATACAAAAAGTCCCTTATAGACCAACGGCACAAAACAGGGACTAGAAAGCATCGGAAAGAAAGGAGTTTATAGAACAGATAGGGCACAGATATCTTCTATCCATTCTTCCCAAAAAGAACCCCTGGAACACCATCAAGAGATTCTTTTGACAATGAGTCTGCAACATCATTGTTTACTCTGTACGTATGTTCAATAGTGAGATCTAGAAACCTGTCCAACAATAGAGAAGTTCTTTGACACCAGTTATGAAGTAATGCATTTTCCAGTTTGGCTTGCTTGTTTGCCCATTTGATAATTACCAAAGAGTCTCCAAATAACTTTAATGAATATATACCACAGATAGAATCCACTTTTAATGCACCCCAAAGTCCCAGAAGTTCAGCTTTCATATTTGTACCCACACCACCAGCAAGTCAAAA
This sequence comes from Larix kaempferi, assembly GCA_027924585.1. Lineage (NCBI taxonomy): Eukaryota > Viridiplantae > Streptophyta > Pinopsida > Pinales > Pinaceae > Larix > Larix kaempferi. Next base: position 19,973,379 of record BSBM01000887.1, read on the forward strand.
TTTGAGTAAGTAGTCCTTTCCACAATTGATCGTGAAACCTGCTCCACACTTATGATCTGAACATGCACCATCAAAGAACCCTACTGCTTTACCAGATTCCACAAGAATGATAATTCTTAAATTATGAACATTTTGTTATATAACTGCCTCTTTCGAGTAAAGATGAACCAAATTCTAGAACATATGCAAAGTCTGATTTGCAAAGGGTTTTACATCTTGGAATAAAGCCAAATTTCTAGTTTTCCAAATAGACCATGCAAGTAGTCCCGAAAAGTTACATTGTAAAAACAAATGGTAAGCCGACTCCTCATCATTTCTGCATAATAAACAAATACTTGGACCATTTTTACCTCTACGCTTCAAATTCTCCCATGTGAGAACTTTGTTGTTGAAGAGGAGTCATAGAAAACACTTGATTTTCAGAGGAATTTTCCATTTCCATAACAACAAATGCCACCATTTCCTTTGAATTTCCACATAATGTTCAACTAAATCCTGATACGCCTAGCTAGCCGTGACTTGTCCATTAACTGGATTTTTTGCCCAAATTAAAAGGTCTTGCTGTCCATTTAGACGAATACCTGCCATGTTAAGATTCTGAACATATAGTTCCCACTCTACCTTCCAAATTCCAGCAAGCCCAAGATCAGACGTCGTTGACCAGTAAGATCGGTCTGGAACTAGGTAGCTTGATCTCTTAAATTGGTTAAGTGTGTAGAGACCAAAACTAGAAAAATGATTTCGAAGATCCTGGGATAAACAGTGGTCACCGCTGAATCCCGAAATGGGATCAACACCCACATATACATTCTTTTCGTTGCCAACCCTCCAGGAAAGATGAGAACTAATCCACAGAAAAAATTTCATAAAGCCCTTCCAGATAAAAGAATCATTTCAAACTGCAGTTCTTGGTATCCTGATCCAGCTGAAAATATCCACTTTTATGTATTTTGCATGAAACAATTTTGACCAGAGGTTGTCCCCAAAGAGTCCACGCCAGATAGTTTTTAACGAAAGAGCAATATTGAACTAGAAAATGTTCTTTATATTCCAATCGCCATGCTTATATGGCCCAACTAAAGAACTCCATTTTGTCAAATGAAATTTACTTCCATCCTTATAGATTGACCAAAGAAAAGAGAACATGAGGCTGTTTAAAGTCTTCAGGATTGAAAGAGGAATTTGAGCTAAGAGAGCCCAATACACCGATAAGCTTCTCAGAATAGATTTGAGTAAGAGGAGGCGACCACCCAAGGAGAGGTGCTTTAACACCCAAATATTTATTCTTTTCTCAAATCTACCAATTAACCATCTCCAATCCTGCTTACCGTAATAATTTGGTTTGATAAAGAAGCCCAAATACTTAACACCAGCATTCAGATCAGTTGCATTATATGGCAGGAAGATTAAAACCTCGTTTAAGACAGGGTTTGTAACTAAATTACAGATAAACTCAGATTTGATTCGACTAATTTGCATCCTTGTAGTAGTACAAAAGAGGGACAAAATGTCTGAGATGATATTCCATTATTCTATCGAATCGGAGCCAAACAATATGACATCGTCGACAAACAAGAGATGAGTGATGGAAAAAAAAATTGCAACCTTTATACCCTTGACAACATTTTTGTTTCTCACATCCCCCAATAAAAGGCTGAGTCCTTCTATCACTAATAAAAATAAGAGTGGGGATAGTGGACAGCCTTAGCGCAAGCCTCTGCAGCTGTTGAAGAAAGGGGTCGGGTTACCATTCACAAGGACTAAGTAGTTTGGTCGACTTCACACATGCCATAATCCAATTTGCAGCCATAATTGGATTCCCAATCTGCAAGAGAACCAGCTTCAAAAAATCCCAGTTAAATTGATCATATGCTTTCACAAGATCGATTTTCAGGATTAAGGAATTCAGATTTTTTTATTTGACGGAATGAAAAACTTCTTGTGTGATACCCACTGCATCTAAAATCTGCCTATCTTCTAGGAAACCAAACTGCTCTTTTGTCATCCACCTGGAGAGTTGTGGTTTTATCCTATTAGCAATAATCTTAGAGATCAGTTTGTACACCACGTTGCAAAGAGCTATAGGTCTAAAGTCATCAAAAGAACTTGGCTTATTTCTTTTGGAATTAGTGTCAGAAAAGTAGAATACAGGCCACCCCGGAACCCAGCCGTCCACCCTGGAAAATTCGACCATCTTCAATAAATCTGGACCCATGAGATCAAAGAACATAAGGAACAGGTCAACTGTCCAGCCATTAGGGCCCAAGGCTCTTCTCCTTCTTGAAAGCTTTTAAAACATTTGCAATTTCCTCCAAGGTAACCGGTCTACCAATCTGAGATCCTTCCTCCGGAGAGAAGAAGGATGGATAGTACTTTATCACCCTTCAGCTGATCCTCAATGTTAGAGGAAATTGGGTCATCAAAATGCTGTTTAAAGTGTTGGAAAGCCACATCCTCAATCACCTTTTGATCAGTTATCTCATTACCACCATTATCCTTAATAGACCATATTGAATTCACCACTCCTCCTGTGTGAAGCATAATTATGGAAGAAACGGGTGTTGTTGTCTCCCAACTTAACCTAAATAGCATGACTTTTAAGTCTCTAGGTGCCTTCCTAAACCTTCAAGATATCATTAAGTTTGTTCTGTAAAGTCTATAATTCCAATTTGTCTTCTTCAGAGAAAATCTAAGAGTCCCGGGCAAGGAGGAGTTTACATCAATAGAATCTAAACGTCTAGACAAATGGATGAAAGTATCACCCACCTCCTTTCTCTTTAACTTTATTTTTTCCTTTGAATTGTTATGTTCATACATCTTATCGCCCTGGATAACCACATCGTCAGAGGGAATAGGGTTTACTGCATAAATTTTTAAGGGGGAGCCATCAATGCCTTTCAAGGATAATAAGGAGTCTGTGAAAGAGTTTAAGCTAGGCTTTTGCAGAGGAGGAGTCTCACCTAAATGAGCATAGGGAAGAAACCCTAGTTTCAAAATCATTCATGCCTGGACTCATCCACAGGGGAGTCATGACAAGGGAACCCACTTGGTGCAAGGGGAAATAACATTGGAGACCAAAGGAGAAGGACAAACATCAGAAGTCAGAGCCAAATGATTATCCCCACAATTTAAGTCATCCATTAGATTCCTAGCCAAGGGTTTGGATTTTGAAAGACGTAAATCCAAATCCCTCTCCATAGACAAATAGGAATCCAACTTGGCTTTGGAAACACCTTCATAAATGACAAAAGGGCTCATCATAAGACTTACCAGGTAATGAAACGCCTTCTTTCACCGGTAGTGTGGGGCTTTTTGAGGCATCCACCAATGCAGCAGCCTTGTTACCAAGTTGAGGACAATTTGCCCAAAGATGACCCGTACAACGGCAAATAAAACAACGGAATGGAATATTTTTATAATCCAATTTCTGATTGATAACCTTATCTCTCCATCTTATATCCACAGAAGTAGGTAACCCCTTTGTGACATTAAACTCCACCAGCATAGATGCAATCCGTTTGTTTATCCCATAGATGAGGTTTTTCTCCGAAACATTTAAAGACATAATAGACATTAAGTCAAGCTAGGAACGGATGCATCTGCTCTAAGAGTCCCGGGCAAGGAAGAGTTTACATCAACAAAATCTAAACGTCTGGACAAAGGGATGAAAGTATCATCCACCTCCTTCTCTTTAACTTTATTTTTCCTTCGAATTGTTATGTTCATACATCTTATCGCCGGGATAACCACATCGAGAGGAATAGGGTTTACTGCATAAATTTCTAAGGGGGAGCCATCGATGCCTTTAAAGGATAATAAGGAGTCTGTGAAAGAGTTTAAGCCAGGCTTTTGCAGAGGAGGAGTCTCACCTAAATGAGCACAGGAAGAAACCCTAGTTTCAAAATCATCTATGCCTGACTCATCCATAGGGGAGTCATGACAAGGGAACCCACTCGGTGCAAGGGGAAATAACATTGGAGACCAAAGGAGAAGGACAAACATCATAAGTCAAAGCCAAATGATTATCCACACAATTTAAGTCATCCATTAGATTTCTAGCCAAGGGTTTGGATTTTGAAAGACGTAAATCCAAATCCCTCTCCATAGACAAATAGAAATCCAACTTGGCTTTGGAAACACCTTCATAAATGACAAAGGGCTCAACATAAGACTTACCAGGTAATGAAACGCCTTCTTTGACCGGTAGTGTGGGGCTTTCTGAGGCATCCACCAATGCAGTAGCCTTGTTACCAAGCTGAGGACAATTTGCCCAAAGATGACCTGTACAACGGCAAATAAAACAACGGAATGGAATATTTTTATAATCCAGTTTCTGATTGATAACCTTATCTCTCCATCTTATATCCACAGAAGTAGGTAACCCCTTTGTGACATTAAATTCCACCAGCATAGATGCAATCCGTTTGTTTATCCCATAGATAAGGTTTTTCTCCGACCTAATGAAGCGACCCAGCACATTCCCTAGTCCTTCGAACACATTCGATGTCCAAACTTTGAAAGGGAGATCGAGGAGCAAAACCCATAAGTGCCTCACATGCATATGTTCAGTTTTTGGGTTAAAATTAACATGCAACCTTTTGAGCACCAAAGAACCCTCCTTGATCAGCTAGGTCTGTGCAAGAACCAAGTTAATGAGTTCTTCATTTGGGAAGATGAGGGCAACCCAACCACTCGAGAGGACACTGGTTTTAGGAGGCAAACGGAAAATAAGGGTCCAGTTTGCATTAACCTATTCTACCAGTTCAATTTGTGAAACCAGAAACCCTTGTTCCTTCAATACGACCCAAAAAGTGAACCCTAATCATCATCATCATAAAATATCATAAAAAAATTAAATTCAGATTTACCAAATTTCTTAAAAACTAAAATTTTACCGGAATGAATTTCTTTAAAAAAAAAATTGTGATCCATCAAAATATGACGAGCATAACCATGAAAAGTTTAGTTTCTCCATATTCATACTCACCAAACCACACAATTTATAAAACCTAAGCAAATATTAATTGCTTTAAAGATTTTGCAAGACAACAGTTTTATGGTGGAGGCGCGAATGGCATACTGTTGTACAATCTCCTGCTCACCTCACCCGAAAACCCTCCCAAGATCCCTTCCTAGCTCTCTGGTTGAGAAGAGATTTGCGTGTCTACAGTTGAATCACCACCATACCCAATCATGGCCCCGATACTCCAGCCACTTCAGGATCTCATCCCAAACTCTGGCAACTCACGCAGTTTCTTCCACCATTTCAATATCCAACATGCAATCCCCATTTTTGAAGGGAGAAGATGCAGAGAAAGAAGGAAGAACAGAAGAGGCGGTGGAACAAAAGCCCGCCTCCACACACCTCAATCTATTGGTCGTTCAGCTATCAAAGGAAGCGACCACCTCCAGCGTTTCTCGCGCACAGGCCATCGTGCGAAAGCTTCAAGACGAGGACAAGCTCAGCTCCCTCGACAGCAATTCACTGGGACACTTAGCCATGGCTGCCGCCAAAACTGGCTCGCCTCGCTATGGAGATACCATTATACGATTGATGCTGCAGCTGGGTTTCCTTCCTCATGTTAAGGCATGGAGTGGCGTGGTGAGCCGATTGGGTAAGTACCCACAAGACTTTGATCTTGCATTTCATCTGTTTCGTGATATATGTGAGCGTGTCGTGGAGGTTGAGAAGATGGGTTTGAGGAAAAGCATTATGCTGGCGCATATGAGGCCTGATACAGGAGCATTTAATGCCATCCTCAATGCTTGTGCAATAGATGGTAACATGGTCAGAGCAGAGGAGTTGCAGAAGAAAATGGATTTGTTTGGCGTGAGGCCTGATGTCCTCACTTTTAATATCATGATTAAACTGTATGGTAAAGTGGAGAGAGAGGATTTATTGGTGGGTGCTGTAGAAAAAATGCTGGAGAAAAATATAGAGCCTTGCAATTATACTTTTTATTCCATTGTTGCTGCATATGTGGGGTTTGGGGATTTGAAGGGGGCTGAAAAGTTAGTTCAGGCTATGAGAGAGGGTAGAAAGGACATATGTAATGTGTTGAGGCAAAATAGTGGACAAGCAGGTCCTTCTTCAGAAATGGCGGGGCATAGGGATAGGGATGCAGGACCTACAGATTCCGAGAAATATGTTTCTGCTTCAAGGTTGTTATTACGGAGGAGCTACAGGCCTGATGCTCGCATATATGCTACTCTAATGAAGGGGTATATGCAGAATCGGAGATTGAGGGATGTTATAAAGATGCTGAGAACAATGCGGAATGAGGATGACCCTGACAGCCACCCGAACGAAGTGATCTACACAACAGCCATTTCTGCTTTTGCTAAAATGGGTTCAATGGATGAAGCCCATGCAGTCCTTCAAGAGATGGCTGCGAAGAAAGTGCCGGCGAATGTGGTTACCTATAATAGTATGCTGAATGGGTATTGCAGATTTCTAGAGATGCAGAAAGCCAAGGATTTGATATTGGAGATGAAAGAGGCAGGGGTGGTTCCTGATGTTGTCTCTTATAATACAATGATAAATGGGTGCATTCGCATAAATGATAATTTGGGTGCTCTTACATATTTTGATGAAATGAGGGAGGCAGGGATTGCCCCTTCAAGAATCAGTTATACCACTCTGATGAAGGCATTCGGGATGAATGGGCAGCCAACACTCGCAGCAAAAGTGTTTGAGGAAATGCAAAAGGACCCTGGAATAAGAGTAGATGTAGTTGCTTGGAATATGTTAATAGAAAGTTATAGTAGGGCAGGAATGATAGAACGTGCTAAGAAGGTATTTGGGGAAATGAAAGAGCATGGATTGCATCCAACTGTGGCCACATATGGAAGCCTTGTGAATGCTTTTGACTTAGCTAAAAAGCCACTTGAAGCACGAGTCATCTGGGAAGAGATCAAGCAGAGGATAACAGCTAAAAGTACGGACGGAGGAACAGAACCACTCGTGCCTGATGAGGGTTTGCTTGATTCCCTTGTAGAAATTTTTGTGAGAGCAGCACTTTTCAAGAAAGCTTTGGAGGTATTAGCCTGCATGGAGGAGCTGAAAATTCCGGCTAACAAAAGAAAATATAAGCAATTGTTTGTTGAACTGCACCCCAAGATTTACACCAGTAAGCATGCATCCAGAGCTCGGCAAGATAGACGAGCAGCAAAAAAGCAAGCAGCAGAAGCTTTCAAGTTTTGGGTGGGCCTTCGGAATGAATACCAAGAAAGCTGATGGCACATTAAGTTTCATAATCAACTGAACCATGACTTCAAAATCTAGCTGAATGCATACATCTTCAGAAGGCATTTACTTGGGATGAAAATTTAGACACATTTTCTGCATAAACCAGTCAAAGCGAAGGACAAATAGCAATTAATGTCATTAGTTGCTTTTCAATTGCTTCAGCTTGTTGCATGTGAACTTTGAAGACAGAATGTTCCATGTTGTGTCATAATTTCATGTACTGGTACACAAGGCCATTTCCCTCTCAACTCACTCTCTTATCAGTTTCTGATTTATATGGTATAAATCTGTGGCAGCAATGATAAATAGGATTTAAATATATGGCCACTGGAAACATCTTCAATTGAATACGCTGACTATCAGTTTTATTAAATGGATCACATATTCCACAAATGAAGGATGTTTCAGCTAATCTCCGCCCATTCTTCATACCAATGATATATGAAACAAAAAACAGTTGGCCCTTTTTCACTTTTCAGTGAGATATGGAAATAAATGTTGCATAGAAGCAGATGAATACTGGTCCAAATATGAAGAACTGCAAAATGCTTGATTGTAGCAATGAACTTGGCTTCGTATTCACTGCAAAATTTTAGAGAGAATCTGTTCAGGCCTAGCAAGTCCAGTCTAAATGAACTGGGCCAATATGGAAAAAGGTGGCATTGACAATCCACTCCAGTGCAGAATGGGTAATCTGTGAAGCATAGTCAAATTTCCAATAGGCACCAAGAAGCTACGGACTATCAAGATGCATTAATGTAAGGTATTATTGACCTTAACCAGAAAATGTGGTTGCAGCCAGGTGATTGTTGAACATAAAGGAGCACCCAGTTGAGAGAATAATATGAATCAGAAAACTAATATGAATGTGATGTCAAATCAAAACTAATGTTGATATCTTTGGGACTATGATCAAGAGAGTTCATATCCTGGGTCTATGTTGGATAATGAATCATCAAATAGCCTTGTACTCTCCCTAGTTTCCAGCATGAGGATGTGAGACTATTCTAGGCCTGGCAATATGTGCAGTATTATTTTTTCCCAGTGTAATTCAACTACTTTACAAGCTTTCTATTTGGCATGGCTGGACCGAAAATTGGGAAAAAGAAACATAAAACAGAGAGCAAGAAGACAATAAGTCTGAGACATAAAACAATGATTGGCTGAACAAAGTTGTCTCAATTGCCTCAATCAATGGATTATCAAATGAAACTAAAATAGAGACTGGAATAGAAAATTATATTAGAGCATGAAACCAACCGTATGCTGTGATAACAGGAAAGCTAAAACTTGTCCAACATAACTTGATGCTATAAACACTGGAGTCACTGATAGAGATGGCTATAAAACAGAAAAGCGTTAAATTGATGTTTATAGAAATGGAAGTGGAAATGACTGAGATGATAAATTGTAATAGAGGTAGAAAGGATTGTGATGGGTTTGACACAGACTACCATGGTGAAGTCATGGGCAGGCAGGGTACTTTGATTTTTATTATCCTTTTATAAGGCATGTCTTGTGCAAACAGTTGAGCAGGTGGCTGCTGCACTAGCAGAATTTGAGTGGTCAGCAAGGCTTGTTGAGGAGGTTGTTAGACAGAACCAGCATGTTGACCTGCAAAGAATGTATCTCCCTTTTGCTTTGGCACATTCTTTACTATATGCTCAGTTTTGTTGGCACGTCTTTCTTGAAGCTGCAACTCAGTTTTGGCTTGAAACTGGAGCTCCTCATTTTAATATAGATGTCCACAAACTCTATTATGAGTTGCTACAGTCTCCAATACAGTGAGAGCCACTTGCCTGTGGCTTGTTCCCCCTCGGTAACCCTTTCTACTATGATGTAATGGCATCGCTGTAGAAATGGAATCCTTATCCTGTTAAGAATTTACTATTTAGCCACTTCTTTCAGCAGTAGAGATTCCAATCATTGTTTTAAAGATTTTCCAGGTGGAGATGTAACTCTTAAGTTTAATGTTTACTCGTAATTGCCAAACACGAGCTGATAAAATGTGAATATTGTCCTCTCCTGCAGCATACTATGCCTTGCCCACCTTTGGTTTCCAATAGACATTCTTGCTGCCACTAGGTGTAAATTCTTTAGAGGCCATTTTTTTTGCAATGCGGACACTGTTCTGTGACAAACCTTTTATATTCAACGTTTTAGTTTTGTCAATCAAGTCTAGTAATGACAAATGTAAATTGAGGCTTGCTAGCTGAAGACTTTTGATGTTTATTTGCAACATCATACTGGCATATAATTTCACCAAAAGCATCTTCCTATGTGACATGTGAGATGCAAGTTGTGGGGTCAAGAACCCAAAATAATTAGGAAATATTAATTGGAATGCACCAACTCAGGCAATGATCCAATTGTGGTCCACGCATAGGTCAAAAGTACAAGTTCTGATGCAAATATATATGATATATTTTATCACTTACAAATTCTATGCTAGAAACAATCTTATGGCTGAGTTGCATGGAATCAGATTTAAATCAACCTCAAGTGAAAGTCATCCCAGTCATCACCTTTGTCTGCTCCAGTTTCTCAGAAGTGGGAAGCCCCCCCCCCCCCAGTGAAAAGATAAGCTTCCCAAGACAGCTCTGGAGTTGGTCCAGTGCATGGACACTGATGTCAATTGGCAGACCAAGTACAATAAAAGAAAGGAGAGTAAATTGACTCTTCCTCGCCTTGAGAAATATGAAAGGGTTGATGATTTTGTGCACCCCAAAAATCATTCAAGGACACTACTAAACAGCCCCCCTAGCCATAACAATGTTACACTTGGTGATTTTGTCACTGATAACAAGTTTGGCAATCTAATGAGGGAAATACCTCCTGAATGAAGTTATGCTTGTTTTCCTGGAATGTGAGAAGAATAATTATCCCTAGTTGAAAGCAGCTTGTGAGGAAGTGTTTAAGGAAGCCAAGCCAGATGTGGTTTTCCTTCAAGAGGTTACATCTGTTGGTTTTGAATTAAGATGTTGTATGAACTACTGCCGAATGGTTTGTTCTGGGCTATGAACCATAAACAGGGGAGGTGTTGTATTTGAATCAGCAAAATATTCAATCGGTGAACAAACTCAACAAGTACACAAATACAAAGATATACACATATTTTGAAATTAAAAACATTTTTCATTGATCTGAGCATATTCAATGAAGTCATGTCCAAAACATGCACAATATCAATAAATGTTCAAAATTTCATGGAACAATAGGTATCTCATATATGATATAAATCCAAAAAGGATCAAAACTGAGAACTGGAAGCATTGTTTATAAAGTTAACCAAATATTGAATACTCAATGGTAAAAAAAGCTAAGAAGCAGCTTCTTCCATGTCTTGGGCTGCTTGACCCTCAAGGCTCTCCAAGTCCTCAAGGCAGACAAAAGGAGCCTTCTCTGATAGAAGCCAATCCGATGTAGGATCTAGTTCTTCTAGGTCAATGGTCGAATGATCCAAACTTATCATCATCATGAAACATTGAAATGTGAATTAAACTTTAAACTTTAAATCAAACCTTCAAATTCAAATGCCTAAGCCTTAGATAAACTGACCCAAGTCTCATTTTTCTCACCTTGTATTTGCCTATTGTGAAGTCAAATATTGTGATGGACAAACACAAGGTCATTTAAGCGATTTCGTGTTAATTGGTTGTGCCTCTTGGAATGTATTTTCTCAAACATGTTCCAATTGCACTTGCAACCTTAAGCATTGCAGGTCTGATTTAAGATTCAAATGAAAAACCTCTGAAGATCTCGTGCAATTGCCAGAGCTTTGCCACCAAAGACCTGTCAAGTGGCAAGGGTTCAAGAGTCAAGATTGAAGATGATAAAAGATAATAAAATTTAATAAAACAAACAAAGTAGGGAAAATTTAATGAATTGATCAAGGCTTCAAGCGTACTTGGCACCATATTCTTCCTTTAATGTATAGCATTGGCATAGGCAAACAATTTTGTAGAGGCCATATAATCCTATAGCTTGGCAATGACATAGCTTTGACTTTCTTGATCGTGGAAGCACTTTTCGAGTGACATAAGCCGTCTACCAAACTCCCCATCCTGATTAAATCTTGGTCTTATCATAAAAATATATTGGATTTAAAATGTACCTAGTAGCATGTAAGCATGTATGGGGGAATGCAACTACCTATCCCAACACTCATCAATAATATCCCAACGAGGCATATACTTGGCCTCCTTAGTCTAATATCTTCTTTTGATGGTCTCCTTGGCGAGATCCATCACCTTGCAAATGGAACCCATAATGGGTTTGCCACCATCAGCCATGTCAAAATCTTGGATTTTGAAATAAATGAAATTTGAAAATCTGTTTCATATTGTTACGCACCAAACCTGGTGCTGCAGTGTTCCAACAAGGCTAAGCCTAGAGCAAGGGGTCAATGTGTTTTTTATTGTACAGACCAAAGTGGGTTTTATTGTATGGATATTTGGATTGGGGGATGTTTACCCCCTAGATTGGTCATGGCTAGCCCCCTTGGTTTCACTCTCAAAGGTACTTGGCTTAGTGGCTTTGCAGACTACCCCTTTGGTGTGTGGAGGTCCCCACCACGAAGGGATTTTAGCTCGTGGGTTGGTGTTCTGGGGCTTGTGGGGGTGACCCACTGGGGCACATGACCATCCTAGTTTTATTTATGCAAAGGTGATTGTGTGTTGTAAAGCGCTATTATCCCCTATTAGCACACCTTCTACACCCACTTGGTCCTACTTTTAGCATCCAGAAACCCCTACTCTAGTGCTACTAGCCTATGACACCATCCTTCCAGCAAATGAGCCTACAAGCCTTGGAAGGGGGGGCGTTGAGGGAAAAGCATCATTTTGGGGTTAGATGGGGCGTGACATCCCCCATTGGCTCACTACTTCATCCAGTGAAGCCTTTTCTCAGCCTATTTTAACTTATTTTTACTATTTTTGTCTATTTTGGGGTAAAATTCCTTAATTGTGCATAATTTACCCTAAAAATATTATTATTTTATTTTTAGGACTTGTAGGCTCAAAAATAAATATTTGAGGATGAAATAGTATAAATAGACATCCTCCTCTCATTGTAAAATCATAAGACAAGGGTTCTAATATGAGATTATCTCTTTTTCTCCTACTTTTTGAGTCTTCTTGGTGATGCACACTTCTCTTGAGATGATCTTCTTTGCTTGATGGTGAATGGATGAATGATCTAGGGCTTCTTTCTTGCACATGCTATGGTTGATGCTAGACTTGTTGGAATGACACATGCACAAGTGTGACCTAAAGCTTCTTCTTTGCTCATATCTTGTTGAATGTTGGTAAGTAATGTTACTATGTGGATTGAATGGTAGTTTTATGTTGCATTTTCTCTGACTTAGAGCTTTTTACCAATATTCTATCAACTTTGTATGAAGGAAACGTCTTGTATAAGGGTTTCTATTGCTTTTGGGGCCTTCGACTTCTCCATTTTTTTTAGTTAGCTCACCAACTGAACCCTAGAGGTTGCTAAGTGATTCCCTAGCTTGCAAGTGCTAGGGGGACATTTTAAGAGAGGGACGTTAACTGTAGATCTCTTAATGCCCTAGGGATTGAGACAAAAATCATATCCCCTTTCTCGTCATTTTAACTCTATTTTTTAGCATTTGTTGTATTATTTTTTGCTGCAATTTTATGCATAAAAACCCAAAAAAATTGAAAAAATCCAAATTCTTAACTCCAAAATAGTCGTGAGGTTGTAATTTTGGTCATCTCTACAAATTCGACCTAGTGGATTTATCCACAGATCTTGAAGGGCATCCTCATTTATGTATAAAAAACCCTAAAAATCATATATTGTCAAAAAAGCCCTAAAAATTTACATAAATTCAAAAACCTAAAAATATTTGGAATTTGCTAAATCTGGTCCACCCCTAAATTTCGCCCTAGTTGAACTATCCACAGATCTTGAAGGGCGTCTTAATTGAAGCCACTGTCTTGGGAAACATGAAAACCCTATATCTCCTAAACCCTAGGCAGTGTTTTCTTTCTGAGGTCTCCTAGGGTCTTTCCTTGCCCCGCTTGTCCGTCTCCCCCTGAGGGCGCACTTTTCTAAGATGTCCCTTCGGTTGTGTGAAATTCATTGGTAAACGTGAAATTCATTGGTAAACGTGAAATTGTGTTGGATATCATTGATATTTGTTATCTAGGACAAGTAGTTGTTTGAATTAACTCCTTAGTAGATCAAGCAGTCTTCTTAATTAATTGATTGACTCCATATAAGGCACTAATCTTTGCTATAAAGGTTGTAGATAGGTATCTTCTTGTTCGTGTTTGCGGGTATCTCAAGAGGGATCTCCCCTAGGTTCAAGAGTTACCCAAAGTAGTTGAGAGACTGAATTGAGGTGACATTTAGGATTAGTTCTTTCCCATGCTTACCATTCACTAGCATACACATCACATTGTACTACAAATTCAGGAGTGCTAGGTTGAACGGTAACACATAGCAATAATCTCTTTGGCATCTTTTTAAACCATCATTAAATACAAGAGAAATTATTTAAATGCCTTCAAAGGTCTTTCCAAAGTGTATATTAAGGGGGAGTGTTGGGATGCAATATTCCCTTCGTTAAATATCATTTATGCCATCCCCAAGTCAATCTTAAGTGATGATGTTGGAGATATGTTGGCTAAACTTGAACTGTGACTCAAATGGCCCTTATGATTCAATTATTATACACCCTTAGCGGTCCACTATGGACCATATTGAGATTAGTGAGTGGCCCTATGGGTAGCATACCATTGGCTAGGGTCCATATCAAAAGTGACCATATTACCCCTCATTGTATAAAGCGTTACACTTGTGATTTTCATCACAAATGTCAAAGGCTTGCAAGATGACATTGATAGAGCATTTGATGCACTAGGGGTAGATATGCTTGGCTTGAAGTATTGTGCTATCAGTTGGTTGGAGGAGATTCATTTTTGATCTCATCTTTGGATTGGTTGTCATGTCTGATGTTGGTGATCTCTTCATATTGCATATCTTTCATTGATCAATCAAACTCTTAGTAGATATTTTTGCTTGGGATATGGAATGCCCTATCTCACATGGTGTTTTGCAACAGTATAGTGTTATCCTTGGCATATTTGTTCATCATGTTGAGAGAGAGATCCACTTTGACATACTTTTGCATGATGATGTAGCCCTCCAAGAGGTTCGTTGTTGGTGATATGTGTTGGTATTTGGATCTTATAGAGGAACACCCTGTAGATTTTCCAGAGATCACTACTCACTATGGAAATCTCAGATCCCAACTTGGCCTTAAGTCTCAATAAGCCACATGCATATACCAAAACCCAACTTCTCAATCCTAGAGAAAGTAACACCAATACAATTACTTATAACTTGAAGTACATGAGATCTATTTACAACTTAACACATATAGCAATCACACATGAAATTGACACAATGTTTTCAGTCAAAGACCCTGGAAAAACCCTTGCGGGAAAACCAATGAGAGATGGAAGCAACTTTTATAATCTTAAGCAATTATAATCAATACAAGAGAGTAATCCAACATGGATTTATCTTTGAGCCACACAAGCTCTAAGTATGATCTGATAGAAGGTTGGGTGATGAGCCCCTCTGGCTGACTGCGCTCTTTACTCTGAATGAATGTGGGCCCCAACTGAATGCACTCCTTTGCTTTGACTATATCTATCTTTGAACTGTTATCTGATGAGGGCCTCTTTCCCTTCTGCTTCAGGATCATTGTCTTGGTGATGGCTATTCTTAGATCTGGTGAGATCCGTCTTAGAGCTCGCCCTCCTCAGGGAAATTCGCCCCTCACCGAATGATCAAACTCTGATCTCACAACAAATGGATCCGTTTTGTTTGGAAGCTGACTCTGCCTGTAGTGGATCCAACCTCAACGCCAAATGAAGAGAAATAGATCTATGCTTAGATCTACGCCCATCTCTCCCTCTGGAAGTGCGCCCCTCTCCTCAGGAATGCGCCCTAGCTCAATCACTGAGCTCTGTGTGTGTAGATGATCTCATTGCAAAGTAATAATGCTCCACAATGTCTCAGATCAAGTGTGCTCTGATCTCTTTCAGATCTACCCACTCTCCCTCAGAAAATGCGCCACTCTGCATTCTTTGATTTGTCCTCACTCTCTCTCTCTTCAATCTCCAAAGAAACTCTTGAGTAACCTTTTCCATGTGCCCCTTGCCTCCTTTTATTAACTCACAATTTGATTAGGGTTTCCAAAACCCTAATATGAGTGCATGCAAAAATCTCGCTTTTGCAAGTTAAATAACACTGCACATTAAAAAATATCGCATGCGTAAAGCAAAAGTCACTGAAATCTACGCATGTCTCCACCACTGGATCCATGACACCTGGTAGAGTGTATCTCATCATCTACCCTATCCTGATGCCTATACTGATAATGTACCTTCATGCTAGGCATCACCACACGAAGGACATCCCGAGATACACATATCTCTAACACTCCCTCTTATCGAGGGAAGTCCTACTAATACCTGGATCCATCAAATCCCCTGCCGCTGCAACTGCTCCCTCTAAACTAGTTGCACCTGCTGCATTATGATCTGATAACCCGTGATCTACCTCCATCAATTTCGTCTCAAGAGAAGCATCTCTCTCTCCTTGTCTTTGACACTGAACCATGTTCTAGACTCCCTCTGAAACACTGCTCAAAACTCCCTCTGAAGTTGATCAACAATGGATCCACTAGCCTGTGCCTAACCCTCCTACTTCGAGATCTCTCATCTCGCTCCTGAGCTTGATCCAACTCAATCATCTCGTACCAGTTCAATCTTCAGCTAGTACTGGTATGAGCTTCTCGCTCATCCCTCTCATCTGAGGACTGACTCCTCAATGCCTAATCAATCCTGGGAGCATCTCGTTCTCCGTCTATCTCAAACTTAGATGAGGACTCTGAAATCCACCCAGATGCTCGTGAAGTGGGTTGGCCCCGAACCACATACTCCATACCAATATGATGACCCATCAACACAAGATCAACAGGATCTACTCCCACTCAATAAATGAATATGTGCTCCCTCTGAAACAATACAACATAACCTGCATCCTCCAAGGCCGAAACTGAAAGTTTGTTGACTTTTAGTCCTGGAATATAGAGCACTCCTGATAACTCCAGGATTTCTCCAAACTCTAGAAGGAACCGTACTCATCCCAACCCTTTGACCATATGCACTGACCCTTCAACATCCTGTATAGGCTGAATTGGAATAATATCTAGAGTGAGGAATGCATCTCGCATCCCTGTCATATGACTACAATATCTACTGTCAACCATCCATCTCTCATCAACCTCAATCTCAGGTTGACTACTTTGTTGTCCTGACACGAAAGAAGCAAGAAAGAATTCTCTGTCAAACCTGGCAGTAAACTCATCCACCTCCTCGACAACTACTACCTGTTCATCCTTCTCCCTCTTGCCCTTTTTCTTATGAGGCCACTGGCCTGCATAGTGGCCATACTCATGGCAGGAAAAACACTTTACCTTGCTAAGGTATTTCTTCTGATCACCCTTCTTGAATCTTTGATTTCCTTTTGCTCCAAGTGCCACATCCTCCTCATTATGAGTAGTAGAAGAGCTACCCTAAAGATATCCTCTCTAAGTCTCTTCTTGTGTCAAATCATCCCAAAGACGATCCCAATTGGGAAAATTTTCTCTTTCCACGATGGACTCAACAAACACTGCCCATGGCTTGGTCACACCATTCAGGGCTTGCCGCACAAGCTCACCATCCTCAATCTTCTCCCCAACTGCTCCCAATTCATCTCTTACCTGAGTGATACGGGTAATATATGTGGCCATGCTCTTACTTTTGATCATCTTAATGCTCTTTAGTTTCTCTTGTAGTACCATCTTTTGATTCTCATTGGAGCTCTGGTACAACTTGATCAAGGCGTCCCACATCTCATACACATTGTCCTTACCTGTGATGTGTGGGATCACATGGTCATTGATTACATCAAGGAGGATTCTTTGGGATTTAATGCTCTTCTTATCATAGACTGCTTTTGTTGTTGCATTTGTTGGCACTATTACAAGATTTGTGGTTGTTCTCTCCACCAGTGTTTTAAAACTCGATCGACTCGGCCGAGTTGACCGTGTTGACCCTGAGTCAAGTCGAGTCGAGTCGGTCCTTAAACTCGGGTCGGGTGGCCGGTTTGGTATCGAACCGGCCAACTCGGCCGAGTTAAGGGTCGACTTGGCCGAGTCATCCCGACTTATAAAAAACGAAATTTGTAATATTTTTTAATTTTAATCCTAACCTCCTTGTAACCTACTAATACAATGCCCCCACGGTCCCCGTCCACCCTTGCTCGAGACCTTGAGCCGTCACTGCCCGCCGGAGAGCCCGAGCCCGAGCCTGTTTGCCGCTGCCTGGATAGTGGAGAGCCGTTGTCGCTACCTCAACAGTGGAGAGCCCACCGTTGGAGAGCTGCACAGTGCAAACTCAGAGCAGTGGAGTTGTGGTCCCGTGGAGTCGAACTAGCACTAGAAGTGGAGACCCATCTCAACTCTCAAGCCGTCGCAGAGGTAAGTCAACAGTCTCTGTATGCTACTTTTTTTTTTTTAAATTACGATTTGTAATTTTGTATTTCCTTACAGTCCGCAGCCTGCCAAATTTTTTATTTACTATTTTTTTAATAAATATTCATTACTGTTTTGTTAATAAAATTTTCTTACTTTTTTATTTAAATTTTCTTACTATGTTTTACTGTTTTTTTAAATTTCCTTACTGTTTTCTTAATAAGATTTCCTTATTGTTTTTTTTTTTTAATTTTCTTACTGTTATTTTTTAAATTTCCTTTACTGTTTTTTTTTAAATTTCCTTATTTAATTTTTTTATTGTTTTTTTATATTTAATTTTTTAAACTTTACTGTTTAATTTTTTTTTAAATTATTGTTTTTGTAATTTGTACTGTTTTTTAAAATAAAATTTGCAATTAATTTCAATTTAATTACAGATTCATACATATTCATAATTTCATACATATTACAGACTTGTATTAATTCTAATTTCTATCTTTTTTTTACTGTTTTTTTCATATCTATATTTTTTTTCATTTTCTTTGCATGTTGCAGTTGAACAGTAACTTGAACAGCAGTGAACTTCACACTTTTAAGATGGCCTCGAAATCAAAAGATCCATCATGGATCCATGCTGATGTGGTTGACGGGAAGATGTATTGCAAATATTGCAAAAAATGGATTAAAGGAGGGGGTATTCATAGACTTAAACAACATTTGGCTGCCATTAGAGGAAATGTTGCCCCATGTGAAGCTGATTTAGAGGTGATTGGAGAGATAAGGCTGGAGTTGCGACAACAATTTGATCAATATCAAGTGGATAAGACTAAATTATCAAAAAGAGAGAGAGGAAGCAATAGGGAAGAAGAGGCATCTTTCAGAAATGATAAGATCTGCGCCTCATGCTGAATATGAAGGCTCCTCATCCATGCCTTCTACCAAATTCGGGGATCCCTTTCGGTATGTTCCTCGCCCCTTAACAAATCTGTCCAAAAAGGGGCCTAATATCCAAAACTATTTCTCACCTCAAAACACCTCTAGTGGGACTGTTTCTCGACCAATTCAGCCCACCATAAATGCCCATTGGAAAAAGCAATACAAAGAAATTGCTCATGAGTACATAGCTAGATGGTGGTATGATGCAGATATTCCCTTCAATGCTGCTCGTTCACCTTATTTTCAGCCTATGTGGGATTCTGTTGTTGTTGTTGGTAAGGGCTTCAAAGGCCCTAGTATGCATGACTTGAGGGGATCACTTTTGCAGAAAGAGATCAAATACTTGGGTGAATACTTCACGGAGTTCAAAGCATCATGGATCGTAACAGGATGTACTATCTTGTTAGATGGATGGACTAATGCAAGGAATCGAACCATCATAAACTTCCTTATCTCTTGCCCACAGGAGAGCATGTTTTTGAAATCATATGATGCATCCGATAAGATGAAAGATGCAAATCTCTTATTTCAGCTTTTAGTTGAGGTGGTTGAGCAGGTGGGGGCAGCTAATTTTGTGCAGGTCATCACAGATAATGCTGCTAACTATGTTCTTGTTGGTAAGATGTTAGAGGAAAAATACACAACAATATTTTGGAACCCATGTGCGGCACATTGCATAGACCTCATGCTTGAGGACATATGAAAACAGGATTGGATCATGTACACTATAGAGTATGCCAAAAGCATCACACGATACATCTACAACCACTCATGGGTATTGAGCTTGATGAGGAAACACACACATGGCAGGGAACTTGTTAGGCCTGCCATTACTAGATTTGCAACTCACTTCCTCACGTTGCAATCTCTCATTGGTCAAAGGCAAAAGTTGGAACAAATGGTTTCAAGTGATGAATGGAGTTCAAGTAAATGGGCCCGCAAAACAGATGGAAAAGACACCAAGAGGAAAATCTTGGAAAGCTCATTTTGGAGAAAAGCAACAGAGGTTTTGAAAATTACTGAGCCACTTGTTAAAGTGTTGCGGTTGGTGGATGGGGAAAGATTGGCCATGGGCTACATTTATGAGGCCATGGATCAGGCAAAGGAGCAAATAAGGGCAGCATACAAGGATAGAGTGGCCAAGTATGGGCCTATCCGGGATATCATCGATGGGAGATGGAACAATCAACTCCATCGTCCTATACATGCAGCTGGGTATTTTCTGAACCCAAGGTACCATTATAGAGCTCAATTTGGAGAAGATCAGACCGGGGAGGTCAAAGATGGATTGTATGAGTGCCTTGGGCGCATGGTCCCAAATGAGATGGCGCAGTTGGAGATACACCAACAGATTACAGCTTACACTAGAGGCACAGGTACCTTTGGCAAACCTGTGGCTAAGGTTGCGAGAGATGTGGACCAACCAGGTAAACAATTCCATTGTTTTATTAAATTCAGTTATTTAATTTTTAAAATTAAAAAACTTCAATATTTAGACAAATTCACAATCTAATTCGTTGATTTAACTGTCTTTGTACGTGCAGCAACATGGTGGGAGTCATTTGGTGGCCAAGGCCTTCAATTGCAAAAGTTTGCAATTCGAATCCTTAGTCAACCATGCAGTTCTTCCAGGTGTGAGTGCAATTGGTCTGTCTTTGAGCAGATTCACACGAAGAAGAGAAACCGTTTAGAGAAAAACCAATTAAATGATCTAGTCTTCGTGCAGTACAACCTTCGTTTAAGGCGCAACCAATTGATGAACAAAATACCTGATACGAATCCCATTGTGTTGGATGATATCGATCCAACATTAGATTGGTTAGTGGAGACTGAAGAGCCTGAGTTTGATCCTGATTTTGATATTGAGGTGGATGCGGTCGATAATGTTAGTCTGGAGGCAGATCCACTATTACCAGTACCATCATCAGTTCATGCAGGTGCAGAATCTAGATCCGTAATATTTTTTTCTATCATTGAATAATATATGAATGTTTCAATATTTCTATATTAATAATTTGATTATGATATAACTATTGATATAACATTATTTCTTTCCAAACATGGCAGGCACTAGTCGAGAGGGAGAGATGCGTGCACCTGCAGTCCATGATCCACATCCACCTCATGCTTTTACACATTCAGCTAGTACTCCAGCTAGTGTTGCTCCTAGTCCAACAACTGTAGATGACCTTGAGGGGTTTGAGCCCGAGCCAAATGCCATTGCCTATATCCTTGCTAGTCCGAGTGCTAGTTCTAGGCATAGCAGTGGTGATGAGTTTGATGATTGATCATGTTGATCAATGATGTAGTGACATACTTATTACTGGCCAGTGGCATCATAACATTTTGTTTTTGGACTCTATCACTCCACATGCCATTTAGGCCTCTTTGATTATGTATTTTCACTTTGTTCTAGTCTTCCAGATATGTATTATGTATTGCACACTGGTCAACGTAGTACACTTCGTGCCATTTTGATATGTTCAACTTCATCCTTATATGGTATATACATGATAGACTTTGGATATTTTGTCTCTAATGCTTTGGAATGATGGATTAGAATCTTTAAAATATCTTTTTTATTTAAAATTTAAATATTTTATGTTGTTTTTAGTAAACTGAGTCATTAAAATCAAATCGTCCGAGTTATTGCCGAGTCATTGCCGATTCCGAGTCCGAGTCCGAGTTGACCCTCGACCGATTCTGAGTCTGAGTCCGAGTTTTAAAACATTGGTTTTACCACCTTATGCAGTAAGGTTTGTTTATTGTTTCCCTATCAGAATTTCAAATCTCACTTTTTCTGTTGTAGCAAATTTGTCAAAGATGATAACGTGTAACACATGCTTAAATTCACATTAAAGGTGTATTTTCTATATAAGAGTAATATACATGTTATACTGCTTAAATTCATAGCAATTGTAATTTGCAACAGTATTACAGATTTAAGCAGAATGGGAGAATAAGAGTAAGACGTATCTAAACCCGAGTTAAGACTTACAATGGTGCCATGGAAGCAAGCAAGTTGACCAACACAAGCAACAAATCAGGAAAACACTTGTGTGAGACCACTCTCCTCCCAGCCAAACCCCTCAGTCATAGACTGAGAGCCCTCGAGCCCTCACTCAGCCATACCAAGCCAGTCGGACATCATAATGATAATCATATTCTACCCTCAACCTCCATCTCCACGTAGCTCATAGAACCCTCCCCCGACCAAAACCTCTCCCACCAAAGAGCATAAAAATCAGAAAAGACCCCCTTAATCAATGCCCAAATTCCCCTATTTATGCAGAAAATTCAAATTTTAATTTTATTATAGAGAATTATGCATGAGGGCCACATGGCCTTCATGCGTCCTACTTTATTTAATCAAGTTTAATTAACTTAACCTAGATTAATTGTTAATTTTCTTTATTAATCTAAAAGTAATATACATGTTATATTACGTCCTATATAAAAGTAATATACATGTTATACCGCTTAAATTCATAGCAGTTGTAATTTGCAACAGTATTAAAGATTTAAGCAGAACAAGAGAATAAGAGTAAGACATACCTGAACCCGAGTTGAGACTTACAGTGGTGCCATGGAAGCGAGCAAATGACCAACACGAACAACAAATCAGGAAAACACTTGTGGGGGACTGCTCTCCTTCCAACCAAACCCCTTAGTCATAGACTGAGAGCCCCCAAGCCCTCACTCAACAATACCAAGCCAACTAGACATCATAATCATAATCCTATTCTACCCTCAATCTCCAAACCTCCATCTCTACATAGCTCATAAAACCATCCCCCGGACCAAAACCTCTCCCAACAAAGAGCATAACAATCAGAAAAGGCCCCTTAATCAGCCCCCAAATTCCCCTTTTTATGCAGAAAATTCAAATTTTAATTTTATTAGAGAGATGTATGCATGAGGACCACATGGTCTTCATGCATCCTACTTTATGTAATCAAGTTTAATTATCTTAACTTAGATTGATTGTTAATTTCCTTTATTAGTATTAACTTAACTTTAATATTTATCTTTTAATATATTTATTTATTTTTAATTAACTCTTACTGTATTAATACTTTATTATTATTAGTTAATGAAAAAATAAGAATTCTAATACTTTATTAGTTTTGAGGGGTGTTACATAAATTGATCGATCATGGGATTGCTGATAATATGCAATTTGCCTTGTTGTCTATTCATGCATCATGCATTGGTAATGCATGGTTTCTGGTTTTGTTAGTGAAAGCACAAATCTCAATATAGAGATCATATGAGCTAGACCAGGTAAGCTTTACACAAGTTCTTGAAACTATTAATTTGCTACGATTGTTTGACTGTGAAAGGAAATATCTACAACCCAATATAAGAGCAAAGATGATGTCAGTTAAGTGAAATATTAACTGTCTTCGCATGTGAGAAAAAGTAATCACGATCTGTTTGCAAGTGCTAGACAAAGATTTGAAAAGCAAATGATGGTTATAATACACCTTAGAAGTTTACTAGGATACTGTACTTTTTTTTTATAAATAAAAACTTCATATTACTGCAAATGCCAAAGATACATATCACGCTTAAAGCGGAGCTGAGTTACAAATCGAACATCCCACATCCCACAGCCCAAAAAAAAACACAGAGAATTACATAGTCACAAAGCAAGCATCCCTGGATCCGGACCTTCTTTTTGTACATGCAAAATTGGACAATATAGTGAGCAATCCCCTATCCCACCTAACAACTATCATCAAATACCCATTACAATCTATAATCCGGATTACAAACAAAGAAAATGCAAAAAGGATGGCACCCAAACAAAAACTAAATCCCCAGCCCCTTCAGAGGATTAGCCGAGGATCCAATCTTGTCTTTCTCCTGCACCTGAAAGTTCGTCACCATCTGTCGGGGAGGATTTTCGGTCGGGATTGCAGCAACAGTTGGCTAGGACAGGTCCTTCTTAGGCACCTTGCTGGTGGGAATCTAGTTCCCCATAGCATCCAACCCGGGATACGAAAAGGAGAGCCCCATCTTCTTTGCAATAACATCTATTTTGTAGTGCATGAGCCGATTGTCCGCGTTGTGGGCTTTCCACGCCTTTGTCGGTTCCTCCTCCCCTTGCCTCTTCGCGTTTCCCTCCATCAACACATGAGCCAGGAGGTTCTTAGTAACCTAGCAGGTCATCACTATTCTATCATAAACCGAGGCTCGCCCTGCGGTAGTCCCCGGATCCGTGACCCATTCCTCAACCGAACTCCTGGCGTCCTCAATAGGGAGGGCCTTAACTTGATTCCAGAGATCCTTCTCAATATCTCCAATATCCACCCTAATGGAGTCAGGGAGACGATCACGAAAGAAATGGGCGGCAGACTGAGCCCAAGCTTGAGCTCTCATAACCTTGCCCACTCCTCCTCTCATAATAGTAACCTTCTCTTTGCCTTTCAGTGCAGAGCTAGCAGAGCCCGTCCCAGAGGGAGCCACAAATTCACGCTTCAGGGCCATTGCTGCGTGAAGCACAACAAGCAAATGGAACTCGGGGGGCCTTAATTGAGCAAATCCCACTTTTGAGAAAACTCTCAGAATATGAACCACAGAGACACATAAATCCCTACTATCACTCTCGGAGCAAGAATGAGTTTTGAAAAGGAAGGAACCCCCATAAAAAGACCGCCTGCTCATGATGAGGCCAACCGAGCCATAAATGACCAAGCCACCCGAAAACCTGACCAGGCCCAGAATCGTACCCTCACCATTATCCGAACTAATTGCGATCATTATGCATATAGGATGCAGCTGCTGCAAATCCTTCACCTGGATCACAAAAAGCCTGAAGACGTACGTCCCTCTCATTCTCCTAATAACTGCCTTGTGTGACTTATCACTTCTCGGTTTTAACAACCACATCAGCCATGCATCATCGGAGTGACCTCCAAGTTATGCCAGTCTCTTCCTTGGGGTATGGACTGTCCTTCCTTCGCCATTTGGCACCTACCAAGGTCCTCCGCAGCCAATTGTAAACACTTAGGGTCCGATGTCTCATTGCTGAAAACTGCCATGTTACCCGCAACGTGGCCTCTCTTCCTATCTACGCCCAGATTAGCTAAATAGTCAACCACCTTGTTGGCATCTCGCCTGATGTGGAGGAAAGACAACTAACTATGAGAGCGAAGAAGGTGACTCAGGGTGTCCAGACGGTGAGAGAACCGCCAACTGGAGGTCACTTTTTCTGTCAATTTCCCCTGCACAAGACCTTTTGCCATTTGGATGATGATGTTGGAGTCTCCCTCAATAATGGCCGGGAAAAATCCACCCTGAATAATCATTTGCACAACAAAGATGAGACCATCCAGTTCTGCTGAGTTGTTCGTGTCATAGCCAAGGTGACCAAAAAACACCTACAGAATCTCCTCGTCCACATTTCTACAGACCCCTCCGAATCCAGTGGCCCCAGGATTTCCCCGCGATGCCCTGTCAAAATTTATTTTAAAAATCGACAGTCCTGGGGGTGACCAGACGCTGGGGCTAGAAGGTATGCAAATCTTGTCTCGCCTACGTAGCCCAAGCAGATCATCCTTGCCAAGATCCCAACCCTTAGCAATGAGAATTTCTCCCTCCGTGAGATTTTTGTCCTCATCAGTCCATTGACGGCTTCGAATAGTTTCTTGTATGTTGCGAACCAGAGTATCATAGGCTTTTGCAATGTCAAGTTTGATCATCATACCCGACTTTTTGGTAGATTTCAAGGAGTGAATGGTTTCATGAGCTAGTATAATACCATCAAGGATCTGTCTACCTTCCACAAAGCCAAATTGCTCCTGACTGATCAGAAGAGGGAGCAGAGGCTTCAAACGATTGGCAACCACTTTAGTTATAATTTTATAGATAACATTGCATAACGCGATCAGGAAAAACTTACTAGGTACCTCAGCCCCTTCCTACTTAGGAATTAAGGCAAGAAAAGTGGCATTAAAGGCCTTCGGGACACTTCCACTTCTACGGGATTCTTCCACAATATCAACCACTTCTTGCTTGATTAAATCCCAGAAGAAATGAAAAAAATTGGTGGTAAAACCGTCAGGTTCAGGGGCTTTTCCCAAAGCCATTTGCTGCATGGCTTCCTCAACCTCCTGTAGGGAAACGGGTTGTTCAGGAGCTCATTGTGCTCATTAGTAACAAGTCTGGGAATATGCCTGGTGATCCTAGCAATAGCAGAGCTGCGATCCACTCGGTCCTCGTTGAGAATGTCTTCAAAGTGGAGGACAAGTTCTTCTTCAATTTCCTGCCTAGACTCGGCTTGGATCCTGTCAGATTTGCAAAGCTTATAAATTTTAGACTTGTGCCAGTTGTGGACCACAGCGTTGTGAAAGAATTTTGTGTTCCTATCCCCCTCCTGAAGCCACTGATTTCTGGACTTCTTCCTCCAAAAAATTTATTCCTGCTTTTCCCTAGCTTCCAGTTGAATCATTAGATTAAATTCCTGATCCTTAAGCTCATCCGTCCATCCTTCTTCCATTCCTCTTCTGTGCACCAACTCTAGATCTGCAACCACCCTTGCTTTGTCCTGAAAGATATTCCCAAAGTTAGATTTATTCCATTCTTTTATTTTGACTTTGAGAGCTTTAAGTTTCTGTTGTAACTAGAACATCCCGGTCCCCCTGGGAGGAACAATATCCTACCACCACTGGCCCACCAGTTCCTTGAAATCCTTATGTTCTAACCAAAATTGTTCAAACCTAAAAGGTTTGAAAAGAGAGGCATTGGACCATTCCCATTGGAGGCAAATGGGCCAATGATCAGAGCCAGATGCCGGCAAGACGACGGCGTGGGCCTCTCCCCCATTTCTTACCAGATCTTTTGTAGTCAGGAACCGGTCAATTCTTGAGGCCACTAGATGAGTACCCCCCCTTTTGTTGTTCCAGGTGTACAGCCCATTTCCTGTCTCGATATCAACGAAGGGGCTTTGGGATATCAAGTCCCCAAAGGCTTCCTGATATTTATCCAGGTTTCTCCTACCCCCTTTTTTTCCTCCAAAGACACAATCAGATTAAAATATCCCCCCATAATCCAAGACCCACTGGATGCTTGGTCTCTTATCCATAATAACTGCTGAAGAAAAGCATTTTTTTTAGGGAAATCACTTGGCCCATAAATATTCACAAGCATGCCAGAGGAACTACCCACTTGATCCTTGAACATGGCACTCAGGGAAAAGTGAGTATCCCACCAAGCCGAGAGACCAACTGAATCGGGTTGCCAAAAGATCGCCATACCCCCCACAAATCCTTAGGCATCTGTGGCCATAAATTCACTGCCTCTCCATATTTTCTATTTCATTTTCTCCAAATAGTGGGAACTACACTTTGTTTCTTGGATAAATAGTATATCCGGTTTTTCCTGTTTAATCTTTCTTGCCAGAATTTTTATCTTCCTAGGGTAATTACACCCTCTGATATTCCATGATATGAGCTTCATTGAGTAACCTTATTGACTTTAGAGAATGCTTCCAGTATTGTAGGATACCAACCAGAGCCAATTAGCCTCACTCCTATCTCAGCAATCCTTTGCTTGTTTGTCTTCCTACTTCTTTTCAGGTCTTCCTCTGGAGATTTCCTCTTACTTCCCTTCTGCGGATCAGAGGCTATGCCTAGCTGTTTAGGGACTTTAACACTAATGATTGCCACTTTGAGAAGCTCAAGTTGATGTCGAGTGACATATCCTTTTCCTTTCTTGTCCCATTCCCGCTCAATCTCATCAAGATTGAGTTCTCCAAGCTCCATATCCTCCTCATCGTCCTCTACCATGGGTTCTAACTGGTTTATCCCTTCTTGGTCTTGCTCCCCTTCCTTGATGACACCCTCCATATTATCTAGTTTCGCTTTACCCTTGTTCTTACCATTCTCCCTTTCTTCCTGAGGATCTTCCAAGATCTGGAAAGGATTGGAGGATTCAATTCCCTTCCCAGAATTCTCTTTGGCTGCCTTATTCTGCCCTGTCGTCTTATTTCTCCTCCTATTGCGGACCTGAGTAAACTCTTCCTTATCCATATCACCGGGCAGGCCACTTTTGGGAGGAGGAGAGAGCGATTTTACCTGTGGGCAGTTTCTGCCCAGATGGTCATACACGTGACATTGGCGACAACGAAAAGGAAGTTGTTCGTAGTCTAGAGGTTGAATCCACTCCTCATCCTCCCAATTTAGACTGATCGCTTCAGGAAGCTCCTTTGACAGATCCACATAAACACATATCCGAGCATATGCTGTATATCGTTGTTGTTTAGTATGATCTGCAATTTTGACAAATTCACCCAAAGTGTTACCAATATCCTGAAGAATTTCCATATCCTAGTATTCACAAGGCAAGGAGAAAATCCTGATCCAGACTGGGGCAACCGTCACATCCTTAGTCTCAAGATTAAACCTTTCCTTCCAAGGTCGAAGGTACAGTCCAGCCGAAAAGAAGAAGTATGGGCCACCTTCCAAAATTCTGTCTTGATCTGCAATATTGAAGAAGATAATGGTGAAAAATCCTTTGGCTCCTAATTGTAAATCGCAATGGCCCTTGGGTTTCCAAGTGGAGTTGATCCAGTTCACCAAATCCCTTTCTTTAGGCCACACCCCCACAAACTTGCCTATTAGGGCTTTTTCACACCATTCCTCAATCAGCTCGCGGATCCTTTTCGATTTAATTTGCATGGCCGGAATTTTCAGGGTTTTGGGGAGGCATCCGCCTGGCCCCATTCTCCATTTGGCACCATTCCCCGTCTCAGTCGGACCCCCATCAGACTTGCCTGCCGAAGCACCTGTTCGCGGTGGCCACAAAGGTTCGCAGGTCCCCATCCGGAGAGCTTGGGGATAGGACCCCAAGCCCGATCCAACAGATTTGTCAGAGTCCAGATCTCTGTGCTCTATCCCGAACCAGTCTCCACACCCTAGATCTCTGAAGTGCCGAAATCGCCATCCTCACCTTAGAAACCCTCAAAATACATATATATATTAATAAACATATACTCACTAGGATACTGTACTTGATTGAGTACAGATATCATGATTTTTTAGAACTGAAGCCTAGTCTTTAAACATAGCTATGCATTTATTCACCTCACTCACGTTTTTGTTTTTCAACTTCCTCCATCAACATCTATAGTTGTTCTGCGTTGTATTGCAAGGGTCTTAAAAGTTGGGTTTTATAGGACATACTTGCCTGTTAAGTATGTTACCTTTCCTGTAAATGAGTTTCTTCTACCTATTTAAGTTGATTGATAATAGTTTCTGCAAATTGAACTTATGATGCTGATTTTGGCCCCATTCACTGTGTTGCTCTCTTGAAGTAAAATGGCTTCCACTTCAATAGTGCACATGCACACTTTTATTACTTAAATTTTATATTGTGTGGATATTTTTCCATGTGCATTGATTCCCGACAATAGAATTGGTCATTCAATAATACTCGCGATTTCCCTACTAAGCAAAAAATATCATCTTTTATTTGAGAGCTTTTAAACACCTCATAGATATAGTACACTGAATATTTTGAAATTTTATCACATTATTATTTTTTCCCTTTTGGATTGCATACTATTATCTTGTGCATCCATCTGGAATATATTTGAGTTTTGTGTGTTATCATGGTTATTGTCAACCTGACAAAATATTGGAATGCTCTGAACCAAGCTGTGTCTACTTTTAATTATCTAGACATTGTCAACCATCCTGATTTGAACATTAAAATGATGCATTTATTTTTGTAACTGGAAGCCTACATTCATGTTGTTTCTGAAGATTTAACTTCTTCTGCTGGTCCAGACTCTACAGAGGTTTCAACTGATTGTCCATTCTCTATTTTTTTCCCAAGAAATAAAAGCTTATATTCATTATTTCAAGGAGAAATCAGATTATACATTTTTTGTGTCCGTTCGACACTACCAGAGTTTTAGATCTCTGCTTCTCCATATCTAAAGACAAAGCATAACAATTCTGAGATTTATTAATTACAGTCTTTCAGAAACCCTTGGCTGTAGATGCCAGGCTCATCGAAACTGATTTCAAAAATAGAACAACCCAATGGCCGACAACAATTTTAGATCTCTGCTTCTCCACATCTAAAGACATAACAGAACAAATCTGTAACATTGATTACAGTCTTCCAGGAACCCTTGGCTTCAGATGCCATGATTTTCATAACCAGAACAACCCAATCGCCAACAGCAATTTTAAATCTCTGCTTCACTAGTTTTAAAAACCGTGCAAATCGGGACCGGTTTGACCGGCCAGTCAAAAGCCAAACCCAATCCGACACAAAACTCAGCCTGGGCACCGGTTCAATAACGAACTGCCGGATCTAAGCTGAACCAGTCCAAACATGCCGAGTTCGTCTAAAACCGACCGGTTTGACCTACATTTAACGTCCGCGGGCCCGCATAGGTGGATTTAAGATGGGAAGGAAGGTCGCTATGTAGGAAGAATAGATGATTCAAGGTGCACATTACTAGGATGGCTAAACTTGGTATGCAGTTGCACACAAGGAACGACTAGATGAGATATGTATACTTGGTACAGCTAGGTGGGAACCGGGATATGTGCACTAATGAACAATGTGTATAAAGCTATTTGATGGTATAATGTTAAAATTCTTCCCCTAAAGCAGGTCGGATTTAGGGTTTAAAATTGAATATGTCATAGCATGTCAAAGAGTTTCCAGCACGTCCCAGAAGTGTTATAAAAAAATTGCACATAAAAAAAATAATAATTTTTAATTTTGACATTTTACGAAAAAGTGCAATAATTATATTAAAATTACATAAGAAGTGTTAAGTTTCAAATTGCTCGTCAAATATTTTTAATTCACTGTTTCAATACTTGATGTGCTGCTAGCATTAAATGTGTCATGAAATATCTCTCTAGGAAGAAGGAAAATTAGTTTGGGAAGAGTGGATTGACGGTGCTCTACTCTTTAATGGATGTGCTCATTTCCTTGTTGAACCAATTCTTATGTTTCCTTGTTTTGAAGGTTTTTCATGTATAACAGATATGTAGGCTGCTCTTTCTTTGACTCCGATCCTTTGTTTATGTGGAGGGTTAGGATTTTTGTCTACATCGGTCTTTTTTGATGAAATGGTTATTTATGGCCATGACCAGAGTGTCTATGTAACCTGGAAAAATACTTTTTGATTTTACATAATAACAAAAGTACAATTTTTTTCTCCTTGAAAAAAATTCCGGGATGGACAATGGCCATTGGCCATCTCTATTTGCAAGTATGCCCCTTGAAAAAATAAAAATAAAAACTATTAAATACATTGTTACGAACTTATCTCCCACTATTCTCATATCTAATCTCAACAAGTTTTGAGATTTATTTGTTTCTTGATTTCTTTAATAACAAAAGGACAAACTTGATAGGTTAGCGACCGAGGGAGCTTAATTTATTTTGCGTCACATCTGAATTTATGAGTCTCCATTATTGAACATATCATAGTGATACATGATACAACTGCGTTGCCTTTTTTTCACATCAAATTGCTTAATTCATGATCTTCATGACAATTTTGAGCTTGGAAAAAATTTAGTTGTAGTCTCGACTCCAGCCAATTCAACAGTTGTACCTACATCCACTACAATTCTTTGTATAAATGGCATGCCCATGAAGAGGATCAAGCGGGCTTTGGGTTTGCAAATGATTCATTTGGCTACTTGTTATTTTGTTACTCTGAATAAAAATCTTCTTGAGTTGTATTTATATCTACCTGAATTACTTTCTATTGATCATACCATAGAACAAGTTATTGTCTCTCTATTAATTTCTGAACATGTAATGTATTGATGAAGGGTGTCGTATCACTTCAAGACAATTCCTCAAGGCAGCTTGTCCTGTTAAGACTCGATGCTCTTCTCACCTGTTAAGATTAGTCTCTAACCCATCCACCAGTACAAGAAAAGAATGGTTGCGTCGCGTCGTAGTAGGTGTTTCTTATAGGGAATAACCCATGCTTCTCACTAATGCTAATACCAAGTTTTTCCCCACTTCTATAGATACATTTCAGCAACACTAAATCATCCCACCAAAAAACAATAAATCCAAATGTCACAAATTAAAAAATTGAAAATGGGTAAATGTCATATAAGAATGAATATCTTTGCCTTAGAAGAGCTTAGAGGGAGCCATGTATAATCGAAAATGATATTTTGAATAAAACATCAGGTTGTAGAGTTTGGGACAAGGTACGACCATCCAAATATCTGAGTTTTATACAATATTATAAAGGTTCAAGTCTAGATATTAGAAACCC
Organism: Larix kaempferi; assembly: GCA_027924585.1. NCBI lineage: Eukaryota > Viridiplantae > Streptophyta > Pinopsida > Pinales > Pinaceae > Larix > Larix kaempferi. The sequence goes on from BSBM01000887.1 coordinate 20,005,398, forward strand.
TGGACTTCCATTTAATTTAATGTAAAAGTACTGGATAAATGGATGCATGGGTTCCGAGACAGGGTTTAAGCATACTTGGGGTTTTCACCATTAGTTCCACCTACAGAGAATGAGTTTTTGAATTGGTATTGGTTAATTAAAAAGAAAAGAAAGGGCATAAACTATTACAAGCAAAGATTTCTAAGTTGGACACCAATGATTTCTAAGCAAGGATTCAAGGTAGATGTGTATCTTCCCTCCAATTTTTTTTCAGTGTGTTTGTTATCGAAACAATTTTTTTTGTAGATGTGATAATTATGGATTTATTGATTTATTTAGAGACAAATTTGATTGAAAATATAATATTATATTTAGCAATTTCTTTATGAAGTGTGTAATTAATTTATTATTGTCAAATAAAATGTGATTTTTTTAAAGCTTTTCATAAGCGACACGAATATATACCCTTCTCGGATTTTGTTGTGTGGAAAAGATGCATGAGACAGGTCCGGTTATGTACTCTGCCCATTGAGCAAAATCAGCATAAAACCATTTTCTTTTCAGAAAGATGCTTAAAATAGGTCTGGTTATGTCTTGTGGAAAAGATGACTTGAGGTGGGATACTTTGGATGAAGATCCACTAGCAGTAGGGGATGCAGGTGCAGATCCAGACATTGTAGGCAGTGGTAGTGGCATTAGAATGTTAAATATATTTTTTTCATTAAAATTGTAAAAAAAATTGTATTTTTGAATAGTCTGTTTATTACCAGTTCCAATTCCGGTCCGAGTTGACCCTCTACCGATTCGACTCACAGTTCCGAGTTTTAAAACATTTGGCATAACAGAATAAATTTATAACATTGATTGCAGTCTTCCAGGAACCCTTGGCTTCAGATGCCAGGCTTTCCAAAATAGATTTCAAAACCAGAACAGCCCAATGGCCTTCAGCAGACACAGCATCAACTCTTCGTTAACCATAATTTTTCCTCATCCCCGATTGATACTCAGTATAAAGACTGGATCTTTTTTGGAAGCGGTCCTTCCTCTTTTATTTCTGCTTCAAGTAGTATGCCCTCCTGCAGAGTCTACAAGATTGCCAGAGCATGGGAGCAGGAGCGTCATTTTCCAAAAACCCTGGGAGCGGAGCAATCCCAAGAGCATTTTTTATATAATATATATTTTTATATATTATAATGCAATTATATTAAAAAAATGCAGAATGCCAAATTAGTTGCATAAGATATGAAAACATACACATTTGTGTTAACTGGAGATGAATACTACATTATTATGAAATTATAAATGTCATGATTAATGATTAAATTATTCAAGCATCAATTATATTTTTTTTCCAAGGAAAAAAACTTGTAATTTCATTAAAATATATAAGAAATTGCATTCTATATATGCTGGGAAGCATTGCTTGACTCTTAAGAAAAAATAGAGAGAAAAGTATCTTTCAAATCAAGGCATATATCTCCATGGTAGCCAGGAGGGTCTCCATAAGCTTTTAAAAGTTATTTCCTGCGGGTTCCATCCATCTAACCTTTATAGATCTTAAAATCTTACAGATTTTTATCAAATTCAGCTTTAATGCCTTACAGCAGTCCTAGACTGCATTCACCATAATCTTCAGCTAGAAAACAAAGGGAAGACAGAATCTATAAAGGAAAAAACATGAGGAAAACTAAAAGAAAGGGGCATGTGGGTAATGGGCACAGTGCTCATCCTGATCTTCCACAACCATAATCTTCAGCTAGAAAACAAAGGCAAGACAGAACCTATAAAGGCAAAAACAGGAGGAAAACTAAAAGAAAGGGGCATGTAGATAATGGGCACAGTGCCCATCCCGATCTTCCCCAATCTGCAAAATTCCTAGATGCATCCTGATCTTCCCCAACCTGCAAAATTCCTAGATGCAAAGACAGTGCTTCTTTAGAAAAGTATCGGGCTGTACATTTCTTTCTCTAAAGATGTGAGGGAAGGAATTCATAAATGGGGTGCAAAACAATATTTTTACTACTAAGTCACCAAAGACTTGTACTTGCGTTGATGTCCTTTTAATCTTTCTTTTATTGTTATTTTCATAGAATACTCTATCTGCTACTAGATTTTAAAATATCAATTACATTTTCTCATAGCTGTTATGTATTAGAAACTAAAACTACAAATTGCATATGACATAACATGAAATAAATAGAAACAAATTTACTGAATTGTATATGACATAACCAGAAATAAATGGGAACAAATTTTTACCTAGTTTGATCGGATACTAAGTATATAACCAGAAATAGATAACCAGACCTGCATATGACATAACAAGAAATAGATAGAAACAAATTTGTGGGTGAGTTTCAGCTAGTTCGATTGGATTCTAAGTTCGATTGACTTTGGCTCATTAGTCTTAGAAAACTAATAAGCCTAATCGAATTGGATCAAGTCAGATTAAGTATGGATGAATGTCATGGCAAGCTAACAAACTAAGTTAATTCTGCAAGTTTTTAAATAAATGGCAAAGTCCTCTTTCTAGAAATAGACATCGACATGGATTGAACAAAAAATGTTTAATTTCAGAGTTCTTTTGAACAAAAAAATGGGTTCCGAAGTACACAAAGGGCCTATTTTCCATGTTTTGCTTCAACTCCAATGACAAGGTGGCCTTCTATGATCAGGACTCGGGACTCTTTTTGATGAGGAGTTTATTTTTGAAAGATCAGCTTTTGTTGGCTTTAATCATGTACTCATGTACTATTTGATTCAGAAATTGAATAACAATAGTATGCTTTTTTCGGAAAAAAAAAGTGGCCTTCTATTGGAGACTATTGTGGAGACTGGGGACCAATTTCTCCCATACTAAACTTTGTTATGAGCTATAAGAGCTAAGAGTCCGTGGACCTTGCAATGTAGCCTCGAGATTTAATGTCTTTACCTTCGAGCAGTGACTAATCAGAATGTTATTGTTTTCTTCGTGAAATTAGGGGTTTTCCGTATTAATGACTACATCTATGGATAATTTTTTTGTAATACAGGCAGATTTCAAAGATTGATCCTGCCGTTTATGGTGCATTACTCTTGTTGGCAGCTCGCCTTCTTGCTTCTGTTTCCACTCCTTCCATGGCCTTGACTTGCTATTTCCATTAGCCTTTAGTTTTTCTATAACCATGAACCAATTGCCATGCTGCTCCCTTTCGCAATGCTTGATTCAATATTGTTTGGGTTCCATATTGCTCAATGCTGCGCATCCAAAGGCAGTCCAAATCCGGACCTGGAAGGCCTAGAGCTCAATAATTTACCGACGGGGTTGATGGTGTTACAGTAGGTATAGGTTTTTATTACATTGTTTTTTTTCAGAAGAATCAAATCGCTGTGTAACCTACTTGGCAAAACCTACTCAGCAACATTTGGATATAGTAATGTTTATCTTTGTGTTATAATGTGTACCTGAAATACAGTGTTATGCATAGATATCTCTTTCTATTATGAGATGAATAGCATGTTTGAAAAACTTAACAAATTAATGTCATGGAGCATGACGATGTTTTTTTAAGGTTCAAGGGAATTGGTAACTAGCAAAGATTTTTTTTATTTTTTTAGGTTTAAGGGAATTGGTAACTCGCTAAGTTTTTTTTGGGTGAGATTCATGTTTAAATCCAATTAGCTGTCACTATAAACTTAGGCTATTCAACAGCCTGCAAGAATTTTGCAGGAGTCACTGATTCACAGGAAATCTATGACTTAGCAAGGGTTGAGAGGTTGGAGACACACCCAAATGAGGATCCCACTTAAACACCTACTTTTCTAGCCTTGTCACAACAAGTTCATGTCTCATTGAAGATTTGAACTCTAGTAAAGAAAGTAAAACTTATCTCCCTACCAATTGAGTTGTTCACCCCTCAACTCCACAATGTTATTGTATTAATGCCATGCTACAATGATGTTGTAAGTTAAATAGGTTCATTTAAGATATTTGTAAAAGACCTAAGATAGGGTAAACATTTAAGGTAAGTTTTAAATATACCATATAGATATGTTAAAATGTATATAGTGTCGGATTCAATTTGGACAGGAAATAAATATACCATATAGAACCGATTCACTAATCTAGACAGGAAATAAAGAGGGAGGAAGATACTCATTCCTAATGGCATATAGTCTATTTGTTAGGAACCCATGTCTTTACTTTGTTAGTGTATTGTTGTTGGACGCATATGCTTTGTAAGTCGTCCCGTAGTATTTGTTGATCAATAGTTTATGTTATTGTTGTTGGCGCATATGCTTTGTAAGTCGCCCGTAGTATTGTTGATCCATAGTTTGTAGTGGCCCATGGTTTTGACCCATAGTATTGGCGCCTAGACTTAGTATATAAGTGTGTGCTGAGACCTATGAAGGACCGTGAAGTTATTTGTATTGAGCTTGCTCATAGGAGGTTGCCCCCTCAAAGTGGCCTGTGATCAATATAAAAGTGATCCTGAGTTCTGTCATTTCTGCTATTTCGCATATTCTTATTAATTAATTGTTGCAGGTGCATCACATCTGGTATCAAAGCACTTTCTTGGGCTCGCTGGGTGAAATTTATACCAAAATTTTTTTTCGCATCTGTTGCAGGTTCGGATTTGGGAATAATCCCTATCCGCTTAACTATGGGAAGTACTTGGGCATAAGCCCTAAAACTCATTGTGAGGAGTACCACAGGAACCCCAAAGTAGCTAGCCCATTAAGAGGACCTGCCAGCGAAAAGGGAAACGACCCCTACCTGATTGACTAGTTCCCACCCGTGAGGTAAACCAAGAGCTGTCGTTTGTGGCCAAGCAGTTATCAGTTTTACCTGAGCCGTGGAGTGAGGGGTACTGCCCCAATACGCAAGCCGTCAGACAGCATTGGTGGCCGAATGAAACCCCTGAACTGTTAGGAAGTCGCACATACCTGGGGTCCATATCTATTTTCAACTGAACTGTTGTCGATCATCGCTGCACCGTTTTAGATCTAGTCGTTCACCGTTCCAGATCCAGCCGTTTTCAATCCATTCGGCACCGTTTCAGATCCCTTTCGAGCCGTAGCCGCTCTAGTCTGCAAAAAAAAAAAAAAGTATAAAATTCAGTTTTTTCTCCATATCTCCCTTGTTTTCACTCTATTTTCCTTGAAATTTTTGGGGAACCCCTGTCATCCCATTCTGCATATTTCATTCCTGAGGACCCTGTCCCCAATTCCCCTTCCCAAAGCTCGAAATCCCACATTTGTCTATTTTTAGGGTTTGCCATAACTTCCTCAGATTTCACCCAATCACCCTCAAATTACCGCAGAGTTCCTTTCTGAATTCTGCTTCTTTGTTCCCCTCTACCAAATTTTCCCATTCTTTCACCCCATTTCTGAAATCCTCATTTTTGCTTCCCTGTCTATTCAACAATGTCCAAAACCTGGTCAAACCCCAATTACCTTTCAGATTTTTTCCCAAGTCCAGATTTTCCTTTATTGAAGTAGTTTCTATTTTTGTTTTCCTACCCAATCAACCAAAAAAAAAAAAAAACTCCTGGTTATGGTTGTCACCCGTGCAGGAGCAAAAACCATGGAGGAAGCACTTGCAGCCATCCAAGCCAAACTCCAGGATCTGGATGAAAAATTTCTCGGCCTCCATCTTGAACATTCAGCTATGAACAACAAACGGCAGTCCGAGTCTTCATCAGACAATGGGTTCTCTTCTTCCAGCAATTTTCGTGGTCCGAAGCTTGATTTTCCTCACTTCAATGGTATCGATCCAACTGGATGGATCTATCGTGCAGAACAGTATTTCAGTCTACATAATACTTTTGATGTCAACAAAGTTCCGCTGGCATCCTTTCATTTGGAACAGGAAGCTCTTCAATGGTACCGTTGGTACATTAAGGCGCATGCAGAGCCAAAATGGCTAGACTTTTGCCATCTCCTTTTGCAACGATTTGGTCCTAGTGCTTTTGATGACTTCATAGGAGCCCTCACTAAACTTCACCAAATTGGCACCGTGAGAGAGTATCAAACCAAATTTGAGAAACTAGCCAACCAAACCACAGGATTGTCTGATGACTTTTACCGGAGTTGTTTTATCAATGGTCTAAAGGATGCCATCCGCTTTGAGGTCAAAATGTTCTGTCCCAACACAATGATGGAAGCCCTATGGTTGGCTAAGTTGGCAGAAGACAAGATTGCAGCCCAACAACGTTCCAAGCCCACTTTTGTTCCCTTCCGAAATATGGGTTCTCAACGACCACCTATACCGCAGGCTCCTCGACCAACTCCTATCAAGTGTTTGTCTGAAACAGAGATGCAAGCACGCAGAGAAAAGGGGCTTTGCTATAATTGTGATGAGAAATTCACTCGGGGACATAGATGTGTTCAGCAAAAGCTCTATCTCTTGGATGTGGATTCTCCGCCTGCCTCTGAAATTGGTGACAAAGATCCAGAAACACTGGATGCTCCGGTCGACATTCAGGAACTGCCTATTGACCCTCCGTCTCAGGATGACCAGCCAGAGATATCTCTCCATGCTTTAGCTGGAATCACCACCCCCCAAACAATGTGGGTTAGGGGTTACTTCAAGAAGCTTCCTCTTACAATACTCATTGATTCTGGTAGCACTCATAATTTCATTGACCCTCGGATCGCCAAACAAGCTGATTGTTTTATCCATCCTTGCTACAACTTTGAAGTCATGGTTGCCAATGGGGGCACCTTACCTTGCAAAGGGAAGTATCGAAATGTGCGTATATCTATGGGAGATTATACCTTGCGCTCTGACATGTTTGCCCTGACCTTAGGCGGATGTGATGTGGTTTTGGGCGCTCAATGGCTACGCACACTTGGCCCTATCTTATGGGATTTTGCTAAACTTTGGATGCAGTTTTCCCTCAATGGACAAAAACACACATTGACAGGATTACAACCAGGTTCTCTCAGCATCATCAGTTCACATCGCATGGAAAACTCCTCAAGAAGAATTCACATGGTGTCATCACTCAGCTCCATTCCATTCAGATGCAATCTTCAGCGGTCTCCACTACTCCTTTGGATCTACAACAAATTCTGGATCGATATATAGGTGTCTTTGCTGAACCAGTGAGATTTCCACCTTCCAGGCCAGAAGACCATCGTATTCAGCTCCTTCCTGGCAGCGTTCCTCCCAACATCAGGCCCTATCGCTACCCATTTCACCAAAAAACAAAGATTGAAATGCTCGTTCGGGACTTATTGAAGCAAGGTATTATTCGCCCAAGCACTAGTTCCTTTTCTTCTCCAGTTATTTTTATCTGCAAAAAAGATGGGTCATGGCGCCTCTGCATTGACTTCCGAGCACTTAATCACCTCACCATCAAGGATAAGTTTACAATTCCTGTTGTTGATGAGCTTCTTGATGAGCTTCATGGGGCTCACTTTTTCTCCAAGTTGGATCTTCGTTCTGGGTATCATCAAATTCAAGTTCATGAGGATGATATCCCTAAAACAGCTTTCCGCACACATGATGGCCATTATGAGTTTTTGGTCATGCCCTTTGGCCTCACTAATGCTCCTTCCATATTCCAGACCTTAATGAATAAAATATTTCGACCCTACTTGCGGAAATTCATTCTAGTATTCTTTGATGATATCCTCATCTACAGTAAAACCTGGGATGAACATCTCCAGCATCTGGATCTTGTCATGCAAATTTTCTCTGACCATCATCTCCATGCCAAGCAGTCTAAATGTGTTTTTGGACAGAAGGAAGTTGAGTATCCCAGGCACATTATCTCAGCACAAGGGGTTCGCGTGGATCCTCCCAAAATCGATGCCATGAACAATTGGCCGCATCCTCAGACACTCAAGAGCCTTCGTGGTTTTTTGGAGTTGACTGGCTACTACCGCAAGTTTGTCAAGGATTATGGGAAGATTGCAGCTCCATTAATTGCTCTATTGAAAAAGGATGCTTTTACATGGACACATGCTGGTCAGTGTGCATTTGACAAACTAAAACAAGCTATGTGTACCACACCTGTTCTAGCTATGCCCGATTTTTCCAAGCCCTTCACTATTGAGAGTGATGCTTGCGGCAATGGACTTGGTGCAGTTCTCCTTCAAGATGAACACCCCATTGCGTTCACCAGCAAAGCCCTTTCAGGTAAGAATTTAGCTGCCTCTACCTATGAGAAGGAAATGATGGCTATTTTGCATGCAGTACAGAAGTGGCGCCCATACCTATTAGGGAATCATTTCTGCATCAAGACTGATCACTAGAGTCTGAAATATTTCTTGGAACAGCATGTCTCCTCCCCGACACAACAGAAATGGGTTAGCAAACTCATGGGTCATGACTCTGAGATCACTTACAAGAAGGGTAAAGACAATATTGTGGCAGATGCTCTTTCTCGCACATTTGATGCCCAAGGTTCTCTTTCAACTATTTCTATGCCTGTTCCAAATTGGTTTTAATCTGTTCAACAGGGTTATGACAATGACTCTTCCTTATCTCAAATCATCCAACGCTTGACCAACAACCCTTTTGCTGTACCAAATTACTCTTGGGATGGTACTTCTCTGAGATACAAGGGTCGTCTGGTGCTTCCCCAGAGCACAGATCTTCAACAGGCTGTCTTCTATGAACTCCATGCTTCTCCATCGGCAGGGCACTCTGGGTTCCTCAAAACATATAAACGGGCACAACGTAACTTCTTTTGGCAGGGCATGAAAAGGACAATTCAACAGATGGTGGCCGAATGTGATACCTGCCAGCGCAATAAGGGTGAAACAACACTCCTCCCAGGATTGCTCGAACCCTTGCCCATACCTACACGGATTTGGATAGATATTTCTATGGATTTCATTGAAGGGCTCCCTAAATCTACCGAGAAGACAGTGATTCTCATTGTGGTTGATCGCCTCTCCAAATATAGTCATTTTTGTTCTCTCAGCCATCCCTATACATCCTCCTCAGTCGCTCAAATTTTTCTGGACCAGATCTTTCGTCTTCATGGCATCCCTTCTTCCATTGTCTCGTATCGTGATGCGACTTTCACTAGTCATTTTTGGACAGAAATGTTTCGCCACACTGGCACCAAACTAAAGATGAGTTCAGGGTATCACCCACAAACAGATGGTCAGACTGAAATTATCAATAAATGCTTGGAAACTTATCTTCGTTGCTTCACCTCTGAACAACAACATCAGTGGGCAAAGTGGCTCCCTCTCGCTGAATGGTCGTACAATACCTCTTACCACACTGCCTCTAAAATGACCCCATATGAAGCAGTCTATGGTCAGGCACCTCCAGTTCTTCTTCCATACACCCCCATCAGTTCACCAGTTCAGGAAGTTGACACGGTCCTTCGAAACCGTGATCAGATTCTTTGCATTTTGCAGGACAATCTTCACATGGCAAGAAATCGCATGAAGCAACAAGCTGATCAGCACCGTTCTGAGCGCACTTTTCAAGTCGGCGATATGGTTTTTCTTCGTCTCCAGCCGTACAAGCAGTCCTCTCTGAAACTCAAAGGGCGTCATAAGCTCGCTCCAAAGTTCTATGGGCCATATCGGATTCTTCAGAAGATTGGGTCCGTTGCTTATAAATTGGAACTTCCTCCTTCTTCCTACATTCATCCAGTCTTTCATGTCTATTGTCTGAAGAAAGTTCTTGGCACCAACATCAGTGGACAAATGATTTTACCCGAACTTGATAATGAAGGATCCATCCTTTTGGATCCAGAGGCCATCCTCAATCGGCGCACTCGTCAGCTTCGCTCTCGCTCTATCACAGAGGTCTTAATTCAGTGGCACGGCATGCAACCAAAGGATGCTACATGGGAACCACTCCTTCAGATTCAACAACAATTTCAACATCTAAAGCTTTGAGGACAAAGCTTTTTTTAAGGGGGAGGGGATGTTAGGAACCCATGTCTTTACTTTGTTAGTATATTGTTGTTGGACGCATATGCTTTGTAAGTCGTCCCGTAGTATTTGTTGATCAATAGTTTATGTTATTGTTGTTGGCGCATATGCTTTGTAAGTCGCCCGTAGTATTGTTGATCCATAGTTTGTAGTGGCCCATGGTTTTGACCCATAGTATTGGCGCCTAGACTTAGTATATAAGTGTGTGCTGAGACCTATGAAGGACCATGAAGTTATTTGTATTGAGCTTGCTCATAGGAGGTTGCCCCCTCGAAGTGGCCTGTGATCAATATAAAAGTGATTATGAGTTCTGTCATTTCTGCTATTTCGCATATTCTTATTAATTAATTGTTGCAGGTGCATCACACTATTCTAGAATAATTTGATAATTAACAGAACTTGGTGGTGGTGGACTGAAGTGTGGAAGGTATTGGCACCCTACAAGTGCAAATTTTTTATTTCACTGGCTTTGAAAGGAAAAATTTTGACGTGGGATAATCTAATGAAGAGAAATGTTAGCGGGCCTAGCATTTATATGCTTTGCATGAGCAATGAAGAAACCGTGGAACATTTATTTATAAAATGTCCATATTCAAAATAATTTTGGGCTGAAATTAGGGAAGGAATTAGGGTGGAGAATCTATGGCAAGCAAACACAATAGAACAAAATTTAGTACCTTGGTTTGAGAAAACTTAACTAAATAAGATCAAATGTGTTCCTTTTTTAACGCTTTGGAGAATATGGAGAGCCAGAAATGAAAGAATCTTCGAGGATAGACTTACTCCAACCTTCCAGGTAACAACACAAGTTCTGGCTTTAGACCTTTGGTTTAAAGAAACAAAAACTATGACTAAGATAAGAGTTAAAAAACCTATAAGTTTAGAATATAAGGGATGTAGAGCATTTTTTGATGGAGCTTATGAGAATGAAATTTGTGGAATGGGTGGCACTCTTACCTTTTCTAACAGTTATTGCTTGATTTTAAAGCAAATAAAGGAAGATGAACAAATAATAAAGTTGAAGGTATGGCTTTAGGAACAATTTTAAAAATAGCTTTGGAAGAAGGGGTAAAAGATATGGTGGTGTTTGGAAACTCAGTTGTTTGGATAGACTTCTTGAATGGAAAGAAACAAATCAGGAATATCAATCTACATGTGATAAGTTCAAGACTCAAAATGTTGGCAGGTGCTTATAATACTTTTCGTATCTGTTGTATCTTCGGGGAAGCAAATGAGATAGCAGACACACTGTCAAAGGAGGGATTCATTCTCAGAGCAAGAACAACTGAAATCACAAGGAAAAGGCTAGGTGTATCAGAGACAAAGGTGGAAGATTTCCTATCTTTTTGATAGACTGTGTATGAACATTTGTTTTTGTTTTTGTTGTTTGAAGATACGTTTTTTATATCAATTTTGGGAGAAATTTTTGTAATGGCCGAAGCAACCTATTTCCAAGTAAAAGCACATCAGATGTGAAAAGTTAAACAATGATCTAAGCATGGTAAAATGCAAAATACCAAAAGATTGTATTTTGTTTTTCTAATCGAGAAATAAAATATGTTTTTTTTTAATGTGGAAAAAAAGTTAAAATGTATATTAAAATTTTTAAAATACTAGTAAATAATCATAATATAAAATATTTTTAATATTGTTTTAGAGAAAAATTATTAATTTAATTATTAAAAAACTAAAATGAAATAAAAAATTCACCCATCTATTATTTAAAATTAAATAATGCTATGTTTTATTTTAAAATTTATATTTTTTCAAAATCATATATCAAATAATAACATGTAAACAACAAATAAAATAAATAATTATATATATTATCTAATAAGTAAATTATATAATGTCAACTATCAATATATCAAGATTAACTATTAAATATATTAAGTCCAAGTATTAATATATCAAAATAAACTATTAAATATATTAAAATAAACAATTAAATAGCTTTATATTAGATATTAAATAAAAACAATTTATATGATATTTAGATTATAGATTATTGTAAATTATGATGATTAAAATTATGAATGAATTACAATTTTGTTGAGATTAATAATAAAATAGGGAGAATTGTTAGGATATTTAGACATTTAGAGGTTAGTTAAGATAATTTGGTTTAATGTGTCTTTTAGTAAAGTGTGTTTTTTTAGTATGCATTTGTACTTATGTAATATGATATTGTTTTTAAAACCGAAACAAAGATAATTTAAATTAAATAGAAACCATGGTCGAACTATCCAGCCAAGGAATATACATAAAAGAAGGGCAATTGTTTAGTTTGCCTAGGTTTGAAATTTCCAGTATCTCTAGAATTTATCCATATATTTCTGCTAGTGTTTTATTTCTCTGCTAACTTACTAGTATAGACCTTTATAAAACTATTACAATAAAATTTGCACTTGTAACCGATTTGACCCGCACTATAGTGCAGGTTATCTTAACAATGCCCATGCTACACCCACATGGATTTTCCTTCGATATTCGCATTACCGTCAAGACGACGGGACCACTCATTCCCAACGGTGCATTAAAGTCTCAATCCTCCCCAAGGTTCTTAATTCAGCTCCTCACACACTTGGTGGCATTAATCAACCCCCCTAGTGTACCTTGGAACTAGTTCATTGAGGAGGAGAGTTCACATTTGGATCTAGTTGTTTGTTGGCCACCTCTTGGCCTATAAAAGAAAGCCATTGGCATGCATTTGGTAGAGAGAAAATTAGAGAAAGGTTATGCTGCTGGATTTGAGTTGGAGCTTCCTCATAGCCCACCATTTCCTACCATTGTAAGCATTCCTAAGCTCCCTTGTCACCTTCCATATGGGGGCAAGTGTTTCTCTCCATTGTTCTTCCATCTAGTTAGCATTTAGTTTGGACAATAAAGGCCTCCTTAAGGGAGATTGTTGGATTCCCTTGAAGCCTTCACCTCCTAAGTGTTGTACAACTATTCCATTGTGCAATACAAGAGTGGTTTAGCATAGCTTTGGTTGTTGTTGATGTTTGCAATCTCTCCCCATCCGTTTCATTTTGTTTTTATCAATATTTTCATGTTTGAATGTGAACTACACTAACAATCTCTTGCAAGATCACTTGGAGGAATACCAACCAAACCAAATAGGGGCTCCTAGGACTGAGGCCTTGTTGCAACCTACAAGGCTTAGCCCCTTACAAAGTGGAAGAGTGCACGTGTGCAATTTTTTCCACAGCAGTTCTAATGGTGACCATACTTATTTTTGTTCATTTCTATTTAAACTAGGTTGTTTTATGCTAAGTATCTAATTCTAGGTATTTGTCACTTGCAGGAGATCAGGTATTCCGCCTCTTGCTTCCATAATTTGGCCCCATCATGGCCGCAAGATTTTTTTCCACAATCGCTTGGTTCCCAACGTCTCTGCCGCGGTGATAGCGCAGAATGGACTCCGATAGTCACGTGCACAACACATGTTACTAGTGTCAGACCCGCGCTACACCGCTCATCGCACCCGCGCGGAAGGTTAGTGTATTACTCACGCTACAACGCATCTGTTTTGTATTAACCTACGCGACAGAGTCTAGTTTAGCCGCGCTACTGTTGTTTATTTTCTTTTTATTTGCATATCTTAGTTTGACATCCCAATTGCGCTTAGTGTGAACTTAAATTAAGGATAATTCACCCAATTACTTAATTTTTTAGTAAATAGTGCACCTAGACCAATATTAGGAAGTAAAGAGTACATCTCTCTTGAAACTCACCTAGGTAACCAACTTTGAGGCTTTCAACAGGCCCCATTGTTGTTGGCACTAGTATTCAAGACCATTTCTTGTTTATGCATCAATTGGCATGTTGTTTTTAGTAGTATTGCTAGTGTAGAAAACACTTTTTGCACACAAGCGAGGACCTGAAGACACTTGTCTATTACTTAGAATATTTGATTTTGCAAAGGCCATGAGCATCTCTTAGAGTTAAAAGTACACATTACTTGATATACTCTTTTAGTTAATTTGCCAATAAAATTGTTTTTGTTGTTGTCATCACATGTGTTTGCACCACTAGAACACACTAAGAGACCTAAAGACTCTTCCTATCCAAGTATGCTCTTCACCTCGCACTTCATGTGAGCTTGGTGAATCAGAAAGGTATGGATTGTAAAATACATCTCTTACACTCCACAAGGAACAACTCAAACCCCTCCAAAGGTAGGGATTGTAATTGTCTTAACCAACTAAAATCCTCCACAGGAGGTCACAAAACAATACTTTAGTTAGGTAAGATTGATTGGGCTAGACATCCATGAATGCCCACCAATCTAGTTTCATTAGTGATATTTTGAAACATAACATTGTTGTCTCATAGGGTACTTACAAAATCCTGCTATAAGCAAGTGTTAAAAGAAAACCCGGATCAGAAGCGTGCCGTGACCAAGGAGGTGAACGTTGAGGTATAGCTTCCCTAATATCCCCTACAAGCCATTCAGCTTGTTGTAGGGAGACGACACTATACTGTGCAGGTCGAACCACTGATCCAGACTTGATGCATGGTATCTTATTTTCCCAACTTAGGACATCCCAAAGGAGAAATTGTGAGTGCAGTTGACTCCTTAAGTTAGCTATTGTCATTGGGAGGTGTTTCCAAGTATTCTTGATTGGAACATTGGCCCCATCGCCAATAGAACTAGCTCTGTGTTACCTCCACTAGTCAATTGGTGAGTGGATACCATTATCACCATCAGTTGTGCTTTTGGGAGGCCCAGTTACATTTGAGAGGAGGATGTTAGGTCTTCTAGGGAATTTACATTTATTTTCCTTTTACCTACAAGTTCACTAACTCGTAATAAAAATCACTTACATGTGGGAACTCATGCACTAAAAACCGACATTGCACATATCACTCACTTATCGCACCATTTTGTATCTGTTGTGGTTGGCATATTTTTGCATTTGTTCATTTGTATTTAAAAATAATTTTTATTTTTAAAATACTAGTAAATAATCATAATATAAAATATTTTTAATATTGTTTCAGAGAAAAACTATTAATTTAATTATTAAAAAACTAAAATGAAATAAAAAATTCACCCATCTATTATTTAAAATTAAATAATGCTATGTTTTATTTTAAAATTTATATTTTTTCAAAATCATATATCAAATAATAACAACATGTAAACAACAAATAAAATATATAATTATATATATTATCTAATAAGTAAATTATATAATGTCAACTATTAATATATCAAGATTAACTATTAAATATATTAAGTCCAAGTATTAATATATCAAAATTAACTATTAAATATATTAAAATAAACAATTAAATAGCTTTATATTAGATATTAAATAAAAACAATTTATATGATATTTAGATTATAGATTAAGTATTTATAAATTATGATGATTAAAATTATGAGTGAATTACAATTTTGTTGAGATTAATAATAAAATAGGGAGAATTGTTAGGATATTTAGACATCTAGAGGTTAGTTAAGATAATTTGGTTTAATGTGTCTTTAAGTGAAGTGTGTTTTTTTAGTATGTATTTGTACTTATGTAATATGATATTGTTTTTAAAACTGAAACAGAGATAATTTATATTAAATAGAAACTGTGGTCGAACTATCCAGCCAAGGAGTATACAAAAAAGAAGGGCAATTGTTCAGTTTGCCTAGGTTTGAAATTCCAGTATCTCTAGAATTTATCCATATATTTCTGCTAGTGTTTTATTTCTCTGCTAACTTACTAGTATAGACCTTTATAAAACTATTACAATAAAATTTGCACTTGTAACCGATTTGACCCGCACTATAGTGCAAGTTATCTTAACAATGCCCGTGCTACACCCACATGGATTTTCCTTCGATATCCGCACTAACGTCAAGACGACGGGACCACTCATTCCTAGCGGTGCATTAAAGTCTCAATCCTCCCCAAGGTTCTTAATTCAGCTCCTCACACACTTGGTGGCATTAATCAACCCCCCTAGTGTACCTTGGAACTAGTTCATTGAGGAGGAGAGTTCACATTTGGATCTAGTTGTTTGTTGGCCACCTCTTGGCCTATAAAAGAAAGCCATTGGCATGCATTTGGTAGAGATAAAATTAGAGCAAGGTTATGCTGCTGGATTTGAGTTGGAGCTTCCTCATAGCCTACCATTTCCTACCATTGTAAGCATTCCTAAGCTCCCTTGTCCCCTTCCATATAGGGGCAAGTGTTTCTCTCCATTGTTCTTCCATCTAGTTAGCATTTAGTTTGGACAAGAAAGGCATCCCTAAGGGAGATTGTTGGATTCCCTTGAAGCCTTCACCTCCTAAGTGTTGTACAACTATTCCATTGTGCAATACAAGAGTGGTTTAGCATATCTTTGGTTGTTGTTGATGTTTGCAATCTCTCCCCATTCGTTTCATTTTGTTTTTATCAATATTTTCATGTTTGAATGTGAAATACACTAACAATCTCTTGCAGGATCACTTGGAGGAATACCAACCAAACCAAATAGGGGCTCCTGGGACTGAGGCCTTGCTGCAACCTACAAGGATTAGCCCCTTACAAAGTGGAAGAGTGCACGTGTGCAATTTTTTCCACAGCAGTTCTAATGGCCACCATACTTATTTTTGTTCATTTCTATTTAAACTAGGTTGTTTTATGCTAAGTATCTAATTCTAGGTATTTGTCACTTGCAGGAGATCAGGTATTCCGCCTCTTGCTTCCATAATTTGGCCCCATCATGGCCGAAGATATTTTTCCACAGCCGCTTGGTTCCCAACGTCTCTGCCATGGTGATAGCGCAGAATCGACTCAGACAGTCGCGTGCACAGCGCATGTTACTAGTGTCAGACCCGTGCTACACCGTTCATCGCACCCGCGCGGAAGGTTAGTGTATTACTCACGCTACAACGCATATGTTTTGTATTAACCTACGCGGAAAAGTCTAGTTTAGCCGCACTACTATTGTTTATTTTCTTTTTATCTGCATATCTTAGTTTGACATCCCAATTGTGCTTAGTGTGAACTTAAATTAAGGATAATTCACCCAATTACTTAATTTTTTAGTAAATAGTGCACCTAGACCAAATTTAGGAAGTAAAGAGTACATCTCTCTTGAAACTCACCTAGGTAACCAACTTTGAGGCTTTCGACGGGCCCCATTGTTGTTGGCACTAGTATTCAAGACCATTTCTTGTTTATGCATCAATTGACATGTTGTTTTTAGTAGTATTGCTAGTGTAGAAAACACTTTTTGCACACAAACGAGGACCTGAAGACACTTGTCTATTACTTAGAATATTTGATTTTGCAAAGGCCATGAGCATCTCTTAAGTTAAAAGTACACATTACTTGATATACTCTTTTAGTTAATTTGCCAATAAAATTGTTTTTGTTGTTGTCATCACATGTGTTTGCACCACTAGAACACACTAAGAGACCTAAAGACTCTTCCTATCCAAGTATGCTCTTCACCTCACACTTCATGTGAGCTTGGTGAATCAGAAAGGTAGGGATTGTGAAATACATCTCTTACACTCCACAAGGAACAACTCAAACCCCTCCAAAGGTAGGGATTGTAATTGTCTTAACCAACTAAAATCCTCCACAGGAGGTCACAAAACAATACTTTAGTTAGGTAAGATTGATTGGGCTAGGCATCCATGAATGCCCACCAATCTAGTTTCATTAGTGATATTTCGAAACATAACATTGTTGTCTCATAGGGTACTTACAAAATCCTGCTATAAGCAAGTGTTAAAAGAAAACCCGGATCAGAAGTGCGTCGTGACCAAGGAGGTGAACGTTGAGGTATAGCTTCCCTGATATCCCCTACAAGCCACTCAGCTTGTTGTAGGGAGACGACACTATACTGTGTAGGTCGAACCACTGATCCAGACTTGATGCATGGTATCTTATTTTCCCAACTTAGGACATCCCAAAGGAGAAATTGTGAGTGCAGTTGACTCCTTAAGTTAGCTATTGTCATTGGGAGGTGTTTCCAAGTATTCTTGATTGGAACATTGGCCCCATCGTTGGTAGAACTAGCTCTATGTTACCTCCACTAGTCAATTGGTGAGTGGATACCATTATCGCCATCAGTTGTGCTTTTGGGAGGCCCAATTGCATTTGAGAGGAAGGATGTTAGGTCTTCTAAGGAATTTACATTTATTTTCTTTTTACCTACAAGTTCACTAACTCGTAATAAAAATCACCTACATGTGGGAACTCATGCACTAAAAACTGACATTGCACATATCACTCACTTATCGCACCATTTTGTATCTGTTGTGGTTGGCATATTTTTGCATTTGTTCATTTGTGTTTAAATTCCACTATCACTCTCATCTAACACAAAGCCTTCACCATTAAGGAACAAAACAACATCCTAATATAGTCTTGTATACTTCAAGGTCTATCCCCTCTCTCTCGAGGGGTGTTATTACACCTTCTTCCCATGTTTCACAAGGAAGGTACCCTAGCTGAGGCCGCTCCCAGGATACATTGATAGGATCATCTGGTCAAGTCCATGCCTTGTTAGGTGCATTTTATCCTCTCGGAGAAGCTATTAATTACACCACTTCTTCCCCCATCAAAAGAAGTACCCCGCTGGATTCTCCCCTTGGAGATCCCTTGATTCCCTTTAACCCATACTCTCTCATAGGAGGTAAACCATTGTTTAAAACACCACTTGGGTCTCCCCCTCGTGGAAATCACATCCCACAGACAATGGCAAGACCAGTCATCCCTAGTTTACAATTCATGGCTAGTTTAAATCTACCTAATTTGGCCAAACTGACTAATGATCCCATTGATCATGATGCAACATGGCCGGCTATGCCAGACAAGCTTCCTTCTAACATTCCCAAATTCGAATGCAAACAGGGAGACAATCCCGCCAACCACGTTATGTCTTTCCACTTATGGTGTTCATCTAGCAGCATAGTGGATGACCATGTGAGGCTTCGTGTCTTCCAACGTACCCTCACCGGAACGGTAGCAAAATGGTACGTAAACCTTGCAAGTGGAACCCATTCCACATTTGTGACATTGGACACTACATTTATTACATAATTCCAACTACCAATCCGTCACGACCTAGGCCTCTAAATTCTCACTAATTTTCGGTAAAATACTTCCACCCACATTGCGGATGACATCCACGAGTTGCGTAGAAGTCGCACATTATGAAAGTTCGAAATACAACCTTCCTTTTTATTGGATTGGTTTATCAAATCTCTCCAATCCGCCATAGCTAAAGATGTCGCCACCTCCATGCCACAAAGTGAAGAAGAGGCCATTCTGAAAGCACATCGTTTCGACCTCATATATGCACAATCTGGATACCTTTACACAATCCTCCTTTATGCCCCTCGGCATTGGTCGTTGGATCCTACACCTTCGGGCTTGTCACATTCGGCGGATGGGCTTATTGGGTCTGTTTCCCATCTAGGAAAGGTTCCTCCTACCATGTTGGATCCATTTAACATGGTTCTGTAGTACCCATCCATGCCACATGCATCGATACCCCCTACATCGGTACCAACCCCACCAGTTGGTCAATTCCAATATGGACCATATAGTCCTACGTAACCGAACGTTAGTAAAGCGACGACGGTTCCTACACCTCCAATGGCACATGCCATTCCTACGTCCACCTCTTATGGAATGAAAACCACATTTATCCCACCCCTGGGGTATAACCCTTATTATCCTTTCTCGTGCCCAACTGATCAGCAACCTACCCCCCACATGGGGGTCAATCTAGTCCAACCTTCTTACGTCCAACAAGCTTAACAATTTGAGTAGTTGAACGCCGCAAACCCCCAGAATCCACAGACTCGGGGGAAGAAGAAAGGTAAGAACAAACCAAATCAACAGCTAGGGCAAGGGGGAAACCCCCTTCCCCAGCAAAACCATAATACGAGTACCCAAAATCAAGGGACTAACAATCCCCCCAAACAAGGGAAGAATCCCACACAGAGAAACAACTATTGTTTCTCCATTTGTGGCCATTATGGCCATTATACACATCATTTTCCTCTTATCCCTGATTTCCAATAGTTAGTGGAATCCAAAAAGAAGATGGTGACAAACCCTCCTCAAGCACCGAATCCTCCCCAACCACAAATCATCATGTTACAACAACCCTTTGTGAATCAAGGGGTAGTCACACAACATCAAGACCTTCACCCAACCAACGAAGGCTCTTTTCAAAATATCTATACATTGGACGTAAACCTTCAGACGCGAGCCAAAGGTTATGATGGGCCTTCCACCCCCCAAGTGGAAGGCGTCCCTATCTCCCTGGGGGGGCCTCTATAGATACCATGCCCGAATACCGAACAAATCCCATGGATCCTGAACGTTTCACTTCAGCGTACCCCTAATAACCCTCACATGAAAGCCGCCCACAATTACAGTATTGTGGACAACTTGGCTCAATCCCTTGCAGCTATGTCCATGTTATAAGTGTTACAGTATTTCCCAACACATAGAAAGGCATTACTCAATGCACTTGGTGTCGTCTACCCTTCCAACTCACACCTCATGACCTTTGATCTCGACAAAGGTGATCCGCGACTGTCGCCATCGACCGCATTTCAAGTCCCAGTTACTGTAAAGAACATCATGATCCATCGATGTATTATCAACGAAGGCACATCCACTTGTGTCATGTCTACAAAATTCTGGAAATGATTAGAATATCCTGAGTTGTTCCCCTCGTTTATCCCTCTTTGTGCGTATGACGGGAGACCATCCCAACCAAGAGGATTATACCAAAATGTCCCCACAGAGCTGGGGGGCAAGATGGTTATGATCGATATCGAAGTAGTCGATGGAGAGCTCTACTACAACATCCTCTTGGGGCGTAGTTACATGTAATCCATGAAGGAAGTTTCCTCCTCAGCCTTTTGTATTATGATGTTTCCCTTAAATGAGAAGGTAGTTAACCTTGACCAACTTAACTAATATGACCCTAATACCACAAGAAACCTTGATAATGTCCTACCAATTGTACTAGGCGATGATCAACCATATGTTGACATTGCCCCTAGTATGTACAAGGACTCCTATTTGTTAGGAGTATATTCGGGACCACCAACAATGATCCCTACTTCAATTGATGGCCTAATGTGCACAATTTTCACCACCGAAAATGGAGCCACCTCTACCTCAACACCGTCATCAGCACCACCGCTGAGCCATGGCATTGAACAAGCGTTGACTCCATCGGTACCACCAATTTTTCAAATTCCTTTCTTGTGTCCCCCCACGGGTGTACAAGGGACGCCAATGATGGCTCAATTAACTCTACCTGGGCTAACTTTGGGAATACTGGTATGGTACCTCACACCACCCTACCTAGAGATGGCTTCCAAACCAGTCGCCCATTATGAGTTTGTCCCTATTTCGCCAAATATGACTGCAAGGCCCATAACATGTTTAGTTACGACAGCCCAACCTATAACATCTGCAACTACACTGCAATCGATCGTCGCTAAGACCACCAAGCAACCAAAGATGAAAGGTCTCCTATTACCTAACCCGACATCTAATTCAATAGAAATTGTGAAGCCTAAAGTAGGGGGCATCAATCATCAGGAGTTAAAATCCCCAGTTATGATCAATACTTCCAATCAAAGGGTCACACCGCCGTGTTCTCTTTGTGGGAAGCAAGGCCACGCAACCAATCTATGTCCTACTTTACCGGAACTAAGGAATTTTCTCAACACGCCCGTTAGCATCACCCATGGTCCATCGACGATGAAAGAGGGCATACATCCCTCGCCCACATCTCAGTCCAAAACATTTCATACAAGTCATGCATGTTCCATATGCACTCAGTATGGTCACTATACGTACCATTGCCCCGAAATCCCTCGATACCGAGAGGCGTTGGCAATAGTTCATCCCAATTAAGTAACGATTGAGGAAACCCACTTCTTAACCCAAGAAGTAGCATCCATTAATATGATCACCACATCAGCAACACCATTAGTCACACCTCCCACAGAAGTTGCGCTAGCTGCAGAAAACATGGTAGAGCATGTAACGTCGCAAGACCCATCTAAACTTACGACGACGCCATCACACAGTGAATGCTTGTCATGCGGACACTCCACCCATATACTCCCTCTCTCTCCACTCGACATCTCGAACATGCTCCATCACTAACAAGCAACCACCTGCATAAGGAAATGACCACCCATTAGACTTATAAAAATCACCAGTGCATCCTCCCCTAAGAAATCCGGTGCGTAGCGTGACTTTACACAATATATCTGCGCGTAGCGTGGCTAAAACAATTTTCAGCCACGCGGAACCAGCACGTGCGCGTTAAACAGCTCGGTCGCACGAACAGCGTGACTATTCAAGGAACAATCACTCTAGACCAGCGCGGGGCCGAAATGAATCTACCAGTATTCCTGCTGATAACCATAGGTCCCTCATTCCTAGTCTTGATGTGCCATAAACATCATCACTAGGAATAACATGTTCCCCCATGAGTGTGTACACTATTTCTCACCTTTTCATCAATTGACACCCATGATGTTGTCCCCCCACAAGTCCGAGGAATCTGGTACAACTTGAAAGATCACCCCTAGCTCATCATTTTATAGTTGTGCATTTACTCCCCAGTTTGTCGTAGTAGACTCCATATGATTCCTTGACATATGTTATGATCAAGATTCAAAGGCCCTTCATACCTCCATGAGAACTTCATCCCACATAATCTTTTTCGTATCATCACTCCCGCAAAGACACCTATGCCCCCCCCCACCCTTAGAAGCAACCAATTCTATTCAGTTATCCCTTAAGTATACACTACATGGAACCAATTAATGGGGCACCCATCTTTGCATCTGCAATTTAACCCTCACTTAATCATTGGAAAGTGTCCCTCGATCCACTCAAAACCGTGGAGATTCCACCCATCTTCAAATTGGTCCCCTGATACACCCAAAATTGTGGGGACCCCACCAATATTATTTATGTACAAACAAGTTCACTCGTCACCTCACATTAAGGGAACATCATATTATTTTGGCAGCAACCCATGGTCGCCTTTGATCGATGTATTTGAGTCTCCCTATGTTCAGCAATAATCATCTTGCCAGTTACCATTACCCT
Organism: Larix kaempferi; assembly: GCA_027924585.1. Taxonomy (NCBI): domain Eukaryota; kingdom Viridiplantae; phylum Streptophyta; class Pinopsida; order Pinales; family Pinaceae; genus Larix; species Larix kaempferi. The sequence goes on from BSBM01000887.1 coordinate 20,028,371, forward strand.
TTGTTTTGCATCTTTACCAAAGCCCTTTCATTTGCAGTTTATCTCTGACTGTTTCAATCTGTGCCATTCCAAAAGAAAATTTGTCATCCCTACTCCCCATGTTTACATCGATCAAAGGAATTTATGAGCCCCACGCTTATTAACTAGTCTTGTGTTAGCTTTGTTAGTCCACTAGTCGATTACAATATAATCTCAGTTCTCAAGATAAGACTCTCGTTTTATCATGTGCTTCAGCTCTCGTCGACGTCAAAACAATACATTCTGACAGTTGCAATAGTTGCAGTTGTACCTTGGGATCCCTTTCAATCACTATCAGGGATCACCTCGAACTTAATAGGGAGAGTCATTGGTGCTCCCTAACTAAATGGTTTCCCCCGTGCTCGACGTCAACACATCATCGCATCAGGGGGAAACGTACTTTTGAAGGTAGCAGTGTTCACATTTGGAAATCATGGCAGCAGTCTATTTGGTATAAGTGAAGCTCTCAAGTATATTTACGTACTAGTTTGGTCCCCCACCCCAATGGGTTTATCATGGTCACCAGCAGTTCCACTTCTTCAATATTCTGTAGCAATTCCTGGGGCATTTACTCATACATGGATCGAATCCACATTCATCCCGGTCCCAGTAGTATAGTAGAGTCGACACCTTGGTCCTCTCTCATTGTAATCCCTTTGATAGCATTTCACGAGCATGGGTATGCCCACCTCGTTAGTATACAAAGTATTCTTTATTACAGCTCCAACGGTCGTCACCAACAATATTCTCCCATGGGAGAACCGTATTTTGTCCACATATGCTTTGTCCTATAGAACAAGAGAGAAACAACAGAAAAACATGATGTATTATTGGCTCTGCAGTACCCTCCGAACCTCATACATCAAGGGGCATTTGTTAATGCCTAATTATCCTAAGGTTGGGGAGGGATGCATTGAATCCATATAGTCAATAAATGAGAGCCAAGTGTCCTAGAGAGGACTTATGGGCCGTCAGATGTCATTTTGGTTCATGCGCCCCAATCATTTAATGCTTCCAATAGGAAGATAGTTGAGACGGTTATTGTCTTGTGGAAAGGAAGGTGTGGGTTTGAGTTACCTTGTGGCAGAGATGTGTCAGTCGCCATGAAGAACTAGGAATGGGGATTGTTTATGAGATAAGTGATCAGTTGCATTGATGTCATACTTAAATTACCTGTGATTCAACCTGTCAATCGGGGATGGCGTAGTAACCTGTCAATGAGTATGTTAGTTAGCCTGTCAGTCAAAGATGGCACAATAGTTTGTTATTGAGTCTCTCATCTAGTTAATGGAGTTATGTGGTAAAGTAACTCAGTCCTTTAGAGGTGTATCTAACTCACTCTGTCAAGAGAGGAATTCATACACTCTGGCTATTCTTCACTCACTCCATCATCGACCAATCTATCATTCTCATATGTGGAGAAGAGTCAACCATTTCCTGAGAGGAAGCTGAATATGAGTATAAACGGAGTGAAGAGTGGACTAAGTTCTGGTTTGTGCTCAATACTGTGAATCAAAGATTTAATTGAGGAGCGCAATTGTTATGTGTTCTTATGTGGAAGTTGTAGGCAGTAGAGTGGTATCAAAGTACCCAGCTATTAGCTTGATCCCGAGCATCCTGAGTTTGTCTCGAAGACCTGTGTGACTGAATATGTTCCCATAAGTGTTTGAGAAAGCCTTAGCAGTTTGGTAAGAGAGTGGTGAAGCGTAGCAAATCCCTAATCGCATGCTTGAGAAGTTCCATCCTAAATCTTAAGACAACCCAAGTGCGGTCATTTGTGGGACAGGTTGTAATAGAGTGGTCTGTGGGACAGTGACCGAAGTGATTCCCTTGGATACATTGGTTGTGAGCAACCAAGGTTTGCACGCCCTGGGAAAACAGATCCTGTAGGCAGATGATCCAGGGTTTGGGTGGTATTTCTATGCACACACTGGTATAGTTCCTGAAGGAAGGTGATGTGTGAGGGATTGTTGAGAAGTGGACTAGGGGTACCTTCTTGGTGTTGTGTGGGGTGGGTATTGTGGGCCCCAAGTGTAATGTCCCTTGTTAGGAATTTTATCAAAATGGCAATTTTCCACTTTTTTCCTTGGTTCGACCTTTGACTAGTTTCGATCTCTAGGTCCCAAATTTGCCCCAAATGATCCCAAATCTTCTGAGAAGGTATATGAATGATATTAGAACATAAATATGTGTTTCAGGGATGCATTTGTACCTTTAAAACACTTCTGCAAATACTCTTTCAATTCTGGTCAATGTAGGTAACTTTACTAGTGATTTCCCTTTGACTAGTATTGGTCTCTAGGTCTCAAATTGACTCCAAATGCCTTCAAATATTCAAGGAAGGTTTATGAATGATATTAGGAATTGAATATGATGTTCAGGGACAACATATGGCCACCAAAAGACCTCTGCAAACTCTCTTAAGATTCTGGACCAAGTATGCAATTTTACTAGTAATTTGGGGTTCAAATCCCCCTGAGGTAAGTACTGAAAATGGCTTCCCAAATGCCTCCAAACCCACTCAAATTTATGAACAGAGGTATGTAATGTGTTAAGTATGTTATTAAGGTCTCATATGCACCATTAATGGTTTATTACAACTGTTCTCACCCTCTCCCATTCAACTGCAAAAATCCCCAATTCGACCCTTGGGGAAATGGCACTATTTCTTCTCCCAATGCAATTAAACTGAGTAAAAATGCTTCAAATGCTCAAGTACAGTACATGAAACTTGTATAAGACATCCATGGAAGTATATTTATCATAAATATATCAGAGAATCATCCATTCATTCGAAATCATCATCAATACATTGGCTCACAACAAGGTAGTGGGGAAATGGCATTGTTCTTCCATTAAAAATGAGATTTATACATTTCTACTTGGAATTTTGACCTGAAACTTGTTGGAGATGAAGAACAGAGTATTTAATTCATATTACAAAATAAATGGGGCATTAGAAGCTCCCCCAAAGAGTACAATAGCTCACCAAAAATGCCCTCCCTCAAGGATCAAGAATATGCCATCAAAATTGGAAATGGTTGAAGGAGCGAGCTGCAATAGAAGAAACCATGAGCTGCCCTGTAGCTTACAACTGCAAATAAAGACTCCATTAAATCTCCAAATGAAAGGTCTAAATGGCCTTTCCAATTTCCAACTTGGATGGGAATCTTTCACCCTCGAAATTGGCTAAGGCAAGAAACTAGTCATCCACTAGCTCTCCCTCTTCACAAATGCAATTGCAAATTCTACAAATGATCAAAAGCCATTCTCATACTTCATTTCTACATTTTATAACCAACATTAGCCTTCTAAGGGTCGAAATCCTCTCAATAGATTCAATAGATTTTCATTTAGAAAATATTCCACATTTGCCACTTGTCTCCTAGTTCCAACCTTCCATCTTCTCCCAAATTCGATTTTGAGTCTCTTTGGCTTCTCCAACTCCCAAATTCGCCTTCTTTGAGCCTATTTTTGGGGCTGACATGTCATAGTGGTCAGATGTCAGAGGTCAGGTCTGCAATTTGTCATAGTTGTCATAGATGCTCCATCATTGGTATCATAGGGGCTAGGGAATCTAGCCCAAGTGTCCACAAACTTCCACTTTGACTCTTTATCTTCCATGGAGGTTACCACTCCTTCCAAATTCGACCTAAGATGCTCAATGACATGTGTTATGACTTACCAACTCACCCAAGAGTGTTCACATTCCCATTAATTCGAATTTGCAAAAGAGAGATACCATGTATTATGAAAAATCAAGCTAGTGTGGGTCCCACATCCTCCATATGTCTCCAAAACCATTTGTAACTTAGGATTTCTCTTGAATTTCTTTATTCACTCTATTTATTAAATACTTGAACCTTTATAATGTCTAAACATCATTTATTATCCCCCTTATTCCAAATCCCAAAGCTTCCACCCCAAACCTAGGAAACTATTAATTTTCCTCCTTGGCAATTATTTGACCCTTAACATCAATTTTACAAACTCTAATGAATATGGCTAATGTGATTAGGCCATTGTGACCCAATTCCAAATTTGGGACATGACACCAAGCTAGGTGAGTCTACGCGAGGCATTTGTGGTTCTGGAGGTAAACCAGATATGATATTTGTCCTATTTGTTTTGTTGTGATCCCTAAAGAGTGGGTAAAGTGTTGAGCACCGAGTGGATTGAGATCCAATAGTGGTTGTGAGACCTCTTCGTGGAATAGAGGGGTTTAGGTGGTCTTTCTACGCATGCACTAGAATAGCAATTGCACAATGTTGTGTGGGGTGGGTATTGTGGACCCCAAACTAACTGAGTCTGCACAAGGTCAATTGTTGGAAATGAGAACCAAAGCGGTATAGAGCGTGGATCTGGCTAAGAGACCAGTGAAGGCTGAGACCTCTTGGTGGAATAACATGGTTTGGGTGATTTCTACACACACACTGGTATAGCAGCTGGAGGAAGGTGACTCCTGAGGGATGTTGCACGGTGAAGGGGAACCTTCTTGGTGTTGTGTGGGGAGGGTATTATGGACCCCAAGCTAATCGAGTCTACGCAAGGCTCCTACAACTCTGTGGTGAGTCACTAGTTACCATTTCCCCTCTAGTACCTGTAACATCTTGTTAACCCTGCAAAGGTTGGCTTGGCATGGGAAGTGGGTATGTATGACTGGAACAACCTGTTATCTAGCATAGCCTGGCTTGGTCCTGGTCTTGTCCCTATTTGATTATGGGAGAGAGTTCTGGATAGTTCCCCTTCCTTAAGGTAATCATGCCCAACATGGGAGTGGTCTCTTAGCAAAAAGAGTATATGCTAGACAAAGTGTCTATGGTTGGATGGAACATTACTCTTGCGTAGTCAACTACTCGAGAAACCTTCATTCAAGATAAGTGTTATGTGATGTTTTGTCGTTGTTTTGTATTTTCATTGTATGAATGTTGATATGAATGAATGATAAGATGTATGTTGTATATCACATCTATGGAGGTGAATGCCTTGCACATAGAGATGATTTCATGTATATGAAGTTCCACTGCATATATAAGGCTAAATCTAAAGGTAGCCACTGAACTAGCATTGCAAGCTAAGTTTCCACAGAGTGGTTATGCTGCGTGGTGATAGAGGCGCAGTGAGTGAAGGAAACCACACAGTAGGACACGCAATAGGGAATTGATAAGCACAAATATGTGTGTAGCCTAATGTGTGGCGTGCTTAGGGTTTCGCACAGCGAAATAACCCAGTATTAGATAATAATATCTTGGTATCAGATGTAGAAGGAAGAAATTAGACCTCCCGTGGTCATAATAGGCCATAGAGATCGTCAGGGATGTGACATTTCATAAATTTGTAAGTATATTAAAATCATTGGTGATAATTAATTGTTTGAGTTCTTTGTTTTAACATTTCTATACTATCAAATTTCAAATAAAGGTCAACCATGGAAATGTTTGCTTATTTACGAGTAGGTTCAAGCAATGGAAATACTTACAACAAAGTAAGTTAATGACTTACAATTTGGACATTGATTCAAGGAAGCAATAGTGAGTTTGAGCATTTTTATTTTATTTTTTGCAAAGAAGTGACCAGGACTTCGAGCATTTAACTACACCAAGAAAATAAACTAAATAAAATTATTTGCTTGCACAAAAATAAGATTTTGCAAAAATCAAATATGTATTATCTCCAAGCGAACAATGGGATAGATGATCTCCGACATATTTTTCTAGTTACAAAGACAGATAGCTAGTTACAAAGATATAGATGGATACCCACATGCTATCGTTAAAATCACACCCAAAGTATTGTGGAGGATAACTATGAATCAAATCATTGCCATCAAGATACTCCACATAGCAAAACACGACTGAAGGGAATGTACAAATAGTTAAATAAGATTGAAGGGAATGTACAACCAATGTATGGAAAGATGCATTTTAATAGACATTGCAAAGAAGTTGTTATGAACCAATATCCTTAATAAGCATAAGAGACAAGCGTACACACCATGTAAAACAATGTAAATGTGGAGCACAACTCCAATATAGACAAGAGAGATGAGTTACACAACAACTCCTTAAAGAGTAGGAGATCCTTCTCCAAATTAACTCCTTAAAGAATAGGAGATCCTTCTCCAAATACCCCAAGACATTCACATAATCATTTAACATCTCCTCAATAATGACGACATTACCTTTATATATACATGTACACGAAGCCCCTTCATTAGGCCAACCCATTACATATATATTTAGCCCCATATATGCCCCCCTTGGGGTCATAATATATACATTTAACCCCACATATGACCCCCCTTGGGTCATATCATATTACCCTCCTTCGAAAAGCTTTGTCCTCGAATATTTGTGGTTAATGGATTTACGTGTGATGAAAACAAGTAATAGGATTTCCTTATATTCTTGCTTTCTTATTGCCATTGATGATAATCCATCCATCCAAATTCGATTCGTTTTGGTCTCAATCCTTGATAGTTGGTTTTTGCATAATTTTCAGTCCATGTGTTGTGATTGTGAGTTCTCCAATTTGTTGTAGTTTCTAGTCTTTGATAATATCTTGTTGAATAATAGTTTTATGATGCCACGTTCCATGAATATTCTTGAGTATTCCATCTTCTTCCTTAACAACATCGCTACATATCTTCTTGTATTTCTTGGAAGCTTTCTTGGTAATGAGGATGTCGATATGGTTTCACACTTGATGGTTTCTCTTCCTTTTGCACGTCCATGTCACCGGTCTTCTTTTGAGAGATAATTGTGTCCTCTATCCTTTGTGCTTCGTCTTTGATCACTCTCGCCTTTGAGATAATACCCTCATATTTGATATGTACATCTTCAAGCTCAAGCTCAACTTCTTCATGTATTTTTCTGTCATCCTTCTAGAATCTTGTCTTCCTTCTCCTTTTAAAGCTGCAATGTGATGCCATTCATTAATGTTTGATGTCCTTCTTCAATTATGTATTGCATTTCTCCTTTTACGTCATTTGTATTCAAAGCATCTTCAACCTTCTTGCATATTTCATCTTCGAGTCTTTTGGAAGTATCATTAGTAGAAAAAGTGAGATAAATGACTAAAAAAACTATAAAAATTGCATATAAATGACTAATTTTAGTCACGTGACTAATAATCATTTATTGCCAGTCACTTATAACATGACTAAATATGTGACTAAAACATTTTAGTCATTTATTGGTTGTTTAGATTGGTTAGTTTGGTCCTGGGTTGGCAGGTGCGGGGGGAGTAATTCTTGACTCCACGGGGAACAAGCAAAAGGAGTTTGCTTGGAGCATTGGGAGGAAGACCAACAATGGAGCGGAGTGGATAGGACTCATAAAAGGGCTGGAGATTGCTATAAACCTGGGAATGAAGAAACTGATGGTTTTAGGAGATTCCTTAATCATTATTAGAGAATCCAGGCATATTGTCGCCAAAAGGAAAGATCCCACCTCAAAAATGCATCACCTCTTATTATGTATCAGTAAAGACTTCCAGGGGCTCACCTTCCTTCATATTTTGCGAGGTTTAAATGGACAAGCTGATGAAATGGCGAATATTAGAGTCGGGCTCTCCTATGGCACTCTAAGGTTTGATAATGACTCCTTGGAAAATTCTTGGATCCCTTAACCCAAGGCTAGTCCTTAGGGATTGGGTTTATGACTCATATATTATGGCCCCTCCTTCATCTTTGGGCTCAATTCATTTGAATTACAATACTTTTGAAAATTTTCGGGAAAATTCCCTTGGAAATTTAATGGCTCTCCTCATTCTCGGTTGTCACCCTCGCATGCATGAATTAATTGCTCCTCAGCGGCTTTCCAATTGGCTGGCATGCAGGCTTGTTGTTCAGGTTTATCTTCACATTTGGGTGCCCTTCAAACCTCATTCCGTCGTCGACTTCTTGCCTCTTGTCTGCTCGAACTGTCTGAATTTGCTGCTCGTTTGTTGGAATTGTCTCTGTGTTGAAAGGATCATGGCACATCACGGGGTTGGGCGTCCTTAGGGAGGTGGTGATAATTACTACCGTGGTGTTGGGTGTTCACAAGGAGAGGTGAACCATAATCGCGGAAGGTGTTGTAAGCTCGGAAGAGGTCCCAATGGTGGTTGCAGTCGGGGTGTTCAGCCTGAGGAAATGTGGGGTGATTCGATTGAAATCGAGAGCCACCCTGGGCTCGGCCCCTACCCTAGGCACGCAGGGGTAGGGAATACTGTTGGACAGGACGGGAAGCGCAGCATATCTAAATTTGAGGTGTAATTTCTGGACCATTTGCAAGAGTTGGAGCTGCAATTCAGGATGATCCATGGTGAGAATATTGAGTTCAAGAAAGTTATTTCTCACCTCTACAACTTGGAAACTGCATCCCATTTTGAGGTAAAAGCTCAGAACATTTGTGTGGCTGAGAAAATTGAACATTTGGAGGAAACCCTGGGTCTGTCTTATCCCCGCAAGGCTCAGAAAATTAAAGTCTCTAGCAAGGAACTTGAGGACATCAACAGGAAAATGGAGAAATTGCAGAAGTTCATGGCAAACATTGGGAACTTCGTGGACCTCAGCACTGAGAAGAACGTGGCAGCGGACTCTGCGGGCGCGGCCATGGATATGGGTCTTCATTAGCAGCTTGTCTATTCTGGTCACGGGTTGGTCTCTCTAGTTCTGTTATGTATTTAATGCTTTTTAGTAAGATGTTTAAGGATTCTGAAATTCCTAGTATAGGCTCTAGCTACATTTTTGGCATCTTGGTAGGGATTAATGCCCAGATTTTGTATAAGTCAGTTTATTAGAAATGTTTTTCTTCTGCATACTTCTTCTAGGGCAGTTCATTAGATGCTATAGTTTTCACAGGACAAGAAGATATCATGATAGTTATCAACTGGAACATGATGAACTTGGAGTGATGGATGTCTTCCTCTCATGGGAGCAATCTGATCAGTTTTTGTGATGTATTTCCCTTCTTTTTATATAATCAAAGCTGGTTAGTCGTTTCTGTTTAAAAAAAAGATTGGTTAGTTTGGTCGTATATTTAGTCATTGTTTTAGTCATTGATTGTTGTTAACTGGTATTTAGTTAGTCATTGATTGTTGTTAACTGGTCATTTGTTTAAACATTGATTGTTGTTAATTAGTCATTGATTACTGTTAACTGGTCATTTATTTAGTCTTTGATTGCAGCTAATCGGTCATTTATTTAGTCATTGATTGTTGTTAACTAGTCATTTATTTAGTCATTGATTATTGTTAACTGGTCATGTAATTAGTCATTGATTTATGTAGATAGGCCACGGAGGAATCGAACAACCAACCTCCTACCTGTAAGGTATATGCTCTTCCATTGAGATAGCACCCTTAAATAGAAGAATCAAATTTCACACTGAATCAAAGTTATAACTAGAAAGCTAAACAACAAAAAGTTTTGTTAATGATCCACAGGTTATCTACTAGCCAAATATTTGCAAAAACATAATTCTAATTAAGGCAAACAAATTATGGCACTCTTTATACTTTGATAGATGTTTTTTGTCAGTCTTTATCTAAGCATTGTGATGGTAAGCACGAAGCTTAGCAACTAGTTTTGTGGAATCTCTTGCAACATTCACAACAATAACCTACATTCCATGAACAACATAGAGATACAGACAATTCTCAGCATTTTCTTATTTTTTGTAGGTAGGTTCTTCAAATAGGACAAATTCCATAGATAACATGAAATTATGTTGTAGATTAATAACATAGGTAGGTCCTGATTTTGCATCGCATTATCTAAGTAAGTATTGCACAAGGCATTGCATTGTGTCTAGGTAGGTAAAGTGAAAGGTATTGTAATGTCTAGTATGTGGGTGATCTAAACTACTCAGTCTTATGATATGTGTTGTTGAAGGCTAGTGTGAGGATAAATCTGGGCAAAACTCTTGATTAGGGCCATTTGAAGAGAGTTCCCTTTATAATAAATATTGATTTGACCTTTAAAAGTGAAAGTTGCTAGTTCACTAGGCCGATAAAGTTCTAATTATATAGGGAGGCTACTAATGAACCCGAGTCCAAGTGTTGATCTACGTCTAGCATGCAAATAGAGAACCTTTGGCAGCCAAGGTTGCAAAAGGTTCTCACACATTGTTCCTGCACCTTTCTCATTTTAAGGTATAGCTAGAATTCATTAGTGTTTTTCTAAAGTTGAGGAAAGGATTACAAGAAATTCAAATGGAGTAGGATAAACTCCTAATGTTTCAACCCTTTGTCAACCACGTTTTTCTTATTAAAGCAATTTTGGAGCTTAAATCCATAAATTTTGATATTGTATTTTCCATAATGACCATTTTGTCTGATGATATTGCACAATGTGGACACCTTAGGGGGATTTTGATGGTAATGAATTAATATACGTTATGTCACAGCACCCAAGTTCATCAGGCATAATTTTGCTTGTTGGATTCCAGCAATGCTTCGGCATAAAAAGACCAAAACTTGGCTTGTTATCCCACTCCACTTCAAAATATCTTAGAAGAAACCTAACAATTAAAGTAATCTCTTGTTAAAATCAAATTTTCAAACATTAGTAGGTGCCAACAGGAATTTGTCTAAGCATCTATATTTGTGACTAGTGAGATATTCTATAGTTGTTTGGTTATCAAATTCATAATATCCTTCAAGCTTTGGGACCTAACAATTGTATAACATGTTGGATAGATGCTCAATAGAAAATTTTGGTTACAATAAATTGTTGTGCCATAGAGATGAAACTTACTCTAATGAGCGCTCCTTTAGATTGTATAAGGGACTCACTTATGTTTTATATGATTTTATGCTTTATTGGATGAATCTATCATACTGAAATCAGTCTTATATTTGGAGTTCTGGCTCGTTGCAACATCAATTTTTTTTCCATAAATACCTTATCCTTACTAATAATACTACTCATTTCTCCATCCATTTTCATAGAATATTACATCAGTAAATTAGCTTATATGGTCTATTTAATTGAAAGTTTTTCTACAACATAAATTAGAAAATCCAATTAAAAGTGCAGTATAGAAAGATCTTTGAGGTTTGAAAGGTTTTCCAAAGAATGGAATCTTAATTGGTTGGTGTACTATCTTAACTAAAGAATTCTTCACTTCTTCATTATCTTCTAACTACACATGGTAAGTCAACTGTAAGTACTTTAAGGCCATGATAGTCCAATAAAGGTAAGGAAAAAAAATAGAAATCGCTCACAGGTCTTGCCTTGACAGATTTTGGAATTTCAATTTGCTTGGGTTTCACTTTATTCTACAATCAAGACAAAGGCACTATATCAACGATTCAAGCAGGAGTCAATAAAAAAATTATAGAACGAAGTGCACAAAAACTAAGTTCAAACAAAGCACTCACCATTTGATTTTTATCAATTTTCAATGATTTTGGCTGCATAATAGCTTTTGATTTAGCTTTCTTGGATTTTGATGGTTCAAGATGAACAATAAAAGCTAATGCAAGTGATTAGAATGCTCACACAATGCTCCAATAATAGAAATGCATGTACATCTCTCCTACAAATATTGCTCCAACCACATTACAAGAAACCTCATTTCATCAAACAAATAACCAAATGAAGATAAAATATTTGCAAAAGAACTCCTACAATCCCAAAAAGGAAGGAAAGGCCACTCAGATTTAGAAACATTCATCATCAACATGACAAATCATGAATACCATTAAATTCAATCCCCCGATGTGTGAGATACTTTATTTCTATAATTATTTAGGTATCAAACCTAAAAATAATTAAATCACATAAAATCATTGTTTTGATCACCACCTTCCTTTTAGTTTCCCATGTTTCAAGGCCATTACCATATAGAAGAACACAAAATTAAGTTCCACTGTCATCAATTTGCAAATAGTCCATATTTCTATACTATATATTATCAATCTAATGCATCTTTGCAAGCCACATGGAAGTACAATTCAGAGAACTTAATATTCCTTTTGTGACTTATATTTTATTTGTGGCATTATAATGGGAAAATTGATTACGGAACCATGTAATAGACTTACTCTAAATTAATGAAGAATAGTGTTCCATTAGCTAAGACGAGCCAATGTATCGTATTTGTCAATATACTACAAAGGCAAATTCTTGACTTTGAGCTTAAAGAGATGGATTAGGTGTGCACTCTTTTCAGCAAATTACTAGCAAGATCTAGTATTTTGAATTCTCACTCGAGTTAAAACATGCAAGTTAAGTTGCATGTTTTCAAATTTATGGGAAAACCGAACAAGCATAGTTACTTCATGCATTGATTGAACATACAATTCTAAGTCAAAAGTTTTGATAAAGTTTGACATTGGATCACATAATTCCAAGGTGATCGTCCTTCAAACCTTCTTTAAACATATCGCAATCTTCGATGAGCAACAATCATATTTAGAGAAAACAATGGTTGCATTGCATGGTTGAGGTTGAGATGGGCCAATAATGGAAATGAGTATAGTCATTGCTTCAGAAAGGATTTCACAAGTTACAAGTTCAAATCCTGTCACACATATTGTTCACTAAATCTCCTCTACATTGGAAAATGTAGAGGCCTATTCTCTCATTAAGAAGAAAAAATCAAATATTACATGGACAACGCAATTTAATGGATGTAGAGGCCTATTCTCTCATTAAGAAGAAAAAATCAAATATTACATGGACAACGCAATTTAATGGGCAACTAGAAGTGGTATATCCTCATTTCAATTATACACTAATTGTGATTTAATTATCTCTGCTTGTGAAACAATGCTCTTAGCAGCAATTTCTATGGGTAATGTGGCGACCATGATGTTTCCAATTGGAAGCCATGGAGTTTAAAGAAATCACCATGTTGGTGCCCTAGAAAAAAGAGGGTGGGAACACCAGATCTGAACTTGTGCACTGAGAAAAGGAGCCTTGGAGGTTAGGTGCACTAGATAAATTACTCTAAACGTTGTTCAATGACAAAGAATTGAGCCTTCGATCTTGTTGCTCATATCATTTATCAACAAAGCATGGATCTATTGTAATTGCAGGGACTTTTTTGTGGTTTCTTGTTGTAAATCATATCCCTTTGGCCCACTGTTTCTTTTCTTGCTCGTACAACTAGAGGATAGATGCTACCTAAGAGGTCAAAAGGTACCCCCAAATCCATTGCAACCTACAACAACAAACAACAACAATTCCACACATCATATATAAAGGCCCTAATGTGAGATAAACTCTTCTCTAAAGTTGAGGTAGTTTCCCAAGTCCAAATCAAAACATATATAACAAAATCATGCAAATTCGATATGATTCATCTCTCATGATGAGCCTTCTCTCAAAAGGAATCCAATTCTTATCTCTCCTTAAGCTTACCAACTGAACTTTGGAGTAAAATACCAAAGGATAAAAGTGAAGAACTTTGGCAACAAATAACCACCTTAGATTTCCTAATTCTTGGCATCCCAATAAATGGTATTATAGGAAACCAGGACGCACCTTTAAAACATGAAAAAGCCTAAACGAGTTAAGCAGAAATATAAAGACCTTAGATTTCACTACACAAGTTGGTGCATCTTTCAAGTAGTCTAAAGTGGCCCCTCCATATGCCCTAACCAAGCCTCCAATGCCTAAGTTTATCCCTGCAAAGTACCTGTGCACAAGGTACACCATCAAGAAATATTATGATTGAGAATATAACCTAGAAGTAGCATAATGCAAAGGCCTTGTTTTCAAGCAAATTAACCCCATTATTGTAGAGTTCATCTCTATACAACATGCAATAAATAAGCAATAGAAATCAATAGCCTGATTACCATGACCATTACTCTATCATACTATAACATGCAAGTTGCACGACATCTCAACTCAGCACACCCAGTGTTGTCAATCCTAATCTATAAAGTGACTACTCAAAGAGGGCTCTAGGATGAAGATAAAATAGGAGTATGTTTCCTTTGCATACCATTTGATAAAAGATATCTATTGAGAAAAAATGATAAATGGATGAGCAAAGCCTTGTAACAAAAAACTATTTAGTTTGTTGATGTTATGGACAAGATATAGAATTGGATAGTTTTGTCTGTGGAGAAGACTAGTTTAAGTTCACCTTACCCAATTGTTCATGTTCAAACTTGTTCTCAGCTAACCCATGGGATTGCAAATCCTTAAACATGACTATTTCTGGGGTATTGCACTGGACGTTTATTCTAGTAGTAACAAAGCAATTTTCACTAACAACAAGCCTGGGTTAAGAGGTTTAAACAAGATGCAAGGCATTGCAATTTCCAAAGTTTCTAAATACAAGGAATGTAACATGCATAGGAACTATATGTATTATATAAACAATGTTAAAAAGTGAACAATCATATGCAATGATATTGGCACTTTAAAGACAAATAACAAAGAAAACACTACCATGTAATACAATATGAACAAGTAGATTTTTATTGTTGATTACAAACTTTTTGGTTTCTCCCATATTTGAATTTGATATAGTTATTCACATGGTGTAGATTTGTAGACGATGACAGATTTTTTGAATACCATGGGATTTATTGCATCTTGTTTTGATGCCATTTTCCCTGTTGTACATATCTCATATCCATTTGAGTATTGAATGTTTGTAGATCTAGTGATGACCCTAATGCTATACTATTGATATTCATTACTATCTGAACAGTGATATGTCTGCACTTGTTGAACTCCTTTGATCTACTTTGATTTAGATCCTTTATTTGAATTGAGTCTTCAACCACAATGGTTCTATTTATTCTTACAAATGGCTTGCACCCACTCACCTTCAATGTCATTGTTGACTTGAGAACTATTCTAAGCTTGATTTGCTTGTGTAAATAAGAGCTACATGGGTACTAGGCTGGAACATCAAGGATAGTCACATATTGCATTGTCTAGACTTTGTAAATAGTGGCATGTGCTTAGAAGGTTAATGCATGTGATCAACTGCTTCATCATCTTGTCTTTTTTCCAAATTAATAAAGACAAAATTCTTGAAGTCTTTTGAGGGGTTGACACAAAGACAAATCCTTTTTATGGGCCATAGGGTGAAAAAGTGCTCAAGATCATGGAAAATGAACCCTTCAATGGGTGTAGATATGTGCTCAAGGAAAGACCAAAAGTGCATGGAAAGCCTTTGGGGAACTCCACCCACACAGCGAAATAGAGCTATGCAATATGATATATGGAAAAACCCTCTTCAAGTGAGAGAATACAACTAGATTATTCTTGCATAGTATAGGGGCATGAGTGATGATTTCATGGTAATGGGATTTCTCAATCAATTTTAATAGGAATAGGCCTTTGGTTATGCTCCTAATGTGGAGACAAAGCTACCCATGAGGGTTTTAATTATCTTTAACCTATCCTTCAAAGACAAATTTGGCAGTAACCCTTCCCACAAAATATCCAAACATGGTTTTCCTTTTAAATGCAAAACAAACATTTTCATATTTAGTAGTAATATCAACAAGAGTTTCCTCTATGTTGAAACTACTTCATGCTAGACTTTCAGAATGAACTTCTTCATTAATTTGGGTGGTACCATCCTTGCCCCTAGAGAATAGGTTTCCACTACTAGCTCCAGCAATACACAGATCAATATATCTGTTATTAGGTAGAGGGAATCCATTTAAGGCCTCCTTCATGCCTTGTTCCAAAGCCAACAGGTCAGTCAGGGCTAGCTTATGCAACTCAATGGGACATTGCAAACAAAAAATGTGGCAAAGCCTAGCAAAGTAACCATTGATAAACTTATGCACCTTAGAACTCAAACTCTAGCACCATTTGCATAATTTTGGGTTTCTCTCTACTATCATTTCATATTCTATCAATATTTTCTTTGGGAAGTCTGCCATCTTGCATTTTAGGCACACACACTACAAATTGAATATGTATGAAGATGGAATGGATAAGGATAAGAGGATGCTTACATGTAAAAGTACAACCAAAATTGGGATTGAGGATGGTATGGAAAAATAGAAGGATCTTCAAGGTAAAGAAAATGAGGGGGAGATGTAGGAATACAACATGATGTGGAACCAAAGGATAAAGATGAGCATGAAGTTGTGAAACCAAAGGATGAAGGTGAGAAGTTGAGCAATTGGAGTTGGTGTAGAAGGTTCAAGTGGAGAGGAATTCCACAATTCCCTTTAGATATGGTCATTATGATGTAAACCCAAATAATACAAATAAGTAAGAAACATGTTAGCATGATTTAGTTCTATTAATTTCAAAGAAGGGGAAGAGTAGGGTTGCAATATTCTCTTTCAAGTACCCTTCACCATTATGTTTCAAGTATCCTTCAGTATTTTATGTCCGGTATAAATGGAATGGGGGTGTGTGGATGTTTTGGGGAACAATAGTTGCAGTGATCATTGTAGTGTCAAAACCTTTTTAGGACGTGGGGTACTACGGAATATTCATTAAGAAATTTGCCAAAATCAATTGGATCCCTGAGAAGAATGTCTAATTTCAATGTGGTGAAGCTAAGCAACGAGTATTTACAGATCTCAAGTATCAATTGATGCATGATGAGTGTATGATACTATAGAAGAAAAGGATTAGATTTAACAATGAGATGATCTAATAGTATGAGGGAATAAAAAGGATGAGAAACTTTTTTGAAGAAAATCAAGAAATGCAGAAGAAATTGAGAGTTCAAACCTTCAAGGTGAGTTATGGTATTGACATTGGCTTTAGTACATAGTGTTAGCAGGTGCAAAACCAAAAAATTTATCTGCAAATGTATGTAAGAGAATGTGCAGATGATGATGGATAGGTGGATTCTTTGAGTGGTAAGCTTGTGGATAAAGGAGGAGCCAAACAATTATTTATCATGGAGTTTATTTTGTCTGTGGTAACTAAGTTTAAAGACAAATAATGAAGAAAACACTACCAAGTAATAAAATATGAACAAGTTTGACTTGTCAATAAATGTAGTAAATATTGAATGTAAAATATCTTCATACCGGCTGGAAGGCAGATGACGAATTTCCCAGTTCATTTGGGATATTTATATACAATAAGCCATCGTTTCAGTATAGTTTTTTAAAGTGAGGCAAATTGCCTTGGTGAGAAAGGTTCTAAACATGGAGCATGTTACTGTTAAGATCAAGCTTCTCCACCTAATCCCAATTTCTAATTCTAGGTGGTATTCTTCCAAGCAGAGTGTCTGTGAGCAAATTTAACATTTTCAAGGCAGTAAAATTTTCAATAAATGGTTTACAAAGCCTTGTAACAAAAAACTATTTAGTTTTTTGAGGTTACAAACAAGATACAAAATTGGATAGTTGTGTCTATGGAGAAGACTAGTTTAAGTTTTCCTAACCCAATTGTTCATGTTCAAACTTGTTCTAAGCTAACCCATGGGATTACAGATACTTAAACATGCCTATTTATGGGGGTATTGCACTGGACAATTTATTCTAACAAAGCAATTTTCACTAACAACAAGCCTAGGATAAGAGGTTTAAACAGGACACAAGGCATTGCAATTCACAAAGTTTCTAGATACAAGGAATGGAACATGCACAAGCACTATATATATGATATAAACAATGTTAAAAAATGAACAATCATATGTAATGGTATTGGAACTTTAAAGACAAATAATGAAGAAAACACTACCATGTAATACAATATGAACAAGTCAACCCATTCGCATAATGTAGCACAACTTACAGGTTGTGAAATAAGCATCAACATTTCTCAGGAAGGTCAAACATCCAATATGCATGTGGTAGAACCTGTATTTTCTTGTGATTGTAGGAGACAAACAGGGAAGGTGGAATGTCAGTTCATGTTACCATACCCCCTTCAACAAATTGAAATAGAAGCTACACTTCACATAAATTTGAATGGGAAAACAACCCTATTTTTGGGATTAGATACTAAAGGAAGAAATGAGATGATGTATATGCACATTGAGATAGAAACTAGAATTGTTATAGATGATAGTGAAGAAATGGTTGAAAGGGCATTGGGTTATGAATCTTTGCATGCCCAAACAGAAACAATGCCAGTGAATCTTATTTTCATAAGGAGAACGTCGATAAATTTATGAGGGATGGGGATAGCTCTGTTGATACTTTTCTTTAGGCATCTATTTCTGATATAAGCCATTATGTTAAACCATTAAATAAGCATTGTGTCAAAACATGTAAGATTTTAACTTGTAACCAGGAGAACCTAAAGTTGTGCTCAAATGAAACTTTGTCCCATTCGATCCCAGTGGAAATGGAGATGGTACAAAAATAAGAAATTGAAAATGCTATATGCATTGAGGAATCCAACTCAAAATTGAAAAAGTGTGTTGAATTTTTAGCTAACATTGATAAGAACAACATACAAGAAGATAATAAAAAAATTCTTTTAATTTCACAAGACATTCCTCCTGTAATGCACAACTTCCAGAATTGGAAAATGCAGTAAAATACGAGGAAGAGAATTTATCAGAGTCTACACATCTTGCAACAGAGACCCTTCTTAGAATTGTGTCGGAGAAAAACTCTAGACATTTCGATGTAAATACTTTCCATCCACATAATTCTTCAGGTCCAAAAACAACATTAGAACGGTTTGCATATATGATTCCAGGTGATACAGATCACTTGGTATATGTGAGTTTTAATGAATAAATTGGTGATCCATTCTTATCCCATGATATTATTTCCAAAATGAATGAAACAATCCTTTGTGAAGATTCACTGCCAGAAAAAATGTTTAGTCATTCTAGTCCTCTAGATTTTTTTGAGTCTATGGCATTGATGCTTGTGGAAAGTAATGTAGATGAACATTGCAAACCATATGCAAAGATCATGTGGAAAGAAAAATTATATCTTCCTCTTCCAATTATGTTTAAAGTACATTGAAAAGGGTTAAATTCCAAAGAGATTTTCGGAGAGAGATATTGTCAGGTATTTCATCTCTTTACAAGAAAAACATTGCACTGGATCTACAAACCATTGGAGTGTTTATGAAATCGATAGAGGATGTTTGCTAGTATGTTTCATTGTTTTTCCTTGCTTTCTGTTGTTTTATTTTTTCTTCTTCCATTTTTAAATATTTGGCGGGTGTCGTGTTACTACAGCAAATAAATTTAAAAAATAGTTTCATTGGGGCAGGGGGTACCCCTTTATTTTCTGAAAAACTCAAGAAGCTCTTTGGAATCATTTCACGAGTGTTTCTTTATGAAAATGGATAGGAAACCTGTTACGTGTGGATTAGCAGTATGGAAGCACAATATTATTCAAGAACCTTCCCATATTACGAGTTTCAGAAAGATATGGAAATATAGAGATAGAAAGGGAGAATTTCCCAAATCAAAGTATATGCACTCACATATGGATACAATGACAATAAGATATAACAACAAAACAAAATTATGCCCATATTATTATCATAATAATTATGTGCATAGTATCAGGTTTTTGTGGGTTCAAGGTGACTGTGTACCTACATTAGGACATGTGTGATACCCCCATTTTGACCCTCAGGATAAATTGGATTTTAACACAAATATTGTATATATGTGATGTATGATTCCTAGAGTGGAGCTCAAGGCCAAAGCCCCGCTAGTGAATGCTCAGACATGAAGGGCTGGTATTTTATGTTGTGCTAGCCATATGCCATTGAGCCATGGAAATTGTAAAAATAAAGTAAATGATTATAATGCAAATAAAAATACCAAGGGGTTGGCTATGGATGCAACTAAATGAGGGGGCTAAGTTTATCCACTAGGGAGAGGTGAGGGGGTTGTGGAATTGAACCCTAGGCTTCCATATGTCATATTGAGAACCCTTTTGACTGTCCTAGCTACCATTTAATTATGTGTAAGGAAGTGGTTGAAGAAATGAGTTCAGGGATTGATGGGGGATGGGAAGCCTGAAATTAGTAAGGCATGGGTATGGGCTCGGTTTTGCTTGTCCCATAAGCCACCCTACCTGATGGGAGGATGTTTCCTCATTTCCCATTCCATGGGGGAGGAATATAGGCAACAATTTCAGGGAGGACGCATTCCCAGCTGTGGAAGAACCGAGAAATGGCGACTTGGAGAGAATTCACGTTTTGGAGTGCCAAGATCACTCAGGAAACTTGTGGGGAAAGTGAAATCCAATGGGGGAACCATTACACAGACGCAACAGTGAGGAAGTTTGAATTTTTGGATGGAGTACGCATGCCCAGCAAGGAAGAAAACTGGAAATCACGATTTTGAATGAAGTCACAATTCGCAAGGCCAAAAACTCCCAGAACTCTGTGTGGGCAAGGAAATCCGTTGGGGAATCCTTAGACCCAAACCTTGGGACGAAATCAGGAGTGTTGGATGCCAGAATTTCATAGGGAAACCGGTTTTGGGAGGCCCAAAAGGGCAGCGGCGGGATAGATCCACGCGGTCGCAACCCTGAGAAGATCCGAGAGCGGATTGTAGTGGGACTGATCACTCGAAAATCTAGTTGTGGACAGAGCCTTTCGGCCGCAACCTTGCAAAATATCCAAGAGCGGATCATAGTGGGAGAGAGTCCGGGGGGTTAGATAACATGGTAGAGCCAGTGAGGGATCATTTATCCTTGGATTAGCAGTCGGGACTAGCTATACCTACCCAGGTCAATGCTGAGGGAAGGGGTGCCCGAAAGATTGTGTAGCAGTGAAGGGGACCTTACTTAGGTTGAGAGTGGAGGAAATGGGGTTACAGGGACTGTTTGAAGCCAACTAGATATGCATGTAGCTCTGTGGCTGAGCTTATTGACTTAGAAACCCCCACCCTGTCTCCCCACTTGCTTGACAAAGCTAGTTGTGTGTTGGATGACCCTGAACGATTTTGAAACCAAGGCTGTGAGTGGAACTGAGTATTTTCTCCTTAGTGAATACATAACCCCAGATCGAGGGTGGTATCTAAGTGCTGAAATAGTACAGGCTGGGAAAATACCTATGGTTGGGTTGGAATGTTGCAGTCCATAGCCAGTTGCTTGGAGATTTCAATGGATAAATAAGTGTTCTTTGTGATTAATATCATGTTTATTCTATCTGTTTTACTTCCGCAATGATTTAATTATTGATGAATGCTATTGATATGTTGAATGCATGATAGATATGTGTGGTTATTGTTTCATTTATTTGCGTTTATTTGAGTATGCATATGCATATGCATCCATGTGTTTTAATGAATTTTTTCATTGATGAATAGGGCTAGGTCTTGTTGAGGCCCAGAAGGTTCAGAATGATCAGTCAGGGCTTTGGGGGAGGAATAGACACCCCTGTTGTGTTCATGTTCCCTTTGAGGGTCTGTATCGATGAAGGGAGGGGCCATGAAAAGTGGGAAAGAGGCCTTGATGGAATTTGGGGACACATTTTAGGTTGGAATAAGGATAGGATCAGATTCCTTATGTGTGGTCGAGGATCATGTAGTTGCATAGGGATCTTCGAGAGCTTTCCAACGGTACCAAGATTGCCAAAAATGGCCTCAAGATGAGCGAGTTATCATCCTGAGGAGTTGGTTGTAATAGGGGTATGTGGTCGACTTTCGACTTTCCGAACCCACGGTGCGGATTAAGGATTGCGAAATTCGGAGGTGTGATTTCTGTCAGTGGTGAAATTGGAGTTCCAACTTCCGACTCCCGCAAGCCAGATTACGGAGTGCGGAAGTCGGAGGAGTAACTTGTCAGAGCTGTGATTTCAGAGTTCCAACTTTCGACTTTCGCATCGCGGATTGCGGAAGTCGGAGGTGTGATTTGGTGAAGCAGAGAATTGGGTGTTCCGACTTTCCGACTCATGCATCGCGGATTGCAGAATGTGGAAGTCGAAGATGTATTTCTTCGATGCCACGTATTTTCCGTTTCGACTCCCGCATCGCGGATTGTGGAATGTGGAAGTCAGAGGCGTATTTCTTCAATGTCGCATATTTTTCGTTCCGACTTTTCGACTCCTGCATCGCAGATTGTGGAATGCGGAAGTTGGAGGCATATTTCTTCGACGATGCGTATTTGTCGTTCTGACTTTCCGACTCCCGCATTGCGGATTGCAGAATGCAGAAGTCGGAGGCCTATTTCTTCGACGCTGCGTATTTGACGTTCCGACTCCCACATTGCGGATTGCGGAATGCGGAAGTCAGAGGCGTATTTCTTCGATGCCGCATATTTGTCATTCCGACTTTCCGACTCCAGCATCAGGGATTTTGGAATGCGGAAGTCGGAGGCATATTTCTTCGACTCCGCGTATTTTCCATTCCAGCTTTCTGACTCCCGCATCACGGATTGCAGAATTCGGAGGTGTAATTCTTGAAGTGGCGCGTTGGGGTGCTGACTTCCGACTTCCGACTTGCGGATAGCTGATTGTGGATTGCGGACCAGATACATTGTGGTTGTGTAAAAGGGAAGAATTGCATATATGTTTGAAAAAAAAATAGCAGGTTATTCTAAGGAGCTCCCCCATCACCTCTAAAGGGAAACGAGGGGACCGGGGACGTGACAACATGTATAATGTCCAAACCATTGTGTAGGTATTCAAGAATATTCCTGAGTTACGAGTTTCAGAAGGCCATGGAAAGAATAATTCAATAGTGGGAATAATTATATGCTATGATTAAGAAACCTCTTGGTTTATTCAGATGGATTTGTAATACTTAATACTATAATGAAGAATTTTTAGTAATAAAAAATGGTAACAAAACCTTTGAGTTCTAACAATTTGGCACATCAATACACAATCTTAAACATAAAGGAATTAAAATCGTAAATAGAAACATTAACAATTTGTCATTCTACTGTGGTCACCTGATTCCACTCCCCATCCACTGACTCCTTCCAAAGAGTCACATTATTGTTCACATCAGCAACAGCTAAGATGTTTACAGTCAAAAATCAACTGACCCTCTAGTAAGGGATCTTAAAATCATTCAAAATTTATGCCTCCCGTGTATCCCCTTCTTTCTCCTGCATCCATATAACTACCTTCCCATCCTGGGAAAAAATAGCAATAATGCTCTTGGGAAGCCCTGAATTGGGCGCCCAAGCTACATCTAGAACCCAATATGTATGCATTAGCATAGGAGGAAAACAATCTAGCTTCCAAGATCCATTGTAAAATTTCCACACCTTAGCAGTGTTACCACTCCCATTGGATAGAAGCTTTTGAATGGGATCTGAGGGATGACCCACAAGAAAACCTGGAGCAGAAGCGGGTGCCCATGAAACCTCCATCACAACCACCTGTTGGAATTGATCTATCTTGGTTTTGTCCCAGGATCCATCCTTGCGGACTAGTTATGGAGTCATTAGAACACTAGTACAAAATGAGAGATAAGTGACTAGGGGACTAAAAAAGTTAGTCACCGCTGTTTTTTCAAGGGATAAACGACTAAAATTGAGCAATTTTAAATAAGCCAACTAATAATGACTAAGATAAATGACTAATTTAGTCACAGGATAAAATATATGACTAGATAACAAGTGACTAAAATAAAAATGACTAACATAAATGACTAATTTAGTCACGTGAATATAAATATGACTAACTAACAACAATTAATGTGAATTAGTCGTTTATGTTAATCATTTTTAGTTATGTCACACTGACAATGGAAAATTACAATTTTGATAATGAATTTGTACAATATTAATGAGTGGGTATATAGTAATAGGATTCAGGGCATGTCGATACTAAACTAAAGAACCCTAGCTATTTGGAATTATCAAAAATTATTACTGAGATGATCCAACCTCAAGTGCTTCTGGACTTTTGGTAACCCACTCTTTTTTGCGTTGCTCCGTACCCACTCTGTGGGGGCTGGGTTCAAAACCATTTTCTCCATATCCATCCATGCCTCTGCAAACTGCATGTGTAGGAGTGGTTAATGGGCCCTCTTATCTCCCTAAATAAATTTGTCGAGTTGAGCCTTTTTAGATGATAGGATGTCATTTGAAAATTCATTTCTAAATTTCTTAAGGCTCATTGTTGATATCTTTATGCACGTAATAAAGTTTGAAAAGCATGAGATTGGGTTTTCATTTCAAAATTTTCAAAAGATAGGTTTCGGTAGCTAAGCGCTTATTTAAAACGGTCCCTAAGCTACTGAAAGCCCTGCTTTCGGTAGCTTAAATGAAATTTTCGAGGCTCTCCTAACTACCGAAAGTGAAAGCACATACAGCGTGAGTCAGGGGGCAGTATTCGGTGTCTTGGGCAAATACGTTGGTGTTCATTAGCCACCGAAAGGTAAGTTTTTTGCAGCTTACAAGTGAAAAGCAAAATTGTCAAAAGCTACCAAAAGAAGAGGCATTCTCAACAATTGTCGGCAGCTTACGTGGTCAAAGGTGAAATCATCGGCTACCAAAATTAAGTCGATTTCAAATGGTGGAGATGTCTAAGCAAGGGCTCAGATGTGAAAGCTAAAGGGGATTCATCATTCCTTAACCGCCGAAAAGAACAAAGCGCAGCGGGCGCGAGCTGATTAAGCATTCGGTGCAATCATGAATTGATCCCAGATCCACTAAAAACATCAAGTTAGCTAGACAAATTGAGATGCTAAGAGATAGGAGGACCTTTCCTAAAAATCAGAAACAGTCCAAGCTTGAAACCCTGGAAGCGGAAGCAATTAGCATAGCTAACAGTCTGGATTCATCCCAGGACGAGGGAAAGTAGCAAAAGGAGGATTAAACAGAAGCCAGAAAACACAGTTTTGTTAAATTTTGCAGGTTGATATCAAATAGAGTTTTCGGTAGCTTGGGCGAACATATTGATTGTTCATTAGCTACCAAAAACCTAGTTTTCGGCAGCTTATCTCATGAGAAAAATCCTTCAAGCTAAGGGAAGGTCATTTTTTGCAGTTTCGGTGGCTTAGGAGAACATGTCAGATTGATTCATTATCCACCGAAATAGAGCTTTCGGTAGCTAACAGAAATCAAGCTCAGACCTACTAGCTACCGAAAGCCTAAAAATCACAGGAAATTGCCATTTTTGCACAGATCCAAGTTTTATCATTCTAAAGGGCATGAGGATGGTTTCTAAGTGAAGGTTTTAATTAATAGGATTTGTTTCAATGTGATGTTCCAGTTTTGAAGGTGCCAGCAAGATGGAAATAATGAAGAAATGTGGTGTTTTTTACTGTCCCAAGTCATCATTTTCAAATGACAATTCTGAGCGTCTGGAGAATCTTTTTGCAAAACACTCGGAGGTTTTTGTTCCTAACATGTCATAGAACAATAACCATTCCCCATTTTCCTACAGGTGTTGCACATCGAGAGAATCGAATCCGTCACTGAGCCCCAATTTTTGGATCCCAGAATCTACCTGTTTAACACATGTTTTTGAAATGAAGGTCTCGGGAAAATGAAAGTGAATTTCAATAATATGAGGGAGGTTTTTCCTCACAACGATTCAATGGAAAATAAACTATTTTTTTTTATACACAGGTTTCACAGAGTTGGAGAGATGAACCCATCTCTGAGCCCCATTTTTCAGCAGTTTCAGCAATTAATGACGTTTTACTATGCAGAGTCATCATTTTCAAATGATGATTCTGAGCGACTGGAGGATCATTCTGCAAAACTCTCAAAGTTTTTTCTTCCTAACACGTCAGAGAACAATAAACTCTCTCAGTTTTCCTACAAGTGTCACAGATTGGGAAAATCGAATCCATCTCTGAGCCCCATTTTTCAGCAGTTTGGCCAAGTTAAAAATAATTTTTCCTTGTTTGTTAAAAAATGGTTTGAATCTTCTTTCTTAGGGATTTCGAATCCAGCTTCTTAGGATCTGGGGGAAGATGTTGTAAAGGCTATAAATCCTAGAACTCATGTAGAACAATGGTGGGGTTTTGAAGACACTATTCTGTTGTAAATCGTGAAGACACTTTCTTTTAATATATTCAGTCTCCAAGCTTCTTTCATTGTTGTTATCAGATCTTCTTTTTATCTCTGTTCTATGTTTATGAGTTGAGGCTGTTTCTTTATCTCTGTTTAATGTCCTATGGTAACTGTCTTCTTACTTTTGACTATTAATCAAGTATCTCAGAAGCATTCACTGTTGATCAGTTGGCCCATCATATATATGTTTTTATGTATGTTCTGGTTATCTGATTACCTTCTTATCCTTTCGATTTACAACCTATTTGATAATATCTCTCGAAGGCCTTGTATCATTTGAATGTATTTAATACTGTCTTGAGTATGCTTCCAGCAAGTTTAGTTATTCATTTTGATCCACCTACGTATCCGATATTGATAAAAAGGTTAAGTTACCAAGCTCCTTTGACTTACATCCTAGAAGGACTCCTGGAGAGCTAACAAATTGGCGCCATTGCCGGGGAAAGATTATTGAAGCAGCAGCTTCCCTGGTGGACGACATAGTTCCAGCTTTGATGATAGACAAAGCCTGGACATTATTTCAGTTGTAATCATCTATCTGGCGACTCCATTGGAACGAAGTGGCTTCGAGAAGACCAAGTACCAGATCAAATCCTCAAAGGCCACCAGTGACACATGTTTCAGATCCCGAACAGATTGTAAGGAGAGGAAGAGCTTCACAAAGACAGATTTCCAGTTCTACAAGGGGAACCACATCAGGCACTTCTAGAGGTACTGCTTCTATTTTATCAAATGAAACTCCCTTTAAATTTTCGCCTACTGAAGCAAATAGTTCACAGAAAATTATAAGTAAATCAAAAGATCTAGAAGTTGAAGAATTCTCGACTAGCTCTGCTGTTGAAGATCCTATTCCTAAATCTATCACCCAAGCTGATTTAAGAAAGGAAAACCTAGAATCCATCAAAGAAGAGGGCTCTTCTTCCTACCTGAATCCCTTATCAACTGAGCTTGAAGAGAGCTATCCTTTTGTTCATACTAATGTACCTTCCATTGAAAACATCTTGCAGAATCTTTTAGGTCAGCGTGAAGAAATATTGGCCTTGTTACTTGCACAGCCTCATAAGGATTCCTCTTTTCCCAATCAACCCACAAATCTTTTCACCTCAACTCTTGGCGACTCCATTGGGTCAAACCCACCACTTCCATCACCACCTGTACCTCCTCAGCTATCCCATACCTCCTCAACTACCACCCACCCCAATATCATCTTCTTCTATTGTTTCCACACCTACAACCACCATGGCGACTCCACTGTCTGAAGATTGAAGGGTGACTCCACTGGGGATCCAAGTATGGAAGCCATTTTGGCTCGAAGGTTTTCCTTTTGTGACTTTTCAGATATAGCTGGTTCTCCAAACCAAATGCTTAGCAGAGGTGAATGGGAAGGCATTCTTCCTACGTTCAAAGGAAAAGATTGGGAGGTTCCAGCTGAGCATCTGCTGGATTTTCACAAGTTTGTTCATGAACATCAAATTGTGCATGAAGATGTCAAGATCAAGCTTTTCAGATATTCATTGAAGGGAGCAGCACTTGTTTGGTGCATATCTCTTCCAGCTTCAAGCATTCACTCATTGGAAAGTTTTCATTATGCTTTCCATTTGTTTTGTAAAGATGAATTTCTGGCTGAAAGCCTCTTTGAAGATTGTTGTGATGAATTTGAGAAGCATGTTCAACAAAAAGCACTCTTTTCTTCTGATTGTCAAGATGAAAATTATGTTGTTAAGGAAGATCTTCATGATGCAAATGATTTTAATGGGAATTACATAGTTCTAGATGAAACAGACCTTATCTCTGTTGCACCTGCTGCCTTTGATTTGCATGAAGAAACAGTTAGAGAAGAGAATTTTTCTGAATTTTTTCAAGAGGTTGCCTACGATATGTTTTCACCTCTGATTGGAGAGAAGGATCTTAAGATTGCTTGTCTTTCTTCGCAAGATACAGAGGTTTTCTGTTCACCTATTTTTGATAAGTATGCAGATGGAGAAGTGCAGATTTCTACATCAAATAATGTAGACTTGAGTAGCAGTCAGCCAATATATGATATTTATGAATCAGGTTTCGATGAGCCTTTTTCTTTGCCCATAAAGGAACAGCATCATGTTGTAATCAGCCCTTCCATGTTTGCCGAAGACATTGAATATGATGAGTTTAATCTGGCTGAAGATTCCAGGTCTTCTCTTCTGGTTATAACGCCTCATGAACAGAAAATTGAAATCACTTACGAAGAAGATATCAAAAAAGAAGGTGATATTTCTCCAAATCTGTTTCAAGATCATATTGCTGATTATTCTATGCAAAAATCTTCATTTCTGTTATTAGAATTTGATCCGAATATCCCCATATTTGACAAACATAGTGATGAGGAAGATTTTAAAGTTTATGAGGGTTTGTTGACTAATGAAATCTTATCTAGTTCTACTCTTCATCAAAGAGTTGACAAAAAATGTATGTATGTTATGACCGATGACAGTTGTGGGTCTGTTGTTCATAAGTCCAATGAAGATCTTTCTAGTTTTGATATATCCTACAAAGATATTATTGCTGGAGAAAAATTTGTTTGCTGTGATAAGCCAGCATATCATCATGATGAAATCAGATTACAGAGATATGGTGAAGGGAAGCAGGAAGGATCGGATCAGCAGTTAAGCTTGCATTTTCTTTCGACAGAAGAAGAATAGTCCACATTCAGCATTGACATCAATGAAGACAACCATCAGCAGCTGCACTACAGTCAGTTGGAACAACATTTTAAAGAGGTATTCCTTTATTATTTTAATGACCCTATTGCAAGCTACTTGGAATCTATGAATAGCATTTGTGTCAAAGTATTTTTGTCAGATGAAAGTTGGCTTTATCATCTGTCCAAACCACTTTTCTGTTGGCTATGCATTCCATTATTTTTCGGGTCAAAATCAAGAGCAGGTTCAACAAATCAGTTTCTGACATGGCTTCATTGGAAGCATGATGTCACTTGATAAGAAGCAGTGCAATTATCTAGAGTAGGGTAGCATAAAAGAATAAGCTATTCATACGAGCACGTAGATTGTTTTCAGTTTTTTCGAATAAGCAGGTTACAGGCAGATTACAGGTTTGCAGAGGCCAGATGACTCCATAGCCCAATGGATGCAAAGCGTTGCTAGCAGGTTTACAGTTGAACATTTGTGGACAGATTGCAGAGATTTGGCGGCAGTTTAAATGACTCCGTGCCCAATGGAACACTAGAATAGGTTATGTATTTTGTTTATCCAGGAAAGGCATCAAATCTTTGGTTCTTGAAACCTCACAGGGAGGCTTTCATCCCCGAGCAGGAGCCAGATGTTATCTCCCCAAATAAATTTGTCGAGTTGAGCCTTTTTAGATGATAGGATGTCATTTGAAAATTCATTTCTAAATTTCTTAAGGCTCATTGTTGATATCTTTATGCATGTAATAAAATTTGAAAAGCATTAGATTGGGTTTTCATTTCAAAAATTTCAAAAGACATGTTTCAGTAGCTAAGTGCTTATTTAAAACGGTCCCTAAGCTACTGAAAGTCCTGCTTTCGGCAGCTTAAACGAAATTTTCGAGGCTCTCCTAGCTACCGAAAGTGAAAGGACATACAACGTGAGTCAGGGGGTAGTTTTCGGTGGCTTGGTCGAATACGTTGGTATTCATTAGCCACCGAAAGGTAAGTTTTTGGCAGATTACAAGTCAAAAGAAAAATTGTCCAAAGCTACCAAAAGCAGAGGCATTCTCAACACTTGCCGGCAGCTTACGTGGTCAAAGGTGAAATCATCGGCTACCAAAATTAAGTCGATTTCAAATGGTGGAGATGTTTAATCAAGGGCTCAAATGTGAAAGCTAAAGGAGATTCATCATTCCTTAACCGCCGAAAAGAACAAAGAGCAGTAGATCGCGAGCTAATTAAGCATTCGGTGCAATCATGAATTGATCCCAAATCCACTAAAAACATCAAGTTAACTAGAAAAATTGAGATGCTAAGAGATAGGAGGACCTTTCCTAAAACTCAGAAACAGTCCAAGCTTGAAACCCTGGCAACGGCAGCAATTAGCATAGCTAACAGTTTGGATTCATCCCAGGACGAGGAAAAGTAGCAGAAGGAGGATTAAACAGAAGCCAGAAAACACAGTTTTGTTAAATTTTGCAGGTTGATATCAAATAGAGTTTTCGGTAGCTTGGGAAAACATATTGATTATTCATTAGCTACCAAAAACCCAGTTTTCGGCAGCTTATCTCATGAGAAAAATCCTTCAAGCTAAGGGAAGGTCACTTTTTGCAGTTTCGGTGGCTCAGTTTCGGTGGCTTAGGCGAACATGTCAGATTGATTCATTAGCCACTGAAACAGAGCTTTCGGTAGCTAACAAAAATCAAGCTCAGACCTACTAGCTACCGAAAGCCTAAAAATCATAGGAAATTGCCATTTTTGCACAGATCCAAGTTTTATCATTCTAAAGGGCATGAGGATGGTTTCCAAGTGAAGGTTTTAATTAATAGGATCTGTTTCAATGTGATGTTCCAGTTTTGAAGGTGCCAGCAAAATGGAAATAATGAAGAAATGTGGCGTTTTTTACTGTCCCGAGTCGTCATTTTCAAATGACGATTCTGAGCGTCTGGAGAATATTTTTGCAAAACGCTCGGAGGTTTTTGTTCCTAACATGTCATAGAACAATAACCTCTCCCCATTTTCCTACAGGTGTTTCATATCAAGAGAATCGAATCCATCACTGAGCCCCCATTTTTGGATCCCAGAATCTGCATGTTTAACACATGTTTTTGAAATGAAGGTCTTGGGTAACTGAAAGTGAATTTCAATAATCTAAGGGAGGTTTTTTCTCACAATGATTCAATGGACAATAACCTATTTTTGTTTATACATGGGTGTCACAGAGTTGGAGAGATCAACCCATCTCTGAGCCCCATTTTTCAGCAGTTTCAGCAATTAATGGCTTTTTACTGTGAAGAGTCATCATTTTCAAATGATGATTCTGAGCGACTGGAGGATCATTCTGCAAAACTCTCAGAGGTTTTTCTTCCTAACATGTCAGAGAACAATAAAATCTCTCATTTTTCCTACAGGTGTCACAAATTGGGAGAATCAAATCCATCTCTGAGCCCCATTTTTCAGTAGTTTGGCCAAGTTAAAAATAATTTTTCCTCGTTTG
The DNA here is from genome assembly GCA_027924585.1 of Larix kaempferi. Classification (NCBI taxonomy): domain Eukaryota; kingdom Viridiplantae; phylum Streptophyta; class Pinopsida; order Pinales; family Pinaceae; genus Larix; species Larix kaempferi. The sequence continues at coordinate 20,059,399 of BSBM01000887.1, forward strand.
TTAAAAAATGGTTTGAATCTTCTTTCTTAGGGATTTCGAATCCAGCTTCTTAGGATCTGGGGGAAGATGTTGTAAAGGCTATAAATACTAGAACTCATGTAGAACAATGGTGGGGTTTTGAAGACACTATTCTGCTGTAAATCGTGAAGACACTTTCTTTTAATATATTCAGTGTCCAAGCTTCTTTCATTATTGTTATCAGATCTTCTTTTTATCTCTGTTCTATGTTTATGATTTGAAGCTGTTTCTTTATCTCTGTTTAATGTCCTATGGCAATTGTCTTCTTACTTTTGACTACTAAGCAAGGATCTCATAAGCATTCATTGTTGATCAGTTGGCCCATCATATATATGTTTTTATGTATGTTCTGGTTATCTGATTACCTTCTTATCCTTTCGATTTACAACCTATTTGATAATAGCTCTCGAAGGCCTTGTATCATTTGAATGTATTTAAGACTGTCTTGAGTATGCTTCCAGCAAGTTTAGTTATTCATCTTGATCCACCTACGTATCCGGTATTGATAAAAAGGTTAAGTTACCAGGCTCCTTTGACTTACAGCCTAGAAGGACTCCTGGAGAGCTAACAAATTGGCGTCGTTGTCGGGGAAAGATTATTGAAGCAGCAGCTTCCCTAGGGGACGACATAGTTCCAGCTTTGATGATAGACAAATCCTGGACATTATTTCGGTTGTAATCATCTATCTGGCGAATCCATTGGAATGAAGTGGCTTCGAGAAGACCAAGTACCAAATCAAATCCTCAAAGGCCACCAGTGACACCTGTTTCAGATCACGAACAGATTGTAAGGAGAGGAAGAGCTTCACAAAGACAGATTTCCAGTTCTACAAGGGGAACCACATCAGGCACTTCTAGAGGTATTACTTCTGTTTTATCAAATGAAACTCCTGTTAAATTTTTGCCTACTGAAGCAGCTAGTTCACAGAAAATTATAAGTAAATCAGAAGATTTAGAAGTTGAAGAATTCTCGACTAGCTCTGCTGTTGAAGATCCTATTCTTGAATCTGTCACCCAAGCTGATTTAAGAAAGCAAACCCTAGAATCCATCAAAGAAGAGGGCTCTTCTTCCTACCTGAATCCCTTATCAACTGAGCTTGAAGAGAGCTATCCTTTTGTTCATACCAATGTACCTGCCATTGAAAACATCTTGCAGAATCTTTTAGGTCAACGTGAAGAAAGATTGGCCTTGTTACTTGCACAGCCTCATAAGGATTCCTCTTTTCCCAATCAGCCCACAAATCTTTTCACCTCAAATCTTGGCGACTCTATTGGGTCAAACCCACCACTTCCATCACCACCTGTACCTCCTCAGCTATCCCATACCTCCTCGGCTACCACCCACCCCAATATCATCTTCTTCTATTGTTTCCACACCTACAACCACCATGGCGACTCCACTGTCTGAAGATTGAAGGGTGTCTCCACTGGGGATCCAAGTATGGAAGCCATTTTGGCTCGAAAGTTTTCCTTTTGTGACTTTTCAGATATAGCTGGTTCTCCAAACCAAATGCTTAGCAGAGGTGAATGGGAAGGCATTCGTCCTACGTTCAAAGGAAAAGATTGGGAGGTTTCAGCTGAGCATCTACTGGATTTTCACAAGTTTGTTCATGAACATGAAATTGTGCATGAAGATGTCAAGATCAAGCTTTTCAGATTTTCATTGAAGGGAGCAGCACTTGTTTGGGGCAGATCTCTTCTAGCTTCAAGCATTCACTCATTGGCAAGTTTTCATTATGCTTTCCATTTGTTTTGTAAAGATGAATTTCCGGCTGAAAGCCTCTTTCAAGATTGCTGTGATGAATTTGAGAAGCATATTCAACAGAAAGCACTCTTTTCTTTTGATTGTCAAGATGAAAATTATGTTGTTAAGGAAGATCTTCATGATACAAATGATTTTAATGGGAATTACATAGTTCTAGATGAAACAGACCTTATCTCTATTGCACCTGCTGCCTTTGATTTGCATGAAGAAACAGTTAGAGAAGAGAATTTTTCTGAATTTTTTCAAGAGGTTGCCTACGATATGTTTTCACCTATGATTGGAGAGAAGGATCTTAAGATTGCTTGTCTTTCTTCGCAAGATACAGAGGTTTTTTGTTCACCTATTTTTGATAAGTATGCGGATGGAGAAGAGCATATTTCTACATCAAATAATGTAGACTTGAGTAGCAGTCAGCCAATATATGATATTTATGAATCAGGTTTCGATGAGCCTTTTTCTTTTCCCATAAAGGAACAGCATCATGTTGTAATCATCCCTTCCATGTTTGTCGAAGACATTGAATATGATGAGTTTAATCTGGCTGAAGATTCCAGGTCTTCTCTTCTGGTTATAAAGCCTCATGAACAGAAAATTGAAATCACTTATGAGGAAGATATCAAAAAAGAAGGTGATATTTTTCCAAATTTGTTTCAAGATCATATTGTTGATTATTCTATGCAAAAATCTTCATTTCTGTTATTAGAATTTGATCCGAATATCCCCATATTTGACAAACATAGTGATGAGGAGGAAGATTTTAAAGTTTATGAGGGTTTGTTGACTAATGAAATCTTATCTAGTTCTACTCTTCATCAAAGAGTTGATCAAAAATGTATGTATGTTATGACCGATGACAGTTGTGGGTCTGTTGTTCATAAGTCCAATGAAGATCTTTCTAGTTTTGATATATCCTGCAAAGATATTATTGTTGGAGAAAAAATTGTTAGCTTTGATAAGCTAGCATATCATCATGATGAAATCAGATTACAGAGATATGGTGAATGGAAGCAGAAATTCTTTCGACAGAAGAAGAACAGTCCACATTCAGCATTGAGATCAATGAATACAACCATCAGCAGCTGCACTACAGTCAGTTGGAACAACATTTTAAAGAGGTATTCCTTTATGATTTTAATGACCCTATTGCAAGCTACTTGAAATCTATGAATAGCATTTGTTTCAAAGTATTTTTGTCAGATGAAAGTTGGCTTTATCATCTGTCCAAACCACTTTTTTGTTGGCTATGCATTCCATTATTTTTCGGGTCAAAATCAAGAGCAGGTTCAACAAATCAGTTTCTGACATGGCTTCAATGGACGCATGATGTCACTTGATAAGAAGCAGTGCAGTTAGCTAGAGTAGGGTAGCATAAAAGAATAAGCTATTCATACGAGCATGTAGATTGTTTTCAGTTTTTTCGAATAAGTAAGTTACAGGTAGATTACAGGTTTGAAGAGGCCAGATGACTCCATAGCCCAATGGATGCAAGGCGTTGCTAGCAGGTTTACAGTTGAACATTTGTGGACATATTGCATAGATTTGGCAGCAGTTTAAATGACTCCGTGCCCAATGGAACACTAGACTAGGTTCTGTATTTTGTTTATCCAGGAAAGGCATCAGATCTATGGTTCTTGAAAGCTCACAGGGAGGCCTTCATCCCCGAGTAGGAGCTAGATGTTATCTCCCCAAATAAATTTGTCGAGTTGATCCTTTTTAGATGATAGGATGTCATTTGAAAATTCATTTCCAAATTTCTTAAGGCTCATTGTTGATATCTTTATGCATGTAATAAAGTTTGAAAAGCATTAGATTGGGTTTTCATTTTAAAGATTTCAAAAGGCAAGTTTCGGTAGCTAAGCGCTTATTTAAAACGGTCCCTAAGCTACCGAAAGCCCTGCTTTTAGCAGCTTAAACGAAATTTTCGAGGCTCTCCTAGCTACCGAAAGTGAAAGGACATACAACGTGAGTCAGGGGGCAGTTTTCGGTGGCTTGGGAGAATACGTTGGTGTTCATTAGCCACCGAAAGGTAAGTTTTTGGCAACTTACAATTCAAAAGCAAAATTGTGCAAAGCTACCAAAAGAAGAGGCATTCTCAACACTTTCCGGCAGCTTACGTGGTCAAAGGTGAAATCATCGGCTACCAAAATTAAGTCGGTTTCAAATGGTGGAGATGTCTAATCAAGGGATCAGATGTGAAAGCTAAAGGGGATTCATCATTCCTTAACCGTCGAAAAGAACAAAGAGCAGCGGATCGCGAGTTGATTAAGTATTCGGTGCAATCATGAATTGATCCCAGATCCACGAAAAACATCAAGTTAACTAGACAAATTGAGATGCTAAGAGATAGGAGGACCTTTCCTAAAACTCAGAAACAGTCCAAGCTTGAAACCCTGGTAGCGGTAGCAATTAGCATAGCTAACAGTCTGGATTCATCCCAGGACGAGGGAAAGTAGCAGAAGGAGGATTAAACAGAAGCTAGAAAATACAATTTTGTTAAATTTTGCAGGTTGATATCAAACAGAGTTTTCGGTAGCTTGGGCGAACATATTGATTGTTCAGTAGCTACCAAAATCCCAGTTTTCGGCAGCTTATCTCATGAGAAAAATCCTTCAAGCTAAGGGAAGGTCACTTTTTGCAGTTTCGGTGGCTTAGGCGAACATGTCATATTGATTCATTAGCCACTGAAACAGAGCTTTCGGTAGCTAACGGAAATCAATCTCAGACCTACTAGCTACCGAAAGCCTAAAATTCACAGGAAATTGCCATTTTTGCACATATCCAAGTTTTATCATTCTAAAGGGCATGAGGATGGTTTCTAAGTGAAGGTTTTAATTAATAGGATCTGTTTCAATGTGATGTTCCAGTTTTGAAGGTGCCAGCAAGATGGAAATAATGAAGAAATGTGGCATTTTTTACTGTCTCGAGTCATCATTTTCAAATGACGACTCTGAGCGTCTGGAGAACCTTTTTGTTAAACTTTCAGAGGTTTTTGTTCCTAACATGTCAGAAAAAATTAGCCACTCCCCGTTTTCCTAAAGGTGTTTCATATCGAGAGAATCGAATCCGTCACTGAGCCCCAATTTTTGGATCCCAGAATCTGCCTATTTAACACATGTTTTTTAAATGAAGGTCTCTGGTAAATGAAAGTGAATTTCAATAATCTGAGGGAGGTTTTTGCTCACATCGATTCAATGGACAATAATATTTTTTGGTTTATACACAGGTGTCACAGAGTTGGAGAGTTGAACCCATCTCTGAGCCCCATTTTTCAGAAGTTTCAGCAATTAATGGCGTTTTACTATGCAAAGTCATCATTTTCAAATGATGATTCTGAGCGACTGGAGGATCAATCTGCAAAATGCTCGGAGTTTTTTCTTCCTATCACGTCAGAGAACAATAACCTCTCTCATTTTTCCTACAGGTGTCACATATTGGGAGAATCAAATCCATCTCTGAGCCCCATTTTTCAGCAGTTTGGCCAAGTTAAACATAATTTTTCCTGGTTTGTTAAAAAACGGTTTGAATCTTCTTTCTTAGGGATTTCGAATCCAGCTTCTTAGGATCTGGGGTAAGATGTTGTAAAGGCTATAAATCCTAGAACTCATGTAGAACAATGGTGGGATTTTGAAGACACTATTCTGCTGTAAATCGTGAAGACACTTTCTTTTAATATATTCAGTCTCCAAGCTTCTTTCATTGTTGTTATCAGATCTTCTTTTTATCTCTGTTCTATGTTTATGAGTTGAAGTTGTTTCTTTATCTCTGTTTAATGTCCTGTGGTAACCGTATTCTTACTTTTGACTACTAAGCAAGGATCTCATAAGCATTCACTGTTGATCAGTTGGCCCATCATATATATGTTTTTATGTATGTTCTGGTTATCTGATTACCTTCTTATCCTTTCGATTTACAACCTATTTGATAATAGCTCTCGAAGGCCTTGTATCATTTGAATGTATTTAAGACTGTCTTGAGTATGCTTCCAGCAAGTTTAGTTATTCATCTTGATCCACCTACATATCCGGTATTGGTAAAATGGTTAAGTTACCAGGCTCCTTTTACTTACAGCCTAGAAGGACTCCTAAAGAGCTAACAGGCCCATTAGCCCTCTTATTCCATCGGTTGCTTAAGCACCACCACTAAAAACTTTTGGTCCTTGGTTATTTGGTGCAAAGGTTGCATGCAATTGTTCTAATCACCACATAAAGTTAGAAATTGAAAGTGTTTATCAACTAATTACTTCCTCCCACACTAATAACATTGATTATCAACTAGTTTTTCTTTTTAACAAAAACTAAAAAGAGTAAATTTATAAAAAGGTTGTGCATAGCCATTCCGTACAAAAGATGAGCTGATTCCTGAGCTCTGAATATAGAAGAAGTTGAGCAAACAAAACTATTTTAACATCAGACCTATCATTCCTCCTATTTTCCTTCCTACTGTTTTCAAAATCCTGAGAGCGGTATACCCTTACATACTGGCCATTCAGAAATATACAAAAAAACATAAACAGACATTAACAAAGAGTCATTCCTTGAAATCTTGCTTGTCCTGAACCTGCTAATGCACAAAAGATTCGTCCATGGGCAACGCTCCTTCTCCCAGTGTCTCCTGGCAGTGGCTGCACGTGGTCATTTTCTCCATTTTCAAGACCCTTCCTTAATAATGTCCACTGTGCCCATTAATTCAAAGAGGTTCTGCTCCAGGTCATCAAATATGGATTCCTGGCATGCTAGCTGCTGGAAGATATACCTAGTTTCTTCTGCATTCCCTTTCATTTCCTTGAGGCCAGTATGAGCGACCTCGAACGTTTTCCACTGCTTCAACTTGAAATCTTCAATTCTCTCCTTCATATAAGCCATGGCTTCTCAAATTTCTGACGTCATTTCAAAGTTTTGTTGTCTCCCTTCACCCTGCTCTCTCCAAGAAACTTCCTCACAGCTCGGTGGTAGCAAAGACAAATCCCTCAAACTCATTTCTATCTGCTGCAAATGATAGCTTCCCCAAACCGACTCATCCCCTTTAACACTCGCCATTCCTTTCGCGTGTGAGAAGATGGCGGAGTCTTCATACAAGACTCCCCATAAATACACCTTCTTGATAGCCGCGGGAGCCCATGTGATCAACTGACGGACTCCAAGCGTCCACGTTCTCCAAAGCCAAATGTAATTAATGCATCCAGGAGATGAATGCGAAGGGTGGAGAAGGTTAGGACAAAGAGTCCTAAGGAATTGGGGTGCTAATTTGGCGACCATCCCCATACACAACGACCCCAAATTTCTACTTAACCCCTTTATTAGCCAATTGATATGTTGTTCTATTGTTTTCACGAAGGATGTGAAGATAATCTATCTCAAGATTACCATTGAAAGAGACTATTTGTTGATATATTCTTCTGCACCATGGGGATCCTTTGTTGTAGCCATTTCTCATTTTATTTATGACTTGTCTTGAATCGCCAAATACAAGAAGCTTACTAATCTTTTCTTTGGAGATCATTTCCATTCCATGGAGCAAGGCAAGCCATTCTACAACGTTATTGGATTTCTCTCCTATTCCCCGGGCATAAGAATTAACAATTTTTCCTCTGGGGTCATATATGACCCCCCCGCACCTGCCTCCCCTGATTGATTATCAACTAGTCTTACTACTGAATATCAAAATATAAATATATATGTCTTAAGTAAAATCTATTGTATGACAAAAAGATCACAAAAAAACTATCTCAATATACTTTAAAAAAACCAGAAATATATGTCGATATTATATATAATTTTTTTAACAAATATATATTGATTGTATGTATTGTATTTTATATAAATTAAATTATATAAAACATATTATATTATATTATATTATACTATATATAATATGATATAATATAATATATTATATTAATATTGTATTGTATACAATACAATAATATTAACAAAATTTAAAAACTCAAATTCATTGAGGGAATGAAAATAAGGCTCCACAACTGTGATTCCTAAGGCGAGTCTCTTGGAGGGTTTGAACACCGGATATGCACTGCATTCTTAATGCGAGTCTTTCCATCATATCAATGTCTAGGGTCGTGATCTAAGGTGAGTCTCCACAACATATTCATGATTATTAGGTGAATATCTAATTTCTAAGGTGATTCTTTGCTTTGATCTGAGGATTTCTATATTGGGGGACTCAATAATCTCTAAGGTGAATCTTTGCAGCATCATTTGAGTAAGGGTTTAAGCTAGGACAATCCGTAGATACACTAATCTCTAGGGTTTGAGCGAGGCCAATCTCTAGTGTATATTTTGAGTGAGGGTTTTAAGGGCAACACCTATTTTTTATTAAGGAAACAACCAGTGTAATCCCTTATAGCTACAACAACTCCAGCAACTGCAATTGCAACTGGAGCCGGGATTGGGACATCACTTAATGTTTTCAATTTAACCGGATCTAGCAATATATATATGTGTGTGTGAAAACATTTCCATTCTTGGATCTGGCTAGAGAATTTGTTGGCCCTCATCAATCCCTCTTTAAACATACCCATCCAAATACAAACAACAAGGATGGACACACGCCTTGTCTCTATTCTATCTCTTCACAGGATTTTATCCTTTGTCACATCTAGAGATAATAAATCTGGTGGTTTCCTGTATCATGTTATTTAAGTAATGAAGTGCTTAATCACAATGCAGACTTTCTTGATAATGGAATCCTGTGCTCTTTTCATGGATACAACATTTTTATGTTATGGGTCTAGATGGTAGCTGCAAAAACCCTAGAAACTATCGACCTCAAATTGGGAAAATTTCCTATTGCGAAATATTTGTTTGAGGTAAGCGAAGGATACCGTGTATAATGGAGTATGGGTCTATAACATATGAAAGAGAAGAAACAAAATCAGTTGTAGCCTAGTATATCGTGGGCAGCGAGATTGGATCTATCAGTTTCCTGAATTGAATTGTTGAGTTCGTTACAATAGTGATGAATGAGTAGATCACAGTTTACATGGATGGAGGTTCAGGTTTGATAGACTTTTGAATATTTATTGTATAATAACCAAATATTTGATCAATTTAAATCCCCTTGATCTCTATCAGAGCTATGATCATGATTTTTGGATATTGCAACTTGGTTTTTATGTTTTATCAGTTTGAGTATCCCTTGAAATATGATATCAGTCCAAATATGTTGATCATAGGTATGTAGAATACGTAGGTCCTATTGCTATTACAATGGAATTGGATGGGTCACAAATCCTGCATAGACAAAATAAACATAACCTTGTGGGTAAATTGACTGCGAATTAACAGAGTCATGTAGTCTCAAGCATCAAAACAAAGATACCCTTGTGACAATTGGTTGTGAGATCGTAGGGTTTTTAAAGGAAATTCACGCGAATCTTCAAGCCTGTAATTAGTGAACGAGAAATATAACCTAGTTGTGAGAACATGAAGGAGAGACAAACTGCATAATTAGAACGTTATTTCTTCAGACTATCTCTGATGGAAATGAAATAAGACAACATCGTCTTACAAAATTCCATGAACCCAACTCGCCATATTTCTTCAAGTCTGCAAAAGAGAAAGGGTGAAAAAATTAGAAGTCGTGATCACCGTATTTTTTTTGTAAATAAAAACTAGATTACTGTATTGAAACCAAGTACATAACACTCTTAAAGAGCTTTCATCGTCTTACAGTTCACAGCCATAAATAGATTGGACCTAGTGCCAACCCCAAAACCTAGATACATCCTACCTGAGAGACAACTTAGAGTGTTGGCATTCAGAACCATACTATAAAGCCGAAAGAAGAGAGAAAACAGCCAAAAGCAAATGGAAAACCCAGGAATAGCAAGTCTGGTTCAGAGAGCAGATTCACCACCGCTACCATCCATCACCTTCTGCTTTCCTTTGTCATTCACCGCCTCGGTCTTGTCCTCCTGCTGCTTTTACGCAGTGCTCTGATTGCGTCAGTTGTTGGGGCCAGCCTTCTCAGCCTCCTCCAACCCTGGGTAGTAGAAATACAAACTCAACTTTTTAGCAATCGCATCAATCTTGAGATGCATGAGGTGAGAATCGGCATTGTGTGCCTTCCAGGAACGAACAGGCTCCTCATCTCCCTGGTTCTTGTGGAAGCTGGACATAGTGACATGCACCAGTAAGTTTTTCATGACCCAGTAGACCATAATCATGCGTTCATAGGAGGAAGCTCTTCCTACAGTGGTGCCTGGGTCAACCACCCACTCCTCAACCTCCCAGCGAAGGTTCTCGACTGGAATTGTCCTAACCGTATCCCACAGCTGCTTCTCAATGTGGTCTAACTCATCCCGGACTAGAGAAGGAATTCATTCACGAAAGAACAGAGCAGCCTCCTGGGCCCGGGATTAGGCCCTGGTGACCTGACCCTTATCAGCACCCATTTTAACATAAATATTTTCTTTTCCCCTCGGCCCTCCAGAACCAGAACCAGAGACAGTCTCAGAAAATGCATGACGCTTTGGAGCCATCACCCTAGCTCTAAAACTATCCAGTGGATGAACTAAGGAAAACTTGTCACAAACACGCTCCCAAGAGACCTTACCAACCACAAGAGGAAGATCAACCCGGAAGCAAAGAAAAACTCTACCGGGAAAGCTCTCCACTACATGGTGATTTATATCCAGAGAAGTCATTATTGGCAGACCTATAATGCTTTGCTCATTCTCTAACTCGTACAGAATTGCAATCATGGAGATGCTCTCCCCATTAACGATCATTAAAATGAAACTAATGACCAGATCAGGAGGCTAATACGAAGCAGTCCTTTCTCTCTTCCATTGCCCAAATTTGTACTCGCTCGTACTCATTTTGGTAGATGAACTGAGGATATGAGTCATTCATTGCGGGGCAGGACCTGATGATTTGACTCACCATTAAACCTTCCCAACTGCCTCCTGTCGTGCTCATAGGAGGACGAGGCTCCCTCGACCATCTATCTACATTTTTCGATGTCGTTTTTGGCAAGGTGGCAACAGTTCATGGCCCAAGTGTCATGTCGATAGTCCTCCATGGTACCAACAATGAGGACCCCACCCCTAGCTATGCCTTGGTTGGCCAAAAGGTCCACGACCTTATTTTCCTCCCGTTTTGCGTGGCTAAACATGATGGCATTGTGACTGGTGACCAGGGTTTTCAAATGTTCCAACCTATGCAGAAGCCGCCAACTGGAAGAGATTTTATCCAGGTATTCGCCATTGGCCAACTTCTTGGCCATGTGGATGATTACATGGGAATCCGCCTCCAGGATAACCGGAAACCAACCTTCGCGGACCACCAAGTGAATGCCCTAAATGAGACCCTCCAATTCAGCCAAATTGTTGGATTCGAGGCCTAAGTAGCCGAAAAAAACTTTCATGATAATTCCATATGCATTCCTGCAAACTCCACCAAATCCCGCCACTCCCAGATTGCCACGAGAAGCACCATCGAAATTTACTTTGAAAACCTGCTGCTGAGGAGGGGACCAAAAATTCAGACTGGAAGGAAGGAAAAGCTTGGATTTTATGCGAAGACCTTCGAGATCATATTTGCCTAAACCCCATCCCATGACGATGCGAAGATCTCCCTCTGAGAGGTCTCTGTCAATGCCCCCCACGGGATACTTCTTATCGTTTCTTACATATTGTTTACCAGCTTCCTCCAAATCTCTTCTAATTCGTACTTTTTTCCCTAAAAATACGATTGTTCCTTTCCTTCCAGACGTTCCACATTACCATCCTAGGGAACATCTGCCACAAAGTTAGAATGATCGGATTCGAGAAAGATTTAGTGTTCCATTCCTTAATGGTCTGGTCTAGTTGATCTCTTACCCGATTGCTTCTCCTAAAGATCATAGCTCCTCTATCCCAAAGCGTGGACGAGAAGGAACAGTTGTCCAACAAGTGCCCGAAGCATTCTTCGGAGAGGAGGCATAAGGGACAGTGAGAGGGTCCATGGATCCCTCTTTTCCTTAGATTTTTGCTTATCGGAATCCTTCTCCAGACAACCAACCAGCAGAAGACTACAATTTTTGGCCAAGGATTCATCCCCCAAACCTTCTTCCAGGTGCTATCACCCCCTTCTTCACTGTTGATTTTGATATCATAAGCTTCCTTTATACTGAAAATGCCTTTTTGGTTGTATCCCCAGCGGAGCTTGTCAGGACCTAATTTGAAGTGAATAAATCGGTCCAGGAGAGTGGTCTCGAAAGCCTAAAGATCCTCATCATTTTTTGAACCCACCATCCTTCTATGATCCACCCATTGCCTATGCCCATCAACCGGAGCTTCCTCCCAATAGTCACAAACTTTGATTTTACCTTCTGCCATCCCTCTGGCCCGAATATTCTGCCACCTTGGATCGTTTCCCAGCTTACGAAGCTAATTCCACGAGTCATCCCAGAAGTTAGCAGATTCACCATTATAGACTTCCCAAAATCTATGGTTTTGGACTAAATTTCAGCCAAAGAAAGCTTTCAGCCAGATATGAGAACCATTTCTTACTTCATTGAAGCGTATTAGATGCCCTATTGGTATGTCCCTGGCGTATTTCACATGCCATAGATGCACCCATGGTTCCAATTTATAATTGCACCATCTCCACCATCTTTTGGAACCATAAACTTCACTTAGAATCTCAGGATCTCTAATACTAAGGCCCCCGTTATTCTTGGGTCTGCATATCTTATCCCAACCGACCAGGGCAAATTTGGACTTCTCCTCCCTGCCACCCCACAAAAAATTACGTTGAATACCCCTTATTTCTTTTAGGACTAACTTTGGGGCAAAGAACATCGAAAAGAGATAAACAGGCATTGCTTGGAGAACAGACTTCACCAAAATTAGCCGACTGGGAAGATTTAAAGGCCTGAGGGTCCAACTAGCCAACCTTCTCCGGATCCTGTCAAGCAGGTCTTGCTAGGAGATCTTTTGAATGATACCTTCTATGAGGGGAACACCTGGATACTTAGAGGGGAAAGAACCTTTAGCAAAACCAAGAATCCTCAGGATATTACGTTGGGTGATTCCCGCAGTGTTAAAGAATAACACTTGAGACTTATTAGGATTAGCTTCGAGCCCCGAAGCCTTCGCAAAAAGCTTTACGCTGTTTTTGAAGACTCGAGCTTCTTGAACTGAAGAGTGCCCCATTAACATGGTGTCATCTACAAATTGTTGGTACGTTTGCTTGTCCATCACAGCGTGGAGTTGAAGACCTCTTATCCCCCCTTCACCATCTTGGCTCTGCAAAAGCCTACTCAACCCTTCATCCATTAAAATGAAGAGAAAGGGAGATAGGGGATCACCTTGGCGAATACCCTGAGAGGCCTGCAAGAGTCGGTATGGAGAGTCGTTAAGTAAGATAGAGAAAAAAGGTGTGGAAACCAGATTCATAATCCAATTCACCCAGTTCATATAAAACCCAAAAGCTTCCAATATGCTGCACATGTACTCCCAACTTAGCTTGTCATAGGCTTTAGCTATGTCCAATTTGATTAGCATGCCTGATTTCTTAGTGAGATTCAAGGAGTGAATGGTTTCTTGAACCAAAATGATACCATCCACAATCTGTCTGCCTTCAAGAAAACCCGACTAGTCCGAACTGATAAGGATGGGGAGCAGAGGTTTGAGCCTGTTTGCAATCACCTTAGTAATAATCTTATAAATAACATTACATAGGGATATGGGTCTATACTTACCAAGGGTATCAACTCCTTCCTCCTTCAGAATTAGGGATAAGAAGGTAGCATTAAAAGCTTTTAAAACCCCACAACTACTGTGGGATTCCTCCACAATTTCAAGAACCTCCTCCTTGATCATATCCTAGAAGAAGTGGAAGAAGTTGGTAGTAAAACCATCCGGACCAGGAGCTTTCCCCAAATCCATCTAGTTCATTGCCTCCTCAACTTCCTGCATAGAAATAGGTTTGCTCAGCAACTCGTTATGGTCCCTGGTGACTAGTCTAGGGATGAGGCGAGTGATTTGGGAAATATCATTACTCCGATCAACCCGATCCTCCCTTAAGACAGTAGCAAAGTGATTAACTAATTCGTCTTCAATCTCTCCTCTAGTTTCCACCTGGCTACCATCACTTTTTTTTAGTTTAAATATCTTTGATCTGTGGCGATTTTGAATAACAGTGTTGTGGAAGAACTTAGTGTTTTTATCCTCGTCTTGGAGCCATTGGTTCCTGGATTTCTGCTTCCAATAGATTTCCTCTTGTCTTTCCCTAGCTTCAAGTTGTTCCAGCAAGTTTTGCTCCTGCTCCCTTAAAGCTTCATCCCACTCTTCAGCCATACATTTTTGGTGAGTATGCTCCAAGTCCTCAATCAACTTGTTATTGTCCTGGAAGATGTTACCAAAGTATTCTTTGTTCTAGGTACGAATCTTGGATTTAAGAGCTTGAAGCTTTTTCTGAAATTGGAAAATTCCAGTTCCCTCAGGGGGGACCAGTTCCTGCCACCATTGGCCCACCAAATATTTGAAGTCTTTGTGCTCCAGCCAAAATTGCTCAAACCTAAAAGGTCTATAAAGAATCGTGTTTGACCAAACCCAATGAAGGAAAATGGGCCAATGATCTGAGCCCGTTGATGGCAGCACACTAGTGCTGACCTCACCCGTGCCTCGGGCGATATCTTCAGTAGTCAAGAATCTGTCAATTCTGGAGGCAACAAGGTTATTTCCTCCATGTTTGTTATTCCAAGTGTGCCACCCATTTCCAGTTTCAACATCTATGAAAGGGCTATGAGCCAGAAGCTCCCTAAAAGCTTCTTGAAATCTATCCAGAACCCTCTTGCCTCCCTTCTTCTCAGTGAGAGAGGATATTAGGTTAAAATCACCTCCTACTATCCAAGATCCAGTGGCAGCTTGCTCAGCCATCCGCAACAACAATATTATAAATGATTTTTTTGGGGGAAAGGAACTCGATCCATAAATATTAACCAAGGTGCCTTTAACCCCCGAATCTAAGACAGTAAAGTTAGAGGTAATAGAAAACATATTGGCTGTCCAATCCGAAAGGTGCAAAGAATCTGGTCGCCACAAGATATCTAGGCCTCCTGCCATGCCTGAGGCATCCGTCGCCATAACTTTGCAACCCTTCCATATCCATTGACCAACCTTCTCCATAGTTTCTGAGTTGCATTTTGTTTCTTGTAAAAATAGAACGTCAGGTTTCTCCTGCTTAATATTTCTTGCCAGAGTCTTTAGTTTTCGTGGATGGTTACACCCTCGGATGTTCCAAGACATGAGCTTCATTGGATAACCTTGTTTACTTTAGAAAAGACCACCCTTATCGTCGGGTACTGACCAGATTCTATGAGTTTCACTCCAACCTCAGCAATTCTTTGCTTGTTTGACTTTCTGCCTCTTTTCAACTCCTCCTCTGGAGATTTCCTTTTGCTTCCTTTGTGAGGATCTAAGGATATCCCCAGCTGCTGGCTGGATTTGGATTTGAAAATTGCCTCTTGGAACAGTTCTAGTTGCCTTCGAGAGACATAACCCTTCCCCTTTTTTCACATTCTTTCTCAATCTCGTCTAAATTAAGTTCCCCCAATTCCATCTCTTTATCACCATCATCCTCCATGACCACCGCTTGATCCATGGGAAGCATAACCTAGGGTATTAGATTCTCAGGCTCCACAGCGATTTTTTCTTGAAGGTTCTTCTCTTCTCCTTTGGCCTTGTCGTCCTCTCCAGCTTCCTCCAAAATCTGAAAGGGATTTTTGCTAGCGATCCCTTTATCAGCCTTCTCCTTACCCTTCTTCTGTTGATCCCCCGCTCTGTTCTTTTTCTTGTTGCGCACTTGGGTAAATCCTTCCTTATCTTTCTCACCTTCCTGAGTAGACCTGGTAGGGGAAGAGGCTTGAGGCGCCTTAGGGAAATTCCTCCAGAAATTACCATATTCATGACATAGACGACACCTAAATGGAAGCTACTCATAATCAGTTGGTTAGATCCATTGTTTGTCATCCCAGTTCAAACTGATTGCCTTAGGCAGATCTTTCGACAGATCCATGTAGACACAGATACAAGCACAAGCAGTGTACCTTTGAAGTTTAGTTTTCTCTGCTATCTTAACAAATTCCCCCAAATTATTGCCAATGTCTTGCAAGATTTCCAGATCCCAGTACTCACAAGGAAGAGAAAAAAGCCTGATCCAAACTGGGGCCACTTTGATGTCCTTTGTCTCTGGATTAAATCTTTCTTTCCATGGCTTGAGATACAAACCAACAAAGAAAAAGAAATAGGGTCCTCCCTCTAAAACCCTATCTTTGTCTTCCAAGTTAAAGAAGATAATGGTGAAGAAACCCTTGTCCCCCAGGTGCAAATCATAATGACCTTTAGGGTCCCAGTTGCTCTTAATCCATCGAACCAGGTCTTTCTCACGAGGCCAGATCCCCACAAATTTGTCGATCAATGTTTTCTCCTTCCAAAGCTCAACCGTTTCTCTATTTTTTTTAGATCTGACTTGGATGGCGGGAATAGTTAGGGTTTTCGGGAGGCAACCCCCCTGACCCGCTCTCCTTTTGACTCCTACCTCCAATCCGCTGGATCCTCCCGTGCCCATTACCACATCACCAATCGGATCCGAAGATCCAATGATCTGGGGCGGCATGCCTCACCCGTGCTTGTGCAAGGTGACCACCCCCATTGAAAACCTTTTTGTGGCTTAACGAATCCGATCGCGGGAGAGACTATCCGCCAATCCCTTTCACTAGAATCCAACAACCCTATGTACATACTAATATTATTTTAATTTGGGCAAAATATTGTAGCTCCAGAAGTCGTGATCATTATTGTTTTTAATCAAGCCTAACAAATATATGATAACGTGTGTGCTTTGCTTTGCTTGCAATGTTGTTGGAGATCCAATCCAATCCCTCATACAATCCCTCACCAGAATTTGCGCAAGTGCTTTGGATATACCTAAAATTATAAATCAAATTCAGTAAGACAGTTAATTCCAGTCTCACCACTATTTATTGATTATTGACACTTGCATATCTCAAATGTTACCTAAATTTCACTAGAAGCATGGAAGCAACAAATCCTTATCAATGAGTACATGAAGGCACTTCAAATAGCTACAATAACAAACAAGTGGAAATCAATAGACAATAGTTTACCAATGGTGTTGCCTAAGGGAAATGATGAAGGGAAATACAGATCAGTCCCCCTCTACTCCAATCAACAAGAATCTGGCATTGCACTCTGTACATATGGAAGATGGAAGTGAGCTAATAAAGGAATCAAATTCTATGGGGGCACAAACCTTGGATCAAGACCAACCCAAAAATTTTGGGGATTGTGCCCTCTCTGAATTAAAAGTTGCAGTTATTGCTGTCGTAGAAGCAGCTCGAGTTGTTGCTGCAGCTGCTGCAGAGGTTTGTTTTTCTGGTCTGTTCTCTTGTACATGGTGAGTTTTACATTTACCTCCCCAGGAATGCTTTTTATTTTTATTTTTGGAGAGGGAATTTCATACACTGCTTTATCATTAATATCTAGTCAGTTTCCACTGAAGTACTGTATTGTATTTATAAAATTATATATATTTTACAGGCATATGCAACCTCAGAAGCAGAATGTAGTACTTTCTGTGAACTTCCTAAGATACCATCGTTTCATAAATTTTGCAGGCGTGAACAATATGTACAAAAGGAGGATTCTGATGTTAGAAAGAGGAAATGGCCTGGTGTAGTGCCTGGGAAGCGGGATTGTTCTTCTGAAATAGATTCTAGAAGCTGTAGAGTTAGGAATTGGTCAGTAGATTTTGCTGCTACTTGTGGTAATTTAGATAGTTCTAGATTAGCAGGTTAATATTTTGGAAGTGGAAATATTTTGACCACAACTGATTCAAACAAGAAACAGAGAAGCCACTCCAATGATGTTGATAGTCATTCTGACCTTAAGGATCGGTCGGCAGAAACAAGGGCAGTTGACAATAAATAGACAAAAAGTCGAGTTCAGAATTCTGGCGACATTACTGGAGTAAAGATCCCTGACAGTAGAGCTAAACAACATTATTCATTGGGATCACATTCAGAAGTTTTTGATCAAAGTATTCAGAAATGGAATGAGAAATGTTCTAGTAAGATTGAGCAAATATGTATTGGGAAGGCAAGACATGGCAATGATGATAAAGGTGTTGCTGAAGCCGAAGTAAACAGAGGATCACCTGGTACTAGAAATGGCCATAAAGATGAGGCCAGGGGGGTAGACCATATAAAAAAGGGTATCTCAGATTATGTAGCATCATTGCTCATGCCATTGTATAAGACCAAGAAAATTGACAAAGATGGGTACAAATCTATCATGAAGAAGAGTACTATCAAGGTAGGATAATATTCACATTTTATTTGCACATGTTGGTATGCTAGCTTAATATATAATAGCTAATTGAACATTTAAATGTGTGATGTTTTGCTAATCAGTTGTCCAGGATAAGACTTTTCTTATTTCTTAGGGATTTTTTATATTTCTTAAGAAATTGTATCAAGTGTAGAAGTTTATACTATAATCTCCGGAAAATTTTCCATTATGTCAACCTTGTGGACCCAGTAGAATGCCACTGCAACATGTTTAGAAGTTTATATTAATAATTTTCCAGCCTGTCAACCTTTGTGGATCCAGTAGAATATCATGGAATGCTTTATATTCCTTGAAATACTTTACTCATTTGTGGTATGTTGTTGTAAATCCTGATCAGGTGATGGAACATAACACACCAACAGAGAATGCCATGACTGTTCCTGAGTTCCTTGATTGCAAACGCAAAAATAAGGTGTGTATTTGTTGGATAAAAAAGGGAAGCTGATTAGAATCAAATGCATTGAATACCAGTTTTTCATTGTATGTTAATCGGTTATTGACTTATTGTAGTCTCTTTACCTTGCTCGGTTATTAGTAGAGTTCACTTGCCAGGACATTCTCTGTCATTTCCTCCCTATGAGTAGGTTCTGACTTCTTTTTAGCAGCATTGTATATGAGCTTTGTTTGCTAGACCGACTTAGTTTCAATGATAATTTGTCTTTTGAGTGGATATGTTTTCATAGAAAGAAATGGTTGGGATATGTGACTTTGACTTTTGTCTCTTTTATCCTACATAGTCGGGGTGTCTTTTATTGTTATCTTGTTACCTTCAATGCTCAGAAATGTTATTTGAAACACCCAGAATTGATTTATGACCACCTTGACACCTATTTGTGAGGTCGAGGTATGCCCAGAGTTGATATTTTAGGCATAGATTGTGATTAGGGCTGATATAGAAACCCCTGACTGCAGTCCATGCTCCAAAAACTGCCCAGACTTCATGTTGTCTGCTAGTTTGATGCACAGTTGAGGGAGGATGTTAATTATTGTTGTTTTTTAAGGTTGTTGATTACCTAGAATTGATTTTTGAGGGACTATGGCATGCCCAGATTTGAGAGACTTATATACCCCATATGTTAAGAGACAAAAGGGAGATATTATCATTTTTCTATCATATGCATCCTTGGGTGTCCCTTGCTACCTTCTTACATTTATATCATAAGCGTCCATCTCTCTATATCTAGAAAAAAAACACTCATAGACAACAATTCCTTTGAACTATATCTAGGCACAATCCCATGAGAATATAGATAGATCATTCTTATTTACCGGCCAATATCAAACGTTGGAGGAATTGGCCACCATGCAGATACCCCAAGCATAGATGCATAAGTGAATAGGGCGGAAATATAGTGCACAACGTCCACTCCCTTGTGATATGCCCCATTGGCGTAGTAGAGAGATGCCCCCACTAGTGTGCTTCATCACATAGACACCTCCTGCTCTTAATTGAGCAGACGAATTCCCATCACTGGATTTTCCTCTTTAGCCTCAAATGTTAGGAGAGCTCCAGCTGATTGTTCCCAAGCTCCTTAAAAGAATACCCAATCAAGCCCTATCACTCCAAGGCATTCCACAAAGGAAATTATCAAGATTTTGTTTGGCTCACTCACAAATTATGGATGACAACAGGGCAACGTGGTCCACACAGTTAAAAAATACCTCAACCCAACACATTAGTGGAGTGGACGGTGATGGAACATAACACACCAGCAAAGAATGCCATGATTGTTTCTGAGTTCCTTGATTGCAAACGCAGAAATAAGGTGTGTATTTGTTGGATAAAAAAGGGCAGCTGATTAGAATCAAATGCATTGATTATCAGTTTTTCATTGTATGTTAATCGGTTATTGACTTATTGTAGTCTCTTTACCTTGCTCGGTTATTAGTAGAGTTCACTTTCTAGGACATTATCTGTCATTTCCTCCCTATGAGTAGGTTCTGACTTCTTTTTAGCAGCATTGTATATGAGCTTTGTTTGCTATACAGACTTAGTTTCAATGATAACTTGTCTTTTGAGTGGAGATGTTTTCATAGAAATAAATGGCTGGGATATGTGACTTTGACTTTTGTCGCTTTTATCCTACATGATCGGGGTGTCTTTTATTGTTATCTTGTTACCTTTGATGCTTAGAAATGTTATTTAAAACACCCAGAATTGATTTATGACCACCTTGACACCTGTTTGTGAGGTCGAGGTATGCCTAGAATTGATATTTCAAGCATAGATTGTGATTAGGGATGATTTAATGGCTGATATAGAAATCCCTGACTGTAGTACACGCTCCAAAAACTGCCCAGACTTCATGTTGCCTGCTAGTTTGATGCACGGTTGAGGGAGGATGTTAATTATTTTTGCTTTTTAAGGTTGTTGAGTACCCAGAATTGATTTTTGAGGGACTGTGGCATGCCCAGATTTGAGAGACTTATATAACCCATATGTTAAGAGACAAAAGGGAGATATTATCATTTTTCTACCATATGCATCCTTGGGTGTCCCTTGCTACCTTCTTACATTTATATCATAAGCGTCCATCTCTCTATATCTAGCAAGCAAACACTCATAGACAACAATCCCTTTGAACTATATCTAGGCACAATCCCATGAGAATCTAGATAGATCATTCTTCTTTACCATCCAATATCAAATGTTGGAGAAATTGGTCACCGTGCAGATACTCCAAGCAGAGATGCATAAGTGAATAGGTCGAAAAGATAGTGCACACCGTCCACTCCCTTGTGATGAGCCCCACTGGCGTAGTAGAGAGATTCCCCGACTAGTGTGCTTCATCACATCGACACCTCCTGCTCTTAATTGAGCAGACCAATGCCCATCATTGGATTTTCTTCTTTAGCCTCAAATGTTAGGAGAGCTCCAGTTGGTTGTTCCCAAGCTCCTCAAAAGAATACCCAATCAAGCCCTATCACTCCAAGGAATTCCACAAAGGAAATTATCAATATTTTGTTTGGCTCACTCACAAATTATGGATGACAACAAGGCAACGTGGTCCACACAATTAAAAAATACCTCAACCCAACACAAGTGCAACCTCTTTGGCTTCCTTCTCAACCTTAGTTGCTTGGATGAGGATGCTTATTGAATTTTTTGCAGGATTGAGGTATGGATCTCCTCATTGTCCTGGCTGAATTTTCCTCCTTTGTCTTTGTTATCTCCTAAATAAGCATAGACTAGTCATGGTGTCTAGGGGATAGGAAGTCTTTAATTTTTGGTTTTTTGCATGTGTTTAAGTTCCGGTCTGATAGGTTGAAGAAGGTAACGAAGTCTGAAATAACTGTTCAAAGCTAGCTCTCCTTCAAAAGGCAAATTTCAGGTTTCGGTAGCTTAGGCGGGCCTGGCAATGGTTCATTAGCTACTGAAAACCCTGTTTTCGGTGGTTTATTGTGTGAAAGAAAATACGCTCCAGCTACCGAAAGGGAAAAATTACAGCATGAGTTGTGGGGCAGTTTTCGGTGGTTTGGGCGAACACGATGGTGTTCATTAACCACCGAAAGGGTGGATACTTTTCGCAGCTTACCATCTAAAGGTTGGGTCGCTTACAGCCACCAAAAGCAAATAGCACTGGTTAAGACTATTTTTCGGTGGCATACGATGTCAACGGTGGATTATAAGCTACCAAAAGGAGAGGCATTTTCACCACTTTTTGGCAGCGCTCGTGTTCGAATGCAAATTCATTTCAGCTACCGAAAGAACAAGAGAACTTCACTTGTCATCAAGAAGCTGAGACAAAATATATTTTTTGTCATTTTGTAAGATTAGTTTCAAAACAGAGCTTTCGGTGGTTTAGGCAGGCTTTCACAGCTATTCTTAGCCACCGAAAGCAGAGCTTTCGGTGGTTTACAGGTTCGAATTTTGGCTCTTGAGCCACCGAAAGTGCAAAACAGGGCAGAGAGGCATTATTTTGCCCAGATCACGGTTTTTGCTTCCAAATGGAAAGAGGATGGTTTTTAAGTGAAGTTTTTAATTAATAGGAGCTGTTTCAATGGATGTTCCAGTTTTGAATGTGCCAGTAAGATGGAAATAATGAAGAAATGTGGCGTTTTTTTACTGTCCCAAGTCATCTTTTTCAACAGACGATTCTGAGCGTCTGGAGAATATTTTTGCAAAACGCTCAGATGTTTTTGTTCCTAACATGTCAGAGAACAATAACCTCTCCCCGTTTTCCCACAGGTGTTGCAGGTTGAGAGAATCGAATCCGTCACTGAGGACAATTTTTCGGATTCCAAAACCTACATGTTTGACACACATTTTTGAAATGCAAATCTCGGGCAAAGCAAAACGAGTTTCGAAGATCTGAGAGAATTTTTTGCTCACAACAGGTCAATGCACAATAACCTCTTTCAGTTTATACACAGGTGTCACATAGCTGGAGAACTAAACCCATCTCTGAGCCTCTTTTTCAGCAGTTTCAGCAGAAATGGCATTTTTACTGTGCATAGTCATCATTTTCAAATGATGATTCTAAGCGACTCGAGAGTCATTCTGAAAAACGCTCGGAGGTTTTTCTTCCTACACGTCAGAGAACAAAAACCTCTCTCAGTTTTCCTACAGGTGTCACATATTGGGAGAATCGAATCCATCTCTGAGCCCCAGTTTTCAGTAGTTTCGCCAATTAAAAAAATGATTTTCCCGGGTTTTTTTTAGAAAAACGGTTGGATCTTCTATCTGAGGATTTCGACCCAGCTTCTGGGGATCTGGGGGGAAGAGATTTGGAATGGCTATAAAGGGGGGATTTTGGATACACGATGCTATTATAATTGACTCTTATTTGCTAATAGAAAGACAGTCTTCTTTTGGTTTTCAATATCAGATTGGTCATGCACTTCATCTTTATGCACTTTATTTCAGTTTGTCTTAGCTTCTAAAGACTGTCATCTCTCTAGTAAGCTCATAAACTTGAATTAAAAAACATATTTGCTATCGTTTATAACCCTGCATCTTATTGTATTTGGTTATCAAAGATTAGTATTCTTTGTCCCCTTTTTAAACTAATTTGTCTGATTATTGATTATTGAAAGCACTGTCTTATTCAAATGCATGATGATTTGTCCATTTCATTAGTTATCGAGTTATCCCGTTGATCCAAGCACATACCTAAATTATTAGATCTTGAGTTACCAAGCATCTTTGGCCTACAACCCCAAAGAGTTTCTTGGAGAGATAACAGTCTCCCTATTTAAATGGTGGATATGATCCCTGTTCACAAATTATGCAAAGAAATGGTAAGAGTTGAAGATATCACCTTCAGAACTTACAAAGTAAAAAAAATTAAAAAAGTCAAATGTCAAAGTATTTCTATCACATGTGGAGAAAGACAATGCTTTATCCTACTAAACCATTTGGCGGTAGCCATATAACCAAGAGAAATGGTATTCTTGTTATTCCCAGATGAAAATATCGCATACTTACCAAAAAGTTGTCCTGAATTGAGTTGAGCATTTTAAATTTTAATGTATTTGCATATTTTCCAATATCCTATATGGTTCATATCATGTTCGTTACCTACAACATTGTCACTGCCACAAGGAAACTATTCATGAAGACACAAACATTCATCTTGCATGTAAAACAGTCAAGCAATGTTATTTCTTGACAGTAAGAGGATCCTAACACATCAACCTAGGGGCATTGGCCATTAATTGAGACCTGAAATGAGTCGTGTTGGAGGCCTTGTTGACCATGGGCCTTGTTGAGAGCATATATGGATCAAGTTGGTGTCCATGTTGGGCCATGGTGATATTGGGAGCACAACTAAGCCATTTTGGTAGCCATGCTTATGCTTGGGTGAGAGCAAGATGGAAGTGGGAACACTTCAATTGTGGGGAAACAAGACTTGGGAGTAACCTACCTATATTGTTCAATCACCTTTGTTGTCTTGATACAAGCCAATTGATGACCTCTAATAAAAGTCTTAGGATTTTGGGATACTTCTTAATAGCTTACTTTTATCAATTTGGAAAACATGAATTTTTTTATTCCCTAGCTCTCCTTTAGGTCTTTGGCAATGTCATGCAATGTTTTCAACTTGCCTATATAGCAGGCTTTGCATTCTATCATGGTTAGAAACAAAACGAGAAGTCATGTAAGATTTCCATTGGGTAATCTCAAGCCTTATCCATGGGATACAACATGATGAAGATAAAACAAAGAATACACTTGTTTACAAGGGTGTTCTTGTAGGTTTCATACCTCTCCCTAGTGGTGTGTGTTGCCATATAATGGGTTGTATAATTTTTCCTTATGTTCCACATGTCAAGTGCAAGATGAGACCACATCTAACCCACGGTGAACTAGGTTTGTCCTCGAACTTACTTGATGTTGCTTCCATCCTCTTGTCATCAGGTGACCTTATTTGCTTGTCAACTTTAACTTTTTAGGAGCATAGTGTCAAATCTTTGTTGCTGGCTTTATTTGTTTGGATCAATGTCTTTAATTTCTAGTAGTATTGGATCCGTTTCTAATATCTGATCTGTTTGAAATAATGATTGCTACAACTTCTTTTGCATTGTACATGTTACTGATAGATTAATTTAAAGGTTGTGCATGATGATAACAACATCTTTAAACACTTCCTTATTAAGACAACTCCAAATGAAAGCATAGATTATTTATGTTGAGAGTTATGTCGAATACTAATGTCCAGCTGGTGGAACTATTGTATCATTGAGTAACTAAGAATAGCATCTGAGGTTTCTTTGGTAACCTCCCTCGGTCTCAAATACCAAGAGAGGCGATGGAGAAGAGTTGACAATCTCCTGGTTCCTCTTCCCTGCCACCTGAGATATGAAGACTGCAGTTTCTATTTTTTCTTGTTATTTTTAGGAAGACTGTCCGGACATGAAAGCTTTCTATAGTTAAACTCATAGCCATTAAGTATCAAGGTTATATTTTGATCATGTATCTATTTTAAAAAAAAATATGTGAGTAGGTTATGTTACAGCACACGTTATAATTGGGCTATTTTTTGGATGTTTAGTGATAAATTTAAGTTAAAGTTTAAACAAAACGAAGGCATATTTGTTTTTTTGGGATTATTGCCTAAGGGTATATGATAGTTTTACTATTGATAGGTTTTAGAACATTTTAGACTACTTATTGCATCTGGGATTTTAGAGCTAGATTGAAAATATTGTTGTTGTATGGTTTGGCCTATAATTTTGTTGTTATAGTATTAAAAATGGTTTATTTTACTTATAAAAAGAACAATTTTGGCAGTTATTGGTAGATGGTTACAATCCATCGATAATATAAGATAGAAAGAAGTAGAGAGTGACTATAAAGATTATTTGAGTTGAATCTTCTCATGAGAGTATGTGTGACTTGGTTTACTAACAATGCTATGTGTAAATATGTTGAAGGTTCTAAAGATCGGTGCCACGCCATGTTTTCTGGTGGAATTCCTGTGTTGAGAGAAATGGAATGGACACTGATTAATCTCCCCCTTGTGCTTACACTATGATTTCTTTTCTGAAACTTGAGAGAGCAGTTTGATGATAACTGATTCAGTTTTGAGATTTTGTTGTAGACAATAGAGTAGATGACTTTTTCAAGCATAGCATGTGATGTGTAAAAACTGATTTGAAGTTGTTGGATACAACCAAAAAGCTGCATTTGACATGGAGTCAAAACCTTGTTTATTGTCCATGTTAAATGTAAAAAAAAATGATTAATTGGAATTTGGAATTAAATAGAAGTTGTTAGTTTGACTTGGAGCAGTTTTCAATGGTCGGTGCACCTCACCAATTAGTCCACAAGTGATAACTTGCCCGGAAAGAATTGTACAAGGAAAGTTTAAATGTTTTGTGAACCATGGCATATTATGGCAAATATACATCTACTTTGTAAACTCCTTATCAGTATCTTGTGGTTATGTTTTAGAAAGCGTTCGTGTTACCTATTTCCTTAGCAACAGGGGTCTCAATGTCTTTGCACATCTAAAAAAAAAACTTTATGTGTTTCTTTTATTTTGGCAGCAGTGATTAGAAGCTTTTACATTTTGTCTGTGACGGAAAGCTTAATTTTGTCGGCTCACCTGCTTGTTTGTGCGTTTTTCCATTCTAGCAATCTTAAATAATGCAACTGTTAAATTTATGCATCACAAATCTGGCTATAATTTTGTATTTATTTCCTTTTGAAGAAATTTTAATTGTTGTAGTTGCATTGAGAGTAGTAGTTTCTTTGCACCGATGTTAACTATGCCGAGTGGTGCATCTCAGGTTTGTGTGCACTAGTCCTATGGAAATTTTTTGCAACTACAAGCCATGGGTGGTGTAGAACCAGAGCATTCTTTACAGCTTGAAAACAATGAACCTCCAGGGTCTCCCTATGTTGTACTAACAATTAATGGTAAGTTTTATTTTGTTTAATTTCTATGTTGAAGTTGTTGGAAAGGTATGTCAATAATTGGGACTTGAAGAATGCAGGGTTTTCATATTGCTTGTGAGCATGTGGTCTTTCTATAACTCAAATTTGAAAGTTTTCCCTTTGTGCTAAATGTGGAACATATGGTATACCAATTGAATCTGCAAAGGCATGATTTTTGCAACTCATTCTTGATTATTTTCTTCAACTCGGTGTAATTGAAGTTCCTGATTCACCAGAATCTTCCTATAACAGTCCCAATGGAAAGGATAAGCAAAAAAAGAGAAATTCAAGAGAGGCACAATATGAAGGTGATTGAATATTTGTCTTGCCACTTGCTTATGTGGAAAACTCATATGAAACTCTTGTTAATGAGGTGAACATACAGCTTTCCACTCTAGATGGAATCCGGGAAAAGACGATGGGTGTGGCACTTGAAGCAGTTGGTGGCTTGTATAGGGGGCTTGTAAAGGAGTTCCCTAGGAAAGGTATTCATTGTTGATTGTGTAGTGTATTCTTTCTGTAAGGTTACTATGTTTAAATCCACTTTCTTTTTCTTATTTGTTATGGATTTTGACTAGTGTATTACTTTAATTCCTTGTACATGTAGTTGAATGAGTGCTATATCTTACTAAGCTATGTAGAATGTATAGGGAAGCTCATTTGGATGCCATAATTTAGATTTTGATAACAATTCCAGGCCCATATACATTCAGAAGGATAGAGATGGCATCTTCCATAGAAGCAAGGACAAAGTTCCCAGAGCTGGTTACTAGAGAACAAAAATGTGTACGTTTTGTAGTGGTTCATGGGTTGGATATTGTGGAGCAGCCACATATATCTATTGAAGATGTTGAATGGTATGCAACTTTTTCTTAGTTCTTTCCATGTGCAAGATTTTTTGGCAGTGAATTGTGAAGTTGTTATGTTGCTTGACATTTTTTTAATAGACAGGAACTATTTGCGGAGTTACATATAAATTAAGGAATGAGAGTTGTCGAGCATGTATGGTTTCAAATATTAAAATTAGAGAATTATTAGTATATATATGATATACATATATGCTCAATGTAAGAATAGGGGAGTGATTAAGACATTTTTTCCCAAGTTTGAGTCCAGGTGCAAGTTGTGGGTGATTTTGATGGAATAGGTGTGCCCCTCATAGTGTGGCAGCTTAGCTAAAGGGACAGCTAAAGTTTCTATAAGAATATTTTTGAAAAAAAAATCCATATCAGGCATCCAATGGGATAGTAGGTAATATTGCATGCTCTATCCACCAACAAGTACCCAATATCATATGTTGTCTCCGCTATCTGCAAACCACCAACAAGTAACCAATATCATATGCTTTCTCCACTATCTAGTAACCAATATCAATGCCTTTTTCATTCCCAAAGAGTGGAAATTTCTATAGGATATGTTATTTATTATCATTTGATGTTGTCCTTTCTAGGTTGGACTTGTGATGAACTTTGAATATAATCTCCCATGGTGTAATACCGTAGGGTATTACCCTTAAAAATCCGAAGTGCTAGTTAATTATTAGCATGTTAGTTGTGATTTAACTTTATGACATGATTATGAATCGCCATGAGATATTACTATTATCGATGTTGATGTTGCTATTAAATAGATACTTCTTCTCATCCATCAGGTGAATGGTGAGTGAAAGGAAGATAGACGTTGCATTCCTATCGTGGGATTAGCATTTTTACATTGGTAGTCATAGACCTCACCATTGGTGGCTTAAATTATACTATTTTTTTCAAAAATAGTCATTGCCCTTAGTTTTGTTTGAGGGTTACAAGTTTTCCTACCAACAACAGTGACTGATGGAAACTACGGAAAATATTTTTGATACATGAATGCCATTGATGGGCTAATGGTATCAATTGGATAAAATTGATTATTGGTGGTTGGGAAAACTTCATTATTTTTCCCTATGTATTCTACTAGAATTATTCAAGTTAAAATATTTTCCTTGCTAGTAGGCCTTTGCATGCTTGAATAGTGTTATGTCATATTACTTAATTGTTATTGTGATTGCATTTTATGGGAAAGTAAACCCCTGAGGGAAGATTGAATTGTATTTCTATGATTGGTTTATGTATTTTTGTTTCTCTATTTCTCTATATGTGTTCAACTAAGAATCAATTGTATTTACTCTTTAGTTTTCTTAAGAGTCGTGGCATTTCAACATGGAGCAATTTGTCCCTTTTTTTCTATGTAACATTTGAATAACTCGCATGATTTTGCTTCTTACTCCATTAACTTTGATTCTTCTATTTAAGGGTGCTAGCTCAATGGAAGAGCACTTGCCTTAAAGGCAAGAGGTTGGTGGTTCGATTCCTCTGTGCCCTATATACAAAAATCAATGACTAATTAAATGACAAGTTAACAACAATCAATGACTAAATAAATAGTAGTTAACAACAATCAATGACTACAAAAATGACCAATTAACTACAGTTAATGACTAGTTAACCACAATCAATTGCTAAATAAATGACCAATTAACAATAAATGACTACTACAAATGATAAATTTGTTACTAAAAAATGATTAAAATTCGCATATAAACGACTATTAGTAGCTAATTTCCATTATCTTATAGCTCGACTAACTTAGTCGTATTTATTTTAGTCATTAATAGTTTCCTTAATTAGTCGTATATTTGGTCATTGATTTAGTCATTAATTGTGGCAATTAATGACTAAATCAATGACCAAATATACGACTAAATAAGGCAACTATTAATGACTAAAATAAATACGAGTAAGTTAGTCGAGCTATAAGATAGTGGAAATTAGCTACTATTAGTCGCGCACTAAAAAAGAGTTGTTTATATGTGAATTTTAGTCATTTTTTTAGTCACTAATTTCTCATTTTGTACTATTTCCAAGATCCATTGTAAAATTTCCACACCTTAGCAGTGTTATCACACCCACTGGATAGAAGCTTTTGAATGGGATCTAAGGGATGACCCACAAGAAAACCTGGAACAAAAGTGGATGCCCATGAAACCTCCATCACAACCACCTGTTGGAATTGATCTATCTTGGTTTTGGCCCAGGATCCATCCTTGCGGACTGGTTATGGAGTTGTCAGAAGAACCGCAGGCCAGGAAGAGACCCAATTCGTGGGGTGCCCATGAGATTGAATTCACGAAGGCCTCGTTCTCTTTGAATACTTGAACCTCTAACCATTCATTCTCTTGATGGCCCTCTCGCCATATGATTACACGTCGATCATACGAGCAAGAAGCAAGCATGGATCCAAACTTTGGGTGAGCCCAGCTGACCTATCGGATAGGGCATTCATGACCAATCAGTGAGGCCAGAAGGGTTAGTGTGTCAGAGGTGTTCAGGCCGAACATATTTATGGTCCGATCTATGGAACAGGTTGCTATGCACTTCCTGTATTAATCAATAAGGTTTTGTTGGCTATGATGTTGGTGGTTCTGAATCTTGACCCCAATCTACTAAGGGTGAGACAAAAATTGAAACAATAAAATCTTCTTATGCTCTAGCTGTTATCCTTGGTAGCCTTTGTTGTTGAAGCCTTTGCTTATGCCCAAAATTACCTTCCACCTCAATAAGTAGCAGCAATTCTAGATGAAGTGCTATAGTCACCATTCGACTCAGTTTCCTTGCCAATCATAGATCTAGTTGTTTCAGATTCCCAAATACAGGGGATGAAGAAGCAAATATATGATTGAGAATTAATAAATAAGGTTGTATATAAAGAAAGCACTCTACATAATGGAATGATGCGAGATGTGCTAAGTAAGAAAGGAAGGAGCCATAAATAAGATAATGGTAGAAACTAAAAATAAATAAGGACACACAAATGCAAAGAATCAATTCTATCAATTTCTTCCTCCATCTCTCACAAAACCAAACCTGAAAAAGCCCTCAAGAAATGCTCCTTTTAATTTATTTTCTCTCTCATTTTATTTTTCCCATTTTTTCATCTTTTTATTTATTTTCCCTTTTATTCAAAATAAATGAAAAATGTATTTTTTAGTCATTTTTAATTGTGTGACATATTATTTAGTTATATTTTTTTTCAATGACTAAAATAGTCAATTTTAGTTGTGTTGTTCTAATTAAGTCATTTTTAGCTTAGAAACAATCATGTGACTAACATTTTTAGTCACGTAATCATTTATCTCCCTTTTTCTACAAGTGTATATTCATCCAAGATCCTTGTTTTTTCTTGATTTTGACCATGCTTCTCTTTTTTGTTTTCATTCTCTTGACCTAACCCAGTAACTTTTTATTACGATTTCTTAATTTGCATATTTCTTCATCCTTCTTTTTCAATTCTTCCCTTGACTCTTCCCTTTCTATTAGTAAAGTACTAACTTGATTGTTCAATAATTTATTAATGGAATGACTCTTTTTAACCATCTCAAACGATTCCATGAAATTGGTCTCATATTTATCTTCATTTCCACTAATTGTAGGTATTGTTTTTTTTTAAATTAAGATCCAAACCAAACCCTCAAATTCCAAACTCAATATATTGAAAACAATACAAAATTTTGATAATATGATCTCTCCAACATATTATCATATGTTTCCACTTTCCAATAGCTTTTGAATCACTTAGATTAGACCTTCCATTCAAAAGTTCTGCAATTTTTAAGAGACTAACATATGCATACTGCAAAATAAAGCAAATGACTACAAACCAATTACTAGAGTCTCTACCCAACAACTTAAAGGTAGGGACTAATAAAGATGGTCACATAATAATCATTGTAATATTGTTTTTTAACAAAGTTTTTTTAGGTAGCCACTGGTAGAAAAAAGGAGATATAATACTAAAAAAAGACTAAAAATTGCATATAAATGACTAAGTTTAGTCAGGTCACTATCAGTTATTTATTGCCAATCACTTATAACGCGACATCAGTTTGGTAGGATATTTAGTCATTTTTTTAGTTATTTATTGTTGTTAACTGGTCATTTATTTATTCTTTGATTGTTGTTAACTAGTCATTGATTGTTGTTAATTGATTATTTATGTAGTCATCGATTGTTGTTAACTAGTCATTGATTGTGGTTAACTGGTCATGTATTTAGTCATTAAGTGTGGTTAACTAGTCATTTATTTAGTCATTAATTGTTGTTTTATGGTCATTTATTTAGTCATAATAGTCATTAATTTAGTCATGATAGGGCATGGAGGAATCGAACCACCAACCTCCCGCTTGTAAGGCATGTTCTCTTCCATTGAGCTAACACCCTTAAATAGAATCAAAATTCACATTGAATCAAAGTTCACACTAAACAAATAAATGTAATTAAATATATAAATCACATCCCGTACTTTTACTAACAACTACAAAGTGTAACTATGAAACCTCCATATATTGTAGCACACAATTTTGAGGATAAAGCTTTTAACTTAAGGTGCAAGTCCAAAAAAGGTATCAAAGGTGTAACATCAAACTTGCAAACTCTAGTCATGAATGTAAAGTGTTCAAATTTTCAAATAAAAGTCTTACTCTAAAATTATTAGATGGATAATTGGTGATCCATATTAATATAGAATGGAATTGTATAACACAGCACACTGTGGCGGCATGCGCATTCCAATAATAGTTCTTGATAACAAGAATCTGTTGATTTGTTTATTCCCAGGTCATCTACAATTCGATATACAAAATGATCACCAAGGAGGTCATGAAATCATTGAAGCTCTTGTGTGTAAACAAAGAAATGAACGGTAGTTTATTTCCTTTGATAGTTGACAAATGTTGGGATAAGTGATTGTTTAATTTCAAGTCATACAGCTTAGAGATTTTGTCTGGGAAAAAAGTTGCCTTCAAAAACTGGAAATCTCAAAAATTCAACACCAATGCAAACTCTAGGAAGAAAAAATTATGCATAACCAGATTATAGGTTGCATGTTAAAATTAAATATGAAAACTATATGCAAAATAAAGCTCAAAATTCAATGTAGATGTTATTTTTCACCACAACTTTCGCTGGCCAGATGCCAACTCATTAATATAAACATCAAAATATGATCTCCCAATCTTCCATATAAGTCAATATAAGCAACTGATAGTAATATGCAACATTTTTCATCACATTCCATTAGAAACAATGTATAAAAAAATTGGCATCAAAAGCATAGGAACACAACACTACAGTCTTGTGAGAAACCTTAACAGATAAAGACTCGCCTCAAATATTCAAACCACTGGCATGTAGTCAGCAGGTCAACAGTTTCTGGAACTTTAGCCCAGAGGTCCAGAGCTTCTTTTGCCAACCTCTCTTTCTCTTCAAAATCGATAGTAACAACAACTCTTTCTAGGCACTCAACAGCTTGAAAAAATCTGTAATCTGAGTCATTTTAGTAGCTTGGACATCCTTCCCGCAATTTGACATTGATGTCATCCATGGTGCCTCTACCATCTGGCCCTATATAGTACTGTAGAAGATCAATCACCAATTAGCCCAGAAATTTATGAAAATGACAACAATCTCTATGACACAGGGAAATTGGATATTACAATAATAAAACTAGAAATTACAACATTCCAGCATGCTGCTCATAATCAGTGAACCAAGGATAATACCATATGGATAGCAAGTAGCAGTAAACAAACAACAAAACTGAAATACAAAAGTATCTTCCAAAATTAATCCCACAAATTGAAGATCGTTAAGAAAACAACCATTATTGAAATCTCTTACAATGAAGAGAAGTGGCAGAAAGTGTGTTGAATTATCATAATTAAAGGAGGTCCATGCATTTATAATCTATGACGTAAAATTAATATGATATAATTTGAAGAAATAAAAGTTACAAAACTAAGAACCGCTTTGAAACAACATAATTTACCTCCATCAATGCAGCAACCAACCTGGTGGTAATCTGGTCACCCTCATTTGAACAAAAAACTGGATGAAACGTCAATTGAGCTAGTTTTCATCGCAAGTTACTGTCCAAGTTCTGAGCTAGTCAAGCCACATGTTGTCGAGAAATAAGTTCAAGAAGTAAAAGTGCCTCACCAGACCTCTTTAGCAATTGCTTCATGCATTCCATACATCTAACCTGGAAGCAAGGTGCTATAGAGTACAAAGCATAAGATTTTCATCAAACTTAAATATGAAGTTCTTACAAGTATGGCTACAGTAGAGAGATGTAGGTCTCAATTGGACTTGGGGAGCATCAGGTTTTCAAAATTTTAGGACTCAGAGATTCACCAAGACCGTGAATTTGATTAAAAATATAAAGATATACAAGAAAACAAACAAAAAAGTACAATATTTATGACAAAAATAAAATATGTAAGCAAATAATATATTGAAACAAAACAATAGTTTTTCATAAGCTTCTTTTAGGGTCCTGGTGTTTAGAGGTAATTCTAAATGTTATTGTCTTTCAACACAGTAGTCTATTTACATGTGATCAACAAAATGGATGTATAAGTATGAGGCACAATGATGCCTCCATTAGTGATGATCAATCAATTTAAAAGAGGGGACCCTTTTATACAAGTTTAAGATACACATCCACAAGAATTAAAGCAGTGTTTTTTTAACCTATTAATCAAGGCATTGTGCTAAGGACACTCTAATCGCAATCTCCCAATAATGACCCCTCTTGAGTTGAATTTACACCCCCTTTATACAACTCAAAGTAATTGTATCTTTCAACATACTACAATTTCATTTACCACCCCTTCTTTGTATTGCAATGTCAATAAGACAAAATAGTCTAAAAGCGTAAATGCACCTTAATCCCAATACTATGGCTAAATGATATTCATACAACCATTTGACACAACAAAGACCCCATAATGCCTTCAACTGTATCAATTGTCATGAAGTCTAGTTTCAATGCAAGATTTACAATCAACAAATACAACCACCCTCATATTTACAAATATCGCCAAGTTGGTGCTCAATACTCGTACCAAAAACAATATTGTCATGAAGTCTAGTTTCAATGTAAGATTTATCATCAACAAATACCACAACCCTCGTATTTACAAATATTTCCAAGTTAGTGCTCAATAATCGTACCAAAAATATTACCGGCATGTTGACTTTGTGGTATAGATGAATCTATGTAATGTTGAGCAAGAAAGAGCTTCTGGTATATCTTCAAGGTTAGAAAAAGTGTTTGCTAATGTTGCTTATTTGAACTTTATCCATGATTTAATCCATTCCTTTTCCCCAAACCCATGAAACTGCCATGTGAATATTGTCATTGACCTAAAATAATTATGTTTATGGAAAGGAAAAACCCAACGAAATGTTTGAGTAGACCCACCTACCACCCAAACTATATGATAGTATACAATGCACAATTGCCCACAACCTTAGATTTGGATGCCCTTTCAATTACAAACACCATCTTATTAACTAGGATTTTTTCACGATAGTGAGGGCCTTATGGTGTGATGAAAATGTGGGTGCTTGAGCTTTCTACTATTATAATGAAAAGGAAGACATAAAGAAGTTAGAACTAGGGCTTTAAGCCTAAAAGAAGTTAGAACTAGGGCTTTAAGCCTAAAAGAAGAAAACACCTCTAGCAGACCCCCTTCTCAAAAATAACTTTTTTCTATAATTGGTGACAAACCTTTCTCCTTCAAACCCTCTTGCAAATGTTGTTCTCAAGTACTTCACCAATTACCAAGTTATTCTTCTTTTATTTAAAGTGATAAATGATAATGTTGAGTAAGTTGAGATTCTTTTAGGCTCGACGTGTAGTAAATGAAATATTTTCTTATTTTTTAAGTTTTCTATGTGTTTATCTTCTAGTGTATCTCAATCATCGGGGTCATCAAGTTCTCAACAGATACTATAGTCACGGACTCAATGAGCGATAGCTTTACCACAAAGTGCTCTCACGTGCAAAAGGAACCACAATACAACGTTGGCATACTGCAACCCACATATGTGGTAGAGGGATATCAACCATTCTTTGTCCCCAACTTATATCTCATGGACAGTTGCACTTAAAATCAGAACATTAGACCGAAGACATAAAAACAAAAGAGAGAATAGAGAAAACCATAAAATATCTCTTGTATGAAAGATATTCAAAATAGAGAGCTAGGTTCACTTTCCTCTTCAAGGAGGAAACCTCCAAGAGCAAAGATCCAAATACAATAACAATTATTGACAAGCATTAGATAGCTTACTACTATATATATAGTGTTTCAATAACCAATGACCCAACACCCTAACTACTTGTAGTCCCACTATTAATGAGGGTCAACTATCGAGGTGCCTTTATTCAATAAAGAGAGCCATTTTACATTAAGTCACTCCCCACTAACTATTTAATGGACCTTATGGCCTTATACATTGATAAAATAGGGGGGTTAGTGTAGGTCTGTAACACTTATCCCCAAATCAAATCTCATGGGCAATTGCACATCACCAATTTTCTTTCTTCTTCAAGATATTTTCCAAAAGTGCATGTTATGGGATTCACAACAAGGACTTCTCAACATCACCCTAGGATAGCATAGCCAAGACCTCTTAGCCAAGTCACTCTTTGGAGAACTTTATCAAGCCTAGCATTGGATCTTTCACAATGGTTGAGAGAGATGTTGGCACCGCCAAT
Organism: Larix kaempferi; assembly: GCA_027924585.1. Classification (NCBI taxonomy): domain Eukaryota; kingdom Viridiplantae; phylum Streptophyta; class Pinopsida; order Pinales; family Pinaceae; genus Larix; species Larix kaempferi. Next base: position 20,095,539 of record BSBM01000887.1, read on the forward strand.
TCATACACAGCTAGGCTCTTGTTGCTCATGACTTGGCTAACTCCTTCCCCTTGTTGCTCATGCTTCCCCTTATAGAGTTTTTGTCTCTACTACAAGGTTTGGGGTTTACTAGTTTGGGTTTACCCCATGTTTGGTTGTGGGTTTTTACCTTTCTTTATTTTGTCTCTCTGTAGATTCTCTAAGCACTCCTTCATTGTTATTATTACTTATTGCACTTCAAAGTTACTTAAACCTACTTTGGTCACTCATGGACATTAATAAAATTTCATTTCCTTTCTAAAGCATAATTTTTTGGAAGGTAAGAAACCACCCAGAAATGGTCATTTATCAAGAGAAATAACCAATCTTGAGTTACATCTTGTGTCAAAAACACATTTCTCAAGAAATGAGAAATGGCCTAAAAATGACCTCGAAACTAACCAAGATACAACATGTTTAATCTAGTTTCAAAAAGAAATGGCATTCATTTGTATGTTGAAGTTTCATGACCATATCATACAAAAAGGGCAAAACTTTCACATCATTTTTGTTAACAGAGCAGTTAGTTGGAAAATATAAACCTTGCTCAAATCTAATTCCATCCACCTTGTTATTATTACTTATTGCACTTTAAAGTTCCTTAAACCTACTTTGGTCACTCATGGACATTAATAAAATTTCATTTCTTTTCTAAAGCATCCTTTTTGGAAGGTAAGAAACCACCCATAAATGGTCATTCATCAAGAGAAATAACCGATATTGAGTTACGTCTTGTGTCAAAAACACATTTCTCATGACATGTGAAATGGCCTCAAAAATGACCCCATAACAAGCCAAGATACACATGTTTAAGCCAATTTAAAAAAGAAGTGTCATCCAATTGTATGTTGAGGTTTCATGACCATATCATGCAAAAGTGGCACAACTTTCACATCATTTTTGTTAGCATAGGAGCAGTTGATTGGAAAATGTAAACCTTGCTCAAATTTAATTCCATCCACCCTGTAACATTGTTAAGCTAAAAACTCTTGAAAAAAAACATGCATCAAAATCTGCATGTACAGGCTTGTAGTGAAATAACATGATTCAAACAAATTTTACACCCCCAACAAGAGTGATATTAGAGAGACTGGCATAATGAAATACAACAAAATTACAAATATATGCTAATAAAGTGGTAGCGCACCACTCTCCATTGTCTGAAACTTAGACCTTTCTTTCACAACTTCCAAATAAAAGTAGGAACTTATCTTCAACCAAGGCACTAATATGGTGAAAAATTATCAAGAATATGTTGCATCGAAAGAATTTTTAAGACAAATTCCATATTTTTTTGTTTGCAATATGAAGATGAACAAGGCATACTTTCTGATATTTTAAGCATTAAGCATTAGATTATATAATGATTATTGGCCATATAACACCATGGAGACTTGACAAGTGTTTAAAGAAGACTGGGCAAATTCTTGTTGAAAGGAACCAAATTTCAATATCTCCCAAACTCGCACAAATTCCTATTCTTGACAAACTTTGGAAAACATTAAAATTTATCTCGCCCCATTCTCAATAACATTTGACACTATTTTCCATTTTCCAACATAAACAAATACGTTTTTATAAACTTAAAAGATATGAACCCTCAAATAACAAGGTAGTGAAGAATAACTTACTTGATTATTTGTAGTTGAAGGATAAACTACCTTATTTTTCTTCTTCTTGCGTGATAATGGATTTGGGCCATGTGTAGTCAAATTGCGCAAATCTTGTTAGCAATCAAACATATGAAAACAATTATACAAAATAAACCAGACAACCATTCTTCTTCCTAGAAAGTAGGGCACATGCAAATTAATTGGTAATCAAACACATGAAAACAATTATGCGGAATAAAGCAGACAACCATTATTCTTCCTAGAAAGTAGGACACATGCAAATTAATTGGTATATTAAAAATTGTGTCAACACTATCTAGTATATCCACTCACTTGTCTTTAGTATTTACAAGCAATTGCAAACTTCTCCTAATCAAATACACTCTCTAGTTTCTATATGCACAACAATATTACTTCTACTAAATCATGTATCCATTATGTTACCCCCTATTTGTGTGTGGTTTCCACACAGGTTTGCAGGATCACTCTATATAGATATGCGTACCATTTGAAGTTTTCTTGGACACCTCAATGGTTCCAAAGGACTCTGATAGCGATCCAGTGCCTATTTCGCCCCATCACCATCTAGCCCAACCTTGGACATACTCGATGGACATTAATAAAATAATCTTATCTTATCTTGGATTGTTTTGTCTTGTCTTCTTGCATATTTGATATTCAAATTTGGGTTGTTCTGTGGACGCATGAATTTGGGCATGTCCCTTGGTTCAATGGACAAAGGATGGATGGAAAGGAAACAGACAGTGCATTTCACTCTCCATGATTGGAATTGAAATTAGTGTAAATGACGGGCATATATAATGAATGGCATATTATTGATTGCTTCTTATAATGCCATTAGTGGTGTTACCCCTATCTATGTGGTCTTCGCTACTGTTCTTTTAGGCCTTATCAGTTTTTCCATATTTAAATGGAATGGGTGCTGCAAGCTTCTTTTCCTTTATGCTTGTAGTCATTTTCACCTGCAAACATTAAGGGTGAGAAAACCCTGTTGTTACTTAATATTTGCTAGTTGTGCCTTAAGCTTTTGCATCCAAAACAGGGCAGTTTTGAACTGAAATCTGGGCATGAATGTGAGTAAAAAGGGCAATTGAGGCAATTCTGATCCATACTGTGCATGACTGGTAGCAATAGAAAACAACGATGACAAGTCAACAACATCAGTCTGAGTTCTAGGTTGTTGAAGTTATGTTTCATACTATGGAATGTGGTCCAATGATGCTTTGGTAACCAAACCCACTACAAGGAAAAGGCCCTTTAGCGGAGGTTACAGCGTATGCTTCTCCCAAAAGAGCCCAAATATTCATTATAGTGGAGGTCACTAGTGGAGGCAAGCGCCTGAAGGTTGTAGTGGATGTTTTTATTTTGATGCGCATTGCATCAATTAGACGCACCAGTGCGTTTGTCAACAACTAGCACCTGTGCTTTTCGTAATCATGTCACACCGCGACATGAAAACATCAATGTAAAAAAAAGAATTTCGAAGAACCAAAACGGTGCATTATCAAACACTAAACGCCCCAATGCATTTATTAGAAACGAACGCACTAAATAATCTTTTATTAAAAATTAAGAATATATTTTTTATTTATTAAAAAAGCATGTTAACTTTTAGATCAAAAGCTCCTTTTGGTGCGTTAGTTAACAATAAACCACCCGGTGTGTCTTATCAAAACAAACACATCGAGCTATATTTTATTAAAAATAACAAAACCATTTTATTAAAAAAAATATCACAAAATTTTACTTAAAGCTTAGCAATAGTGCATTAATCAATAAATGCCCCGATGCATATAATAGTTTGAATTTTTCCAAATGGTGGGTAAATATTCAAATTTTCCATACATCGTCAATATGCCTCCCTGACAGGCCGTTCAATAGGTAAATTGATTCTTACTTCATAATTTAATTTTTTAGCAGATTTTTTTTTAAATTGAGCTTCAAATTGTCCCATTTAAAAAAACTATATTTGTGTGGTGTGGTCGAGCCGTTCTGCTCGCACTTCCAAATGATGCACCCTATAAAATTGTATAGGGCGCACCACTAGTGGTGCGAGCCAAACATCTCAAATGTACCGTCACATTATGAAAAAATATTTGAAAAAACATTGAACTACTTATCGGTGCATTGGACACTGAAGAGCACCGGTTGTTCGGTGCACTTAGGTGTCTTGAACGCATTGATTAATAAACCCTTGAAAAAAAAATTATACGTTGTTCCTAATGCATGTCAATGCACTGGTTTTCAATGCTTTGACGTGCAGTAGGCACACCATTGACACATTATCATTAAAACATAAAAATTTCATAAACAATGGTGCTCTTATATCACATAAACACACCAGTAACGGTGCGTTGACTCTATCTAAATGCACAAACGTCTGAATAGTATAAGTTTAGAATCCTTAGAAATCATAATTTAACAGTGCTCCTTGGGCACATCAGTGCATCGGCACCCGGTGCTCTGATGTGCCATAGGCGCACCGTAAATAGACTACCATAAAATCATTAAACTTAATAAATGGCGATGCATTTAGATCACTAAAGCGCACCATTTACTGTGCGTACATTTGAATTAAACGCATTGCAACTACAATTTATAATTTTTAAGAGCGTAGGAAATCATAATTTAATGGTGCTCCTAGTGCACATGAGGACGTCGGTGTGCGGTGCAATGACATGATTTAGGCACACAGTGAACCAAATTTTATAAAACATCCTCATGTGTCTAGTCATTGGCACATCATTTGAATAAATTTATATATATAGAAATATAATAGCGATGTGCGATACTTATTTTAGCGCACCGTCTAGCGGTACAGTGTATATAGAAATGCACCATATGCGATGCTATGTGTGTATAAATGCACCGTTGTCAGTGCACCTATGTTATTTCGGCACACCACACCTAAAAAATTATCGTTTTGGTAGAAAAATGTATTATTGATGTTATTAAATAGGATGTTAATTGAATGAAATATTACATGTTTTTATATATCTATTTATGACACTGAGTCATGTTATATGTGAAACAGAGATGTGAGCGGCGACAAGCTACTCGACAGGAGCATGCACAGGTGGACTAGTTCAACATGGTCAGAGAATGGGAGGCTATGGAGAGGGAGAGGGATTTGTACCCTTGCCCCATTACTGCTCTGACTAGAGAGATATTGAGGGTTGTCGGCCTCCTGAAGTTTTATCATGAGGCTACATTGTTTCAAGGTTAACTCTTCATTGTTGTGTTAGTTCATCCAACGCGGGGATCATCATAGGAAAGCATTTTGTTTGGTCCCAGTCAATGGCTCCAGCCCACTAAGGAGGACATCTATTTCATCAATGGGATATCCAGGAGAGGGGAGGATTTTCCCCAATTCCCTAATGTCCTAGTTGGTATTGCAAGAGAGAGTCAGCTAGATTAGTCTCTTAGATATATCAATGACGAGATTGTCCATCCCTCTGATTTTCAAGTGAGTGGTGGGCAGCTTAGGATCTCTGCTTTTGGTCGAGAGGAGGTTAGGTTCCTCTCTCTTTTGATTGTGACACTGGAGCACTCCAGCAGTGATGGGAAACGCATTAGTTTCCCTTTATTGTATTATGTTGACTCTTTAGTGCAGAGACCTGGATGCATTAGGTGGTTTACCATTTTTTTGTGGTAGTTTTGTTATGCTTTGGATAGATTTTGTGATGGGATTGATGGGAGGTCCAACTTCCCTTTCTATTAAGGTCTTTTTGTTTATTTTTTGAGAGGTTTCCAGCCACTAGGCCATCATTTTAGCGCCTCCCTTATAAGCCGATGACAGAGGTGCGTATGCACATGTGGGGGCATATGATGCCTAAGAGGGGGCAACCTGACTTCTCGACTAGGATCACGTCAGATGTGCTCGAGATGCTAGGAAGTGAGGAGGACCATGCACTAGACATTGTACGATATCCATATGCGAGATTGGACTGGAGAGGGTGCCCCAAGATCTTCTTCACATTGGAGGAGCCACCAGATGAGAGAGGTAACATTACAGTTATGTTTAAATTATTATAGTTGCATTTTATTCTCTTTATAATTAATGCAAATGAAATATCTTGTACATATTAAATCGTTTAATGAAATTGTCTAATTATTATTGTGTACTATATTTTTTCCAGACATTGACACATTCAATGGTGAGGTCGGGCCGCCTCCTCCCGCTCAGGAGGATGAGGATATGGAGGAGCCTGATTAGGCCGAGCCACAGTTGGTTGGTAGACATCCTGGCCACCGTCCACGCAGGCCCCGGGATAGGTATCACCAGGATGTGGTAGATAGGTTGGAGAGATTGTTAGCAAATGAGGGGGTTCAGCCTGTACGGGTGCACAACATTGTTCGACGGCCTAACCCTGCAGAGATATGGAGGATTCTCCCTCATGATATGAGGTTTTTGGTGTTGCATAATATCGATGCATGCATTTAGTTACATACTAGGAGGGATGACAAACAGCCTCCTCCTCCACCTCCACCCCCTCCTCCATCATCTTCGACATCTACTACTCCACCTCCTCCTCCATCAGTTCCTTCATCATATCCTCTACTCCTACTCGATCGACCTGTCGATCCTACTTTATCATCTCCTCTACTCCTGCTCGACCAACCTTTCGATCATACTGATCAGTCCAACATCCACCATTTCCTGCTCCAGTCGTCTCTATTACAGAGATGCTCATGAGAGGGGGTCATACGATTCAACCTGATGGACCTATCCATGCTTCTCTTCGAGCTCCTTTTTTTCTCGGTAGAGGTATTGATGTCTTTGGCTCTAATGGTAGAGGTTTCGATGCCTCTAGCGCTACTAGAAAAGGAGTTGATACTGCCTCTATCTCTATTGGTGGAGGTGAGGATACATCTGGCTATGGTTGGAGAGATACGGATGATGCCTCTACAGGCGGAGGTGGATCAAATATGTCATAACAATTTTTGGACTGGAGATCTATATTTGGCCATCATCAATTTGATGTTATATATTTTGATATCTATATATATATACTGTATTTTTCATGTTCATGTTGATGTCGATGTTTATGTTGATGTTTATTTATATGTACTTGATGGTGATGTGTATGTTAGCTCAAGTTAGATGATGTTTGTTAGATGACTATGATGGTTATGCATGTTATAATATAATGTGGTGTGTGTTATGTTAGATGATGGCAATGTAATGTTTAAGATGTTACGCTCATGTTTATGTTTATGATGTTTTATGTTAGATGGTGAAAATGATCATGATGATTGTGTGTTTATGTTTATGTGGTGAAAATGATGATGGTATGTTTATGTCTATGTTTATGTTTATGTGGTGAAAATGATGATGGTATGTTTATGTCTATGTTTATGTTTATGTTTATGTTTATGTTTATGGTTATGGTTATGGTTATGGTTATGTTTATGATGGTATGATGATGTTTATGTTTATTATGGCATGATGATGTTGATATTTATGTTTTTAGGTGGTATGATGATATATATTTAAAATTATAAATTAGGATATTTATTAATATCATGTGATTGATTGATCATATGTTTAAAATAGTGATTGTTAGATGATGACAACGATAATGATGGTATGTTTATGTTTATATCGTGCAAAATGATGATGATTGTACATTTATGTTTATGCTTATGGTGGTATGATCATGATGTTTATGTTTATGTTTGTTAGCTATTGAAAATGATGATGAGCATATGCTTATGTGAAAGAACTTTGTACTATTAAAAATGTGGGTCTTTAAATCACTAACTATTTTAGTCAACAAAAACATCACAATTTGCATTGTAAATTATGTTACAAAATAAGTTGTTGTATGACTTAACAATTTTCAAAGCATTAGAAAGTTTTCAAAGTTTTCAAAATTTTAGCATCCTTTTCACCATTTTTCATATTAAATAATTATTTATTTGAGAATAACTTACATATAGTTAAGCCCAACGGGTTAGCTCAAGTGGTTGAGTACTGTAATCACAAGCAGAAGGTCTAGGGGTCAAATCCTCGGGTGGCTATGCAGGGCCTCACTTGATGTCCCCATCGGGTTAGGCCCCGTAATCAAGGTCGGTGGTTTACCTTGGGTACCATCCTCGAAATGAGGGGAAGTACATGAGGGTTTCCCATGAAGTATTCCATTGAAGAAAAAAAATTACATATAGTTAACGCTCATAAACATAACATATTAACTATCACTACAACACAAGTCAATATTTTAGACCTTTGTAAAGAAAGTTATTGGGTTGTTAATTTTGGTCAAAATTTGAGCATCCTTTCGACCATTTTTCATATTAAATAATTCCAACCTAAATTTTGTAGACAATTTGAAGTATGGTTTCATATATAGTTTGAAATATTAGATAGAAAATGAATTTGAAAGTATGGTTGGTTTTTAGGTCATCATAAATGTGAAAATATGGATTGGAGTAATGGTAATTGAAAATGTGAAGGTTATGCACGTAGCCTTTAATTATGCACGCAACCTCATATTTTTGCACACAACGCTGAAATTTTTAGGGAGTCGTGGTCGGGCCAAACGTTGAACAGAGGTCGTGGTTCTTCTCGGCCCTCCTGATCGTTGGCCGCAGGATCTCCTGGCCGCTTTGCCCCCGTTCACTGGCCTTGCTATCGGAGCAGACCACGTTCCAGCCTCGAAGGGATCCCTCCTGGATCGCATTCTCTCGTTGACTCCCTAACTGTCTTTTGTCCCTCACCTAGGGCTTTCTCCCTCTGCCTCCAATGTCTTCGGGAGCAGATTTCCCTCCCTCCGACCTTACTAATTTCTTGAAACTTTTAGTTGCTCAAGGAAAGAAGCCTCTTTCCTCCTCCCAACAGAATTTTGTGAAGTAACTCAATGAGATCCCGACAATAGCGTTACCAGTTGATCTGCCCTGTAAGACAACCCTCAACTTATCGGAGCGAGGGTTGATCAACCAGTTCACAGGCCTTTGGCCTTCCTCGAAATCTACATAAAACTAGGTGCAAAAAATTGGATACCCATGATCACGAATGATGTTAAGTCCTTCTTTCTGGGCAAAGGATACTTTTCATTCGTCTTCGAAAGAAAACAGGACCGCGAGCTCATCTTCAGGAACGGACCCTACTTTATGGGACCACAAGGACTTTACATGAACAAATGGACTCCGAACTTCGATCCCTCCCTCGACATCCCCTTTGTTGTCCCCGTCTGGGTGAGACTCCCTCATCTACCTCTACATTGCTGGAATTTTGAACCTCTAGAAGCTATCGAAAATGCCTTGGGTAAATACATCGACAAAGCTGATCAGAAAGATCAATACTCATGCGCGAGAATCTGCGTCGAAGTAGATCTGAAACACAGCCTCCCGGAAGCAATAAACCTTACAGTGGTAGATTGGTCCCATATTCAAGAACTTGATTATGAACAAATCCCATTCAAATGCAGGTTCTGCCATGAATACGGCCACTTCGCTCGATCATGCAAAAAGAAGCCTGCGGATCCGGAATCAAATGGAAAAAAAGAACAATGGACGGCCATTCAAAAAAATATCAAATCGGGAACGAAATCCCACTCAAAAATTCTAAATATAAAGAAATTAGATCATCTACACCAAGATCCGAAGGCCTCGAACAACAGGAACAACTTCAAATCCCTAGAAACAATAGAGATCTAGGACATCCCTAAGGTCGAAGAAGAAGGAAAAATACGAGAACAACAAGACTCTCAAGCAACTCCCCTCGCCCCTGAAGATTTGATGATTTCCCTGCCTCGGAACACCCCTAGTCCCAAAAAATCTATCTTGATAAAAGATGCTCCCTCCTATGTTGAAATCAATAAAGCGAGATCTCCCAACTCCCCTTCCTCCTCAGAAGAACCCTTTGATAAATCTTCCAAAAAGCTAGGTCGGAAATCAACCAAAGATCTGAGGGAAGAAGAAGTTGAACATGAGAAATTCCAAGGATCCCAAGCCACAATAGATATGGTTTTCAGCAGAAATACTAGAGCCATAATAGCAGGAAAGAAAGTTGGAGACCTAGCAGGAGGAACTCCCTCCTCCATCTACAATCCTAAATGATGAAGCTGGTCTCTTGGAATTGTAGAGGTTTAGGCAACCCTAGCAAGCTAGAAGCAATAAAAGATCTCCAAAGAATTGATATGCCTGATCTCCTATTACTCCAAGAGACCAAACTCGACGATAATGCAGTCTTAAGCTATTGGAAAAGAAAAATGGAAGAAAAACACTGGTTATGCAGTCAACGCAAGAGGAGCTTCTGGCAGCCTGGAAACCTTATGGTCTTCCGAAAATTTCAATCTCCACAGCTCCTTTGCTACTCAACACTGGATTTACACGGAGCTCACTCATATACAAAGCAACAAGCATATCGCTCTCTTCAACATGTACGTACCCAATCTTTACTCTGAGAAAAAGGATTGTTGGAATCTACTTGAATATTTTCTGGATGCATACGCTCCTCAGAATATCATTCTTGTCAGCGATATGAACACCAACCTTTCCAATTCTAAAAAAAAAGGGTTGTATCATTGGAAAATACTTCTTCAAACCTCAAGTTGAAGCCCTCGCCATGCTTGGGACCTCATAGAAATCAAACCCAAAAAAGGTAAATATACCTAGTCAAACAAGCGTATTGGCAAAGGAAATATCATGGCCAAACTGGACAGATTCCTCGTCCATAGCAGCCTCATGTCTGATACCCATACCATCTCCTCATTAGAGGAAATTTGAGGTCTAAAATGGGCCTCCTAAGGAAAATAATAAAATAATAGTTGAAATAATGAAATAATAGTTAAAATAATGGGTGAAGAGAAGTTGATATGATGGTGAAGCGTTTATGCCGAAAACGAAGGGGAGGAACAATCGGATTTGAGAGTGAGCTAGGGTTTTGACAGGGAGCACGAGACTCACGGTTGTCAGAAACCCTCGCGGTAGGGGACGCATCCCCTGCAGCTGTCCCGACGGATGCCCCAGGCCATGTATTCTGTGGGAGTGACGTCGGCTGAAGGAGGAGATGAGGTAAGGATGGGGGAGGCATGCAACCGGGAGTCAGGAGCTAAACGTCAGTTGGGCCCGGGGGGCTGTCTCCCAAAGTCCCCAGCTATCCCTTCCATTCAGATCCAGGCGGAGAAGGTGAGAGAAAAAGTAGAGCTGTGGAAGGAGAAGGCCTTAATTGGCAAGTTCGTGGGTATCTGGCCCAAGGAAAAGATTTAGTCCAGTGGATCAAAAGCACGTGGAACCCAAAAGGGGACTATGATTTACAGCTAGGGGCCAAGGGTTTCTTTACCATAATCTTTTTTAATGTGGAAGATAGAGACAGAGTGCTGGAGGGGGGACACTATTTTTTCTTTTCAGCCGACCTTTACCTTAGACCCTGGAAGGAGCATTTCAACCCAGAAACGGAGGATATGAAGGTTGCCCCAATTTGGATTAGACTTTTCTCTCTTCCCTGCGAATTTTGGGATCTGGAAATCTTGCAGGCCATCGGAAATTCCCTTGGGGAATTTGTCAAAGTTGCGGAACAGACGAAATTGCAAAAGTATACTTCATGTGCCCGGATCTGTGTTTATATGGATCTCTCTAAGAAGCTCCCAGAAGCTATCAGCCTAAACTGGGAGGATGAAGAATGGATCTAGCCACTTGATTATGAGCAGCTTCCATTCCGATGCTACCTTTGCCATGAATATGGCCACTTTAGTAGAAATTTCCCTCAATCTGCTCGGGAGAAACCCTCTTCTCGTTCAGATACTGACTGTAATAAGGACAAGGAAGGATTCACCCAGGTCCGAAGCCGCAAAAAGAACAGATCTGGTGACCAATCTCGAAAAGGAAAGGAAAAGATGGATAATGGGTCCACCAGCAAAAATCCGTTTCAGATTTTGGAGGAGGTCGATGAGGAAGGCGAGGGCAGAAAGGGCGAAAAAGAACCCCTGTAGATGAGTAAGGATGACGTTATGGAAAACCAGAGCCAGTACCAGATCCTGGAAGATCTACCAGCAGCGATGGAAGAAGACGGCGAGGAAGAATTAGATCTAGACGCAATCGAGAAGGAATGTGAAAAGATGGGGAAGGGTTATGTGTCCAGAAGACAAGTGGAGCTCCTGGGGGATGCGATCATCAAATCGAAGGCTAATCAGAAGCTGGGTATCATGGCCGACCCTTAGTCAGGGAACAAACGGAAATCTCCAACAGAGGACCTGAAGCGTGGAAGGGAATCCAACAAACAGAGAATAGAAGAAATTGGTGTAAAACTTATTGAGTTCGGTCAGTATCCAACAATCAGGGCAGCCTTTTTTGAAGTTAACAAAGTTGCTCAATGAAGATTGTTTCCTAGAACATTAGGGGGTGCAATCCTCCTCGGAAGCTAAAAACTCTGGCGAGAAAGGTGAAGCAGGAAAAGCCTGATATTCTTTTTATTCAGGAGACTAAATATTCATCTAGTACAATGGAGAAAGTAGGGCAAAAAATATGGAAAGGTTGTGAGGTCATGGCAATTGATGCTAATGGCATGGTTGGGGTTCTGGTTGTCCTCTGGAGACCCCTCTCCATCTCGCTTACCAATTGGAGGGCTAACAGATTTGCGTTGATGATCGATTTTGTGGTTCTGGATTCGGGAGTCTCTGGATCCCTAGTAAATGTTTATGGGCCGAGTGCTATGCCACATGAGGAGGCCTTCCTTCATTTCTTTTCCTGGTTATCAGTTCAAGCTGAGGAAGGGTCGTGGATTGTTGGCGGGGATTTAAATATTATTACCTCCCTTAATGAGAAAAAAGGAGAAAGAAGGACTATGGACAGATTCCAAGAAATCTTTCGGGATGTTCTTAGTCATATCCCGTTCATTAATGTTGAAACTGGGAACGGCTGGTATACTTGGAACAATAGAAGGGGTGGTAATCACCTGGTGGCATCTAGACTTGATAGATTCCTAACTACCGAAGATGTTGCTTGTGGGCAGGGGGAAGTCAATGCCAATGTCCTTCCCTCGGCAGGATCTGATCATTGGCTTGTTAGTTTAAACTTGGATCTCTTGAATCCTGTGCTCTTTAAGGCTTTTCGATTTGAGCAGTTCTGGTTGGAGGATAATGATTTCAATGATTTAGTGAGGCAATGGTGGCAGGAGTTGGTCCCCCCGAGGGTTTTAGCATATATCAATTCTAACAAAAGTTAAAGGCCCTGAAAGCTAGGATTCGGACCTGGAATAAGCAGGATTTTAGTAATATCTTTCAGGACAAAAAGAAATTGAGTGAAGACTTAGAAATCATTCACCGGAAAGGGATGGAGGTCGGTTGGGATGTGAACTTACGTGAACAGGAGCAAATCCTCCTGGAACGCTTAGAAGCCCGGGAAAGGCAAGAAGAGATTTTCTGGAAACAGAAATCTCGCAACCAGTGGCTGCAAGAAGGAGTGAGGAACACTAAGTTCTTCCACAATACTATCATCCAGAACCGTCACATGTCTAAAATCCTCAAGATTCGTAAAACCAATGGGGAACAGGCAGAAACTAGAGGATAAATTGAAGAAGAATTAGTTACCCACTTCTAGACTGTCTTAAAAGAAGATCGGGTGGATCGCAACCATGACATAGCAAAAATCTCCACCCTCATCCCTCGTCTGGTTACTAGGGAGCACAATGAGATGTTAAGAAAACCCATCTCTATGCAGGAAGTTGAGGAAGATATGAACCAGATGGCTCTTGGAAAAGCCTCTGGCCCTGATGGGTTCACCACTAACTTTTTCCATCACTTCTGGGATCTCATCAAGGTGGACGTTCATCAATTTGTGGAAGAATCGCATAGCAATCGAGGGGTTCTAAAAGCTTTTAATGCAACCTTCTTATCTCTTATCCCAAAGGAAGATGGTGCTGCTTCTCCGGGGAAGTTCCGTCCGATTTCCTTATGCAATGTAATCTATAAAATCATTTCTAAGGTGATAGCCAACTAGCTTAAGCCTCTCCTCCCCATTCTTATCAGTCTAGATCAATCGAATTTTGTGGAGGGGAGACAAATTGTTGATGGAATCATCCTGGTTCAAGAGATCATGCATTCCCTAAAGGTTACAAAGAAACCGGGCATGTTAGTTAAGTTAGACATCGCCAAAGCTTACGATAAAATCAGCTGGGAGTATATGAGGGGTATCTTGAAGGCCTATGGTTTTGACAGGGAGTGGGTGACCTGGATTATGAATCTGGTCTCGACCACTTTTTATTCTATTCTCCTCAATGGGACCCCTTCTAAACTTCTTCAGGCTTCTCGTGGTATCCGTCAAGGTGACCCTCTGTCTCCTTTCCTCTTCATCTTAATGGCAAAGGGGCTCAGTAAGCTTCTGCAATCCCAGGCTGCTGAAGGTAGGCTTAGGGGGCTTCAGCTTCATGGGGGTATGGATAAGCAAACACACCAGCAATTCGTGGATGATACTGTGCTAATGGGGCACCCTTCAGTCCAAGAGGCTTGGACCTTAAAAAAAAGTCTTGTCCTTTTTGCGAAGGCGTCTGGGCTGGAAGTTAATCTAGGTAAGTCTCAGGTTTTCTTTTTCAACACCCATGCCCCCACTCAGAATAACATTATCCGAATTCTTGGTTTTTCCCGGGGGATCTCTTCCATCTAAATATCTGGGGATTCTGCTGGCCAAGGGGACTATTCGCAAGGTTTCCTGGCAGGATTTATTGGACAGATTAAGAAGTAAATTGGCTAGTTGAACTCTTCATCCCTTAAACCTTCCCAGCCGTCTGATTTTAGTCAAATCTATCCTCCAGGCTATGTCGGTCTATATGTTTTCAATGCTCTCTGCCCCCAAATCCATTCTTAAAGAGATCTGGGGCATTCAAAGAAATTTTCTCTGGGTTGGCAGGGAATCCAAGGCAAAGTTCGCGCTGGTTGGGTGGGACAACATTTGTAAACCCAAGACTAAAGGGGGTTTGGGTCTCGGGGACACTAAGGTTCTAAGTGGAATTTATGGAGTGAAAATATGGTGGAGATGGTGCACTCATAATTCTGAACCATGGGCTCGCTTGTGGCATATTAAATATGCCAGGGATCGTGAGCTGGGGCATCTTATCAGATTCAATGAGGTAAAAAATGGGTCTCACATCTGGCTTAAAGCTTTCTCCGGGCGCAAACTTGTTCAAAACCATTGTTTTTGGAAGGTTCATGATGGGGAAAGGGAAAATTTATGGGATGACTCTTGAAACCAGCTACCCAAACTCAGGGATGATCCTAAGTGGCGGACTATCAAGGATAGAGGAGTGGCTAAGGGCAAAACCAAAGTTTGTCACTATTGGGAGGCGCCTGATCAGGATGGATATAGGAATTGGTTTAACCTCGGTGGCTGGGAGGATCTCACCTCTGCTGAGAATCGTCACAGTTTTGATACCACTTTGTAGGAAAGGTTTATCAGGATCAACAATTCCCCTGACAGGCTTCGGTGGGGGTCCTCTCAGAGAGGCACTTTCAGTATTAAAGAGGCTTATGCTTACCATATTGAGGACAAAATAGAGGAGGATAAGAAGTGGGGAAAAATCTGGGGGATGAAAAGTTGGCCCAAAATTGGGATCTTTTGTTAGTTAGTGATTTGGAAAAGAATCCTGACTAGTGAAAGCCTGAGGAAGAGAGGAATCATGGGCCCATCGCGTTGTACTCTTTGCTTCAATTCAGAGGAAACCATTGGCCATCTCTTGGATTCTTGCTCTTTTTCTTCTTTCTGTGGGACAAAGGTGCTGCGATTTTCAGGCGAAGTAATCGGATTAGAGGTCAACCAGACCAATCCTTAAATTCTTGGGACCTTAAAGCATTCAAGAATCCCATCATTGGTTCTCTCCGGATGATGTTTCCAGGTATGGTCATGTGGATGATATGGAAAGAGAGGAATGGACGTATCTTTCGGAACAAACATCACCAGGAATAGGAGGTTTGGACGAAGATGGTCAGGAACATGAAGGAGACTATCAGAAGTTCCCAGTGGGATGATAAGGATAAAGACTTATCAGTCGGAGAGTTGCAGATTCCAGCCAGTTGGGGTATTGGCCGGTCTGACCTAAAGGGGCTTAAGAGAAAAGAGAAATTGTGTCGTCCGATTATCCCGACCCATTGGTCCCTTCCCTCCTCTTCTGTTTTCAAAATCAATTTCGATGGTGCCTCCAGCGGAAATCCTGGGCCTGCTGGTTTTGGGGGGGTTTGCCGGGGTTCATCGATTGTTATTCGAAAGGTTTTTTTTGGGTCCATTGGCCACGATTCTAATAACTCTGTCGAGCTTGAAGGACTCATACAGGGTGTCAAGCTGGTGATTCGCGAAGAATGGATTCTAACGATTTTGGAAGGAGACTCTCTGATCATAGTCTAAATGGCCAAAAAAATTCTATGTGGCCAATCTCCGGAGAAGGTGTCATCCAGCTGGCGCCTTCTGGACCGTCTGGACTTCCTCCGAACGCTTCTTTCCAATCAGTCGGCATTGTCCTTTGCCCACGTCAAACGTGATGCCAACAAGGTGGCTAATCTCTTCATGAATAATGGTGTGGAGGCTGGTAGGGCCCTTGTGAGTGGCACGATGGAAGACTTCAGGCAAGAACCTTGGTTCGGGAATTGTTGTCACCTGGCGGAGGCTGACCTGGGTGATAGTAGACAGGTGGTGCTGGCGGATCCCACGAACTGAGGTGGTGATAGCAAGTGGCCTGATACTATTATGAGGGTGCACCGTATCCAAGGTCAATCACGAGTGATCTGACCCTTGCTATCTTATCGAGCTCTGATGGAGGCATAAGAAGGTATAACCCAAAGCAAAGGAAATATGGCGGAATAGATTTGTACAGCTTTCCTTGTACTTTCTTTAGCAGTATCATCATTCTTCTTCGTGGGATGCTCAGCCCCCTGTTCATTGCGTTGTATTCTGTGATGCAAGCTCATAACTCTGCGGTTACTCCCATAATGTTACTCAGGATTTTAAATTTGGATGGCCTTCCTTGTATGTTCATCAATTTTTATTCCTCTTCGACGGTTTGCAAAATTAGAGACAATGTCAATAGCAGTCACAAGTGTAGGTGTGGGTGGTTTTTCTGGGTTCGTCCACCTGATTGTCTATGGGTTAGTGCAATGGCTCCCAAACGTGGCTTTCATCCCAGGAACTTGAAAAATGATGAGGCTACTGGTCAGCAGGCCGAAGGTGTAACTTCTGAGTTTCGTAAGGCTCAGGTGGGTAGGGTGACGCGAGCTTCTACAAAGTCAAGAGCCCAGGAATATGTTGAATTCTTCTGCGGGCGCATTCCCTCTGTTATTAGGGATGATATTGAGGTCGTAGAGAAGGAACTTTGGGAGACGGTTCAGGGTCTTCCTATGGAGGAAATTCGCCAAGAGGTCGAAGATTGGGTGTCTGATCCTGGCTCGACAGTGGGCAGAGCGTCGGCCTACGAGAGGATGATAATGACTTATTGGGTGACCAAGAATTTGTTGGCGCATGTGCTAATGGACTCTGTCAACAAGAGTAAGGGGGATGAGGATCCCATTAGAGCTTGGAGAGCCCATTAGAGCTTGGAAATCCCATAACATGGACAACAGGGTCATGCACATGAAAATTGACTCCATAGCCAAGAAATTGGGAATCACCTTCGTTGTCCAGGGTGCGACTGATGGGGTGCCTGCAGATAGTGGTCGCTGGGGCATAAGGAGCTCCTCTAAAGCTACAACTGGCAATGCCAAGGAGAAGGCCCAGTCCCCGGGGGTGCTGCCAATCCTGGAGAACCGCGGTAAGGAGACCAAGCCTGTGATCCACATTTGAGCTTTGTTTTTGGATGCGATTTTGTGCCTCTGTAGGCTTTTTTCGAGGTTATAGTGTTGTTTTCGCCTCCAGTTGCATGGAATGTTCAAGTTGTTTTAAGAATTTTGTTTTTTTGTTGTTCAAACTTTATGCCAATGGCAAGACTTCTGTTTGGCTGCCCAAGGCTGGGAATGTCTATGACTCTGAATATTCTGTAAGGTCTAAGTTTGGCTTCCTGTTTGGCTGATCGCAGCAGGGAAGGCCGGGGGTTCTGAAGACTCAGCGTGACTATCTCTGTATAGTTTCAAGCAGTAATATAATGTTTTATTTACAAAAAAAGAAATAATAGTTAAAATAATAAAATAATATTTATTAATTTTGGAGGAAGAAAGAAAAAAACAACTTTTTTTGTTCGTATTTTCAACATATCTCCCCGTGTTTTTACTCAAATTTCGAGCCATTGGATGCGGAATTAAATTCCGCATCCAACGAGTACCTGTACTGCATTATTTTGATGGACCCAACTGCCCCAAAAACAAGAAATACCTAAAAAACGTGATGATGATGTCATCATCACATTTTTTCAGGTATTTTTTGTTTTGGGGGAAGCGGGGTCCGTCAAAAGTATGCATTGTGGGTAATCGTTGGATGCAGAATTTAATTCCGCGTCCAACGAGTGCCCCTGCTCGAAATTTGAGTAAAAATACAAGGAGATATTGTTAAAATACGAACAAAAAATATTTTTTTTATAACAAATATCTCAAGTCAACCATTATGGTTGACTCATTTTATCAAAATTCTATAAGTTCTTGAATTCCAACTCATCAAGAAATTATGGTTGGCTCATTTTCTTATATGATGGCTCGTTTTCTTATAAGGCCCATTTTGGACGTCAAATTTTCTCTAATGTCCAGCATTCTGGCCAATTTAGCATGTTATCATAAACCCATCCAACTCCACTTTCAAGACAACGAGGATCTTGGCCCAATCCCCTTCAGGTTCACCCCCCTATGGCTTGACCACGCCAGTTTCTGGAACACTCTAAAAAATGCATGGAGAATCCCCATCTCAGGATCCCCCTGTTATGTTTGGGTACAGAAACTCAAAAACACCAAAAATGCTCTCAAAATTTGGGCCAAATCTAACTGTCCAGCTCCCGTAAATCCCAGAAAAACTGTTTTGGGCGCTCTAGAAGATATTCAATTCACCATGGAAGATCATCCCGTCGAAGCAACCACATTGTAAGAAGAAGTCACACGGCAATCCAACGTCTACACCACTTTTTGAACTGAAGAGGAATATTGGAGGCTGAAGTCGCGGAGCACCTGGCTCAAAGATGGTGACAAGAACACCACTTACTTTCATAAGCAATTCAAGGTTAGACACTCCTCCAATTATATTGTTGAAATCAAACTTGAGAACGGAACGACGTCAATGGGAACACGAGCATAAAAAATGCAACCCACGGTCATTTCTCCAATCTATTCGCAGAAGAGGATAATGCTGATGGATATGACGAGCATATACTCCTGGAGCACATCCCTAAAAGCATCACGTTGGAGGATAATTTCAACATTCACAAACCTTTCACCGAACAAGAAGTGCTCAACACAATCCACTCCTTCGAATCTGACAAAGCATCGGGCCCTGATGGCTACTCGATGCATTTTTACAAAGCATGTTGGAAGAACATCAAGAAAGACTTCATGAGAATGATAAGGAACTTTCACTCAAAGGAAAAAAATTGGTGGTTGCACAAATTCCACATTCATGTCTCTCATCCCAAAAGAAACTACCCCATCTCCTTCAATAGATTCAGACCGATTTCATTATGCAACTCCTCTTACAAAATCATCTCCAAGATGCTAGCAACTCGACTGAAGCCTTTACTCAACAAAATTATTTCTGACAATCAAGGTGGCTTCCTGGAAGGAAGGCAAATACTTTACAATGTCATCCTTGTACAAGAAGCAATCCATTCCAGCAAATCCCGAAAGGAAAAAGGTATGTTAATCAAGCTAGATATGGCCAATGCATTTGACCGAGTCAAGCATTCTTTCCTCTTCAAAATTATGAAATGCTTCGGTTTTGAGGAAACATTCATCAGCTAGATCTCACCCTGCATAAGCAAGCCCTGGATCGCTCCCCTAATTAACGGTCGCCCCGCTTATTTTTTCCAAGCCACGCGTGGCATAAGACAAATATGCCCCTTATCCTCCTTCCTGTACATTATCCTTGCAGACTCACTCAGTCGAAAACTGAATCATGAAATGATTTTGGGCTCCCTACCTGGCCTCCACTTAACCCTTGATTCCCATCCCCTCAATCATACCCTTTTCGCCGACGGTTCTCTGTTATTAGGTGGTGCCTCCTCCATCATTGCCTGGCAATTGAAGTGCAACCTGGAGTGGTATTGCAATGCTTCCGGTGGCAAGATCAATTTGCTTAAAAGTGTTGTCTATTGCTAGAATCTAAACAACGTCGTTGCAGCCAAAATTAGCAGAATTCTTAGCATCAAAGTCCACAACCACTAGGACAAATTCACTTACCTTGGCCTCCCAATCACACAAGTTCTTTCAAATTGTGGAAATTGGGATGATACGATCAACAAAATAAAAGGCAGAATTAGAAGATTGGGAGGGCATTGGCTCGGCAAAGTTGGAAAACTGATCTTAGTAAACTCTGTCTTCTCCGCTCTACGTATCTATCAATTCTCCATCTTCTTAGCTCCAAAAGGAGTTCCAGAATAGATAAGTAAATTATTGAGAGATTTTCTTTGGTCTGGCGGAAAAAACAATGAAAACAAAATCCACTTAGTGAAGTGGGAGACCATAAAGAAACTAAAATCCTTGGGAGGCCTTCAAATTCGCGAACCATTCCAAGCAAACTTGGCACTGGGCAGCAAGCTTCTCTGGAAAATCCTGCACAATAAACGCTATCGAGTCAGTCAAGTGCTCAGAAAGAAATATTTACACGAGAACAGTCTAAGATGTCTGGACCAAAAGCCAACATCCAAAGGCTCCTGCATCTGGACATTATGTAAGGAAGCTTGGGAGTTCTTCTCAAAAAGCCTCTACTGGGTCCCTGGAAATGGTAGTAAAATAGACATTTTCATGGATAAGATCATGGACAACGAAGTACTTCAAAGCACCAATGAATTACAAAATATCGTTGCTTGGCTCAACCAACATGGGATCACAACTCTGAAAGATTTTAGTGTCTGGGACATTCATGGAAACTGGCAAAGCTGGAAAAATACAATCATCCCTCCACATCTTGAGTCTACCAGAAACATTCTCATCAACAATCTGAAAGGATGCTCCCCCATACACTTGCAAGCCAAAGATGAACGGGGTTGGGGCCATATAGGTTCCTACACCTCTATACTCGGATACAAAGCTCTTCAAACTCAACATGATGATAGAAAAGATATTTGGAAACTTGTATGGGATCCTTTTGGCCTCCCCAAAATCAATTTCTTTACCTGGATTTTAATCCAGTACAAAGTGCTCACCGATGACAACCTCATTAAGAGAGGATTCCACGGGCCTTCTTGGTATCCTCTCTGTTGCAGCAACCCCGAAACCCTTAACCATCTCTTTCTTGATTGTCATTATACCAAACTTGTTTGGAAGGATATGCTCCTTGACCTCAATATTACCATGCCTCCCTTCACCTCCACCACCCAGCTCTTTAAGGACTGGAAATCTACTTATCCTTCTCCCCTCACCAAAAAGAAAATTTGGCACCATATTTGGATATCTATTCCCAAGTACACCTACTGGAAAATCTGGATCGCAAGAAACAATGTCATATTTCATGAAAAGCACTTCACTCCTATGCAGGTTGTCGGCCAAGCCAAAGATTTACTGATCGAATGCCTCAACACATCCAAATACAAGACTGATGCAACTCTCAGCACGAAAGAAATGAAATGGATTGGAGTCACCTTCCCCAGTCCGAGTAAAATTCTCCAACCACGACACCTTCCAACATGGCAAATCAAACTAACTAACTCTGAATTCCAAAATTGGAGAAATAACCAAACTATGGATAGTCTACACTTCGACAGTGCCTCCAAGAGAAATCTCGGCGTAGCAGGACCTGGAGGAGTCTTGTGGCTAAGTGGAGGAACAATGAGATTGAAGTACAGATGGGGTTTGGGCACTTGCTCAAATAATATAGCAGAATCCTTAGCCTTGTCGAAAGGCTGCCAGATCGCCAAAGAGCATAAGATCGACAATTTACAAGTGTTCGTAGACTCTTTGATAATCATCAGAGCCATCAATTTAAATAATAATCTCAACAACCTGTGCTAAATCGAACCATCCAGCGTATAAAGCGAATTGCGAGCACATTTTCATAGTTCAAGGCTTTCCACATTCTAAGAATTTTAAACAATGAAGTGGATACATAAGCAAACGATGGCACCAGTCTTAGCCAAGGGATCCTTAGACTTTCCAGCAATGACAGCGAATCTCATCAAATTCCTTGATCCCGATTCATATTACTTGGAACAAAGCACTCGACTTTCATGAAGACAATCCTGTATTTATCCCCAGCATATGAGAATCCCTCCTTCCTCACATTCACTCCACATTTCAGAAAACGAGTGATCTCTAAGTCTCCTACAGCGATCGGCTGACATTGATTATTGCAGAGCCGCGGTCGCTTGACCTCGGCCTCTGTTTCTCCCTCATTTTGATTTTTTTAAAAGATATGTAATCCTCTTATTGTCTCAGCGACTGCCCTCGGCTATTAAGCGATCGCATTCTCCTCTTGCTTTCAGCTCACTAGAACAACGATTATTCACTGTCTTTCATCTCATTTGAGACAACGTTCATGATTGCCAATTTGGATATCATGTGCAATCCCTGTCATTGAAAACTTTTACAGCTACCCATTTAGTTGCAGTTGATCTTACTCATTGTATCATGCCGATTTGGCTCATAGCCACGACTTTTTATTTTTATTTTTTAAAACACATATTCGTTTTAGTTAAAAAAAATGGTAATTGAAAATGTGGAAAAATGTTTCAAATAATTTAATATAGGTTAAAAAAATTATTTTTACATAATATAATTGAATTAAAATTATCATTGAATTAAATATTTTTATGAATTTTGTATTGATAATGGATGAAGTTGTGGCAACTCTATGATTTATGAATGTTGGATAATATGTCATAATATCAAGGTTATGTAATAATGTTTTATTTTTCATATTGTTTTCATATAATTTGAATGGATATTATAATTTATTGTAATTAATTTATTAATAATGTAGTAAAATTTATGTTATACTTATATATATAATAATATTATTAATTTGTTGTAACTTTATGTTGAGCATTACGAAATAATATATAATGATTTTTAAAAAGGAAATTAAGTCTTCATCATATAATGTTGTATATAACTTAATTATTCAAATGATTAACATAAATTAGTCATTTTTTATAAGTGTAAACAAATATCATAACATAAAGTCAAGTATTGCCATGTAATATTATCATAATATATAAATATGAACATCACAAAAAAATGTAAATATCAACCTCAATATAACCTATCAATATATCATCCAAGCTTTTTACTTTTATTTTTAACAATAACTCACTTTACAATGACAAATATCAAATCTCTACTAGGAAGTAAAACAAATACTTAATTAAAAGAACAAGATTTTCTCTCAATTGTAAATCCAAAAGTTGCAATCTCCAAACTTATTATTATTAATCATGATATTCATTATATAATATAACATTAGTCCACATTGAAGGAAAATATTGTATACCCTCTAAAACATTTAGGTGAAGGAACTTTTGACTATAGTCACTTGGCCACACATATAACTCTTTCCTGTTAAAAGTTTAGTTGAGTCAATTGAAAGGAAACTTCAAATTATACCTAAGGATTTGATATGATGGGTCGACAAGCCATCAACAATGAAACTTGAAATACATATAGATATGAATATGCATATCCATATGAACTAAATGGAAAGCAAGAAATTTTTTCTCTAACTATAGAACAAATTTCACATCAGATTGGTTATTAACCAACTCAAAATGTTTAAACACTACATCGAGTAATCAACTTTCCATTTCCACTATCATAACATGGAAAATAAACAATATAATTAGACCCTTCATGATAACAATAACAAAATCATATCCCAATATGTAATTTATGAAAAAAACATGTACATATCACTTTATGTTGTCATCACCCTCATTATCTTCCTCGGATGGCATGATAGCATTTTTCTTCTCATAAACATGTTTAGATCTAGGGTCATGTATTAATATGAACCACCAATCTATATCCAACACATCCGGGTAAAAGAACACTTGGTTGCAGTGTTTTGGGAAAACATAAGGCTCCTTACTTTCATCCCACATCTTTCTAAAGTTGATACATATCAACCCACTTTCACAATATTCCTTTGCATTATTCATGTTGAATGTGTCCCACCACTTGCACCTAAAAACAACACATTGAAAAGATGAGAATTCCACTTGAATGTTCTCCTGTATGTTTGCAAAATTACCTAACATCCCTCCTATCAAGTTTCGATTGTGGTGGCTAGCATGACTAGATTGGTCAAACTCGACTTCCACTCCACAATCTTGTGTGAAATGTCCACCATCAACATCCTCAATGTGAAAATGATGTCCATAATCCCACATAGATGGGAACGAATGCACCTATAAAAAGGTTAACAAATGATGGTGTCATATGTCTAATAACCCAACCATTAATTTAATAAACATAGATGTTATAATTCAAAGTTGCATTATAAAGTTAGAAATGTATATAAAGAGATTATTATCGAGTTACTGCACCTGATCCCAATGTTTAGCGCATCCTCCTCTTCAAACAGGTAACAACCGTATGCACCATATTTCTCTCTGACTTGGTCCGCAACCCAACTGTTGGGACAGATCATTGGCATATTTTCTTTTAAATGATCTAGAAAAGGCATGCTTATACCGTGCAATTGCCTGAATTCTTTTCTGTCAATGTCCCATTTCCTCCTCTTCTCTTCATACAATGCGACCCACGACTGTGTTTCCTCCGCATTGTAAAGAATGAATTTATTGATGGCATCGATTTCTGAATTCACTATTGTATTCATGGAAACAAAACCACATTCAGTACGTATGGGATCAAATATAGATTTTGAAGTTTGTTGTGAATATTTAGTATGTGGAAATGTGAAGATCAAAAGATAAGTGACTTACTCTTTAACATGCGCCTTTTTTCCTTTCATTTGCAGTAGTTCCCCTTCCCTTTTGTTCTCATCACGTTCATCATCCCAAATGATTGTGTCGGGTGTGTGTTCGATTTGTTTGATGTACTCACTGGCATAATAGAACTATTCATATACTATGTACCCCTCTGCCATAGACCCCTCGAGTTTTGCCATTTGTCGAAGAAATCCCATCAATTTTTTCATGTGCCTCTCCAAGAAGTACATCCAACGACATGAGACCACCCCGACTAATTCAACATCATCGACTAGGTGAATTAGAATATGAACCTGCAAGTCCATGAAACTCGCCAGCAGTTCCTTCTCAAACATACAATCTCAGCTATCTCTTGACGCCACCGTGGAATGCTAGCGATGCAAATATCCTTTGATGTGATCCATCGTACAAATGCAGATATTTTAGATATGGCACACCGCAGGTCATCGGGAAAGTCGTGGTTCACACACCCATGCACCAACAATAGATAATGACACTACAAAGCAAACATAAAAATGTATTTGCATATTTTAATTTGCGTGATAAAAGATATAAATAGAAAATAAAAACATTTTTTCAACATTATACATACCCTTAGAAGGTTAAGATGGTCATGTGATTTCAAACCCGACAACTTTTTGTCTACAGTGAAGCAACGCCCTAGAGTAGACCCATATAAAGAAGGTGCCTTCACACCCAATATAACTTCCTTTGCCAAATAAAGGTCACCTTTCTTCAAAACCCATGGGACATCGCCTTCTTTAAATGACCAAGAGGGGTCGACCTCTCCTCTATTTTCTTGTCTTGGTCAATGCTTCTTTTTAGTATTTGAAGAAATTAGATCTCTCCTGACTGCCAACATGTCACTTTTTTCCAATGATATGTGCCACCACAAAGAATATGAAACATTTTTCAATATATGCATGGGATCTAGTGAGTGGGAAATCTTAAGATGCTCCCAATATGGGAGCTCATTAAATACTAATTTCATTTTCATCCCGATGGGCATTTTCTCAACATATGTGTAGAATAATTCTGGATCATCGACAATAGGTTCCCCATTTGAATAGAACATCTTTGCAAATTCCTTCTCCTTCTCTCTGTCATATTCCCATAGCCAGTCAGTCGGTGTCATTATTTCATGCCTTTGGGTTCTCTCTTGTTTACCATTGAAAGCAGATGTTGCTCTTCTATAAGGGTGGTTTTCTAGGAGGAATACCATCAAGCAATCATACACTGACTTTCGTATCTCTCTAAACCATCTAGCCTTCAAAGAAGGCCCACAACATTTACATCCATGATAACCTTTTGTTACAAGACACGCGGTGTTATGGTATACATAGCACGTTAGTGTTGAATATCAATACAGTTGCACCAAATAAAATATGCCAAGAAATATTGCTTTGAATATAAACAAATCAAACAACATATTTACCAGAACAAACTCCTAACCCCGGATAATCATGTGTGGTATATGCACATATGCCATACAATGTAAAACTCCTCTCTGTTGCAATGGGTTTTGATACGTCATATGCTTGTATCCCTTCCCATAATTCCTTGAATTCATAGATCAAATGGTTGTAGGTAAACATCCATATTCTACACTTGTCTTCTACGGGGACTATAAGAGCCAACATAAGATGTTCATTCTTCATGGACAACCATGGGGGGATATTGTTATTGATAACTACTGTAGGCCAAACAATATATATGGTGTTTGGTTGGGCGAATGGGTTGACACTATCAATGGATATGCTCAATCGAAGGATTTTTACTTCATTCTTGAATTTATCAGGCCATGTATCCTCTATATGCTTCATGGATATTGAATATGTTAGGATTACATAACTCCTTCCCCACTTCGGTGTGAAGCATGCCATACATATAGTATAGCTAATTCTTTGCAACGAAAGAGCCTTTGAATCCTTGGGATTATAGGCATGTGCCTCAATATCTTATGAGGACCATGTCCTTTATCCTTGTTATTCGCTTCTTTGTACTTGTCATGCCCACATTTTGGACATATCTCTTTGTCTGCATATTCACCTCTATATAGAATACAATCATTGGGACATGCATGATATGATATGTACTCAACACCCAACATTTTCAACATTTGTTTTTCCTCTTCATAGCTGCCATTATCAATCAGAAGTATCTTATCTTTGAATAACCTGCAGTTAGTGGGCAATATAAATGTACAATGTCAGTTACTTAACATTCATAAAATTGACCATTTTCAATGTTGATTGTGTGGCAAGACTCCTCAAAATATAAAGTAGTTGGTGGCCAGTTACCTCAAAAGTGTCAAGAAACACGTGTCTGACATGCCATACTTTGCTTTCAAGTTGTACAGTAACATTGTTATCCCCAATTGTGTAGACTTTGACCGGCCAGGTCCAAAGAGAGGGGTGGTGGAAGTCGTTTTAAGGATTTCGAAAAAGGTTTCAATGATATGAGCGTCATCACCTAGCTCATTGTCTTGGAATGTATGTAACAACATTGCATCCATGGCACTTGTTTGTCGTAATAACTCATCCATATCAACCTCTACTTCGTTGCCCCCATTGGAAACATGTGAAGAACTACTATTACTATATGCAGTCGTAATTGGTGAGTATGGACGCATTGGAAATCGAATAGGTGGTTGATTCAACCATGCTTGGTATGCTTCCTCTCCAAGTTGCGCTCTTTTTTCAACCTTATCTTGATTTGACATTGTACTAGGGTGCAACAGAAGATGGTAGACAGGTTGTTCATCATCAGAATCCCAATTTCAAAAATATTGAACATCACATCGATGATGTTGGTAAGCACAATGCAATTGGTTTGATCCAACATTATACAAAAGAATTACTACATAAACACGCGAATCATTTCCAATAGAAAATGTTAATCTGCAAGCAATTTATAAAGCAAATGTTTAGATTAAAAATTAACAAATACAACTAATCGCAGAAGAGCATTGTATCCGAGTTAGAAGCACATGCAGTGCAATTCATGAGTAGCTGTGTGAGATTTTGGCATGACAATTACACAGATGATAACAATGTGATCAAACATCCTTGAGTATATGATGACTCACATGAGGAGTTTAGGGAAAGTCCCCTATTTTGGCCATAAAACAAATAATTTATAAATTAAATTAACAATTTATAAAACAAAATTTAATTTCAAACTGAGCAATACATCAACATGAATCCCATTAAAAATTAATAAAGACAATTAATCAATGTTTTTTTGTCTTACGCCCAAAGGGGACGTCTAAAGATAATCCCAATGCAAGACGTCTCTGACGAGCGGTTGGTGGTCTACAAAAGTTATAGTTTATTAACAACTTGTCACCAGGAGAAAGGAGTACGTGTGAAAGGATAAACAGCCCAAGATTTGTAGCATCTATATTAGACTTAGCAATCATAAAACGATTACATTTTGAACAACCACAAACCACTAAGGTGTCATAAAAGAGTTCCATCTCACAACAAATTACCATCGATGAACCGGGATTGCGGCTTGAAGATGGCATGATACAATTGGTGGAGTAAAGTAGCTTCCCTTTTTCATCTACAAACTGCTTGCGATATCTTGCTCCTGATAAGAGATTACGGTGTTTTTAAACTGGTGGAATATCTTGTGCATTCGAACTAGAACCTGAATCGGGATCCTACAATATAGAATAAAATTATATTCATATTCACGTGGATAAGTAACATAAATTCAAATAAATAGTCAAAATATAAATAAAACCTAAACATACTGGAGATGGAAAGGGAGAACTCTTCGAACTTTGAACAAGATGGAATGAGTTGGAATCTGGAGAATTGGCCATTTGATACTATAACTTTTTATCCGCATTTGAGCCAAATCAACAATCAATATACATCTCTACAGTCCTAAAATAGTTTTAAGAACTATATCACAATCTAACTTCCAATATAGTTTGGAAACCATTTTGTAAGAACAAGGTGAGTTTAAGCAACATATATATACTATGAAATATTGTAATTGGTGTGGTTAAATACTAAAATAACATTTGAGATGGATATATAATTTTAAGTTGACACATCAAGCCACGTGTTTTTCAAAGTAAGTTGGTGTGCCTAATTTATTTAACACACATCGGTGCTCCACCTACTATGTGACACACTGGTACATCCTCAAAACAAGCGCACCGTATATCAACATCCGCAAAAGCCCCTATAGAATAAAATATCCACTACATTTGATAGCGGATATTTATCGATGCATTTTTACAAAATAATTCACACTGGTGCGTAATATAAATACATGCGCACCGATGCGTATGAATTCAATAGTCACTGCTACTTGAGTTTTATTTTTAAATTTTTGTATTTCCTGTTTATATGGTTCCACGTTGAAATTCAAACGCCTCGGTGCAATTAATGTATATACGCACCGGTGCGTGGACGATAAACAAACGCATCGAAAATACCAAAAAATCAGAATTTTAAAAAAATGCACAAGTTATTTTTTCCCTAAACTGAGAAAATGGTGGCAATTTTAAAATCGAAGACTAATCCTAAAAGGTGTTGAACAACAAAAATCCTAAACATTATTTCATTCTTTTGCCGAAATTTTGAAGGGAGGGTTTTGGAAGAGAGACTTACGTGGAAGGAGTTTGAAGCAACCAAATTATTCTGAGGATCGAAATTTGCTAGGTAGGGTGAATCAAACAAAACCCTGCATAGTAGAAATTTCAAGTATGTAAAATATTACTATTGTGCAATAATCCTTCTTGCAAATATATAAATATATTTGATATTGTTTTTATATTTCGGTGATGATTAATACAATGGTAATGCGCCATATTAAATATAGCCAATAAGGAATAGACATGTGTATTGATAAATAGACATTTCGTGTAATAACTAATTATTAATAATTAATTAACCTATCGATGACTAATAAATAAATTAATAAGTATAATAAATGTAATATACATTTGGTATATTAAAAGTCATCCCACCTTGAAAAGATTCGTCCTCGAAGCTTGGATTTTGCTTAATTAATTGCGAATCGTGGGGGGAATATGACTTGAATGAGATACTTAGTGACGAGCAAACTTTGTTCAATAACTTATCTCAAATGATAGTACCGCAATTCAATAGTTCTTGAAACAATTGGTCACATTTCCATTCATATTTCTCCATGCATGGTGTGCATAAGATTTTGTCGATAAAAATGCAATGACTATGCAGCCAACGATCCTTGCAAGGATGATTGCAGGGGAAACCCCTTTGACTTTCCAATTTTGAATTTTCAATATGAACTTACAACGTCATGTCTATATTTGATATTTGTGCATGCTTGGGTATGTCACTATTCTCTAGCTGACATATGGCTTCCTTAGTTATGATCGATAGATCTTCAAACATTGTTGAATCTTTAATTTCACTTGTTATGGACTCCTTAGCTGACAAGATATTCTTCAATTGTTCCTTAGCATGCTTTTTTCTTGTGATTCTTGATCATATTGAGTTGCGATATCATTTAGATTGTGTATATCTTCATGTGTCACAAAATCTTCTAGGTTTTCGTCTTCTACATTATCGTGAGTATGATCATCTTCATTGCCTCTATTTGCATCATTGTACACTTCTACAACTTCGTCAATATATTGTGATTCATTATTATGATCCTTGAGATCGTTGTCATCTTTACAATTGATACTAACATCATGTTCAACAATGTTAGGAGCATCAATATCTTTGGTTTCAATATTGTCATTATCATCAATTTCTTCTCTATATTCACCTTGATCTTTATTCTTGTCCCATGCATCTTCCTTTTCATCGTCATCGTTGTTGTCTTCCTTATAATGTTTTTTGCTTTGGTTTGGAATCCCAATATGACTTCCGATTCTTCCTTGCCCTGTAGTTTCACTGGACATTTTTATATATTTAATAGTTTGACCATTTATGAAACTCGTTTCTATTCCTTGTAAGAAACTACATACAAGAGTGGCATAATATTTAATGATTTATGGTGCATATGTATATTTATGGCCTGGAATCTTATATGAAGCATTTTGTTTGATACATTGGTTCTTATCCTTCCTTATATCTGATGGCTTGATCCTTTCGTGAGGGGGAATATAAGGAGTCAATTGATATGATTTCTTTTTCTTTTTACTTGTGTGTCCTGGCGATCCTTTGGCGAGGAGGGATATACATAAGCGATCGATATGGTTTTTCTTTTGGATTTTCATATTTTACCACATCGAGATCAAGGCCCTTCAACAATCTAGTCACCAATGTGTTGTTGGGAACTAAACCTGACCCTACATTATGAACGAGAAAATTGTTCACCATTTATCCATGGTTGGTGTAGTGGGTTCACGAGAAAATTGTTCCTTTAGAGCGAGCCAAGTAGTGTCTCTAGCCACTGCCTCATTTACGACATAGTCCTTTCCCTCTTCATAGTCCTCTTCATCATTTTCTCTCAACATTGTCTCTATTTAAGCAGTAAATTATTCAGGGTATGATCTTGCTATAGGTTCTTCCTCGAATTCATCTTCCTTGGCTTCGTCTTCATCAATTGAGTCTTATTTTTCGCTTTCTTTTTCACATTTTTGTTAGAAATGGTCTTTTATCATTTCCTCGAGAAGCGTAAATCTTTCTTATTTTTTCCACTCTTCATTTACTTTCTCCATTCCTTCAAAAATATTATCAAGGGATGATGACATTTCTATCTCCAAAGACTTGAAAATTTATCACCGATTATTTATTTAAATGAATAATGATAATAATAATTATTAAAAAATAATAATATTATTATTACTCATATATTTTATTTTTTATATAGTTTTTTATAATATTTTTAGTGAAAAAATTATATATTATAATAATAATAATAATTATTATTATTATTATTATTATATTATTTTTTAATAAGGTTTCCACTATAATAATAAAAATTATTATTAATAAAATATTTTATTATTATATTTTGTCTTTGAAGTGGATTAGGGTTTTAACCCTAAGTTGTGCATGAAGGGTGTTTGGTGAGTGGAGTGAGTGTTTGTGGAATGCAATGCATAGGGTTGTGTATGGAGGAGACACACGAGAGTCTAGTGAGGGAGTCTAGTGGAGAGGCACAAGGCTGGTGTATGCAAGACAAATGGGCGGTGAAGTGACTAGATAGTGGGGAGCAACGACAGGGGAGAAGATTGCGTGGGAGACGGGAAAGGGATGGGAGGGATGAGAAATATGGAAGAATGTCAGTGAATGGAGCATGTGGGAGTAGCGAATGAAGTGGAAGGGAAATGCATGCAGCGGAGGTGGATGGATGTGGTGGATGAGGCTGGGAGAAGGCACATCAGTGAGGGATATGCGAGGGGATTAAGCAGGGAGTGGATTGAAGGGATTAGAGGAGAAGGATATGTGACAGAGTCGCAAGGGATGGAATGGGGTGTGAATTTGGAGCATTAACGTCAAGATGGAATGTGGGTTGTGCAATGAGAATCATTGGTTGAGGGCGAAGAACATAGGAAATGAGTAGTGACGAAATACGTAAGGATGTAAGAGGGTTTGCAGGGTGCATTGAAAGGCATGGTCATGAGGAAAAATGTGAGCGGTAAGGAGTGCATGCATCAGAGGAGAAATGGAGGTGAGGAAGGGATGAGTACGTAAGGGATGAGAAAGTGTGAGGAAATGATGGATGTGGAGGCCGTTGGTGGAATGGAGGAGGTGATGTGCGAGAAGGCGTGATGGAGGAGTCGGGCACGGTGAGTGCGGGGAGTATGAATTGGAGTGTAAGTGGAGGGAGAGCTTGAAAGGGATTGCAGGAGGTGAATGGGGAATGGTGGAGTGGTGTGGGGAAGATGAAGAGGTGAATGTTGAGGATATCGCTCTAATACCACTTGCAATAATCCTTCTTGCAACTATATAAATATAAATATATTGTTTTTATATTTCAGTGATGCTCAATACAATGGTATTGGGCCATGTTAAATATGGTCGATAAGGAATAGACATGTCTATTGAAAAATAGTCATGTCATGCAATAACTAATTATTAATAATTAATTAACCTATCGATGACTAGTAAATAAATTAATAAGTTTAATAAATGTAATATACATTTGGTATATTACATATTGATCTTATTATCCTATTTATATTTCAACTAGAATTATAAAAAAAACTTCATAGTTACCTTCAATGTTGAAACCCTTATTTTCTCACTGCTTCTTTTCGTTTTATGTGGCTACAAAATTTTGCATTAGCGTTTAAATCCCTCTATTGTTACATAATTACGATTTTTCCTTTTAGGGATTTTAGATTTGATGAGTTTGTGATTATATATACAAAGCATAGAGTGAGATGGGGCCACATTTTGGGTCAAATTCGTAACCATGTCGGCCCTGTCAAGTTTTTTTTGTTTTGTTTTATAATAAAAAATGCATGCGTCATTTTCAGTGCGTCCATGTAATATGAACGCACCGGTGCATTTGTACAACTAGCACACCATAGCTGATATGGGTGACAATATATTCATTTTTTTTAAATGCAAAAAATCATTTCTCAGTTCTCGATGCCACAGTATCGCAGTAACACACCGGTGTGTTTATACAAATATCGCACCGCTAATGGTAGGAATGCATCATTTTTTTTCTTCCTAAAACGTTAAATAATTTATTCAGTCGTTCATGGTGTGCCTGTGTTTATATAACGCACCGATGCATGTATGTACATCAACGCACCGGGTCGTTTTATGTGATTAAGCGCATGGATATGTACTTGTTTTCTATTTTGAAGTTCTGTAATTTATTTGTGTATAATATATTGATAGCTTATGTATTTAATGGTTCGGGTTGTTTGTTGATATAAAATGCATGGTATGAGTTCAATGAACAATAATTTTAGTCAACACAAGGGGAGCACATTCAGAATTACGAAGAAGGCAAGTGATTTTTAATTTTTATATTTAAATTAATTTGTTTGAATTATTTGTAAATTTAACTAATATGTATTGGTTCATGTGTGACATTTAGAGCCAAAAAATGAGGAAGCTCGATAAGGTTCTTACCAATCTAAATCCAAAAGAGTGTAAAAAGTTGATGGAAAAGTTGCAGAGGGATGAATCAGGTGAATAAAAAATAAGTTAGTATGAATTATTACTTCGAATTTGAGTAATACTCTTCTTAAGAATATTCACTAATATGTTTCAAATAATTTAATTCACATATGTTGAATGTTATGCAGGCACTGACAAAAATAGAAGTGAATGTCATCATAAGATTTTTTTTATTGAAGATGCAAATGATGATGAATTGGTCCTTATCTCATCTAGAGTGGTGCTGGAAGTTAATAGAAAGGGGAAAGAATTTTATAATACTGTGAGAGATATAGTGGAGAGAATGTATAGACACACTTTTCACTTACAATACATAAATGAATTGAATGATTCAAAGAATCAAGTATATGTAAACTACAAGAGTAGTTTCCAGAGCAATGGTCAATGAGACCTGTCAGACTTGCAATAGCAAAAACATACAACAACAAAAAAGAATCATTCAAAAAGTAATATTCCTAAACATGTTACTCAGATGTGGGTGTCATGGTGGAAGGAGCGTGTGGCGAGCCCATGACAAGCCATCCAATGCATCTGACCCGTGGCAGGGATTTTGACGGGAGTTTAATGCGTCGTGGGGATTACACCCCCGCGCATTCATTCCATTAGCTCTCATGTCGCGTCGGCCACCCTGTTCTCGGCCTCCGGGTACCACAACCATGCTGCTCATGCATGCAGCTCTAATGGCCGCCTGCAAACATAAGGCCAAGAAGATTGTCAGGGATCATTATGCTATGTTCAAGCCATTTGGAGGTGCGACTCCAGCTAGCATTTCCGCGCTCCTTGTTGTTTCGCCTCCGTCTATGAATTCTGCTCCAGGAACTGGTCTCTAGCTCTTCGTCACCATGTCAAGACAAAGAGGGAAATTGCGCAAAGGTAGAACAGGAAGAACCATCACCAACCAGGACTGGGTAGCTACTGATGGCTATGGGGAGGGGGTCTTCATCCCGGTTTTGCTGCTCATTGACAACTGGGAAGCCTGCCTGCTTGCATACCACCTCTCTTCTAGGACGAATGAGGGCCGCACTGACCATTACTGGCTCGTCAAGAACATGTTGTGGGCCCTCATGGAGGACACTAAGGCCAATTGGGCCAAGGCCAACAACACCACCCAAACCATGAAGGCTCACTTGGCTCAATTGGAAGGCCTGGTAGGAAACCTGGAAACCACCTTTGGGAGCCAGACTGGTGCTAGCGAAAGCCACACTGGGGGTAGCCATGCCGGTGGCAGCAGCATTCGTGCAGTGGGAGGCTTGGGGGAAAACTCTGTAGCGACAAGGGGTGGTGACACTGCTCCTGTGTTCTCGGAGCCGCGTGGAAAGGAGATCGCCACGCACACCTTCCCCATCCCTTCCACAATTGGACAGATGGCAGTGAAAAGAGTTCGTGGTGAAAATGAGAAGAGAGCGTTGCCCTTGCGCAAGGTGGAACCTCAACCAACCAAGCAGTCAGATCAGAACGTGATGGAGGAGGACAACTTCAGTTGTCTGATTCTTGAAGAGACTCCCCCCAATGAAAAACCAACAAGCTAAAGAGGTTCCAGAAGCCATTTGTTATTTTCAGTTTTTTCGTTATAACATGATCACAAATTTTGTATATTGCAGCTGTTTTTATGGGAGCTTGTATAAACTCCGTTCCTCCCCTGAACATACTGACTCCCCTTGCCTTAAGTAGAAGTATAGTAACTATGGTTGCAGTCATTCATATATTTTTTATTTTCTGGGTTGGTGGTTCCACAGTCTTAGAACACCATGGATAGCTCCTCCCTATGTATTTTTTATTTCCATTATCTAATAGAACTTTGCAACTTACAAAAAAAAATATTCCTAAACATGTTTATGTAGAATATGTATTTATAACTACTACAAAGCTTCCTTTCCTTTAATAATTTTAATTGTGCTATATTTTTTTCATATCAACAAAAAAATAGTTTCATGTCATTTTACATTTCCAGGAAGATGATCAAAATCCCAAAGGATGAATGAGGTGATATGTGAAATGTGCCAATAGGGGTGTCCAAAAAAGTGTATAAGGAGATGGTCAGGGAAATGGACATAATTGCATCGCAAGAGGATCCATCTCCACAACAACGTGCTTCAAATGTATGAAATCATTGATTTTTTGTGTTATGTACATCTCACTAATTAATTAAACATTAAATATTAATTTTCAATTGTTTTGTTGTAAAAAAACAAAAAATGGAACCCATTCGGCACACAAGATAAGATGACAAGGGAAAAAGGGTTTGATAGCAAATTTTGTGAGTATTTGTGGTTTCCTTATATCAAATTAAGATTTCATAGTGGTCGTGATATTTATATATATATTTTTTTTGTTTTCACCGACCATCCTTGGATGTCTTGAAACAGGTGTTAATATACCAAGAGGAGCCATCAGAAGAATTGATTAGCATTGGGTTAAGCAAGAGTTGTGAGTAGATATTGACTTATCAAAAATTAATTGTGGATTTTGTAAGTATCTATGTTGTTTTACTTCTCTCATTTTATAAGTAATAGAACAACAAAAATCATAAATGTTAAATGGATGATTTATTATGGGGTATAAAACATGTAGGAAACAATGTATGGAGTGCAGCCAACAAAACAATTGTTGATAGATGGCATGAGACATGGTTTTGAAAGAATGTATGGCACTTAGGATGCAATCATTGCTCTGATATGTCAAATTTCAATTTACATTCATGTATATTATCTATTTTAATTTTCATTATTCCCAGCAATGTAGATATACTCAGTACTCTTTATTTTTATGTTTGCAAATGGAAGTTGAAGAAGAGGAAAACAATCAAGCAAATCAACAACATATTCGGCCAAATAAACCAACTGATGCAAGTGGCTCAAGCACTAATAACAGTTGCAACGAAGAATGATGATCCATATTTATTTTTGATATTAATGCAAGCTATTGTATATTAATTTAGAAATAATCCTATGTGATAATCAAACATTTTGTATAATGTACTCGACATAGTGTTTGAATTGAAAGACAACATATTACCAATAAGTGTTACAATTACATGCATGTTGACATGCTGATTATTACTGTCTCTATGTTGGCCTATTTTGTATGACAAATGCCCTCTTATTGATATATAATGAAATAATTTTTTTTATTCTATTGCATTATCCAATGTTACATGTGAAATGATACATTATATTGGTAATTAAATGTATGGATGCTTAAATATTACAATAGATGTTAGAATCTAAAATATAAGAAATTAATCCAAACAAATGCAATAATTAAAATTGAAATGAATAGTACTATAAAAATATATTTCAATTTCTAATGAATAATGCAATTAAAAAAAATTATTATTATTTGTAGATATTTCACTACAATGTCAGGAGTCAATGTTCAAATAATCATATATGGTGCTTTTGGTACTTTATGTCGCACCAGTGCATTTAAATAATTTATACACCTTGGTACTCCAATGCAAATTAAACACATCGTTAACTTAAAAAAAATAAAAATGGCCACATCTCAGTTGAATTTACCAATGCATTTTGTATTGTTAATCGCACTGGTGCGTTTTATTTGTTAATCGCCATCGGGAAATTTAAAGCCTGTATGCATTGATGCTTTTTGTAATATATCGCACCGGGGAGTTTTAATTGTTGAAATGCACTGGGCCATTGTAATAGTTTGTACAAATCGGTGCATATTATTATGAAATGCACCGAGACGCTGTTATAAATAGACAACATCGTCAAAGTTTTAAAATATTAAAAATTTATGGTGCGTATGACGTAAAATATCACATTGGTGCAGTTAGGTTGTAAGTAAGCACCAGTGCGTATAAGCTATACATAATTATCGGTGCGGCGCTAAAATTTGGTGCTTTCCGGTGCTCTATTTGTTTGAGTGCACATGTGCGTATTATTCATATCATTCAGCACCAATGCATGGTATGAAGGTACGCACTGGTGCGTAATTTTCCAACAATGCACATTGGTAAAAAAACATCCGCTAAAACCTCCAGTCGCCGTGCTTTTTTAGTTCTAGAATATATCCGTAACAACCTCTGTTAAAACATCCGTTACCATTGGCAAAGGTTGTAGCGGAGGATTTTTTGCCAATCTTGTAACACTAAAAACCTTCGTTATGACCTCCTCTACAAGTTATTTTCCTTGTAGTGACCCTAGCATTAACTATAAGATATTGCACTTGTGCATGCCTTTATTCCACAAGAGACAAAGTAAATCTATGTTGGTTCGTTGTCCTGTACTAACTGATTTCAATAAAGTGAAAGGGTTGGATTCCAAGACCTAGGTAGACTTATTTTTCCACCTTGATGTCACCCATAAATTATGAGTAGTTGTATGAAGAGTAAATAAATTATCAGCTTGGGTCTCTGTGAGCATTCAAATTTTCCCTCTCGACTCAATAAATTTGCATAGAAGCAAAGCAGTAGATGTAAAATTATATGTGCAACTATGGCCATGATTTATCTAAGTATTGGCAGCTCTTCCTTCAATAAAGATGCCCAATTTACTTCCCCCTTTGTGGTTGTATGACATTGTCCTCTCCTCGGGTGTGTAGTGCACTCTCTCTCTCTTGTCCCTATAAGCTCACAACCAAGCCACAAGTGCACCCTTCTCTAGTGGTGCGCCCTATCAAATATATACAGACTGTTAGTAGAATAAGCAATGTTCCCTCAAGGGCCTCATCAACTAACTCGACTCAGTCCCAAGTTGTAGATTTGAAGGCAAGTAGAATGAGAAAATGGTTATAACCAGCAATGTGCCCTCCTTGAACAAACCCTTCACCAAAGTGCCCAAAAGCACTTAATCTTTGATAAATATTCAATAGAAGCTCGATATTCTTTTACGACATTACAGGAACATTATAGAAACAAAGGGTCAAATTGATTTCTTCAATCGAGTTACTAGAAGTGACATTTCAAACTAGAATTGATCTCCCATTTCACTGAGCGAATTCTTTGAAATGGAATACGGAAATACCCAAAAAATATCACCCTAAAACTATAAAAAAATGCTTAATATGCCCCCCCCCAAATCATACTTGAGTCCATAAACGGGAAGCATTGGATGAAACTTGTTCAAAAATTCCATAGAAAATTTCAAACTGGATGGAAAAACCCACAAAAAACTTTGTTATTCACTAAAAGTCCTGCAGAAAAATTCCAAATGGCTTTTGCCTCAAATGCCAGGTTTATGTAGAAACCCGAGGTATCTCTAGGAAAACTCTAGCCATAGATTACAACCTTTGCAAGATATTTACAACCCTTGCTTGCCTTAGGTTCAATATTTGCTTTAATGGTAAACTATGTGTGTCTTGGATCAAATACTTACCTCAGTGAGTTCTGTTGCAAAACTCCCCCAATTTTCCCAATTTTCATTTCCCTCCATATGAATATGTTTTTCAATTTGTTAATATTATTATACTATTATTTATATGAAAATAATAATAATTTATTTAAAATATTTATTATAATTTTTATGAGTTTGTTTTTTATAATGTTTCATGATAATATATTTATATAATATATTAATATTGTATATGTAGAATATTTAACAGTATATATTAACATCTGTAAAATACTATATACTTACATATTCAAATATACTATTAACACTATCTATTTTTAAGGTCATGTATCCTATCCCTCTATGGATTTGAACCTATGACCTCTTAGGAGGAAACACACGTTTTTAACCATTAGCCCCACTCAGGCTATACATGTTATAATCACCAACCTAATGGCTTGGATAGTTCAAATATGTAAAAAAAACCTTCAACATAGAGTCAATGGTATATTGAGTAACAAACCAAAATTCCACAAAGGCTCATATATCATTCATAAGATCAGACTTCATCTTGATGTGTTGGACAGGGTGCTAGGGTTTGAGAGTCGACAGCTCAGAAACTTCAGCGGCCATGGTTCCTTCCATGGCCGCCCCCCTCTTTCTCCCCCGTGTTGCTTCGTGTCACTGGCGAACGATGAAGTTTGACGGCCTGAGCTTGGAGAGAGGGTGACGCCTTTGCGTGATGACCCATTAGGTCTGCGAGCACGAGATCCAGTGGCGACGGCGACGGTTTCAGTGAGTCTCACGAAGGCGGAGGTGGTGGACGGGGTGGCCTGTCATGGCATCGACGGCGCGACAGGGGGAGGATGGTTGCTCCAGGGCGCGGTAATGGTGGTGTGCGATGGCAGTGCGCAGACCCTGTTGATGCGGCGGTGGTGGGGTGACTGTGAATACGAGCCCCAAATATCCTTTGGCGGTGACGGCTTCAACCTTGCCGACTGATCCTTGGTTGGGCGTGACTACTCTGAAATCGGTGGCCCTATTTTCTACCAGGTTCTCGGTTTCTTCATGCGGCATCATTTATATCTGGCTTCTCTTCTTTTTGTTCAGCTCTGAGCTGGTTTTTTCTTTTGTATTTGAGCCATTCTTGGCTAACTCGGCTTAGGGCTTGCCATTCATGGCTGGTCTGAAACAAGGTGTTTTCTGTTTTTTTGGGGGTGCTTTGGCACTTGCAATTTTTTTTTTGGAAAGCTCTGTTGTAATGGTTTTTACCGAATCTGTTCCTGGTATTTCCTAACAGCAATTATACTCTTCAAGAGTGTAGATGATCAAATGTAATTTTGTACTCGAAAGATTAAATAAAATTACGCTTTTTTTCAAGGAAAAAAAATCATTCATAAGATCAACGTTTATTACTGAATATGGTTGAACTTATACTAATAGGGTTGAATATATACCTTCAATTCTTATTACTGAATATGAGAGTGTTAGGAATGAAGATCATCATATGTTTAGGAAGATAACAATAATCAAGTACTAGTTAATGAGTAAGATAAATAAGTATAAGTGATTGATATTGAAATGCTAGTCTATAGGAGTAATTAGTCATTGTTTTAGTCATTTGTATTCATGTGACTTATTATTTAGTTGTATTTTTTATCCAATGACTAAATTAGTCATTTTTAATTGTGTTGCTCTAATTTAGTCATATTTAGCTTAAAAACACTCTCGTGACAAATTTTTTAGTCATGTAGTCATTTATTTGCCAATTTCTACTAGTGAGCTATGTAAAAAAATAAAATAAAAGAGTAAGAGATGATGTGATGGGTAAGAGTCTATGATTTTACTTAAATAAAATGCAAGTTTATTACTTACGAGAAAGCAAGGCATGACAATACATGAGTCTATTAGTTATGAGAAAGCAAGGCATGATAATACACAAGTCTATTAGTTACAAGAAAGCAAGGCATTATAATAAGTTTAAATATACTTCATTATTATTTACAAGAAAGGACTCAAG
This sequence comes from Larix kaempferi, assembly GCA_027924585.1. NCBI lineage: Eukaryota > Viridiplantae > Streptophyta > Pinopsida > Pinales > Pinaceae > Larix > Larix kaempferi. Next base: position 20,136,596 of record BSBM01000887.1, read on the forward strand.
GTTATTAGTTACAAGAAATCAAGCCATAATTGCATTCAATGGCATGGCGAGGCTTCACTATAAGTCTTTGCTATCCTCAAGTGATCTATGGTTATAATTTTATAGTATTGGATTAGTTCATCTCCAAGCATGATTTCATTGTAGCTTATTCAATAAATTTAAGCATTAATAATTAAGTAAATAGAATAAAATAACAGAATGCATACCATCACAATATTACAAATATTATAGTGAAAGATCTTAATGGGAAAAATGTTTGTCCAATAAGAAGCTCCATTTATAAGTGATTCTCTTGAATGATGTGCAAATGAGGCCAATTCGTCCAATATATTTAGGCTTAAGGTGTTTATCTAGATACCCCTAAACCCTCAACTATGGGACGAAAATCCCACCCAATTAACCAACAATATGGTCCAAGAACCCAATAAGTTGGTTTACATATTCCAACATCCCCACTTAAACATAATGATAAGGAACCAAGTAAAAAGTACATCTCAACATCTCCCTTTTAGTTTTATTTGGGTAAGGATACAAAAGTGACCAATGTGGACAAAACCTAGCCATGACGATGTGCAACACATTTTAATTGAGGTATAAGCAACTCTTTATGGAGTGCTATTTTACAACAACGTAACCTCTAAAATACCTTCACACAATTCTCTTCAAATGAAGGTGAAGCAATAAGAGTAGCCAAAACGAAAACTCAAAATATCTCCATGTTGTTAAGGAACATTCACAATTTTATCAAAGAACAGTCTCCGAGACATAGAAGATGGTAGAAAGGATCACATGTGACCATACCCTTGTGATGGTCAATAAGGATCACAAGTGCACCACATTGCATGGAATAAAATGGTTTTCCCATCAAACGTGCCAAATGTAACGAAGGGATGACCAATAACCTGCAATAAAAAAACGTGTCTTGTCATTGGACACCTCACACATAAGATGGTTTTTTAATTGAATGTGAAAACAAATGATTCCATCAAAATTTAACATGGGAAAATTGCTGTTGCATTTAATCAATTAAAATGAACAATGAGCGTTGATGGTTCTATAATGGATGACACACATCGATATGACATCCTCAAACAACTAGTCAATTGTTGCCACGATCAATCATCAATCCAATCACTATAAACCCTAGTAGTTGGCACTAATTCAAGGCCTTTCTTTCTCCCATGAAGATATATATGAATATTAATTGCCATACTGGGAGGAAATTTGATGCTTGGATAATTTCTTCCAATCTTAATGATCAAGGTATTGATATGTAGGAGATATTGATGAGACAAAACTATGGTCCTATTAAACATAAGGTGCAAAATGTGGTTCCTGCTCGAAAGAGGACATAGGATGTGATTCCTACACAATAGAAATTGGAAGTTTGGTTCCTACTCAACAAAGGATGAAGGATGCGATTGTTAGTCAACAAAAGGTGCATGATTTTGTTCCTGCAAATCAAAGAAGAATAATGTTAAGTGACAAACTCAAGCTTTGGGATACAATCAATTAACAAATCAATAGATGATGTAGGATTCAGTCCTTGCAAATCAGTGGTAGAAGATCTACTTTGACCTGGTAATGGAGTCTCAACATATCCAAGGCCTACTCACATTGGTGTCATCTCATACTCAGTAGGAGTGATAAATCCCTACACATTTGTACCAAATCCACCACCTTTATATCCCATATGACAAAGCATTTTAGAACCAAACCCTTTATTGAAGTCAAAAGAAACTTGCCCACTAGTAGACAACAATGCATGAGAGGGAGTATGCCCATTCACAACACAAGTTTCATGAACATCATCGTTAAAAGAAACATCCCCATTAACCAAATTATATGTAAGAAAAGTGTCGTGGAGATCCATAAGAGTATTAAGATGACCATCCTTATTCAAAGATTAAATCAACTTGGGTTATATCATAAGCTTCAACATCAACATAGGAATCTTCATCATGCAAAGTGTCTCCTTGAATATGACAATCATAACAAGCATCAATTTCTTGAACAAAAACAATAGTCTCACACAAAGAATCAACCAATTCCATCAAATCACATATGCTACACTAACAATCAACCATTTTTATAAAACCACACGTGTCACAATAACAATCAACCAATTCTATCAAGTCATCTGTGTTGCCAAAACATTAAAACAATGAATGCTTATCCTTTAATATAAGGTATATAATTTTGTTCTATCAAATCAATAGAAGAATCATGTTGAGTGATATAGGATTTTGTTCTTTCAAATCAATAGAATAATCATGTCGAGTGATAGGCACAAACTTCGGTATTTCACCAATTGAACAATCGATAGATGGGGCATAATTTGGTCCTTGCAAATCAGTGATAGAAGATTGAATTTGATTTGGCGATGAATTTTAGACATATCTAAGGCCTACTCACATTGGTCTCGTCTCAAGCTCGTTATGAATAACAATGGCTTGCACATATTTACCAAATCCACCACCTATATATCCTTTATGACAAAGCATTTTGGAATCAAACCCTTTAATATTCTTCTCAAACTCAAGAGAAGATTGCCCATGAGTAGTCAACAATTCACTAGAGGATGTATGCTCATTCAAAAAAGTTTCATGAACATTATCATTAAAAGAAACATCATCGTCAACCAAATCGAATGCAAGAAAAGTTCCATGGAGAGCCATAGGAGGATTGAGATGACCATCCTCATTTAAGAATCAATCGACCTAGGTTACATCATAGGCTTCAACATCAACATAAAAGTCTCCATCATGCAAATCATCTCCTTGAACATAAGAATAATAAGAAGCCATAATTTCCTAAATGAAGACATTAGTCTCACACAAAGAATCAACCAATTCCATCAAATCATATGTGCCACAATAACAATCAACCAATTCTATCGAATCACATGTGTCGAAAAAAAATCAACCAATTCCATCAAATCATATGTGTTGCAAGAACATTCAATCAATAGAGGCTATCCTTTAACTTTCTATTTTTACCTTGATCATACCAAACTTAGTTAATGCATTACACATAATCATCACAACCTATGAAGACATACGATACCTTCATAATTATATGTATATTTTAGAAGTTACTTTAGTTGAAAATGAAGCTTTGAAAGTTCTTCATCCTCGTTACCATCTTTAAGATGAAAACCTTGAATTGGTTGTTTATTTTCTTTTGCATCAACTTGTTTTGTTTTACCTTCTTCCCTTCTTTTTGCTTTTCCCATGATATAAAAGGATTCCGACCATTTGTTGGAAAGTCCACTTAATCAACTTTGCCATGCAACTAACATAATCAAAACTAAAATTTTGATGCCAATGGTATGCCCAAAATGATCCAATAACCTCTAAAAATTATGTCTAATGACCTTGATTGGTTATCCACACGAGAGAGGTAAACTAAGCACCAGGGTGAGTTAAATAAGGACCATCACACCAATAAATCTGCATAGAATAAGGGCTCATTTAGATGGCTAAGAATCGATCACAATGGATATGACAAATGCATGTGCTAGTAAAGGGCCATGCACTTAGAATAACGACAAATAAGATATAATTTGTAAATTCCAATAAATTTTCCTTCATAATTTGTGCACAAAATAATACACCCAAAAATTATGTTTAGAGTTGGTGAACACTACTCCAAAAATGATTTGGTTAGGACTCAATTGATTGCAAACTATTAATGTAAATCAAAGAAGACACCATTCCATTGTATCATCAGAGCAACATGGTACATAGATAGAGAATAGACCATTTGCAAGATGGTAATGATTTAATATGTGTGTGAAGGATAACCAAAGAATTTGAGCTTGGGATGGATATGGCTACCAATGATCACGCCCAAAAGCCACCTTTAAATAATTGTAGATGTTGGTGTGTCATAGAATATGATCTTGAATGAATTTTAGATTGTAGCCTATTTGCAATCCATGGGAATGAGAAGAGGAGTTGAACAAGTGTACGATTGTGAGGGATTGAAAAAAATCCAATTCAACACAACATTGAAGTTGATTGAAAACATATTCAATACAAGGAAAAATCACATGCATGTTCAACACCAAAGGTATCCATTTCAAACTTGCAAGCCCAAACTATCACATGCTACATATTCAAAGTATAGAATCAGGGGCACCATGTCAAGTTCATTGTTCACGATTTGTAGATTTATCATAATCGGAGCGTACTTAACAATAAACTTATTTTTATGGATATCATCTAATCATAGTCTGCCCACGGTTGCCAATTATTGCACATACCAAACTTTCGTCCAACAATGATTCCACATAAATAGACAATTTTTTTATTTAAACGTGGTTATGGCAAACAAAGACAAGAGATGCAAATCTTTGAAGAGTTAGAGCAATCTCCATGTTCAATAGTGTGTAAGTTGCGAGATCCTCAAGTTGTATGGTTTCTCAAGTGACTAGTTGAATGTCGAGAAAAAATGTTCCAAAAAATTCTCATGATTTTGCTAGATGTAGGGATTTAGGCATAACAACAAGAACTCTTAATTCAAGGTAAACTTCTTCTCAAATATGATGAAGCATATGAACATAAACCAAGATGACCACATGAAATACATGATACAATGGTATTACTGATCATACACAACCACTTCATAAACCTACCTCACATCGATGATGTTGAATTGGTTGCTAGAAAACCCAACACACAACAAAATTTACCTACACTTTTCCACTCTCATCACCAATAATGTAAATGTCATAAACAAAAAATAATGTTTTACTCCATACATTGCCATAGCCTTGGTTCCATGTGAGAAATCTATGGCATTGGACTAGTTCATCCTCAAGCATGATTTCCCCACAACTCATTTATTAAACCCAAACATCAATAACTTGTCAAATATAAGTAAATAATATAGTATGCGCCATCATATGAACATAAAGATTATAGTGGAAAATATTAATGGGAAAAAAACACTCTCCACCAATAACTTAGCAAATAGAAGCAAATAACCTAATACACACAATCACAAGAACATAAAGGCCATAGTGGAAAGCCCCAATGTGAAAAAACACTCTCCAACAAGATGCCCCATTCATAAGCGATGCTCTTCAACGATATGTAAATGTGGGCAAGGCTTCTAATTTATATATGTTTAGGGTGTTTAGTAAGTTACCCCTAAACTCTCAATTGTGGGATGACAAGCCTAACCAATGAAGTAATAGTGTGGTCCAAATCCTTGATAAGTTGGGTTTACATAATTCAACATTCATTGAGGTAAAATTTTCGAAGACCCCATTGCTTGCCAATTGCCACATCAACCAATAAGTTATTTGGCTTGTTGAGTGGGAATGGTATGTGGGTATACGTGACACTATAGAATTGGAGTGCAAGGGTCAATACTTTCCTGGACAATGCCTTTAACTCCCAACTAGACCCTTGTCTGTGTATGAAGGAGATTGATGACCACCTTGTAGATGCCTTCGACCTTTAATTGTCCAATGCCCAAGTCACTCACTAGGTCGAGGCCCCTCACCAATGCCTCCATCTCTGTCCAATTATTGGTATTTGTGCCTATGGAATATAAGTATACTCCAACTAAGCCCCTTGGTTTTCTATACTAAGTCACTATAACTTGCGTAACTTGGCTTGCCCCTTGAGGGCTTATCAAAACCAAGCTTACATCACAAAAGTTTTAATTTATACCATAATGGAGGGGTATATGTGTAGGATTGTTAACCTTGCCATTAACTATACAAAATTGACCTATTAAAAATAGGGTAAACACCATATATTGAACAACCATTAAATATACATTTAATAATGTTTGATAGTTGCCCACTATTTATGTTATTGAATTCTAGATGTTTAACAATGTTCTTCACATGACTATTGTAGATATCACGTAACAATAGTTGCACAATCAATGCCATTATATTTTTTTTTTAATCAAGTTCTTCTAGTAGTCATAACGTGACCATTGTTAAAAGTAAAAAATGGTGTAATGGCCCTTGGTGAACCATGTAGCAAGTGAGAGCCTACGAGGTCACTTAAATAAGGCACACATATATTAATTACAAGAAAGAAAATCATTGATAAAAATAAAAATATCGAGGGTACTTAGTATTTGTATTACTTACAACCTTCATTAAAACTCTTTCTTATCCTTTGTGAATTAGCAAGGTGAACACTCGAAGACTCCATTGCTTGGCAATTGCCATGTTATCCAACACGTTAGTTGATGTGGTATGTAGGCATATAGTGCAAGGATAAAGGCTTGCTTTGATAATCTACAACTCCCAATTAGACCCACCTTTATCTATTTCCCCCTACCAAAGAGATTGATAACCACTTCGACTTGTAATTATCAAATGCCCCTTCAACTTCTAATTATCGAATACCTAAATCAACAACAATTAGACCCACCTTTATCTATTTCCCCCTACCAAAAAGTTTGATAACCACTTCGACTTGTAATTATCAAATACCCCTTCAACTTCTAATTATCAAATACCTAAATCAACAACAAAATAAGAACCCTTACTAATACCATACCTATATATTCTAAGTATGCCTAGACCAAACCCCTTGGTCATCGCAAATAAGCCATCTTAGCTTTCATAACCCACTTGCCCCTTAATAGCCATGTGAGCTTCCATCATGGAAGTTTCGAAAGGGTATATGAGTGGGACTTCCTAGCGAACAAGAGATTGATTTAATTATATACACATGTATCATGCCTTGTCATTTACTCTCAATAATAATAGCTTATTACTTTATCTTAATAATTAAAAGCTTTAAGTATATAAAGACTCACGTTCATAACTTTAGAACACTTTATAACTGGTTGAATGTGAAAAATACCCAATATACGAGTTTACTAGATCATTCATATACTAAATAAAATATCTTTATATGGTTCCCATAATGATGTCATTACATTAATTCAAACTACAAAGACGAACAATCTATCTACCCTTCATATATTTGCTTGAAAGGAGGGCAAGGAATCCTACAACTATTCCATCCTTTTCCTTTTTAAACCCAGCTGCTGCTCGCTGCTTTTACCTGTCCTGCTATTTCTTGTGGCGCTTCATATGAACTTGTTCCGTTTCTAACGCTTTAAATACCTCAATATTGGATTTCCATGACCAGAACTCTACGGCGTTTAAACAAGAAATCGGTCAGGCCTTAAATCCCGATGTCCATTTCCGTGCTATTATTTTTCAGGCCCGTTTCGTGAGTCCCAACTTTGGCCTTCCCGAGAAACCACAGAGATACCCATCTCTTGTAATTGCTGCCCTGCCCTTTCTACCCAACTGGTCGAGGATTTTGAAGAGGAGGAAAAGGAAGGTGTTCGCCCGCCACAGTTTTCTTCTTTAAGGTACTGATCTTGATTTTGTCTTATCTTTGAAGGATCTTGTTGAAAAAAATAGCACGCTCACTCGCCAATTCGAAGCATATTTAGATGAAGTTTGATGAAGTTTGATGGAGTTCGTGGAACTGAATTAGTAACAATGTAAGGTAGTAAGTCTATTGGGTAGTTTACCTAGGTTTGATTCTCAACCTATTGCTGTATGCGCTCTACCTGAGAATATCCAAAGCAACATTTTCCGGGAGTTTGATTCCACCCCAGCCAAAAATTGGGCGGTTTCTGTAAAATGACGTGGACACTTAGTTGAATCTCCCGGTCTGGCATTTTGGTCACTAGCTCATAGACACATGTTGGTATTGAGTTCAATCCCGTGTGGTGTCCTTGTATCGCTACAACTTTACATACAACCACATAAAACACCATTTCACTTGTTGATTGATGAGTAACCTTGACGAGGTCTGGTATTTTGGTTAAAACCCATATTCACATCTAGTTGGTCTTGGTAAAGAGAACAATGACAGTCATTCTGCGTGCAATTTCAGTGTTGAACGGTTCAAATGTTGAATAACGCCTAACTATTTAAAGCAGTTATATTATACGTTAAAGCATTGAATTAAGAGTTTATGAAAATTTATGACAAGCTAAAGCTGGCCACTTATTTTTCATAATTTACCTAATACTTCATTTGCAATGTTCAATAGGTCGCAAATGCTATCACTGGATGCAATGTAGTGACATCGACATGTTCTGTGTTGCTTTTAGGTGAAGAGAATGTCAGGAAGGCCAGCAATGGAATTGTTGCGGTCCCATTTATCGAGAGTTAGGATTCCAGAGCCTTCTAATCGAATATACAAGGAGGAGTGCTGCATATCTTTTGATACTCCGGTTCGTTAGCTGCCTCTACTAAATTTTGGTTTATGGGATTGGGTTGCTGTTTTTCATCTTCTGTCCTTTTGGGTTTTTGGTGAAATTAATTACTGTCTGTTTTCCGAGGAGCAGAAGTCAGAGGGAGGACTTTTCGTCGACTTGAATTCATTTCTTGCATTTGGGAAGGACTCCGTGTTTTGGAATTACAGGAAGAGTGGAAATCCAGTTTACTTGCACATCAAGTCGACTAAAAGGCCTGTCAGTGAAGATAGGCCTTTCAAGAAGCCAACGCTTCTAGCAATAGGTATGGTTCATTAAAGGTCATCGCTTTTTTCTTCCAGGGAGAAGATGCCCCTGGCACTCTGCTAATATTACTTGCTATTGGCATATTCTGGTTATTAAATATTATTTAATTTCATTTTGAGAGCTGGTTAGACAAGTTTGTTGTAGAGTACTTGGGACAGATCTCTGGTTCAGATAGTTTCAAACCCTTTGTTACACAAGATTGTGCTGCAAGGATTTGTAAGTTACGGTTGTTTTTATGTCATTTTCTCTATCTAGCAAAGTAAAAAATGCTCTAGAAGAACTCTTGAAAATTTTGGCTTGGCGAAGGGAAAGCTATAAAGATAAATTGTACTTCTGCTTCAAACAGTGAATAGGGCTAGATGCTGTGTCTATTACTTTATTGTGCGTATATTCTGATTCACTGTAGATTTATGAAGAGAAGGGTGCTGAGAGAATTTGTTTGTTTATCTTGTTTATGTGTATTCTTTGTACACATTGCGTTGCATGCTTTACAATTGCCTTTCCCAGGTAATTGTAGATGCAGCTGGCCATTGTTTTGTCCAGGTTATGTTCAAATCATCTCAGTGAAAAATATGCGATAAAGAAATATACATCCAACAGTTTATGTGTTTGCTGGTTCTCGTAGTTCTGTGGAGGTTGTCTTACTTGTGGTAGCTCTGCCTACATGCCTCTTTTCAAAATTAATTATGATTCACAGATCATTTGTCTCTTTTATCTGAGTAATGCATCTATGCAGGTATTGATGGGGGCTTTGAAAACCGAGAGCAGGAGTATGAAGATTCATATAAAATTGTAATATTGCCTGATAATGTTACACTTCCATTCCCTTCAGTAGAACTACCAGAAAAGGTAACCATTGTAGAGGCTGTTTTACACTGACCATTGTCTCTAATTAGAAGAGCGTAATATCCAGTTGAATATAATAATTTATGGCAACCACCTCTGTAGTTCCTAAAAGCACAGAATTTAGTGGATTTAATTTTTGTTAGGTTACAAGTCTTAACAAAAGTATGCATGCAATGTCCTTTCACTCAGGGGAGGCTTATTTAAATTTAACAAGTTGTTGAAATGGCTCTAACTTGACTTTCAAGTGTCTAATAATGGAAATTGTAGTTTGAAGTTTGTGGTTGAGAGCTAAAGCATAAATCCTTTTCATTAAGTGGAAACTTATATGACTTTCTATTATTGATTTTTTCTTTTTCATGCATTTGAATGCTTTAAACATGTCAGGTCAGGCTATCAGTTGATGGTGTATTGTCAGCTGTGGGTGCTGAGCGCAAAGAACAGGTTGCAGCTTGGGTGGATGATAAGAAGCAAGTTAGTGCATATGCAGTGAACTTGCAACAGATTGATAATGGTGTCATGATACGTCCATCTGGATGGAAGTGTGCAAAGTGTGACAAGGTTGACAATTTGTGGCTCAACCTTACAGATGGTATGATTCTTTGTGGGAGAAAGAATTGGGATGGAACTGGAGGAAACGATCACGCTGTTGAGCATTACAATGAAACAAAGTACCCTTTAGCAGTAAAGCTTGGTACCATCACGGCAGATCTAGAAACTGCAGGTAATGAATGTTTACATTTTCAGCTAAATTTTTCTCATTTATCTGTGATTGATAGCTTGTTAGAGTTTGGCTTTTGCTTATCTTGTTACTTAATCTTCCATCTACTTAGTAACTTAAGCATGCAAGGCAGTATAATTTTTTTGGTATAAATTGACTTATTATTTGGTAGTTGTTTATCATTATGCTCTAGGGTTATCCTGTGAGGAGCAGTATGCAATGTTAAGGTAGCGTTTTATATGTGACCATGTTAAGCTAAAATTCATCAAAGACTTTTGCTATTGAAGCAGCTTTCCTTTGATTCATAATAGTGTCCTTTGACCACCTTTTTATTGACAAATAAGAATCTCATCGTCAAAAACATCGGCATCGACAAAAAATTGACAAGGGTCTCGAATACAACTTCTCGACAACATTGGCTAAAAAATCACAAACTGTGACAAACATTAAAAAAATGTAAAATATATTCATTTTTTTTCACAATTTTAAACATACAAAGCAACAACAACATCAGATAAATACATTGGTACATGGAGAAAGCACTGATATGTATGATGTAGTGGATGTCAAATAAAAAATGATACATCAAAGTCGATACTGAATCCTGAACCCTGATAGCTGTCCATTGTCCAATAGGACTCAAAACTGGACAACCAATGGTCCAATACAAAATGACATCACAAAAAGTCACAAAACTAGCAGCTAACTATTTGTATCTAATATCAATGCCCTCTCCCCCTTTTACGGGTATCATGGGTTGTTTGCTAGGCCTGCCCCTAGCAGTAGAGAAGGTCTTGGCCCTGCACCAGATGTCGGACGGTGACCAGTGTGTGCCAATGTGGGTCTAGATACATCAACTGATGTAGAAGGTGGTGTTGATGCAGCCACATCACCCTCGATGAAGTCTTCAAGCTGCTCCTCTTGGTCCTCCTCTTGCTCCTGTTGCTGTTGCAGCTGTTGCTCCTCCTCTAACCATGCAGGTGCCTCCTCCATGATAGGTAGCTCAATTTCCACCCTCCACTTGGACAATATATCAATATTGTCCAAAGAAATGACACCCACATCGGGTGTTTCCTCCACCTGCTTCATCCACATTCGGAGATTCCAATGGACATACACCAAATCATTCAAGCGTGGGAACTCCAACTTGTAAGAGTGTCATAAAAAATTGAATGAGTCTTGAGGCTTGAGGGACACCATATGTTAGAGGATCTTAATTTACAATGAATTTAATTGCTTTGTTCAAGTTCTAACTTGTTGCATTTCTTATCACATCCTGAAGAGCTACATGTTTGGTTGAGGACTTGGAGGGCAATTTTTTTTTAAAATTTGGCTCCCTTGCACCATTTGTTCGCTACCAAACATTTACAACAAACTAGAAAGAAAGAGAATTGGATTACATAATTCAAATTTCAACTTTCAAATAAAATTATAAAACACAATTAAATTTTAAAAATTTAAAGTTCTAAATTCTAATTTGTAATCACGTACATGGCATCAAAATTGTCCTTTCGTGGATAGCATCGGCAAAGCCAAATAGTCCAGTAGCCTCTCGATACATCTCCATCTCGCGAGTAATACTGTGGTGAGTCTTAGCATTAGGTACCATCCTATGAAGACATGTGAGAAGCCCATCCATCACCTCGCCATCAAAATCAAAGCTACATTTGTAGGAAAAAGCGGGGTTGAGGAAAAGTGTTGCTGCATGATTGGGTCGATGGAACATCTCGGTCCACCGACTATCAATTAGATCCCATAGCATCATTTGTCTATTGAATCCAGAGCTACCCTTCCCCACATAATAAGATCAGATAGTTTTTTTTGCCCTATCCATGGCCTCATACAAATAGCCCATAGCGGGCTTATCATTGTTATCCAATCTCAGAACCTTTACCAAAGGCTCACTGATTGAGCACACTTTTTCCACTCTTGCCCAAAAGGAGTTGGTGTACACCAATCTAGCGATGGCTCTCCCATCCTCTCTCCTGCTATATGTGCAATCATGCAACTCATGATGAACAAACATTTGCTTCAACTCAAACTGACATTGAAGCAAAGACTGAAGAGAAATGAAGTTGGTGGCAAAACGTGTGATTCCAGGATGCATCAACTCCCTGTTTTTCGTGATCTCCTTGTGAGGCTAAGAACAAAAGCATGGTTATAAGAATTTGGAGACGCTCCTAGCCTGATCAATGACCTCCTCAATGAAGGGAATTTTCCCCGCATCTTCTAGCATCAAATCAATAAAATGTGCAGTGCATGGAGTCCAAAACAGTGAGGGGGTGCCTCTCCATAAGCAATCTACCAATAGCCACATAATTAGCTGTATTATTTGTTATGATTTGCACCACATTATGCAAACCAACCTCCTCGAAGATCCCATACATCGACTCACATAACAGTGCTGCATCTTTTTCTTGTACTGATGCATCGACATATTTGATAAACATGGTACCTTTAGGACAATGTACCAAGAAATTGAGAACGGTCCTACCCTTGCCATTTGTCCAACCATCGGACATTGCTATGCATTCAGAGGTCTCCCATGACTATCTGAACTCCTTCAATCTAATGTTGATGTCCTTCTTCTTTGCTTGGAGAGTTGGCCCTCGAATCTCCTCATATGTAGGGCACTTGTACCCTGGGCCAACAATAGCAATGACATCACACATCGGCTGGAAAAATGGATTGCTTTTTGTGATGCTAAGAGGCAAGTCACTCTAGAAAAGCAGCCTCCCCATAAGCTTGTCTGCTTCCTCCTTCTCCTTTTTTTAATCATCGACCTGATGGAAGGTTGTGCACCACTTTTGGTCTGTGGAACAAAAAGATGAGGTCCTCTCGGCAGGTGAATCCATGGCCGTGGAGCCCCTACCACTACCCTTAGTGGGATATGTATATATCCTTGGTGATCTAGCCACTACACTAGCTGCAAGTTCGGCTATGTTTGCGGCTGCCTCTTCCCTTTTTCTATCCTTTGAGTGAATTGAACCATGGGAAATTTTCATAATCTATGGGGTAACTACACTACAAAGCCCCACATCATGGTCAGGGGGAGTCTTGCCAAATGGTACTTCAATTTGCTAATCCCTCCTGTCATGTGTTGCCCACACAATTTGCAATTCAAGCATTGTCGGTTTGTTCTATCTTCTGGGTTACCATATTGCCAAAATGGGTCCAATGCCTTTGGCATATTTACAATGGAAATGGATAGCCTCAAAAATCAAACCTAGGGCACCAAAAACACAAAAAAATGACATTAAACCCCAATAGGAAAAAAATACCAGCAGGCTGGTTTAAAAAATTAGACCTCTAGATTAGATTATTAGCAATGAAAAATGACAATAAGAAGGTTTTTAAAAATCAAGTATGCTGTCCCATAAAAAAAACCCCTTACATTGTTTCATGGGGTTGAAAATCATGGCAAAATGATAATAAAAGAAGCAAAATCTAGGCAAGCAAAGAGGCAAGCAGCCTTGCATAAATCTATGGAGGAATTTAAATACATACCCAAGATTGGAAAATTGGAAATTTCAACTCCGGTTGGCAAATGAGATTGAATCCTTGCTCCATTAAAAAATCCTTGATGGTTGATGATGGCTGTCGAGCTACCTCTACAATGACTGATGATGACTACAAGCCCTCTCTTTTCCTTCTCTAAAAACCCAAAGTCGAAATGAGCCAAAAAAAGGGTCAAATTCCCCCTTTAACCCTGCGGGCCAGTCAAACTGACGATTTTTTCCATTGTGGTGCGATATTTTTGAAAAAATCACCAAATTTTTGTAAACCTCACATGGCGTGATTTTTGGTAGAAATCACGATTTTTTCAGCCAGTAAAAATCGTGATTTTTCAGGACAGCGCCGATTTTTTTCAACTGTGGTTGAGATGGTGACCAGCATTTTGCACATGTAAGTATTGGGATAAAGTTATTGTAAATTCAATTGAAGAAATTTGTTCCATGTGTCATAGAGCCACAATTAACATTAAAAATGTGATAAGAGAAATGTTTAGGACAACTATTTTCATGGTGCACACCATTATTTGTATAAAAAATTGCAGAATGGCTATATGAAATCTTTATATACTTATAAGTTGCATATATGTTACATGAATAAATGATTCAAATTTTTGTATTTGTGGAATACCTCATGCAATTGTAAAGAACTTCATGGGCATTTTGAGGTCTCGAGACGTCCATTGCTGTGTGCTTGCATGTTTGTACATTCGATTTGATTCTCTACTTGCTCTTCTTCTCTCTTTGTCAACTGTGATCTCTTCACTTATTTGTCAACTATGATCTCTTCACTTATTTAATCTTTGGGCTTTGGACCTCCTCATTGCATGCAGTCATAAAATTAATCATGTTTTGTTTCCTCTTTTTTGGCTTGGCAATGCATTTCTAAATACTTGATTGAGTTACATGAATCTTCTTTAATCTTTTTGGGGTTTGGACCTCCTCATTGCATGCAGTCATAAAATTAATCATGTTTCATTTCCTTATTTTTTGCTTGGCAATGCATTGCTTTAGAAAATATGCATGAATTCTGTGGATGCTCCAAAAGGAGAAATTCAGATAAACTTTTTATTCTTACTCTTGACTGTTTTGAGAAAGTTTTACATATAAATGGCCAGAAGGTCTGAACTTTTATTGAGAAAATAGGTAATGTTCATTTTTCAAAATGAAAAACATGAGGTTTTTTGACACGCAGAGGGTTTTTTTTGAGAAGATGGCTATTGATTATTTTCTAATAAGAAATATGGAAAATTATTTTTAAACTCTATTGGCAACCACCTTATTTTTTAAGTGAAATAAAAGCACCGAGGAGAGCTTGTGACTAGTTTAGGGAGTAAATGGCATGCAGTTAAATCTTAAGGACCTAGTTTATTGCAAAGACATTTAATGCTTTTGTTTGTCTACAAGCAAAATATATATTACTCTTCTTAATAGAGCATTTTGATGCTTTTTCTTGCCATATCCTTCTTACATCCAATCATTCAATATATGGTGGTTTGTTACTAATATGATTAATTTTGAATTCCTCTATATTCTTCTGGTTCACATGTAATTCTCGATACTAATTTCAGATTGCATCTTATGATAAGATGGATTTGAGTCATCTATCGTATTACTATGTATTCACAAAAATATGGTGTAAAGCATTAATTGCTTCCATGTCCTTCAAAGTTCAAACAAGTTTGGGGCTTCATAAACCCAAAATTTGATTGACAGTATTTACCACAGTTGCCCTCAACAAAATGGACCTGACCAAAACATGAAATGATGGCTTGGTTACTATTTGCTAGAGTTTCAAAATTTATGACAAAATTATAACAGAAACAATCTAAATGCTAAACACCCAAAACATCATAGTTCAATAAACTCTGATTGGCTAAGTTATCAGAAAGATGTAGAATTAAAAACAGTAAATAGTCTCTCTGAGCTCCATTAGATTTGCAGTAAAGGGCACCACAGGAGGTGAGATTTAGTGTTCCATCAAGTACTGCTAATGCCTCTGTTGTGCTAGTTTGAGTTTAGGTCCAGGTGGCATTTCAGAGGTAGATGGTGGTATTGCTGTGAAGCCATTTGCATACACTTTGGATGGTGCAAGTATTGTTTGGGTGCTGGTTAGATAGGCCGTTTATGTATGACAGTGAAAGGCTTTTGAAAGAATGGTTGGCTGTAGCGTGCCTTTAAGCACCAGAAGTCCTTTTTGGACATGAAACATGTATATTTATCCCTTTTGAATATAAAGTTTTTTTTCTTTGAAAAAAAAAGTTGTTTGGATGCTGGTTGATTATGTGCTCTATCCTTTCCAAAGCAGTGTTCACCTCTGGTCGCCAGATCCTTTCTTTCTGCACTTAGCTGTTACTGAAATACTGATGAACCTTCTTGCACAAGGAATGCCAAATCATGATTGGTCTGATCTCCAAGAGTATTTGTTTCATGATTGGCAGAGAGATAGAGAGAGCGGTTTGCTTGTGCTCTCCTAAGGGGATTGTTGTCCTCAATGGAAGACATCTCATCCCCTTCAACAGCCATCCCAACGTCAACATTAACATATTGCTGACATTAGTTTTGGGCTCCATTTTCATTTTGGCACCTTGCTTGGCCTTTTTCCTTGAGATGTTTGTGATTGAATCCATCTAACTGGAGAAGATTCCTACAATTTTACTTCATGGAAGTCTGTAGATCCTGCCAATCACCAACATAACAAGTCTCCTTATTCTCCCTCCCCCTTTGCATGTCAAGCTTGTCTGCCACCTTATTGTTTCTTTGTTGAGCATGGTGAAAAGTTGAAAACTAAAGAGATTGAAGTCATCTATTACTGGATCCACATAAGAGTGGGGTCTAAGTCTCGGTTGCTATCAGAGGGATCCTCATGTTGCATTGGAAAATTTGCTTAAACAATTTGACCACGTTCTGAGTCTCTCTCCACTATCAAAGCTTTGATCCTCATCCCTTTGGCATATATCAAGCCTTTCTCATGATGTACAAGTTTGTTGAGATTGGGCCACCAGTCCCAGTTTTCCCAAGATTACTCGGGGAAGCAACATCAAAATTATTATTGAAGAATGGAGAAGTGGGTGAACACCAAGAAGAAACCTTGTCATTAGTTCTCCCTGTAGGAGTTAAGATAGTTCGAGTTTTAGAGGAGTCAATAAGGTTTCAAATATTTGCCTTTCCTATATGACACATATAGATCCTCTTCCTTCCAATCCTATTCAATGGATTTGCTTGTATTTTCCTCAATTCCTTTCAATTTAGTTGTTGGGGGATAAGTTATGCCTTGGGGAATTCGACAATTTCTTTCCACAAATTCCAAAACACAAACCCAAGAATGAGGTACCATATCGTGTTTATAATTATGTTTAGCTAGTGTTGAATTATGTCATGGCTTTTCTTCTCTTGCTTCCCATTTTTTCTCATTTTCACAACCACTATATCCTAAAAATCCTTGCTAGCGCACGGTGGGAGAAAATGTGCTTAGTGTACTCAACATTATGACCAAAAGCACAACATGAGTGTCCTTAGTAGCTCTGCCTTAACAAATCATCTGTAGTTAAGATTTTCCTTTTGGTAATCGACCACAAATTTGAAGCCACCTTTGGCCAAGTGACATTGGTTTGGACTAAGTTGCATGGATCCCGATTTGTTTGATTTTTCAAAAAGCCAAGATTTAGACATGGGGAAACAAAATGTATATAA
This sequence comes from Larix kaempferi, assembly GCA_027924585.1. NCBI lineage: Eukaryota > Viridiplantae > Streptophyta > Pinopsida > Pinales > Pinaceae > Larix > Larix kaempferi. The sequence continues at coordinate 20,153,891 of BSBM01000887.1, forward strand.
AAATAGAAGTATATATATTTATATTTTGTCAAAAAAACCATGAACCAAAAACACAGAATTTAGATCTTTGAATATGTATTTGCTAAATTGCTCTCACAAACTCAATCCAAGCTATTATGAAATACTTAGATTTGCGTGTTTTAAGTTTGGGGGAAGTGACTATCTATAGGCAGAAGTAAGGGTTTTGGGTTTTATTGCATCACACTTTGCCTTTTTTGTTTCCCTTTTTATGTTTTCTTATCTATTTTAAAAGAAATGGTTTTTTGGAGGATTTGTTGTCTCTCCCATGTAAAATTTCAGTGGTTTCCCATCCCGGTTTCAAGTTGTTTCGGAACATAGTTTAATGCCCAACCCCATTCAGATAGTGACAACTGCAAATGAGTTTTTCCACATAAACTAATTCTGTAGCTAGAAACACTTAGGAAACTCTACAAACTTAATGAGCAGAATTAAATAACTCAAGTCACACACAAATATTTCAGATTCAGTATTTTAGCCAAATTGGCTCGGAAAAACCCCTAAGGGAAAACCTGTTGAGAGATGATTTTATTCATTTTCTTCTCTAAAATGAAATATACAGCCGTCTAATTCAGCATTTAATGCTGATCTCCTCCTCGAGATGCGTTCCAGACATACTCTGAAAATAGTGCCTCTGCTGTACAGATTCGGTCTAGGAATTTGTGCCTTCCAACAGACTTCTTCTCTCTCTCTCTCTCAAAAACTCGACTTGCTCTCCAATTGTTCATGAAGAATGAATTGCCTCTTTGGTTTGCCTTGCCTTTTTGTGTTTCTCATGGGGGCAGCTGAAAGGTCTCCAAATCCAAGGGCCCACATTGGCTTTGGTGATCTAAGATCAATGGATGAGAATAAATGCACTTTTCTCTCCATAAAAATATTTTCCCTCAACCACCACTTAAATTTATTAAAAAGTCATTTTAATCTCTAAAGTGAATTAAAAGCTTATTTCAGTTTTCAAGCAATTAATGCAAGGGTCATGTCACTTTTCCCACTTGGAGGAAAGGTGGCATGAGGAGGGGGGAGAGGGGATGTGGGTTGCCCAAGGATATTGTAAAGGGAGGTTGTGTTGGAAAACATGGTCTGGGGTTCAAGGTCAGGTGGAATGACATGATGTCTAGGAAAAAGGGACTGCCAAAAGGCTTTTGGGGAGTGGTGGAGGGTTCCTCAAAGTTCACATCTTTGTCTGAGAAATGTTCACTTTTTACGATGTAGTCTGCAGTAGGCTTTGCGGAGGCTAGGAGAGAATGGTGGGTCATGTGTAAGGGTGAAAGTTACGAAGCTGCTTGTGGAGGTTTTTGCATTCATCATCAAACCAGCAGTTCACAGGGCAGGAGCCTGGGGTGGGCTTGTGGGTGCTGTGACGAGTCGAATGGGGGAAGAGCCCAAGGCTGCCTCCTCAAGGACCGTGGAGAGGATCTCGTATTTTGCTATGTTTGTGTCCAATGACCTGAAGTGGGAACTGGGGGGGAGCAGCTCCTTCAGGCGGGTGGTGTAGGTGTTGGCGTAAACTCTATCAGAGAGGAAGGTGGTGCAGGAGGGTGGTGGGGTGGCTTGGGGGGTGGGGGGAGGATGTAGAGAGGGAGAAGGTGAGGACATGGTCTGCCAAACGGAGGCGGGATACTGAGAAATGATGAATATGCGGGAGGAGATCCTGGTTGGTCAGGACATAATTTACCACACTGGTCCTCCCATTGTGGGGGAAGCATGTAAAGTCTCCTGAACCTGGGAAGCAAGGGAGTCCGTTCAAGATCAATAAACCATGAGGCTGACATTGCTGTAAAAGATGCCTCCCATAACCTGTGAGGGGCCAAAAACTGTTTTTTGGGATTAAAATTTTAAATGCCCCCTTTGCATATTCAGCCAGTGCCCTTGGTGGGCAGAGATTGGCTTTGGCTTGGGTTTTAGAATCATTAGACATTGGTGAGGTGGCAGTTCCACTCCCACTTCTAACCTCTGTCATACTCCCAACGTGATCCTCTGCTTGGGCATCAAAATCAGCATCACTGTCACTGATACTGCTATTGCTGGAATGACTCTTTTGCTGGTTTTAGGTTTTTATTTTTTGGCAACCTGCAGCAAGGGTTTCTAATTAGTATTGACCGATTGAACTTGTTTTTAGTTTTTCATGGTTGGTGACATGCCCAAAGACTGAGATTGAAGGTTGGTAATGATAAACAACTGATAAAAAAACTGCCCAGAAATTAAAAATGTAGCAAGCATTTGAATTTCAGATTTCATTATTTGAGTGTCAGCCCTTCCTCCACACTGCTGGATGAAGAAATTGCTCAAGGGAATCTTAGAAATCTGCACTCAGCCTCAAATAAAAACGTTGAAGGAAAAGTCGGGCTGATCAAGGGAAATCGATTGCTCAGGGGAAGTGAAATTGGCGCAAGCAAACCAAATTGGTAGCTCCCTCCAAGAGAAATCTATCCAAGGAAATTGCTGCTCCAAGATGAAATGATAAATTGAATAGCTCCAAAAGGATATCAGTCCAAGGTTGAAGTTGCTACTAAGCTCCAAGGGAAATGGTGGCTCAATGAAATCATAGAAATGCCAAATGAAGGGAAGGTAAGTGTTATATGAGAATATGTTTAGTTTGGTGAAATTACAGGTTAGATACGTTTTTATCACACATAATAAACTTAATATAAGAACATGTAAACAATTGTATTGCTTAATTAAATTTAAACTGAACTAAAACAGAAATAACATAATTTTCATCTCTTTCAACTTAATGCTCCATTTGGTCACTGCATTAGAGTTGGTTCTCGATAATCAACAAATACTAATTTCAGAAAAAATAAATCTCAAATAACATTTACGGCAAACTAACCATGTACAGGAGAAACTGCATTAAAGAATTATAACCATTATTTGGATCCAACTTATACTCAGATAATTCCGAGTTTGATCTTGTCACTGAAAGGACAAGTCAAACCGGTTAAATCATATGCGTACCTTGAGAGAGAGAGAAGGTTCAGGTAGAAATAAACAGACCTCAGGTTCTTCAATTAAATAGCAGTGCAGGCATAAAATCAAGCAAGTGACAGGGGTAAAAGGAACACACAGGTGCTGCAGACTTCGAAAGGCAAGCACTTGAGCAATCACCCACACATAAAAACTCACACAGAGACAAGTCAAGGCTGAAATCACAGCTGAAGTAAATCGCAGAGATAAGATGGGTCCGTAAAAAAAATCTCAGAGATCACCGTGAAGAGATTAAACAAGTGAGACAGGCCCAAATAAGAAAAACGCAGAGATAAACCCGTGAATGGATGAAGCATGTAAGACAGCCGTGAAGTGATGAGGCACGTGAGATAGCCGTGAAGGGTGAACCCGTGAAAGACAGCCGTGAAGTGATGAGGCACGTGAGATAGCCGTGAAGGGTGAACCCGTGAAAGACAGCCGTGAAGGGTGAACCCGTGAAAGACAGCCGTGAAGGGTGAACCCGTGAAAGACAGCCGTGAAGGTGATCAGCACGTGAGACATGCTCAAATAAAAAACGCAGAGATAAACCCGTGAGACCAATCGTGGAAGGATGAATCCGTGGAGAGAAGAACACGTGAACAGAGTAGTGTGGAGCAGAAAAACATGTGCAGACTTGTGACAAGTGTAGAGGAGCAGACCCGAAATATTTTCCCCAGAAGAAGCGAAAATAATTACCCGAGAGGAAGCAGACATATGAAAAGTGAACTCACCGTAAGGTTGATGAGAGCATACGGATTAATAAAGCTTATATAGGTTGTGAATTAAAAACTTAGGTTAAAAAAGAAACAAGATAAATAATAACAAGGTCAAAAGATAAAGTACCAATGGTCCAAGGTTTCAAAATAATAAAAAAAGAAAATTTAGGATAAGGCTAAATGGTCCAAAAAAACTTTATTAATAAAATCAATAAAGTCTCTATTAATAAAATCAAAGACTAAAAATAATATTTAATGAATTTATCATAAAGTGAAAGTCCAAAGGTCCAATATAAAGTAAGTGGACCAAAAACATAAGTGGGTCAAGTGCCTTTTAACAAAACATAAGGTAACTATAATAATACATGGTCCAATGGTCTTTAATAAACCTTTAGTTAAAAATACTCCACAAAGTAGGATTCATCATAGTCAAAGGTGCACACAAGTAAGAGTGCTAGAACCAAGTAAGAAGAGGACCATGAGTCAACAACCACAAGATCAAAGTGGACAAGCAATCAAATAGGACCAATAAGACCAAAGACTTTTCTCTCTCTCAAGATACATAGTTTATATATTTTGTCATCACTGTATAAGGGGGAAGATACGAACGGATGGTACTATCCTTTTGTCCTTAACACTGCTCCTAAGAGTTAGGTACTAGGGACATCATCAAGGGGTGGCTAGTCCCTTAGAGAAGCAACCTAGAAATAATTGATTAGGAGAGGGGACATCAATATCTTCCATTCTTATTGAATGGCTTTCAGCCTATGGCTGAGTTTCAGTCTCACATTGAATCGGGTTGATCGATCCTTGGACCCTGACCGGATCCTCCTTTCCCTCGCAGAATGGTTCTCACTAATAAGCTGAGTTTCAGTTTCACATTGAAGGTTGATCAACTACCTGCAGGACCTACTTGGACATCGTGTCCCTGGTTCAAGACCAAAATATATCTCTGCCTCTACCTGCAGGTTCTACTTGGACATCGTGTCCCTGGTCCCAGACCAGAATACCCTAGAGGCATATAGGGGCCCTAGCCACATGCTAGGGGCTTTGCCATGGCATCAATCTGTTTGGTCCTAGACCAAGAACCCCAGGAGACAGCTGGGGGCCCTAGGGTACCTGCTAGGGTCTTACTCTTTACTTTGCCTGGTTAAATTGACCAGGAACCCTAGTTAACTGACTAGGGTACCATTCTCTCTGAGAATGGGTCTCGCAGCTGCACTAAAAAATTAACATAGTTTAGGTAGTTTCTTTTCCCTTTTACTTTAATTAATGTGTTTTTTTTTTAAATTTTAAGGGGTGTTATCACACAAACTAGCATCTTAAGAAATTGAGTCTTAAAATCAATGATAGCTTATGGACAACTAAGAGGGAGGCCAATGTCACCACACCTAACCCTCTTTTGCTCTTTAGGCTAGCTGTTCTCTAGCTCAAGGGAGGAATCCCTAGATAGGATTACTAGAGTTTAACAATTGAGCAGAAGGTGAAATTGAAGAGTAACTCTAGCAAAACAAAGTGTTTTTATGTAAAGGAAAATATAAGGGTGATGAAGGGGTCTCATCCAATGGGCAAATGGGGTCAACCAAGGATTGCATGAGACTTTCTTTAGGAAGATTAGAAAGGGGCTAGGGTTGTAAGGCACAGACCTAGCTGCTCTCTAATGGCTGGGCTGATTTATGAGATCAAGCAAAGGGAAATTTCTAGAGCAGAAATATTCAAATGGAGTTAAGGAGGAAAATTATCAGGAAAGGCATTGAAACACATGATCTAGAGTAGAAAATGGGCACCTAAACTGCACTTCCAATTGATAATCAACCACATAAAAGATAGAAAGTCTAGTCTTCTATTACCTCAATGCCATTGACAATTTGTTTATCCATCAAACAACCAAGCTTAAGAAAGGAGAAAATCCTTCAATGGATCGTTAACATCAACCATACATAAGAGCCAAAAGATATTTCATCAACTCCATTGGGATTTCTCCCCCAATCCAAACATGATTACAAATGATGAATATGCTCTCTTATATAGGAGATGAGCTGAACTTCCATTCCAATAAAATAATAATAGATCTACCGAAACCCTAGATCTATCCTAGGGAGGATTAACAAATAAAAAAATCCTCCAACTAACTCTAGCAACCCTATCAAACTCCATGAAAGATGGTGGTCAAAGCCACACAAGTACAAGTTTCCAAGAGGCTTAGGAAAGGAGGGTACCTCCACCAAATGAGATTGTTGACAAGTCAAAACTTAATGAGGAACATGCAAGTGGACAGACCGTAGACTTAGGGTTTGACTTATTCCTAAACGCTTTTCAATATTCCAACTTGTCCTCCATTAAGCATGCAAAAGACCCTTAAAAGTGGACCATCCTCCATAAATGGCGACCTTATTAAGCTTAGGCACTTAGGAACATGTTGGTTGACTATATCCAAAACCGAGTTTATTGTGACCACTGACAGCTTCTCCAACGATTACTTTAATCTGATTCCTTACACCTAGATATCGATGCAAGCGAGCTCATGCCTTTACTGGTGGCTTCCTCATCCCTGTCAGCACCTTTGGCGAACCCAAAAGATCAGATTGTGCAAGCTGCTTATGGCACAATGGATACTGCGGCTTGAGATATTTCTCGAAGTCAAAGCCAATTTGCAAAATTGAGAGTAGTTTCTTCAGCAAATTGGGATTGTGCAAAGCATCTTCAATTTTAAAAGACAAACTCAATGATTCCACATAAAGATGTATCATAAAAAAATTGGATCGGCTTCAATATTCCCCAGTTGCATTCCAGCACAATGAATGGATTGGCTTATTATGTTTCTGTGAAGAATCTATGCAAGCATCGAATATGACAATTGCATTCTCTACGGTAGCAGCAATTAATTGCCCGAATCTCAGCTTGTTGCCACCCATTGATCACAATTGATTCCAATGACCATGTCCTCCAAAAGCACGTTCACGTCCCATATCCCTATCATCTCACCACAATGAACCAGAGAAACATGATAAATCAAGAACGCCAGTTAATTGTTTATCTCCAACTGTGGTTAATGTGTCTGTGGTATAGTTTCCCTATCTCCTCACCCTAAGCACCAAGTAAGGGCAGGTTTTCTCATGCAAAAGAGAGCACAGTAAGGCTTCTTGGAACTCATTGTGCATCTGAATATTTTATTTCTGCTGCGTAATTTTACTCGTTTGTTGTATCATAAACAAATGGATAGTTGCAGCATGAGAAAGAAGAACTATCCACCCACCTTTTAAACCCTTCCAAGTTGAAGTCTTCCTTGTTGACTGCATCATTGTAAAAGGAGCCTTGATGGCAAACTGGGATTTCTCATTTACTCTGTAAAGCAGCTGAAAGATCTGCACTCCTCCTTCAACTTTGTCATTTCCAGGGTTTTCATAAACCAGAAGAATGATGAACTGTTGGACAGTTGCTGAGTCGTTCAAACTGCTAGTTGTTGTCGCCTTGCAAAGCCAAGTTGAGATTTGCCTTCGCATTTGCATGTTGGCCTAAGATTAACTTCCATAGCTTTTGAAGAGTGCCATAATACACATAACAACTGAAATACCTACTCCAACAAAGTGATAATATTTCGAAGAGTTCTGGAGCTGCCCAAATCCCAGCAACCTTTATCTAGAAATAACAAGGACTCAAATTGTTTCCATGATTGCTGCATCCATGTTTTTACTATCCTGTTTGTTCACGTCACAATATTGCTGGTTGCTTTTTGTAGGTGCATAGTGATATTTCCTAGCAACGAACATGAATACATTTCCATATAGCAACTTTGGAATACCATTTAAAAACCCAGATAAAACCTATTTAAGAGAGGCATGAATAATGGAATTGGAAATTGAAGCAAATGCTTCTTCACAATGTTCCTCAATTATAAATGTCTTGGCACATTTTTCTTTAAGCAGAACATAAATTATGGCATTATAGACCTTGAGATGTGGAGTGAAAGGTGTTCTTCTTCATCCTAGATTTGACCACATAAACCTTCCATAGAGGACAACATTCAGGCTGCCCTTACAAACATGATTCTGTATAGAATGTTATGAACAGCATAATACTATAGGTTTCCAGCACATCCCCTTGTAAAAAATTCTACTATTAGGCTGATCTATTGGTAATGGATATGCAATATGAAGAGAGCACCAAAATGAAAATCCACCATATATGATGATCAATCCCAAGGCTGAGATAGCTGAGTGTCTTCTAACAAAAATGCACCATCATCCCATATTAACATCATCAATTTTAAGTCATCCATGCATCATCTAGGGCATCCAAATTTCTAACAAGATGCAACCCTCTGCCGAAATATGTGATAAAAATCACAATTAGTCATCCATGCAAGGTGGGGGGTAACATTTGGCTCCAACTGTGGGACATGCACTTTATGAGAGTGCATGAGAACCTTAGAATCTTTGAAATGTACCTGCTAGCAATGACCATCAATGCAAGAAAACCAAAAACGATGTTATGGGATGGATAACTTGAACATCCCTAAACACCACATCAAACTCAATTGTTCATTACGTCAAGTTTGGGTTTACAACAAAATAAGCCATCAAGAATCTATTCTACTATAATCCTCATGCAAGAGCTTATTCATTCTCTTACCTACTTAATCTAGCATATGAACATACAGCATGTTAGATAAAGTCAAATATCCAATGGAGTGATCTTAGCATCACATCCATGCCATGGCTTCTTTCCTTGCCCTTGGTGATGGACCAAGCCAAGACAACATCAATCATAAAATGAATACATGCCATAATCTTCATAACAATAGGGTTAAGCATGAACATGAAATCATAAGTCTTTTCTCGAGCTCTTTCTATCCAAGATTGTATAGGGCTTATAGAAATGTCTCAATCATGGGGCTGCTCATCAAAATCTACAATATCATCTTGAAAACCCTCAACGAGAGAGAGCTTTGGCTTCTCTAACACCACATTAGATCCAAGAAAGCATGAAGATGAAGAAGAATGATTTTTATGTTTGAACATGAATCCATGAGCCAAAAAAAGGTTGTGGAAATGACTGTCAAAACTGGCATAAACAACAACCTCTTGTTGCCCCAAACCATCATCAAAATCAGCATTGATCTCTGGAGAACATGGTTGGAAATTGTGCCCATGTTTTCCCTAGAAGAGGGAAAACAACACTGCTCCAAACTTGTAAACAGAACATCTTCTAGCTGTTCCGAATCTGCAATAATCACTGAAGATGGCTGGGAACGATGGCCCAAATCTGTCCTAGAAGAAGGCAAACAGGGCTGACCCAAATCTGCATTAGAAACCCTTTCATGCTGCTCGAAATCTTACTAGAACATGTACATGGCTGGAAATGATCATGGCAAATATCTTTAAAAAATTGCTTTTCAAATGGTTCAAAATTAACACTCTAAACACTAGAAGTATCATAGATAGGATCCCCTAAGGATCTTCAACATTCTCTATCAAAACTATCTACTTCTAAGAGGTGCTCATCAATTATATCACATCTTTGATCATCATTTTCAAACAAAGAGGAAAATACATTCTCAAATACATGATCACTTAAGGGTTTACCTTTTTGATCATCATAAGTTACTTCAAGCACTTCAAGGTTTTGAGAAGAAAAACTCACCAAACCCTGTTGTAGATTTTCAGCACAAATACCTTCAAGGGCTTCTTCCTGCACATGCTCTTCAAAGTAGTCTTCATGAATAGGTATAATCATAGGAATGTTTTAAAATGTTGCTGGCCAATCTGTGTAAAAATCTCACAAACATTAAGAGCTGGGCTCACCTTGGCTAGGGGTTGTACTAAGCACTATTTATATGTCCCTCTTAACGTGTCCTTTTTGGGATGTGAAATAATCTGGTCTGAGATATTTTCTGCGTGTTAATTACAATAGTTAGTGGCAGTAAGAGGGCACATACCTTGTTTGCTGTTAGGACTGCAAACATGATATGGCTGTCATGAGGATTGTAAACAGCAGATGATATACTGGCGAGTGCACCTAGGCATCCCACATTTTGGAGGGGGTGGTGGCCATCTGGCCCCCCGTTTTGCGAAATGCATCCCACAACTTGGCGAGATGTTTTGCCAAATGGGGGATGTGGCAAAACGTTCGCTAGATGCCCTCCCATCTCGGGGACATGGAAAGTTCAGGGGGCGTGCCCCCGTCCCTGCAGGCTGTGTCCCCATGAAACACTAGTTGTCACCATGTAGAGGTTTTGAAAATCACTGCTTAATGCAAATTCAGAAATTTCACCTTGTTAACACTTAGACTTTTGCACCACCTGCGAATTTGATTTAGTACAACATTCAATGATAGGAGGCAGTTTGGTGTATCATGTTGAGTGATTTTCAAGGGTGGTTTCAATTTGTAAGCAAAGAAGAGATTATGATGTAGATTGAAAAAAGTGTTTAAAAGGTTGCTTGATAACGAGCAAAAACTTCTACATGCATTGTCCAGGTTACTGGTTGTATCATTGAGTTTCCTGATTGTGTCACAGGTATATAAAATACTTGCAACAGAGGTAGTGGTCTGGTTGTCTGGTCATTTAGAATGCCATGCTCCACAAGAAGGCAGCAACGTGACCTTCAAAATACACAAGGTTAATAAATTTTCAAGGAATGCAAAGGCTGCCAAAGTAAAGCTCTCTGACAAGCTTGGCACTGTAGACTGAGGAAAGCAGAGGCTGAAACGATCTTCAATCTTTCATGGTGAATTTTTATTTCAAAAGAAAAGTTTGAATGTGTCTCAGAAGAAGTGGTGTCCATATTGCCAGACATTTAATAAAGAAGCTGCAGAGTCATATCCTGCAGTTATTGTTAGTGTTAAGGTGTTTTTCAAGCTGGAGGGTATTTACTATTGACTGTTGAGACTTTAGTGCTGGAAATGTCATTGAAGAATGGTGTCCCTATTAAATTTTGGCGTTTTCTAGAAAGACATGATAATATCTGTTTAAATTAAAAGTCTGGGATAGTTCAATGATCAGAATGGTTGAAGAGCTGATAGTATGAAGACTGCTCTGAATTTTTTCACTATTGAGATATGCTAGCCTTGATGAGCTGCCCTAGACCAATGAGCACCTGCAATACATTTGTCAATGAATCAAAATCCTTCTACAGGCCAAGCTGTTTTGAAAACAATTCTGGTGAGAGGTTTGAGAAGCCCAGAGAATGAGTATAAACATAGGAATGTTTTAAAATGGAGCTGGCCAATCTGTGTAAAATACTCACAAACATGTAGATCTGGGCTGACTTTGGCTAGGGGTTGTACTAAGCACTATTTATATTTTATATGTCCCGACTCCCTCTTAACATGTCCTTTTTGAGATGTGAAATTATCTGGTCTGAGGTATTTCGGTGTGTTAATTACAAGAGTTAGTGGCAGTAAGAAGGCGCATAACTTGTTCGCTGTTAGGACTGCAAACGTGAGATGGCTGTCATGAGGATTGTAAACAGCAGATGATATATTGGCAAGTACACCTAGGCATCCCACGTTTTGGAGGGGTTGGTGCTCATCTGGCTCTTCATTTTGCGAAATGCATCCCACAACTTGGGGAGATGTGTTGTCAAATGGGGGGTGTGGCGAAACATTCGCTAGATGCCCTCCCGTCTCGGGGACATGGGAAGTGCAGGGGGCGTGGCGTGCCCCCATCCCTGTGGGATGTGTCCCCATGAAACATTAGTTGTTACCATGTAGAGGTTTCGAAAATCACTGCTTAATGCAAATTCAGAAATTTCACCTTGAAAACACTTAGACTTGCACTACCTGCAAATCTTATTTAGCACAATGTTCAATAAAAGGAGGCAGTTTGGTGTATCATGTTGAGTGATCTTCAAGGGTGGTTTCAGTTTGTAAGCAAAGAAGAGATTATGATGTAGATTGAAAATTGTTTAAGAGGTTGCTTGATAACGAGCAAAAACTTGTACATGCATTGTCCAGGTTACTGGTTGTATCATTGAGATTTCTAAATGTGTCACAGATGTATAAAATACTTGCAAGAGAGGTAGTGGTCTGGTTGTCTGGTCATTATTGTTTCAGTGTAATAGACTGCTATGCTCCACAAGAAGGCAGCAGTGTGACCTTCAAAATACACAAAGATAATAATGTTTTAAGGAATGCAAAGGCTGCCAAAGTAAAGCTCTTGGACAAGCTTGGCACTGTAGATTCTGGAAAGCAGAAGCTGAAACGATTTTCAATCTTTTATGGTGACTTTTTGTCTCTAAAGAAAATTTTGAATGTGTCTCAGAACAGAAAGTGCTGTCCATATTGCCAGACATTTAATAAAGAAGCTGCAGAGTCATATCCTGCAGTTACTGTTACAGTGTTAAGGTGGTTTGCAAGCTGGAGGGTATTGAGACCTTCTTGTAATTGATACAGAAGCGCTATGATCCATCTTTCTTTCTTACCAAGGTGATATGGGTATAGAAGGCACTGAAACTAGGTCTAGTGACTTAGGCATCCAATAATTCTTGAACAAGCACTTAAGCTCAATTTTATATGACTGGGTCTAGTGACTTAGAGATCCAATAATCCTTGAACAAAGTGCTTAAGCTCACTTTTATATTGGTAAGGATAGCGGTAGAGTTTGGTATTTACATGGAAGCTCTTTTGAAGCAAGGGTGTGGTGTGGCCATGTCATCATGGGGTAAGGTCTTCTGGAGACTTTCGAAATACCCGATCCTGCCTATGTAGAACTGCTATTAGAAGTACTATGAGCTATTAGAAGTACCTCTCTACAAATGTTGTAGAGACAGGAAATGATTCCCTTGAAACCTTTCTTAAGTAAGTTTTCCATCCTATGAGAAGAAATGATCAGAGTAGGGGGTGTGACTACAATAAGCTTAGAGCATCCAATGGCACTGTGAGGTCCTCTAGGTGAACTGGCTTTATGTCTTTTACTTCTTTAGAAGTAATTTTGAGCATAGAGGAAATGTTATTGGCCTTACCTTTTCCAACAATAGAGTACAGTGGATGATGAGCGACATTATTTTTGGTCTCAGTCTTGCTTAAATACGTTTGTGGGCTGATAAATTTTTATCTCATGTTGGATGTCATCTCAAAGCCCTCCAATATAAAGTGCAATAAGCTTCATTTTGATCATTCACATTGTGATCTTTTGGTGTTGTTGCATGTAGTGCTTGATAGTTCCACACATTGTCATATGGGGTTGTTATTTCTTTGACAAAATCAGCACAGGTGTAGAACTGGCTGAAAGTTCTCTTTGATTGGTAACTTTGGAATGGTTTTGCATCAAGGTGTTGGGAAACCGGGGGTACCATCTTGTTTGAGGGAACTTGGCGCAGAAGAAAATATTGTTTAAGTTTAGGAGTGAAACTTGCACAGAGAATCTAGCTAGCAACAATGAACAAGAAACTTGAAAAGTTGAGAGAAGAATAGAGAAACAAATGAAAGAATTGTATTAATGGAATGAAAGAATGGTAGTAATACACATGATATACAATTCATGGTTGAACTAATATGCCTTGGTAGAGTTTCTGGAGAGACGTGGAGACACACTGACAGAAATTGGAGTGAACTACCACCTAGTCCCAGTTAACTGGTCATGCAATCGACAACTATCTGGCTCACACACAAGTGGAGTTGAGAGAATCTTGTGCATGCACATGCATGCAACAAGTTTAGTGCATCCCTACCCTCATGAGGATGAAAGGCGCCTTGTGATGATTCCAATGTTGCATGCAATACATGGTGATGATATTGAGGTTGCCATGAAAAACTTGACTCCACTAGTCTAATTGAAGTGTAACTGAGTGATGAATGAAGAGGAAGTGGCACCTTTGTCTAGGGGAGAATACCTTAGACTAAGGGCTCCTCAACACTCCTCAACATAGACTAATGAACATAGGAAAAAAAATACTAGGTGGGTGTGTAATATCTCCAATAGCCCCCTGAAGCACTACTAGGGAGAACACAATGAATGGGTTTCGACAAGAAGCCATTTTAGTTATCCATTTCACAATGCATCTAAGTAACATATTACAACTGAAAAAGAGGAAAGAGAGAAAACCTGATCGGACCCCCCCTCAAAATACGATGTTGAAAAACCAAGACAACTGTTAGGAAACTGTGTCCTTCACTCCACGGAGGTCTCATAGAAAGTGGAATTTCTGCTCGGTGAAAATCTTTGTGAATATGTCTGCAGTTTGACAGTACCACAAGTTGATTATCCCATCATGTATCGGTCCTCTAATGTAATGAATATGGATCTCGATGTGTTTTGTTCTTTGTTGTTGCATAGGATCTTTGCAAAAATTCAGTGTGCTCTGATTGTCGCTCTGGATGATACCAACCTCTGTAAGGAAATGCTATAGCCGAATAGCTTGTTGTGATGTTGACTACACCCCTATACTTGGCCTTTGCCGATGACAAAGCAATCGATGATTGCGGTTTACTGGACCAACAAATGGGGTTAGATCCCAAATTAAGAGCATATCCTGAAGTGGTATATCCCAAAGTGGACTTGCGATCTGTGCCGTCGTCGATCAAATCTGAATCAATTTAGCCAATGAGATTTAGTGTACAACTTGTTGCATAATAAATCCCTTAGCTGGTGGTACCTTTGACATATCTGAGGATGTGCTTGGTAGCGTTCCAGTGCAGCTCATGTGGTTTCTGCATGTTACCTTTGACATATCTGAGGATGTTCTTGGTAGCTTAGCAGTGCAACTCATGTGGTTCTTGCATGTATCTGGAAACTAGTCCCATTGCATGCAAGATAATTGGACAGGATTGAGTGAGATATAGGAGACTCCCCACTAGTTGATGATACTTGGTGCAATCTACCAATGGTGTATCCCCGCGATCCTCGAGCTTTACCTCAGATAAGAAAGGTGTGGCTGTTGGCTTGCGATCAATCTTATGAAAATCTAACCAAGAGATCTCCTGCATACTTTGATTGAGCCATCGTGATCCCTAAATCAACTTGGCTGATTTCAAGACCAAGGAAGAAGTGTAGTAGACTCGTGTCTGTCATGGCGAACCTGTCAGGCAAAGTTGTTTTGGTTGCAACAATGGTTGTGACTGAACTACCTATGTTTAGTAGATCATCTACATAGAGCACTATAATCAACAGAGAGTTAGAAGTTCTCAACATATAAACATTCGGATTGGATTTACATCGATTGAAATTTAGAGAGTAAGTAAGAATCCATTTTAGCATACCACGCTCTAGGTGCTTGCTTGAGGCAATAGAGTGTCTCGAGTTTGCAAACTAATGATGAATTCTGTACATACCCTTGTGGCTACTCCATGTAGATTTCCTCTTTGAGATCATTGTGAAGAAATGCATTCTTCACAACCATGTGGTGAACTTCCCACCTTCTTGCTGCTGCAATGGCGAGAGCTAATCGAATGGAATCCATTTTGTCCATTGAGCAATTTTTTCATCGTAATCGATCCCATGAACTTCCTGAAAGCCTTTGGCCACCAATCTTGCTTTATATCCGCTCACAAGTCCATTTACGGCTTTCTTCGTCCTGTAGACCCACTTGCATCTAACAAGCTTGTGATTTGATGGAAGCGAAACCAAGTCCCATGTTTTGTTCTCGGTGAGGGAGTTGTGTTCCTCATTCATGGTTGCTTCCCAGTAAGGATTCTCTTCAGCCTTTGCATAGGCCGAGGGTATGATGCTAGAAACATGTAGCAATGCATGGGCATTACGGGTTCTGTAGATGTGAGTGCATGAGGAGATTCCTCAAATTGGGATCTTGTCCTCCTCTCATCTGCAGGATCACCCACAAGATCACCTGTTGCTTGTAGGGTGGACTGTGCCCATTTGGTATTGGATTTGGATCTTCACATGCATGCTCACCATCTTCTTAATCAGATTCAAAAATCAGATTTGAAATTTGATCTAGTGACAGGATGCATCATCTCTTAGATCTACTACAAGAGGAAGCACAAAAGTTTGTGCATGTTGTTCTTGAGGTGCATGGAGAGGACTTTCATCAAACCGGACACTCCTTTCAACAAACGACTTGTTTGTTGAAAAATATATTAGTCTCTATTCATTTTCATCTTTGGGAATATCCACAAACATGCATCTATGCTTTGAGGCTCCAAAGCCTTCCTCTTTTCTAAAGGTATGCGGGCCCACGCCCACGATCCAAAAAATGCATGTGTGTGACTTCCAGTTTCATGTTGCTCCAAGCTTCAAAAGGTGGCTTTCCTTTCACATATTTGTGAGGAGATCTATTTTGTATGTACATGGCACAGTTGATTGCTTCAACCCAAAATTTAGAGGGAAGGGACCTTGCATGCAAACATGCAACTTGTCATCTCTTTTAGAGATTGGCTTTTCCTCTCAGCCACCTTGTTCTATTGTGGGGTGTATGGAACTGTGTGCTGTAATTGAATACTTGCTTCACTGCAAAGATTTTGTAGATTCTTGTTTATGTACCCCCCCCATTATCTGTGCGGAGGATCTTGATCATCTTCTCGGACTGCTTCTCTACATATGCTTTGAAATCTTTGAGATGCTCAAACACTTCATATTTTAGCTTGAAAAAGTACACCCATGTATGCCTTGTGCAATCATCAATAAAAGACAACACATATTTTGCCTTGTTTATGGAAGGATAGGGGAAGGTCCCCATGAGATCATCGTGAACAAGCTCCAAGGGAGAGGAGGCCGTCCTTGCCTTCCCTTTCTCAAATTTGAAATTTCTCTTTTGGATGCTTGCCAAGAACACATCCTTGATAAAGTCCTTTGGAGAATTGTATGTCGGGCAAACCTTTTACCATCTCTTGTTTGTTGAGCTGCTGCATGTACCTGAAATTTAAGTGGCCAAATTGTTTGTGCCAAAGTCTACTATCATCATTGGCATGAGTTAGTAGCAGTGTTGAATCAAATTTAACTTTAAATTTAGAGTGTGTACAATCTAGATTGATGATTTACCTCACCAACAACAATTTGAGAGTTATATTCCATGTCAAGTATGGACACTGAATTCAAGATGAATTCAACCCTCTTTCCCTTGCGTACATGTGTGATTTGGTAAAAGCAAAGAGTAGATATATGGAGAGTTTCGAAACATGCGAGACATTCTTGAAACTTCCATTTTTAAGATCTAGTCTCCTTTGTCCAGAAACTTCTATTGGAGAGTCATCTCCCATTAGAATAGGAGGACCCATGCATGATTTTAAAGACGAAAGGACATCTTTTGTGGCTGCCATGTGGTGTGATGTTCTCGAATCAATGATCCATGCATTTGGCGAAGAATTAATTGCAATTAAAGCATGCGCATTACCTTGAATTTCTTCTTGGCATTCTTAGGAATGGAGTTTCAAGGTTATTTTGTTGGAGTGTTTGCGCCAATGGTTCTCTTCATGCAGGAGGATCTAGGATGACAACCTCAATTACAATAGCCACACTTCGATTTCCTTTTCTTTCCCTTTCCTGCTTTTGAGTTGGACGATTCATTAAATGGTTTGAGGTTTCCTCCCTTTATTAGATCGAGATCCTTCTTTCCCTTTGATTTTTGCTTGAATTTGGAGTTAGTCTTTCCACATTCATGCACAACAAGAGCATGGGATTTGGTGTTTTCGAGTGTTCCCATCTTGATGAGCTTGTCTTGCTCTTGTATTAGGGACTCAATAAATGCATCCAATGTGGGCATTTTCGAATTTGTATCCGATGTGATCCACACTATGTGAAATGTGGACACAAAGAGGACATACTCTAGAGCCAACATTGATAAGATAGCAAGAATTAACTAATTTTCTTGCTTTGATTTATTGATCTCGCGTCCTTTGAGTTGGAGCAACAGTGATTTGAGCTATGTGTAAAAGTCTTGGATGTTCTCGAAATTGCTTGGATCTAATGATTTTAACTCATTCTCAAGAATGTGGCCATGCATTTCATCTTGTTTTCCGAAGAATGTCTCTAGAGAAGAACAAACATTGTTTGGAGTGGTGGATGATTCTACATGAAACAATAATTCCAGAGAGATAGATAAGCAAAGGAGACTGAAAGCTTCGTCCATACGGTTGAAATATTTGGCTTTCTCAATGGAGGATGTAGGCTCTGTTTTTGTTGCCATTGTTATGCGATATAAACCTTTGCTTCTGAGTTGAAGTAGAATATTTGGGTCCCAATCGATATAGTTGTATGGCACAAGAATGGCTAATGACGAAAAATCCATTCTTTGTGATTGCTTCAATCTTTTGTACCTACAATAGAGAGTTTATGTGCCTTCTTCCTAGTACCTGTGAGCTTTGATACCGTGTGAAATTGGAGTGAAGCTTTCACAAAGAATCTACCAAGCAACAATGAACAACAAACTTGCATAGTTGAGAGAAGACTAAAGAAACAAATGAAAGAATAGAGAAACAATTGAAAGAATTGTATTAATCGAATGAAAGAATGGTGGTAATACACATGATACACTATGTATGGTTGAACTAATGCATCTTAGCAGAGCTTCTAGAGAGATGTGGAGATACACTGACAAAAGCCGAAGTGAATTGCCACCCAGTCCTAGTTAACTGGTCATGCAGTCGACAGTTAACTGGTTCACACACAAGTGTAGTTGAGAGAATCTCATGCATGCAACAGGTGTAATGCATCCCTAGCCTCATGAGGATGAAAGGCACCTTCCTAGTGATGATTCCATTGTTGCATGCAATACTCGGTGATGATACTGAGGTTGCTATGCAAGACTTGACTCCACTAGTATAACTAAAGTGTAACTAGTGTTGCTTGAAGAGGAGGTGGCACTTTTGATATAGGGGAGAATACCATTGTAATTAGACTTGTTTCATACTCGCCGAGTCTAGCCGAGTGACAATTGGGCTGAATACTCACGACAAACGCACCAAGTAGGCTTGGGACTTGATCTACTTTGCAATACTCGCCAAAAAAACCCCGTGAAACTCGTTGCTTACTTGCCATAATCGCGAGTCTGTGCTCTCTCCACAAAAATCCGCGTTCATATTGAATGAGCGAACATTTGACCATGCGATGTTCATTTTGGAGGGAAGCCAGTGCTTTGAGCCTTTAAGAAGGCATTTCCACTCCTCCCTCATTCACATTCACTTTGTTGTGTGCTTTGAGTTTGAGTTTGAGCGTTGAGGAAGAGTGCGTTGCTTTCCACAGTGGGTGCATCATTTGAAGATTGGTGATTGGAGTTCACTGTTGAGCATCAAGGAGGAGTTCGAGGAGTTAGGCATCATATGACACCGGTATCAAGGGGTCGAGTTCAACATTAGGTTGGTGTTTTTCTTGTTTTAATTTATTTGTATTTTCTATGTTATTTTTTAAGTTTTGTTTTAAATTATTTAAGTTTTGACAGCCTGTGGAGACTGCGATCACGGTCTATAGGGCTGTAAGCTGCCCCCTGTGCTGCCTATATGCCTCTGGGCCGTCATGGCAACCTCCACAGGGCCTACAGGCCTCTAGGCCGTCATGGAAGCCTCCACAGGCTGCCAAAACTTAAAATTTAAAATAAATTACATTTTAAATTTTAAATTTTAAGTGTTTTTTAAGTTTTATTTCAAATTTTAAATTTTGGCAACTTGTGGAGGCTGCCATCACGGTCTACAGGCTTGTGTAGGCTGCCATCACGGTCTACAGGCTTGTGTAGGCTGCCATCACAACCTACAAGCCTATACGCTATGATGGTTTCCTAAACAGGCCTCCTAGGCCTATGCAGGTTGCCATAGCTGGCCATTGAGGCAACCTACAGGCTTGTAGGTTGTGATGGCTGCCTAAATAGGCATCCTAGGCTTGTGTAGGTTGCCATCACAACCTGTAGGCCTGTAGGCAGCCACAAAGGGCAACCTACAAGCCTGTAGGCTGTGATGGCAACCTCCATAGCCTGCCAAAAGTGAGTTCAATTTAATTAAAAAATAAAAATTTTAATTTCATTTTAATTTATAAATAAAAAATCATTTTAATTTTATAAATAAAAAATCATTTTAATTTATGCATTTTCCACTATCATATTGTTATCCATGGCACCTAAGGGAAGAGCTAAAAGGCCTCTTTATAAAGCATAGGAACATTGTGTTCGGGTGGTCCCAATACAAGACAATCAAGTAAAGTGCAATTACTGCCCAATAATTATGTATGAGGGCATATACAGGTTAAAACACCACCTATCTCGAGTTGTGTGCAAAGCTATTGTAGTTTGTGATGGCTGCCTTGAAGAGGTCACAATGGAAATGCATGCTGCTTTGGAAGCTATCAAAGAACAAAATGCGAAAAGATCTAGGCCGAGGTTTGAAACTGCAGGGATGGGCAGATCTCAAATGGGACCTCTAGGTAGTTGCTCATCAATTGTTGCACCAAATCCTGCAGCAAGTCCAATTATCACCTCTCCTTTCTACCTTCCTCATACAACCCCAGGATCTCAACCAACCTTGGACAGTTATAATGAAAGGAAAAGGAAAGAGGAAAATATGGCTAGTGAGGAGGTTCTGGTACCATGACAGCTTCTCATTCAACCTTGCAAGGTCACCTTTTTATTAGCCCATGGTAGATGCCATTGCAGGCGCTGGCCTTAGATAGAAAGGCCCCTCTTATAGTGCACTTAGGGGGAAAGATCTAGATGAGGAGTTGCAGTGTGTCAAGTTACAGTCGTAGAGCATTAAAAGCTCATGAGAGTTTAAAGGTTGCACAATCTTGTCAGATGGGTGGAGTCTGGACAGATCAGAGGAGTGGAACAATCATAAATTTTCTCTTGGCTTGCCCTAAAGGAACCATGTTCCTGGAATCTATTGATGCATCTTCTCATGTGAAAGATGCAAATCTGATATATACATTATTAGCGGAGGTTGTGGAAGAAGTGGGGGCGAAACATGTTGTCCAAGTAATCACCAACAACGTTGCAAATTATGTGGTAGCAGGTAAATTGCTATGTGCAAAATACCCTTTCAACCTTGCAAGGTCACCTTTTTATTAGCCCATGGTAGATGCCATTGCAGGCACTAGCCCTGGATAGAAAGGCCCCTCTTATTGTGCACTTAGGGGGAAAGATCTAGATGAGGAGTTGTAGTGTGTCAAGTTACAGTCGCAGAGCATTAAAAGCTCGTGAGACTTTACAGGTTGCACAATCTTGTCAGATGGGTGGAGTCTAGGCAGATCAAAGGAGTGGAACAATCATAAATTTTCTCTTGGCTTGCCCTAAAGGAACCATGTTCCTGAAATCTGTTGATGCATCTTCTCATGTGAAAGATGCAAATCTGATATATACATTATTAGCGGAGGTTGTGGAAGAAGTGGGGGCGAAACATGTTGTCCAAGTAATCACCAACAACGTTGCAAATTATGTGGCAGCAGGGAAATTGCTATGTGCAAAATACCCTACTTTTTTGGACTCCTAGGGCTTCCCATTCTATAGATTTGATTTTGGAGGACATTGGGAAGTTGGATTGGGTGCAAGATGTTGTTCATGAATGCAATCAAATAACCAAGTACATTTATAACTATGTTTGGGTGTTGAGCCTTATGAGACAATACACAGATGGTGATCTCAGTCGCCTTCTTGTCACACGCTTTGCAACAAACTTTCTCTCCCTCCAAAGCCTTCTTAATGAGTACCAAGCATTGAGTTGTATGTTTTATAGCAAGGAATAGCTACATTATAAAGACAACACAAAACCAGATGCAATGGTTGTGAGTTTGCCTATCTTTAAAGATAGTTTATGGGAGGAAGCCACTTAGATTGTCAACATGACAGAACCACTTGTGAAAGTGTTGAGGATCATGGATGGTGACAAACCACCAATGGGATATGTTTATGAGGGGATGGATAGGGCAAATAGGCCATCAAGACCTTCAATAAGGGGGATTCATCTAAATATCTCCCTATATGGGATATTATTGATTCTAGGTGGGACAGGAAGCTACATTCACCATTGCATGCAATAGGGGCATATCTCAATCCGAGCATATTCTGTAATGAGGGGTCTAAAGTTCAAAACGATCATGAGATGATGAGAGGTGTGATGATATGCATTGAGAGGATGTACCCCAGTGAAGAGATTCAATGCCAAATCAATATGTAGCAAGATATGTACAAGGAATCAACTAGCATGTTTGGATTTAGCTCAATGCAACATTGCAAGGAGAAGAAAATGCCATGTAAGTTTCAATTTGTAAATCGTTAAATTTTATTTTGCTAGTTTTATTTTTCAAGTTTGACATTGTAAAACTTGTAATCTTTGTTTGTTTGTTTTTTATGACACTGAGGCACCACAACTATAGGAATTTGCCATCAGAATCCTGAGTCAGCCTTGTAGCAGTTCAAGTTGTGAGCGCAATTGGTTAGTATTTGAGCACATCCACACGAAAAAGCACAACGGGTTGTAGCATGAGAGGTTAGAGAAGTTGGTCTACATATACTACCACCTTCAGATGCTCATAAAACAATTGTGGGTAAAGGATTTGGATCCAATTTTATTGGATCAGATTGATCGAGTCTCTGATTGGGTAGTGTAGGATGAATCTCTTGCTATTGATTTGAGTCTAAGATATCGGAAACGCCACCTGAGGGTTGCTAAAATGTCGTTCCAAGCTTTAAAAACGGATACAGATGCGAAACGCGGCTGAAACGCTGTTGATACGGATTGAAAAAGTTTGAAATGGATCCACGAATTTTGAAATAGATCCGTGAAATTCTGAAACGGATCCGAGAAAATTTCAAACGGATCCGTGAAATGTGAAACGGATCGAGTGGACATGACATGGCACTCTCAGCAGACATTGTCGACCTAATTCCTCTGGAAGGGCCGGAAAAAGATCCATAATCAAATGGCTCTACAGACCAACCTAATACAAACCGATATTATTGGAAGGGAGTATGATAATGATTCTATTGGAGCCGGAGGGGAGTATGAAGATTAACGTCGTAGGCCTGGTCGTTAAATACTGAAGGTCACCCGTGAAATGCGAATTTTTACCATATGGTCAAACAACGTTGAAGCGAGGGATTAAGAATGTGTAGCGAAGTTCAAGGTAAGATATGCTATGGTTTCCAAATTACATGGATAGCAAACAATAAATATTATTCATTCCAGTTGTCTAACTACACAGGTTTTAGACTATTTCCATTGGGTTAAATCATTTTCTTTATAAAATTCAATGAATTATTTCCAAATTAAACCAAAAGGTCGGGTAGTTAGAAGCGTCCTTAGTCAAATTATAAATTAAAAATTAAGCATTTTTAAAAAGTGGACATGGCAGCAATGCTCACACTTCTAGTTCTAGAGGCAGTGAAAGTGCTAGTGTTGATGTTGATCTTCATCCATGACATTTTTGATGATATGTAAATGTAATTTATAATTATGTTTTGAACTTTTGAACAATGAAGTATGAACAATCACTGAACAATGAATATGATAGTAGGTTGCCACTCAATTCCTTTTGTAATTTGTATATTACTATATTTGACTTATGTTGATGATGATGATTATGTAATATGTTAATATGTAGTTTTGAATTTTAATTTGAAATTTAAATGATGAATGCTAAATTTTAGTTAGATAATATATATATATATATATATATATATATGAGGTTTCCCTGCCGTATCGTATCCAGATTTTTTGAAAATTTGTCGTATCTGTGTTCTCCCCCGTTTCCGTATCCGTTTCAGTGCAACTTAGATTTGAGTTGGTTTGATGAAGAGATTGAGGGTCCCTCTGGTGTACCATTTTCTGAAATGGAAACACCAAACGCACTTGCATCACAGTTGATGTTTTAGTCTAGCGATGTTGGCACTAGCTTCACTAGGGCCTATACTATGCGTTCTACTATTCGTGGTCATTCATGATACTAGAGAATGGACTTGGAGACACTATCTTTTTTGATTTTCTAGTTACTTTTTGAGTTATGTATTTGAACTTGGTACTGTTTTGGTGTTCAAGGAGTCATATTTCAGTTCACTATTTTACATACAAATATGTAGTGTCAAATGTTGTATTATCAATTTTTATGAGATGATCTAATGAATTTCTGCATAGAATTGGTTTTATAACTTATATGGATTAGAAATGTCATTTAGTATTTCTTTTGTGCCCAAAAATTTATTATACTTTTAATTTTTTTTTTATCTTTGCCGAGTCTTTGCCGAGTCTTTGTCGAGTCTTAACTGAGTCGCTGAGTCTGCCAAGTCCCAAGCCAGTCAAGTATTTGTCGAGTCCGAGTCTGACTACACTGGAGAATACTTTGACCAAGCGATCCTCAACATAGACTAATGAACATAGGAAAAGGAATACTGGGTGGGTGTGTTATATCTCCAATATATATAGTTTTTTAAGTTCAATTGAAAAAGTTAGTAACAATTCTAACTAGTCAGTTCGTTTTTTCTCTCTTTCTTTTTAGAAATCGGTTATACAACCCACACTTTTGCATAACATAAGGCTTTGTGAGAAGGTTCTTTATTAAGGTCATCTTAATTACTCTGAGAATCATGTGGGTTTCATGGACAAGGAATTCAAGAACTCACTATTCTAATGATAGACCAAATTTTTAGAAAATTTTGGATACAATACAACAAGATATAGCATAAATTTTGTCCATAGTTCTTTTGAAAAATCTCTGCTTAAGATATCTAAGTCAAAGATTGTTTCCCCTAGAAAAATGCTTTGTATCTTTTTGTGCAAAAAGCTATAGTATTATCCTGTCACAACTTTGTCTTCAAAAATGCTTGAAAATCGGTTTTTACAATTCTCTCTTGCTGTAAAATGATCTCCTCAAACAGTTTTTTTTTAAAATTTTTATTTGGCTTGTTGAGAATTTGTTTTCCATGGTTTTAATTTATTTCTCTCAAATAGTTTTTTGGATCCATCATGGGATGGCATATTGGAACATATTCGAGAGAAGTCTTGTAAGAATTGGTCACATAACCAATTTGGATATGATTACTTGACAGATCCTTTACATATCTATGACAATTCACATCTATTACATATCTATAACTATTTGCCACTGGGGAATGTTAGATGTGCTAACATAATCAATTGATTGTGATAGGAATCAGTTAAGCAAGTGACTGAATATCTATGAACTCGCTACCTTAATGACAATTGCATTGATTCTAAGACTCAGTACAAAGTACTCGTCATGTGTTCATTCATTAATGCTATTTGTATACTCTATCTACATCAGCATTTTTCTGAGGTTGGCTTTTTGTTTTGGGCCAAGATTGTCATTCCCCAAAGCAATATGAAATGGTGGGGGTGGTGTAAAACAAATTGACTATCAATTTTCGCGATAACTATTTTGAAAAAATGTATGTATGTGTTATTTGGGTATCTTAGTTAAAATTGTTTATTGTTAATAAAAAGAGGTTAGTTTTATTTCATATTTTTAAGTTTTTAACACGTTTATTTTATTGTGGTTCACTTAGATGTTTATTCTTACCCTGAGGATGAAACTGTTGAAGATCCTCTATTAGCTCAACATTTATCATTTTTTGGTATTGACTTCTCATCTTTGAAAAAGGTAAGTTGCTATCCTCATTTATTTTATTTTAATAATTCATATTTTGATTAATAATAGGTAATATTGTGTTCAACTAATGGTTGGATTTCACACTTATTTCAGCAATTTTATTTTTAAGGTTTACATTACTGTTTGAGATCTGTTACTTATGGTGTTTGAGATTTTCATGACTATTTTTGGTTTCAAAAACTAAAATATATTACAATTATTCATGGCTACGATCCTGAATGTTGTCCTATTAGTTGTTATGCTTGGAGTTTGATACAAATATTCTTTCTTCTTTAACATGATTGAAGATGACAATTTTAGATTTGGAAGTTAAATCCTTCCATAGTCCCATAGGATCCAAGATTTTCTATAAGTCGCAGCCTGATTTGGATCTGTTAGATTTATCACAAATTACTTTAATTTTAAATCTTTTTTTTATAGATATAATCTTTAATTCCTAGATTGGTAACGAACTTAGATTAATTTTTATTGCCATGCCTAATCCCATAGATTGGAAATGAATTTGGCCTCATTATTTGTCCAATCCCCCATAGAATAGGTTAGTGTAATGTTCATTTTGTGGTCTCTTATCACACAACCTCCACTTGTTTTGCTTGAAATTTTGTTTGTTACCTCATCCAAATTCAACTATATCATATCAATGAAGTTGTATAAGGAAAGACGCTTTATATGATGGTCAGTCTTGGCCTTCCTTTCGATAGTGGAAAATTTGGATTAGTTGGAATTTTCTCAGGCAGAACCAAAAATACATTCATCAGGTGCTTTTAGCACAGAGAAAAAAATATCTATAGTAAAGAGCCTCAGAACCCCAAACTTTGTCCAAAACAGGGTCAAAAAGTGCTATGAGAGCACTATGAAAGTTAAGACAAAATACAGTCATCTCAGCAAAGTGGCCATTAAAAGACTTAAACATCAGATACTGAAGAGGATCTTCTGTCTGTCAGTAGGCCATTGTGAAAAGTCTCGAGTACATATGTTTGCTCAGGAAGATTCAGACCTTCCTTATAAAGCTTATCTGCGTCACAATTCTGCTCTCTGTGTATGTTGTAAAAAACAATGAACTGAACTGAGATGCCACCTGCTTCAACTGAACAGCCAATCAGGGGTGACTAATGTTGCGAATCGGTGATCGGCCATTCATTCAATTGATCGTGAGAAGAGAATCTCCAAAAATCTAAATGTGGTCGAGATTCATATCCAGCACACATTTAATGAGGAAATACAGTGCAAATAATTCACCCAAGTGATTAGAACCCTTGCCTTTATTTGCCTTGAAATGAAAATGATCCTGAGAATTAAGATTGAGTACAAACCCTACTCCCAACATCTGGCCAGGGTCCTGATAGGCGCCATCGAAGAATGCCCACACATTAGTATTAGCAAAATGAAGTTCCCTAAGAATCCTGTGACATTTGTCAGGAGCAAGTAACAAAAAAAAGGCAGAGAGACCATATCTAAGTTGCAGTCTGATAAGGAGGGGCATATTTGTCCTCAAAAACCATGCCATTATAAGCTATCCAGACCCCCCAAAGAGTTACATAAGGGCCCGCCACTTCCTTAGCTCCCTCTTATCAAACCAAATTTAAAAACAGGAATCCAAAGAATTACCCAGCCATATATGTCCGAGATTAAGGAAATCTTCCAGAATAGACCAAACCTGAACTATATAAAAGAAATGAAGAAACAATTCTTCATTAGTCTCTTGATGATCTTTACACAGCATACAAATACCAGGTCCAACCTTTTTTTGTAATTGATCCCAAGTTAAAAATTGGCATGGAGTGCTAGCCACACTAGTAATTTCAACTTGGTAGGGGCTTTTCTTTCCAAAGCTTATTCCACCACCAAACAGGATGTGGAATTAAAGAAGAGTATCCCTGTTTTACAGTGTATATACCCTCATCCCCATATAAGAACAATTAAGTACATCCTCATCTTCTGTCAATTGAGTATGGGAGTGCTCTAATTCAGAAAGAAATAGTTCCCAAGCTGGTACCCAATTTGCCTCCAGACCCATAGCACCTGTAGACAGCCCGCTCTGATGCCCAAGAGTTGTAGTGTTTAGATTAGCCACCTGATGAAGTATAGCTTTGCTAGAAGCCCGCAAGTGATTGAGGGTCCCTTCAGGGAGAAATATATTTTTGTTACACCTCATGATTGCTTCTGAACCAACTCTAACTTTCAAACCTCCCCCAACTTACCATGCCAGGTATGCTCTCAAGAGAAGAAAAGCAAGAGTCATTGCCTTCCACTGATTGGGGACATTTTGTATGCCTTTTCTCTCCCTCCTAATCCTATCCAAGATGGTACCAACAACAATGTACTTCTGAACCAGAATCCTTTTCCAAAGTCCCTCTTTTGTAATAAAATTCCACAAGGATTTGGCAGCCAAGGAATGTCTAAAAAGATTGATGTCCTTAATACCTCAACCCCCCCATCCCTTTTGAGCAGCCAACTTATTCCATCTTACTGAATGTATGCCTTTATATTAATGACTCCCTTGCCACATAAAGCTTCCTAATCTTATCCAGAACCCCCTTGGGAATGTGGGCTTGTGTATGCTAGTATACTGGGATAGCTTCAAGTACAGATTTAACCAGGTTCAAGCGATCCCCTCGAGAAAGCCACTTATAACACCAGAGTAATTCTTCTTTCCATCTTGTTAATCAACCATAACCAGTCAATCTTTAGATAACAGTTGGGCTTTACATTAAAATTCAGATACTTAAAACCAGCATCTAAGAAATGACTGTGAGAAGGAAAAGCAATAGTGAAGTAAGCTGACTGTTCCTCAGTTAGATTGGCAGTATAAAGAGCAGATTTTCTTTCATTGACTTCCACCATAGTGGCACAAAAATATAGTTGTAGAATACTCCTAACTGTGTCTCCATCACACTCCTCTGTTGATGTTTTGTAGCTCGGACAGGAACTTCCACATAGGTAAGGTGTCAAACATGCGTGAAGTCATCCAAGATAATCTATTTTGTAATTCACTTTAGTAATAAAGTGAGTTCTAATAAAGTGCATTTTAATGCATTAGTGATTTAGGCTAATCTCAATCGTAGATCTCACCGTGAGATTAGGGTTTTGGTAGATTAGGTCTTCAGCTAAAGTGTAAAGGCAGGTCAAAGTAGAGGGTAAAGACATGTTCATTCTTCATAAAGACAGGTTGGTTGGAAGGTGAAGAAACTTGACAGAGAAGCATAGTTAGAGTGTCGAAGAAGAGCACGAGTGAAGAATCTGGTAGAATTTAGACCGTAGCCAGCAGAGGACAGAAATCCATACAGCAGGACGTATGGATTTCGTACAAGCTGTATGAATTCTGTACAATCTATGGAATTTTGTATGATCGAACGTGACAGGTTTGTACAGTTGTACGGATGGTTGTACAATAGGCAGCTAGGCAGTAGTGAGTTTCTCGATTTTTGTTGACAATTTTTCTTCAGTATTGGTGGGAAGATTTGTCTTGTAAATTTGCAGAAATTTTGCTTTGTTTGAGTGTACCGTACTGCTGCATGTTATTGGTAGTAGTGGAGCTTTCCTTGTAAGCTTTGAAGTATAAATGAAAAGCTGATTTGAAGGAGTACATGAATGTGTTAATTGTTTTATGCTTCCGCTGTTCATTTTCCTACTATGTGTGTGAATGCTGCTATGTGAAGAATTTAATTTCTGCAAATTAAATATTAGTTTAATTATTTGAGATCATAAGGACGGTATTCACCTAGGGTAAGGAAAATTTACATGCTGTCAGAGAATCTCTTTGATTGAGACTCTTAGGGGTTTACAGTGGGTAGATTAGTTACAGTTGGCAAAGGACCAGTAACGAGGGTTTCATTATTTTGATTTTCAGATTTGGAGTTTGTGCTTTAGATATAAGAGACGCATCAACCGACCTCGGGTTCGAGGACAGATTAGATGGTGCCCCGAATTTCTTAGCATGGAAAGTCAGGGACTCAGGGTAACTCTTCTACTAGAAGAAAATGACCTCTGGTTTATCTTCAAGGATGTGGTAGATTCGCACACATATCCACAACTTTTGGCAGCTCACAAGAAGAAAGAAGTGAAAGCCAAGCAAATGATCACAAATGCAATAGAGGATCATATGATCCCTCATGTATCTAAGAAGAAGATGGTAAATGACTTGTTTGATGCCCTGGTTAGCCCTTACCAGAGCGAAAACATTAATTGGAAGTTGCACAATAAACTTAGATTTGTTGAGATGGCCAGATCATACATTGCCACCAATTCCCTGATGAAGGTCATGCAGATCCGTGATTAGCTTGCAGCAGTTAGGGAAAAGATTAGGACAAGGAGTTAGTAAACATGGCACTGAATTGGGTTCCCACCGCAATGGAAAACATTTGTCCAGGGTATTTGTGCTTGGGTGAATCTTCCCAATTGGGACAGACTATGGGATGATTGTATCCAAGAGGAGACTTGCATGGATTCAAAGGTCAACAGGCAGGGAGGTGACAATGACCATGCCCTATTTGGTCAAGTTAAGAAAGGTAGAGGTAAAGGACCCAACAAGTGTAAGGTGAAGGGTGAGGGGTCGGCCTCACAGCCATGGAAGAAGGACTTGAGTAAAATCAAGTGCTTCATATGTCATAAGTGTTATGCCTCAGAGTGTCTGTAGCGTTCCTTCCAGATGTACCAGAGTGAGGGGTTTATTTTTATTTTGTAAAGGCCAAGTTTTTGGGGCTATATTATGTAGAGTGTTGATTTTGGCGTTAAATACCCTTGATTTGGTTACGGTAGGTCCCCTTGGTTTCCACCTCAAGGAGGTGCTGGCCTTGTGGTTCCGTTGACTACCCTTCAGGGGGTGTTTGTTTCCCTTGAGGCAAATCATTGGGACACATGGCCACACTCATAATTTGCTTTGTAGGCTCTCGGTCTAGCACAACTCATTTTGCCCACTAGGACCTATTATTTTGATGCAAAATCCCTCCTCTTGGTCTCCAGACCCATGTGCCATTCCTTAAAGAAGAAGCCTACATTGTTAAAAAGGAGGGCATTGAGGGACAAGCATCTGTTGGGGTTAGTTGGGGCATGGCGCCCTCCTTTTGGCTCACCTCACACTTGGTGGAGCTTAGTTGCACATTTTTATTCTAATTTCATGTCATTCTATGCTTTAGTCCTTAGTTTGTGGGTGCACTAACCTTAAATTTTATAATTTGTCATTAACTTTGTAGGCTCAAATTTGTAAAAGGTTGAGGGTCGTTTCATATAAACAAGAAAACTTCACCTCATTTGTAAATCATGGACATGGATTCACATTATGAAATCTTTTCTTTTCCTATTGGTTTATTGGAGCTATTGAGCTAGTGCACACCTCTCTTGGATTTCTTTTTTGCTTGAAGGATGAATGGATGATGTTCTAGGATTTGATTTTGCACATGACAAGTCGATGCTAAGAATAGTTGTAATAATTCATTCTTAAGGGTGACCTAAATCTTGCTCATTCTTGATTAATGTTGATAGGTTTATCTGCTAACACTAGTTTAATGTGACTCTTGAAGTGCCTTGGATTGAATGAGGGTTTGTTTGCTAGCATTTTATCGACTTGCTTGAGGAGACCTTACTATCAAGGAGCTCTCCATTGTTTTGTTGGGTCTTGGACTTCTCTATTTGCCCTAATTAGGGTTTCACTACCCAACTCTTGAGGTTGCTAGTTTAGCCCTAGTTGCAAGTATTGAATACCATCTCAAAAGGAGGGACATTAGCCTCGATCTCTCATAGCCCTAGGGTTTGAGACACGAATCTAATATCCTATCTATCAATCCTCTTTTTATCAAATTTTACATGTTTTATTTTATTTTATGCATAAAAACATTTTACTACTGGAAAACCCCTAAAAATCTAAATAAATTCAAAAATCCGAAATTCGCTGTGATTTAGTATTTTGGTCCACCCTAAAATTTCGCCCTAGGGTTTTATCCACAAACCCTAGAGGGTGTCCTCTTTCAAGGAAGTGCATCGGGATATGTGAAAGCCCCGTAATTGTGAATTAGAGGCATTGTGGTGTTTCAACTAAAGTACAAAGATAGGTTCAAGTAGAGGGTAAAGACATTCATTCTTCTCAAAGACAGGTTGGTTGGAAGGTGAAGAAGAGACTTGATAGAGAAGCAAAGTTAGAGCGTTGAGAGGAGCTTGAGTGAGGAACCACGTAGAATTCAAATCGAAACTATGTAATGTTCCTTTTTGGAAAAATTAGGCACACTATAACAAAATATTTCAATAGAGGCTTAAAACTTTAGACAGTGGAAGCATTCTTTCTCAAAACCCTCATTGACAATGAATTTCACACAGATTCCATGGTTATGAGACAATTGAGGCAACTCTAGGAGAGTGATATGGAGCTTCTGATTGGATTGACAAGATGATATATGTGGCTGCTGAAGATTGTGTGGCTAAGGACTTTCTACAAACACTTCACATACATCCTCCTTCAGTTCTTTGTCTAGTTTTGAAACTAGGAAAACTAGGAAACTAGTCTTTCTTTGTCTTGTACCAAACACCTCTAGACCTTTTCAAATTTCTTCTGGAAGGACCCTATGGGCTTTAACACATCCTAACAGACCTCAAACACTCAATGGTTGAATCAGAAAACTCCTTTGACATGTTATTCCAGTCTGCTCAAATTTGGCCAATTTCGAACCTTGGACTAGTGAAACCCAAATTGTCCCAAATGCTCCCAAATGCTTTCGAATTCTGTATGGAAGGGCTTGAGGGGTCTTAGAACATCCAAATGCAACTATTAGACACTCAGACACTTATTGAAGACATTCATGGCTTGCATTTATCAAGAAGGTATGAAAGGGCCAAAATACTAGGGAATTCGATGGTAAAACCCAGACTAGTCTTTGACCTTTTTGGCTTCCCCAACACTGTACGAACTTCCCTAATTTATGAACAGAGATATGGATTTGATTAAGGACCTCAAGGGCAACCAAAATGCAACATTAATCAGGTTCTATAATCTGCTATCACTCCTATAAAACAAAATGTTGTGAGACATAGAAATTGCTTGGAAAAGTTAACAATAGACATGGAACTTGCTTCACAAAATTTAATCAAAACCCAAAGGGGCTTGCATATAGTATATTGGTCATCACCATTACATCATAGGACGCTCAAAACATCAACAAAATCTCAGAGAAAGTTTGATACAAACAGATATAAAATTACTCCAAAAAGTCCATATGAAAGTAGAGGGGAAACTAGCTCGAATTTGTAATATCCCAAACTGGTGAATTTCTTTTTTTCTTTGTTTGCTATGTGATCTTATGTTTCAACACAGGAATGTATGATGTACTAATCTAAGATTGCATGTGCCTGCATGCAAACCTAATACCCAGATAATCAGGTTCTATAATCTGCTATCACTCCTATAAAACAAAATGTTGTGAGACATAGAAACTGCTTGGAAAAGTTAACAATGGACATGGAACTTGCTTCACAAAATTTAATCAAAACCCAAAGGGGCTTGCATATAGTATATTGGTCATCACTATTACATCATAGGATGCTCGAAAAATCAACAAAATCTCAGAGAAAGTTTGATACAAACATATATAAAATTAGTCCAAAAAGTCCATATGAAAGTAGAGGGGAAACAAGCTCGAATTTGTAATATCCCAAACTAGTGAATTTCTTTTTTTCTTTGTTTGCTATGTGATCTTATGTTTCAACACAGGAATGTATGATGTACTAATCTAAGATTGCATGCGCTTGCATGCAAACCTAATACCCAGATAATCAGAAATGCTATAAAATAGGAAGAAGTGATGCATGTATGTACCAATGTATAGATCAGCTGATGTAGGTCAATATAAACCTGACATGCATGGATTCTGCTGGTGGAATAAGGAGATAAGGCTGGAAGTGCTCCAAGGAATGCGACCTTGGTATAAATGCGCCCTCTCCAAGCTAAGAATGCTCCTCAATAAATAATAGTCAGCAGATGAAGCTCCAGAAGGGGTGTGTTAGGGTTATAGTGCCCCTCTAATGAAGATAGGATCAACATGCAAACCAACTGATGGCTCAATAGCCTAAAGCGTGAATGTCCTCCTTGGGAAAGTCGCCCATCCAGAGGAAGACGTCCTCTAAAGGATGGAGTTGCTGATAACTCGCTCAAATGTCCAAGTAAGAAGCCCTTCTTCCAGGGGAAGGGTAATAGTGATACTTTGAGAAGACTGGAGCCAACATGCATAAGATTGGATCCCTGTAGCCTGTGATGCGAATATAAGTGTCCTTGAGCAATTCGCTCATGCAAGGAGGGTGAATCCCTCAATCCAGTATATAAATCGAATCCTACAGTAACTGAAGAATAGAACTTGATGATGAAGCAATGTTGAATCTGGATTATCCAACCTGATAGTGACTAGGGTAGATAGATTTCGCTGCCAAAATACACTAGCTAGCTGAGTGCATGCACTCAACCCCAACTTGGCTCGCTGAGCTCTCCAATTCGAATCCACAAATCAATAATCATATAAGCAGGTCTTCTCCACTAGCTTTACCTTTCTTCTTTTATAACATTCACCTGTCAGACCTAATTAGGTCACTTTACCTTCTAATTCGCAGTTGATTTGCATGTAGTGTGTCTGGAGACTCAATTAGTGCATGCATCATGAAATAATGCTCGGATGTCATGCATGCAGGTGGCCTTCAGTTTTGGTGGCCCCTGTTTACCTACTGATGATATAATACCTATGCCAGAGATCTTCTTAGGGTGCATATGGCATCAATCCTCAGTTGATTCCCTGAATGTCAGTGCCCGCTCGAACCTATGGGAATCAGATAGGTTAGCGGGATGGTCCTCTGTGCTTAAGCGGAAGTGGACATTACAGTCCTCCTCGCTCGAAATTGCTTGTCCTCAAGCAATTGTAATGTTGGGTGCTGTAATACCTGTTCTCCTTCCCACGTGGCCTCTTCTATAAGCAGATCTCTCCATTGAACCAAGTAATCTCTGATGATCCTGTTCCTCAGTTTTCACTCTCGCACCTCTAGGATGCCCTCAAGAATCAGAATCAGTTGCCCTTTGTCATCAAGGGGGGGCAGTTCGGATGTTGTAACAATTTGATGACCTACTGCCTTCTTAAGGTTAGATACATGAAATATATTGTGAATCTTGCTCTCTGGGGGTATTTCTAGCTCATATGCTACCTCTCTGACCTTCCAGATTATCTTGTAGGTACCATAAAAGCGAGGCTTGAGTTTCTCTGCTCCTTTCTTCTTAAGAGATGACTGTCGGTAAGGTTGTAGGCGTAAATAAACTAAGTCTCCCACCTCAAAACTGCGCTCAACCTTGTCCCTGTCTGCATATATCTTCTGCTAATTCTGAGTAGCCTGTATGTTTTCTTTGAGTATCTTAAGAATATCTTGACCCTCTTGAATCCACTCTTTGGCCTTGGGGGCCCTGCTATCACCAAATATCAGGTCTGCAATGGTTAAAGCATCATACCCGTACAGAGCTCTGAAGGGAGTTATCCCAATGGTCATATGGTGGGTGGTGTTGTAGCAATTTTCACTTAAGTGTAGCTATCCATGTCCTCTGTTGACCTGCTACGTAATTCCTCAAGTATCCCTCAATCCACTTGTTAACTATCTCTGTTTGTCCGTCGCTCTGTGGATGATAACTTGTGCTCATAGCTAACTCAGATCCTACCAACCTGAAAAGTTCTTTCCAAAAGGCTCCTGTGAACTTGCTGTCTCTATCACTGACAATGGTTTTGGGTAACCCGTGGTGACATTTCCTTATCGTATATTGAATAGTGGCGCTCATAGTCCTCGAGCTTCCTGCTCTCAAATGCAATGGGGTGATTGTTCTGCATCAATACTACCCCTATTCCCTCTCTTGAGGCATCACACTCTAACACGAATGGCTGAGAAAAATATGGTAGAGCTAATACTGGGCATGAACTCATTACTTTCTTCATTTTTTCCAATGTCTGCCGTGCTGTCTTTGACCAAATGAATGCCCCCTTCTTGGTAAGATCGGTGAGGGGTGCGGTCATCTGTGAAAATCCATTGACATATCTCCTGTAGTAAGTGCAAAGGCCCAAAAAGGCCTTCAGTTCTATCACATTTTTAGGTGTAGGCCAATCCAATATGGCTCGAATCTTCTCTAAGTGTACTTGAACCCCATTGGCCCCTATCATATGTCCCAAATATAACATCTCCTGCATGCCGAACTCACACTTGGACATTTTGGCGTATAGTGATTGTCCCTGTAAAATCCCAAGTACCTCATCTAGATGTCTCAAATGTTCTTCCCAAGTTCTACTGTATATCAATATGTCGTCGAAGAATACCAGAAGATGTTTGCGTAACTGAGCCTTGAAGATATTGTTCATGCATGACTGAAAAGTGGCTGGTGCATTAGTGAGCCCAAATGGCATCACTAGAAACTCATGGTGTCCGTAGTGATAGCGGAAAGCGGTCTTTGGAACATCCCATTCCCTAACTCGAATCTGATGATAACCTGAGCGGATGTCAATCTTGGAAAAGTACTGTGCCCCTGTAGTTCATCCATCAACTCATCAATCCTGGGGATTGGATGCCTGTTTTTTATAGTCTTCTTGTTAAGTGCCCTGTAATCGATGCACATGCGTAAGGTTCCATCCTTTTCTTTACTAGCACTACTGAGGATGCAAATGGACTGGAGCTAGGTTTAATGTACCTTAGTTTGAGCAGTTCCTTGATTGTGCTTTCTATTTCATCTTTGTATCTCTTGGGGGGTCTATAAGGGGTAGTGATAACTGCTTGAGTCCCCTCCTGTAACTCAATAATGTGCTCAAATCCCCTATCTAGAGGTCGACTTGCTGGAAGGTCTCCGAATACTGCCTTTTGCTTCTGCAGTAAGGCCTCTATATCTGCTGGATGTTGTGTGGCCTTATCTGGTGGTTTCCTGAAGGTAACCAAGCACTTTGCTGCCCACTTGATATCTCCCTATCGGAGTATTGTCTCCATCCTGTGTGATGTCACTGTTGTGGGAGGGTAGGTATTCATCCCTCTCAATACTACTTTCTGTCCCTCTGTTCCCATGAACTCCATCTCCATGGTTTGGTAGTTCGTAGAATACTTCCCTATGGAATAAAGCCACTGAACTCCCAATACCACATTTGTGTTAGGTATGTCTACCACATAGAATGTTTGTATCATTGTATAGTTCACAAGTGTTACTTTCAATTTTGGAATCCTCTGACTACACTCAATGGTGTGGTGATTTGCTGCAACTACTGAAAATCCATTAAAACTCTTAGTCTGAATGCCTTTCTTTTTAACCCATGCAACATCAATAAAGTTGTGGGATGCCCCACCATTTATCAACACTCCTACTCTGTTGCTCTGTATGACACCTCTGATCCAAAGAGTGTGGAATCTAGGAACCCCTGACAATGTATCAATGGCACCTCCTGGTGACTGTACCTCATCAGCTGTCTCATGTGGCCTCTCCCTGTTCCTGATCCTAATAATCCTCATCCTCCCCACTGTCGGAATAGACCTCTATGTAGTGGGCCTTTCCCTTCCCTGAACATCTGTGACCTGGTACCCATGGTTCCCGACAAGTGAAACATAACTTTTTTCTCCTAATGTCCTGGTGGGTATCATTATCCATCCATTCTTTCATGGACCATTCTTTCTGGAAGGGTTACCTCTCTTTATCTTTAATAGGGAAATTAGTTCTGGGAGGAAATCTATTCTTTGGAACTGCATCCTGTAAATCTCTAGTCTGACTAATGGCATCGGCTAGGGTGGTGTGTCTATAAGCCTTGACCCATCCACGTAAGGGCTCAGTGAGGGCCTCGGTAAATAACATAATCAACCTGCTCTCTGAAATATTTGTCACCATGACTGCTACCCTTTGAAACTCTGAAATGAATGCATTTGAACTACATGTCTGCTTGAGCTGTGCCAACTCTCTAAAACGCACCTCGAGGTCTTTTCTGTCAAATTGCTCAATGGGCCTCTGTGTAAAATCTGTGTATGAGGTAATGGTATTGTGACCCAACGTCACCAACCCGTGGTACCACCACTCATGGGCCTCCCCATCCAAATCCAATGTAGCCAATTTATTGGCATCTATCTCAATCATGGGGTTGAGTTGGAAGTATGTGTCCAACTTCTGTACCCAATTCCGCGTTGGGCCATTGCAGGTCCCCTCAAAGGTAGGAATAGTCAGTTTCCCTACCGTGTGCTGTAACTCAAAGTTTTGGTTGAAAGGCCTATTGTATGCTCTGGGCCCGCTCTTACTTTTAAAGTGGCAAAAGTCAGTTAAGGTCATGGCTGACTGGAAGTCATCTTCTAATGCTCAGTATTCCCTCAAATAAGCACTCATGGATTCTTCTTGTTCTACCTGTGCTAAAGGGACTGTGGTTGGGCTCTTTAAGAATTGAGGTATGGTAGGTCGGGAGGGCCTGTTGTATATATGGGGATGGCTTTGCATGTTGGTATGTAAATGTTCCCCACTGCTACTGGTAGATACTCTATCACTGTTGGGAAACATAAGACTGTTTGGGTTGTGCCCTGATCTATTAGTTAGTTGTTTGATGGCACTCACCATTTCTTTCTGTCCAGTAGCTAGGTCTTTTATAGCGGATATGAGGCTATGGAAGGCTACCTTCTCATCATCTGCCATTGTTTCTTTGCTTTTTCCTTTTCCAAACTGAGACTCTGTATTCCTCAAATCTATATCCTCTAACTCCTCTTCTTCTCTCCCACTGGTCCTAAACCTCTGCCTCTGGTAAGTAATGTTGTAAGGATACTATGAATTCATTTACTGTTCAAAATTGCATGCTCCCACAACTGGCGAGGAACATGCTCTCATACCACTGTAATATCCGAAACTGGTGATTTTCTTTTTTTCTTTTTTTCTTATGTGATCTTGTGTTTCAGCACAAGAATGTATGATGTACTAATCGAAGATTGCATGCGCCCGCATGCAAACCTAATACCCAGATAATCAGAAATGCTATAAAATAGGAAGAAGTGATGCATGTACGTACCAATGTGTAGATCAGTTGATGTAGGTCAATATAAACCCGACATGCATGGATTGTGCCGGTGGAATAAGGAGATAAGGCTGGAAGTGCTCCAAGGAATCCGCCCTTGGTATAAATGCGCTCTCTCCAAGCTAAGAATGCTCCTCAATAAATAATAGTCAGCGGATGAAGCTCCCGAAGGGGTGTGTTAAGGTTATAGTGCCCCTCTGATGAAGATAGGATCAACATGCAGACCAACCGATGGCTCAATAGCCTAAAGTGTGAATGTCCTCCTTGGGAAAGTCGCCCATGCATAGGAAGACGTCCTCTAAAGGATGGAGTTGCCGATAACTCGCTCAGATGTGCCCTTCTTCCAGGGGAAGGGTAATAGTGATACTTTGAGAAGACTGGAGCCAGCCTGCATAAGATTGGACCCTTGTAGCTTGTGATGCGAATGTAAGTGTCCTTGAGCAATTCGTTCATGCAAGGAGGGCGAATCCTTCAATCGAGTATATAACTCGAATCTTATAGTAACTGAAGAATAGAACCTGATGACGAAGCAATGCTGAATCTGGATTATCCAACTTGATAATGACTAGGGCAGATAGATTTCGTTGCCGAAATACACTAGCTAGTTGAGTGCATGCACTCAACCCCAACTTGGCTCGCTGGGCTCTCCAATTCGAATCCACAAATCAATAATCATATAAGCAGGTCTTCTCCACTAGCTTTACCTTTCTTTTATAACATTCACCTGTTAGACCTAACTTTTGACCTAATTAGGTCACTTTACCTTCTAATTCGCAGTTGACTTGCATGTAGTGTCTCTGGAGACTCAATCAGTGCATACATCATGAAATAATGCTCCAGTGCATGCATCATGAAATAATGCTCGGATGTCATGCATGCAGGTGGCCTTTAGTTCTAGTGGCCCTTGTTTACCTACTGATGATATAATACCCATGCCAGAGATCTTCATAGGGTGCATATGGCATCAATCCTCAGTTGATTCCCTGAATGTTAGTGCCCGCTCGAACTTATAGGAATCAAATAGGTTAGCGGGATGGTCCTCTGTGCTTAAGCAGAAGAGGACATTACAGAATTGATGGTTTGTTTGCAATGTTTACATAAAAGACATGGAATTTTGAGCTATGGCTCAAAGGTGCAGTTCAATACAGTGCTATACATCAGATATCATCACAATGTAGTCACAAAATCATTCTCCACAAAGATTATACAACTATGAGTGCGCCATCAACAAATGAACATGGACATTTAGAGAAGATTGTGAGAAGAGATAATGGAGAAAGACATGAGAGATGAACTCGAACTGTAGAGGGACTCGAACCTGCAACAAAACACCTTCATTAAACTTTGATAAGAGGTCTGAATGTCCTCTCCTCCAACCAACATGGACAGGGATCTTTCACCTTCGAAATTGGTTCAATGGCAGGAAGGATGAACATCCACTATGCAAGGACAAGTTAAAGCTGTCCAAATTGCAAAGATGCAAATGAAAAATGACCAAAAGCTGCTCTCCTTCCTCATACCCCTCTTTTATTAACTTCATGTGGACTCATGAGGTCGAATTTCCCTCCAAGACACTCACCCAACTCGAGTTAGTGATTAATTCCTTCATGACACTTGTCCTCATTCTTGCACTCTTCTTTCCCCAATTTGAATTGGGAATCTTGGCTGACTATAACTCCCTCTATGTGCCCTTTTGGTGGCTATTTTTAGCCCTGATATGTCAGATTTGTCATAGGTCTGCCATCAGGTTTGAATATGTCATATTTGTCATAGATTCCTTCATCATTGTTGTCATGGATGCCATGAAATCTTGTTACAAGTGTCACAATTTGTCTATTATGCTTCTTCCTCTTCATTGGGAGTTACTCTTCCACTCCAAGTCGAGCCTCCATGATTCTTGCCATGATATTGCCTCTTCATCTACCCCAAGTACGTTACCCTTCACCTTGAACTTGATTTTTTGTGAGAATAATGCCAACTGTAGTGGAGAATCTTGCCACATGTGGGTCCCACAACCTCTTATGCGTCCTCATGATCTAATGCCACCTTATTTTCCTCTTTATTATTGTTTATTTGGCCCATTTAATGTGAATTTGTAAGTCTAAGGTCATTTTGGGTCTTGTAGCTCACTTATTCCAAATTTTGATGCTTCCATCCCAATCTAGGGAACTAGTAGGTTAGTGGAATTTTTCCTCCATGATAATTTATTTGGATGGGGACATTACAAACTTTGAATTGGGAATTTTCTCTTCATGTGACCCACCTTGTCCATTTGGCTCTAATTTTGCATTATTACTCACTTGGACATCATGCTTGGCAATTATTTGACCCTTAGCACCAATTTGACAAATTATCATAAACATGGCCAAGTGGCTTAGGCCATTGTGATCCAATGCAAAATTTGGGGACATGACAAACTAGCATAGGATAGAAATCTGTACATATGTATGAATCTGTACAGTAGGTCGTACGAATTCCGTACAATCGTATGGAATTCCGTATAGTCATATGAATGTGCCTGTACAATCATATGGAACAAGTTTGTACAGTCATATGGACAACTGTACAACAAGCAGCCAGGTAGGAGTGAGTTTCTCAGTTTTCGTGGACAGTTTTTATTCAGTTTCGATGGGAAGATGTGTTGTAAGTATGTAGAAATTTTGCTTTGTTTGAGTGTAACGTACTGCTGCATGTTATTGGTAGCAATGGGGATTTCCTTTTCAGCTTTGAAACGTTGATTTGAAGGAGTACATGCATGTGTTAATTGTTTATGCTTCTGTTTTTCATTTTCCTATTGTATGTGAATGCTGCTATGTGAAGAATTTAATTTCCGCAAATTAAATATTAGTTTATTTATTTGAGAACATAAGGATGATATTAACCTAGGGTAAGGAAAATTTACATCCTCGGACCAAAGTTGAATAATAGAACATTATCTACAAACAATAGATAAGAAAGAGTCCCATTCCTCACTAACTTGATTCCATGAAATGATCGAGTCCTTCTTGCATTCGAGATTTCTCCACTAAGACCTTCAACAATCAAGAGGAAGAGACAAGGATATGGGGGGAACCCATCTCAACCCTCTAGTAACCTTGAAAAATGAGGTAGCGGGGCTATTGATCAAAACTGTAAAATTATTTGTTGACATGCATCCCATTATCCATCTAACTAGAAATAGGGAGAACCCCAAAATGAAAGGGCGACAAATGTTAATACAACCAAGACACTGTCATATTCCTTTGATAGGTCCAATTTAACCACAACAAGAGGAATATGCTCGACTTTTAATGTGTGAATACCCTCTTACGCAGACCCTATAGCTTTGTGAATTTTTCAACCGACAAGAATGTTAGAGATAGTGGTATCTTGGGATGTCCTCCATGTTCAGATGCCTAACATGGAGGTACACTTATTGGATAGGCATCAGGAGGAGGTAGAGGGTGAGATGCACTCTACCAGCTGGCATGAATCCATTGGCGGATGCATGCGGATCTTTCAAGGTGTTTTGTCTCATGCATGCATCAGGAGGAGGTAGAGGGTGAGATGCACTCTACCAGCTAGCATGAATCCATTGGCGGATGCATGTGGATCTTTCAAGGTGTTTTGTCTCATGCATGCACAACAACTAATTAAAAATGCATGCAAAAGTGAGTTTTTGCATGTATTCATATTAGGTTTTTGTTAAACCTATTTGATTAGTGAGATGTTATAAGGAGGCAGGAGGTCACTGATGGAGGTTACTCATCAGGCTAGTCAGAGAGAGGAGGGCGCATAGTGCATGCAGAGGACGACTTTCTGAGAGAGAAAGGAGCATTTGCAGTAGGGAGAGTGATGATATCTGAGACCGATTAGTCCTCATTTGACCAGAGGCACTTGGCAGCCAGATACCGCGAGCAGAGAGAGCTCATTAGCGAGGATTCTTCAGTGTTTACAGGTTGGGCGACTTTCAGAGGAGGAGGTGTACACTTTTTGAGGAGAGGAGGTCGTTGTGCTTCCAGTTGGAGGATTGAGCAGCTGAGACTTCTAGAGTAGGCCTTCCTTGGTGATTGAGGAAGTTCAGTGACGATCAGAGCTCAGATCAACTGAGATCTGACAGAGTGCGAGTTTTCGGCAGTTGGAGAAGGGTGCACTTTTCCATGTAGAGAGGGGCACATTTTTCAGATTTAACCCAAGAAGAAATCTGAAGGTGTTATATTCAGGGTTCATCTTCTGCCATCCCAAAGGAGGATGATGTGGTCCTTGCAACTAAAGGCAAGCAGAGGTTCAAACAAAAGAAGGATCTAAGTAAGATCAAGTGCTTTGCTTGCAATGAGTATGGACACTATGCGGGATAGTGCCCGCTTAGGAAGCAGTACAAGTAGGTAAAGGATGAGCAGGTGGCAGCAACAGAGGAGGTACATGAGCTTACCTCTAGATTTGAGAGGGGCTTCTCACTTGCCTCATTTGTGTCATGACATGATAGTAGTTAGCTAGAGATTCAGGCTGATGAGAGATGGATGGTTGACTGCAAGCAGTGCAATCACATGACCGGGATGTGAGATGCATTCCTTATTCTTGAGCACACCTATGCAAATGATTCGAGATGTATAGGGGGCTAATCATTTGGTCACGAGAGTGGGTAGAGTACGCTTTCTCCTTGACTTTGGAGAACACCTGGAGGTTTTGGAAGTACTGTTCATTCCAGGATTGAGAGGGAGTATACTCTCAGTGGTAGCATTGGGTGCTACTGATTACTCAGTTGTGTTTCAGAGGGATCTGATATTTACTTATCCAGAGGGAGTTGATCCTGTCTTTATGGGTCATAGGATTGATGGTGAGTACATAGTTCAGGGTAAGCCCACTTTAGGTACATTAGGTTGGTTGAGTGCATCCTCATCAAAGCCAGAGGAGGATAGAGAGGGAGATGCTTATAGCAGGGATGGTGCTTGGGAGAGTGAGTCCTTTCAGCAGATGGATGAGTGAGATGCTCACCATGGTGATGAGGTCCAGAGGGGTGATTTTTTTTATTCGATGGATGAGCGAGATGCTCATGGAGTTGATGATGCAAAGAGGAGTGAGTCTTTGGACTTTGATCAGATGGATGGGCTTGATGCTCATACAAGTACCAGCAGGAGACTTAGTTGGTATGAGATGACAGAGATGGACTAAGCTCAGGAGAGCGCTGAGTTAGTTCAGAGAGAGAGGGAGTTCACCTATAGGGTAGTAGATGCTTGATGGCAGACTAGGTGAATGGCTACAACAGAGGTTCAGAGGGAGTCAGGATCAGAGTTTTGTGATAGAGTCAGTGATTGATCAGGAGGCTTCTTCTGGAGCCACATTGATGGAGTTGGATCAGGGTACTATAGGTCATAGTGCATGAGTGACAGGCAGGACAGTTGGGTTAGTGTCAACAAGAAGGGACTTTTGGATCCAGGCATCAGTGGATGGACTTCCCTCGATCAGAGGAGTGTTAGAGATAGTGGTATCTCGGGATGTCCTCCATGTTCAGATGCCTAGCATGGGGGTACACTTATTGGATAGGCATCAAGAGGAGGTAGAGGGTGAGATGCACTCTACCAGTTGGCATGAATCCATTGGTGGATGCGTGCAGATCTTTTGGAGTGTTTTGCCTCTTGCATGCATGCATTTTGCATGTATAGCTGTTAATTAAAAATGCATGCAAAAGTGAGTTTTTGCATGCACTCATATTAGGTTTTTGGTAAACCTAATTGATTAGTGAGATGTTATAAGGAGGCAGGAGGTCACCGACAGAGGTTACTCATCAGGCTAGTCAGAGAGAGGAGGACGCATAATGCATGCAGAGGGCGATTTTCAGAGAGAGAGAGGAGCAGCTGTAGTAGAGAGAGTGAGGAGATCTGAGACAGATCAATCCTCATTTGACCATAGGCACTTGGCAACCAGATACTGTGAGCAGAGAGAGCTCATCAGTGAGGATTCTTCAGTGTTTACAGGTTGGGCGACTTGTAGAGGAGGAGGGGTGCACTTTCTGAGGAGAGGAGGTCGTTGTGCTTTCGATTGGAGGATTGAGTAGTTGAGACTTCCAGAGTAGGCCTTCCTTAGTGATTGAGGAAGATCAGTGACGATTAGAGCTTAGATCGACCGAGATCTAATAGAGTGCGAGTTTCCGGCAGTTGGAGGAGGGCGCACTTTTCCATGTAGAGAGAGGGGCGCATTCTTCAGATCTAGACAGTTGGCCTTATTCTTTGGCAGAGTAGATCAAGGCCGTGGAGTGGGAGAGATAGTACAAACAGAGTTTGACTTGTAGAGAGATCTAGATCCATATTGACAGTTAGGGCACATTTCCCAAGTGCATGCATTAGTCTTTGCATGCAAATCTAGGGTTTTGATACCTGTCAGGTTCGATTGTTTCATCTGAAGTATTTGTATGTATTTATCTTCTACTTGCTTTGCTCAGGGATTGAGACAGAAGATAGCCCCACAGATTGCTAGTTTCCCCCTTTGGGGTTTCCAGGGTACATCCTGAGTTATTGTGTGATTGTTGTGTATTTTCATTGTGGAAGTCTTAAGAGATCAATAACATTTGTATCTTAAGTCTTTATTGTATTTATGATTTATTGAGACTCAAATCGCTTGAGATCTCAAGGCATCCAGAGGGAGTAGTGATCTCTGGATAAATTAACAAAGAAAACCAAATTGCTTAGTACAAATATATTCAGATAGGACCTACTTTAATCTTGTTGCAATTATTTTAGAGAGAATCT
Source organism: Larix kaempferi (assembly GCA_027924585.1). Lineage (NCBI taxonomy): Eukaryota > Viridiplantae > Streptophyta > Pinopsida > Pinales > Pinaceae > Larix > Larix kaempferi. Next base: position 20,198,826 of record BSBM01000887.1, read on the forward strand.
TCTAAAGGAAATTACAAAGGGAGATAGGTTGAAGCTCCTTCAAATAGGTTGGGCATTGAACCTTAGGAATTCCCAAGAACCTTGCCTGTCCTCCTAACTTCCTCCACCACCCTCAATAGGTCATTGCTTGAGAAGTAAAAAAAATCAAGATAGAATCAATTGTCCACCCATTTGGACTAGGGCTCCCATCCTTCTTAAATGAACTAAGGACATATACATGTTCTTCTTTGGCAATAGGTTTGTAAAGATCTTCACAAACCTATTCATTCACCATTCTTTGAAAATAAGTTACTTTGATGATCTGTGCAACTCTAACCCTTTTCGGTGCCTTGTATATCTTAGAGAAGTGAGAAATACTTAGTGTAGCCAAGTCTTGAAAGTCTCTGACCTTTTCCCCATTTTACAGAGTCATTTTCTAGATTGTGTTCTTAGTCTTTCGGTGAAAGTAAACTGCAGAAAGTGCTTAGTATTATTGTCCTCCAAATCCAGCTAGGTTGCTTGACTCTCGAGGCTCCAGTCCCTCTCCCTATCCACCAATAACTTTTACTTTTTAGCTTCTAATCGCTTTAATGAAAGTAGGTTGATCTCGCCTAGGATAAAACCTCTCAGAGCCCTCGACCAACCTCCCCAAAGCTTCCTCCACCTCTTGAATTTAAGAGTTTCTTTCCTTGGATATTTTAATGGCCGATTTTGAAGTGTTCTCTTTAACAAACTTCACAAGCTGAGGAATGCAAAGCATGATCATATATAGCTTCCCATGCATTCTAACTAAGCTTTGAAATTCTTCTTCCAAAACGCTTCCTGGGTTATATTTAAACGAAATCCTTGGATTGAGACCAACATGATCTAGTTCAAGAACAATAGGGAAGTGGTGTGAGATCCTATTCGAGCCAATCCAAGAGCAACATCTCTGTACCTGTTGGATAAAACCATTATGAATCGGAAATATATCCAAACGCTTTGAGATCCCTTTGGAACATGCTTGGTTATTAGTCCATATCGGCTTGATTTCAATAGGTTGGATATCTACCAAATCAACTACTTCTAATCGGTGCAAAAAGAAAACCCCCAAGGAATCTACCTTAGCATGTTGGCCCCAAGTCTCCCCATTGTGGAGTGTAAAGTTTGTCACCTCCAACCACCAGATTGCCTGATTTAATACACTGTAAGTTGAGAAGATGATCTCTTAAGGGACAAATTTTTATCTTGGACCCCCAACGCCCTTATGTTAAGGGAGATGATCTTCATGGGACCTCATTGGAAGGGGCATGACGAATTGGGACCCAATAATTAATTTTTATCATCTTTGGTTGACTTTTGAGATTGCTTTTTCTTGAGCCAACCTTAAAGCAAACTTATGCCCCATTGAGTGGCCCCTTTAATCCCTTATAAGAATTCAACCCCAACCGCTTGATTGAACCAAGGCCCTAGAGAGAAGAACCCTTTCTAATCCAAATAAAATAATGCCGTTTGCCCCTTAGGTTCCCCCTAGTAGAGACATAGAGATCAACATATTTTGACAGAGAATCAACCTTGAGGGAAGGGTCTGAAACCTTCTCTAGAGCCTTGAAAGCTTTGTCACAAGTTAAGGGAAATGGTTTACCCACTAGACTAGATCAATTATGGTTGCTAAGGGAAAAGGAAGGGGAACGAAATCCATCGATTACTACCCATTGATTCAATAACTTGGAATTGGATGAAATAGGAGACTCAAATCAACTTACTCGGGGGATCCAAGTAATGCTCCTCCATGGAACTGTGATTTCGATTCTTTAATTTGCAAGGAGTGAATGTAGACTAAAAGAAACCATGAACCTCATCCAATTCTGAGCTTGCCTGATGATCTAAGCCCCCAATAAGGAGGATGGACTAGTCACCAATTTGAATAGTCGAATGCCCATCAACTATGGAGTCAACCTACGATGGACTCCTAGAAGGCTCCTCAGCTCGAATTTTCCCCTCCTCTAGATGACTAGCCAGTGCTCATTCAAAAGAGGCCTGCCCTTATTAGATTTCTCCACCATGCGATATCGAGACCCAAATTTTTCAATGGAACACCTTCGTGTAGTTCGAAAGAACATGCCCATATTTGTGGCATCTAACACAATGGAACAAAACATGTTGAAAGTCCAAGAGTTGTGTATACCTTAGCTCACCAATAACCAAATCTAGGGATTCAAAGAGTCGTCGACGCGCATCCACCTCAATCGAGACCCTAACTATCGACTATTGCGAGCTCTCCATAAATTTGTCATCTACTAGAGTAGTCTTTCCTAGAGTATCTCCAATTACTGAGATCACATGGATAGACCAAAACTCCATTGGAAAGCTTGGTAACTTCACCTATATCAGGGATTGTTCCATGGTTTTCGACATCGTATCGAATAATGGATGCCAAGGTTTGATTGCAACCTAGGAGTTATCCAAGAACCAGGGTTCCTTCAGAATAAAAAAGGCATCCTCCTTGGTCTTAAAAATGAAACCACACCACCCTCTAGCGATTATGTGGAAGATAGGCCCATAACCTAGAATTGGAAACCAATTCCCCACGCTCCAAGCATTAAGCAACTCCATCAAAACACAATTCCTGGAAAATTTACTTACAAGAGTAGTGTCGGCTAAATCTAGGATTTGGTCAATTCTCAAATCCTCCCCAACAACTGAAGAGACCCCTCCACCACTAGTTGGCACCAACTTGTGTCTCTTTTCTCGCCTTTACTCGAGAAATAGAGCTTCAATCTTCCCCTTGTAACAACAATGGATCAAGAGCAGGAGCAATAAAACCCTCACCCTGATTTGAAATAACCTTCTCATAAACCCCATGAGTTGGATCAGAGTTGAATGGAAGGATAGGTTTAGATGGATTCTTGGTTACCACCATCAGTACAGGGCTTTGGGAATTAATTGATACAAACTTTTGATGGGGCACATTACAACAATTTGTTCCCTACACATTCAAAGGGCCCTTGATAGTACCAAACTCGCATCCCTCCAAATTCTGACAAGATCTATGTGAAGACTGTTGACAACAACCCACCTCAAATGAGCTAATAGTAGTATCTTGCAGGGAAGGATTGTTCTGATTTGCTAGATCATCACCTAATGAATTATTGATACACTTTACCAATGTCTCAATACTGGGGGGAGAACACAAAATTTGTTCTTCGTACAAAGTTTCTTTCAAATAGTCTACAAGAGGCACATAATATTCCATGTGTCCAAGCTTGACCTCATCGATAGCCATACATTAGTAAAACTGCAGTTTCTCCTTCAAATCGTAACCTCTGAATCCTTCCCCAATCCTATATAATAGCTTCCGCTCATTTTAAGTGGCATCAACCTTATTCCTCCACTATTTGGAAATAAATTATTTTTGGGGGTTTTCAATGTTGTTTTTTCATTTAACTTGTGGCTTTATGGGATGGTTGGCAACATCATGAATTATGTGTAGTGTTTAGCTATCATGATTCATCACACGTTATATAGCATTCAAATTGAATATTTGTATAAAAGACTTAATATAAGCTTAGAAATTGAAACACATGATACAGAGAAGAGAGCACCCAGAAGTTTTCAATTGCACATACATTTCATGCACATGATTTGATTGTACACACATGCACACATGCACACATGCACAAGTTGGTGCACATGCACACTTGCTCACTCATATATCTATGTTGCACGGGTACCACTCCTGGCCATTAGGAAGGGCATACCCGGCGTTCCTGCAGTCCCGGGAGCTTTGGAGCTGGTACGAAATGCTCCAAAATGGGCAGGAGCTTCCTCGGATACTTGGGAACATTTCATGTACTTTGTAGAGGTGAAATCGCGGTTCCCGACAGGAGTTTCCTTTGATACTTGTGGTTGGGATGAGGACGCTCCTGATCCATCGAGGAGCTTCTAGAAGCTCCTCCATGGATCGGGAGCTTCCTCAAGCTCCCACCCACACGTTCCCATGTTCTGGAGCTTGAATAAGCTCCCAAGCCAACGAGGAGCTTCCTCATGCTCCCAACACACCGACAGAAAAAGCACATTGCGGGAAAAAATGAAGTTCGTGGGAGAGTGAAATTGGATTGGTGCCAAATTGAAGGACGCATGGAGGCAAGAATAGGGCAGCGTACATGCAATGGAGCCTTTATAAACAACCTTTGCCTCTCTAAAAAATCACATTACAGTCTTCAGACTGCTTTTTCTTAGTGTTTTCGGTTTTCTCTGCTGGAAATCTTGGAAGAATTTGATGGTTTTGGGTTTTCAATTTTTCTGGGATTTGTTTTTGGTTGAGTCTCTGTCTCTCCAAGTCTCCCATAATCTCATTCGACTCTCTCTGAACTTCTGAGTGTCGACTTCTGAGCCTGAACTTCGGAGTCTAAACTTCTGAGCCATCCAGTGATCTTGGTCAACGTCTGCCTCAATTTCATTTTCAAGCCGGCTTAGGTATCGATTCATTGTTATAAATTTATATTTTATAATTATTCCGTGTTAAATTTGTGATTGCTGTAACTTTGTTTGAAGTGCAGTGATGTAATGTATGCATGCTGCAATGCACCATATTTTAAAATTTTTTAAATTCACCTTGTCACGATTAATTACAAACAAACGTGTCCATTGGCTAATTTGAAATGGGTTTTAATTATTTTTTGGAATTGTTATAGGTTATAAATTATAATGTTCGAATTTAATTTTAAAAATTTAATATAATAATTTATTAATTTGTCTTTCACGGATTTGAATTTTGACAGAGTGAGTTGTAACTTGTACATATGTTTTTTATTTATTTTTATCAATTTACTTTATAAGTTTATCTATGTTGATAGACAGAATTTAAGTTTTTAACCATAATGTTTGTAACTTTGTACGTTTTACTTTTCATTATTAATTTATAATTTTATTACCTTTGCCTGTAAATACGGTTTTGAGAAAAATAAATTTATAATAGAAAATGTTAAAAAACTAAATTTATAAATATTTATCAACTAAATTTGAAAGTGATATTTATAATTTGAAAATATATTTATATATAGATATACTTTTAAAAATTAAAGAAATTAAAAAAATATTGAAAGATATTTAATGTAATCTATTGTTTCTGGGCAAAAGAGGTTTTTGAGTTTTTCAAACAACTTACAAGTATATACGTTGGTTTACATTATCTGGAAGATCATAGTTGATGTACAATGTAGTTTCATTGAATCATTTACGTTCGTTGTCAAGTATCAATTTTCAAACTATTGTTCCAATGTTCCTTAACTTATTGTTACAGTTTTTACTTTTTGACCTTTTATTTTATTCTTGGCTCTTTTCTAACTTGAACAGATAATTCATAATTCTGATTCATGATTCATGATTGTGGTATATTCTCTGTTGGCATACCTGCCCATTCGGAACAGAACAAAAAAGAATAAAATCATAAATATTTAATTTTTATGGGTTTAGAGTACAATGTACATGTTTTAAATTTTTTTCTATATGTGTCTTAATATCTTAGTGCAAGTCTATAGAAATTCGCATAACACAATGCAAATATAAGGGAGGAAACCACGAATTCAACTAGACAATTGATTGATTGAAGTAAAGCATCAAATATTTTATATTACAAATTTACAAACAGGCCTCAATGGATTCTTAATAAGTTTATTGCAACAAAATATGGGTCAGTGCTCTCAAACAAACATGCCTCAGTGGATTTTTTATTCATAAAAGTTAAAAGTTAAAACAGATTTTGTTCCACTCATTGGTAAAGTTACTAATATCATTGATTCAGTTGGTAATCACTCATTGGTAAAGTTACTAATATCATTGATTCAGTTGGTAATTTTTTTTCTGATTTGTGGTTTTACATTGCAGCTTTTACCATCTCAGATCCGATAACTGTTATTGGATTATTGCTTGACACTTTTTTTAGTTGTATTAGTTAAATTAAAATACACAGTTGGGGTCAACTCTAAGGAAACACTTTCAAATTCATAGTCATATTTGCACTAGTCACTGCCCTTACCTTGTGGACTCATTTATATATTATATTGTGCACATGCCACACCATGGTTGAATTAACTTGGTTCCAATTATTGTGCATTGTATGCTTTCGTGACCACAAATTTGAAATTAACTTTTGATTGTATTTTTAATTTCCAGTTGGATAGTGAACGTGGATAGAGAGTTGGATAGTGAACGTGGTGACAGCAGGATGAGACCTCCACAAGACAGCGGCATGAGACACCCACAACTGATATTTTTTCTTTTTTTGTGTTGTACTGTAGTTGGCTAGTAGTCTTATGTCTCATTAGAGTATGAAGGTATGCACTGATCTCTGCATGCATGCAGATCTATAACCCAGATAAACCGAAATGCTATAAAATAGGAGGAGTCAATGCATGTACATACCAGTATATAGATCAGCTGATGTAGATCAAGATAATCCCAGCATGCGGGAATTGTGCCGGTGGAATAGGGAGATAAGGTAGGACGTCCTCCTGATAATAAATGCGCCCTCCTCAATGCTATGAATGCTCCTCAAAAAATAATACTCCGCAGATGAAGCTCCAAACAAGGTGTGCTAGGGTTATAGTGCCCTTCTGAAGATGATAGAAGCACCATGCAGAATAACTGAAGGCTCCAAGCCCTAAAACGTGTGCCCCTCTGTCAGAAAGTCGCCCACATGCAAGAGGACGTCTTCTTGAAGATGGATGTGCTGAGGAATAACTGGAGACTCAAGCTAAAGAGCCCTTCTTCTAGGGGAAGGGTAATACCATTGCTCTGAAGAGGATGAGAGCAGCATGCAGAAGAACTAAGCCCTGTAGACTGTAATGCGAATAGGGAGGTCCTTGGACAATGCGCTCATGCAAGAGGACAAATCCCTCAATAACACATAAACTGGAATGTTGCAGAAACTGAATGATAATAGTACCTGATGATGAAGCATTGCTGAATCTGGATGATCCAACCTGATGGTGACTAGGGCAGATAGATTTCGCTGCCGAAATACACCAGTTAGCTGAGTGCATGCACTCAACCCCAACTTAGCTCGCTGAGCTCTCCAATTCGAATCCACAAATCAATAATCATATAAGCAGGTCTTCCTTACTAGCTTTACCTTTCTTTTATAACATTCACCTGTCAGACCTAACTTTTGACCTAATTAGGTCACTTTACTTTCTAATTCGCAGTTGACTTGCATGCAGTGCTCTGGAGAGTCAATCAGTGCATGCATCATGAAATAATGCTTGGATGCCATGCATGTAGTTGGCCTATAGTTCTTGTGGCCCCTGTTTACCTACTGATGATCTAATACCCCTACCAAGATCCTCTTAGGGTGCATAAGGCATCAATCCTCAGTTGATTCCCTGAATGTCAATGCTCGCTCGAACCTATGGGAATCATATAGGTTAGTGGGATGGTCATCTGTGCTTAAGCAGAAGAGGACATTACATTCCTCCATGCTCGAATTTGCTTGTCCTCAAGCAACTGTAAGGTTGGGTGCTGTAATACCTGTTCTCCTTCTCTTCCTCTATAGGCAGATCTCTCCATTGAACCAAGTAGTCTTTGATGATCCCGTTCCTTAGTTTTCGCTCTCGCACCTCTAGGATGCCCATGGGAATCAGAATCAGTTGCCGCTCGTCATCAAGGGGGGGCAGTTTGGATGATGTAACAATATGTCGACCTACTGCCTTCTTGAGGTTGGATACGTGAAATACATTGTGAATCTTGCTCTCTGGGGGTAGTTCTTGCTCATATGCTACCTCTCCGACCTTTCGGATTATCTTGTAGTGACCATAGAAGCGAGGCTTGAGCTTCTCCGCTCCTTTCTTCTTAAGGGAAGACTGTCGATAAGGTTGCAAGCGTAAATAAACTAAATCTCCCACCTCAAAACTGCGCTCCATCCTTTTCTTGTCTACATATATCTTCTACTGATTCTGAGCAGCCTATATGTTTTTTCTGAGTATGCTAAGGATGTTTTGACTCTCTTGAATCTACTCTTTGGCCTTGGGGGCTCTGCTGTCACCAAATATCAGATCTGCAAAAGTTAGGGCGTTGTATCCGTATAGAGCTCTGAAGGGAGTCATCCCAATGGTCATATGGTGGGTGGTAATGTAGCAATGCTCACCTAAGTGTAGCCATCTGATCCATGTTCTTTGCTGGCCCGCTACGTAATTCCTCAAGTACCCCTCAATCCACTTGTTAACTATCTCTGTTTGTCCATCGCTCTGTGGATGATAACTTGTGCTCATAGCTAAGTCGGTTCCCACCAACCTGAAAAGCTCTTGCCAAAAGGCTCCAGTGAATTTGCCATCCCTTTCGCTGACAATGGTCTTAGGTAACCCGTGGAGTCTGGATACCTCTCTGGAAAATAGTTCTGCCACTTGTGCCACTGAATAATTTGAAGGAATGGCAAAGAAGTGAGCGAACTTGGTCAATCTGTCCACCACTACGTACAAGCAGTGTCTGCCCTGAACCTTGGGCAACCCTGTAATGAAGTCCATGGAGATGCTCTCCCACTTCTGCTCGGGAATAGGCAAGGGTTGTAGTAAACCGGCCGGGTGGGTGTGCTCTATTTTGTTTTGTTGGCACAAGCTGCACTCTCTCACATGTTGCATCACATCATTCTTGAAGCCCTTCCATGAAAATCTCTCTCTAATCTGTATGTAGGTCTTGAGAAACCCCTGATGCCTTGCTAATGGTGAATCATGCAAGGCTTGTAGAATCTTCTTCTTGAGGGAAGACTCTGGAACTAAGTAGATTCTGTTCTTGTAGTATATGATGTCATCAATTACCCGGTACCTGTCGTCCTGAATCTGACCATCCAATAGCTCGCAGGAAAATTTATCTTTGGAATACTCAACAAAAAGATGAGATCTCCAATCTGATGAGATGCTCATAAGGGACAAAGTAGCTGGTCGTCTAGAAAGTGCATCTACCACCACATTGTTCTTTCCCTTTATGTATTCAATCTCGAAGTCATAGGCCTAAATTTTGCTCACCCATTTCTGCTGCCTCTCGTTTAGCTCTTTCTGGTCTAGGAAGTATTTCAAGCTGTTGTGATCTGTCTTAATCTTGAATCTGCCACCCATGGAGAATGGCCAACATTTCCTTGTCATATATCGAATAGTGTCTCTCATAGTCTTTGAGCTTCCTGCTCTCAAATGCAATGGGGTGATTGTTCTGCATCAATACTGCCCCAATTCCCTCTCCTGAGGCATCACACTCTAACACGAAGGGTTGAGAAAAGTCTGGTAGAGCTAATACTGGGCATGAACTCATTAACTTTTTCATTTTCTCGAATGTCTGCTGTGCTGTCTCCAACCAACTGAATTCCCCCTTCTTGGTAAGATCGGTGAGGGGTGTGGTCATCTGTGAGAATCCACTAACATACCTCCTATAGTAGGTGCAAAGGCCCAAAAAGCCCTTCAGTTCTGTCACATTTTTAGGCGTAGGCCAATCCAATATGGCCCGAATCTTCTCTAGGTGCACTTGGACCCCGTTGGCCCCTATCACATGCCCTAAATATAACATCTCCTGCATGCCGAACTCACACTTGGACATTTTGGCATATAGTGACTGCTCCTGTAAAATTCCAAGTACTTCGTCTAGATGTCTCAAATGTTCTTCCCAAGTTCTACTGTATATCAATATGTCATCGAAGAATACCAGAAGATGCTTACGTAACTGAGCCTTGAAGATATTGTTCATGCATGAATGGAAAGTGGTTGGTGCATTAGTGAGCCGAAATGGCATCACTAGAAACTCATAATGTCCGTAGTGGTAACAAAAGGCGGTCTTTGGAACATCTTGTTCCCTAACCCGAATCTGATGGTAACCTGAGCGGAGGTCGATCTTAGAAAAGTACTGTGCCCTTGTAGTTCATCCATCAACTCATCAATCCTGGGGATTGGATACCTGTTTTTTATAATCTTCTTGTTGAGTGCCCTGTAGTCGATGCACATGCGCAGGGTTCCATCCTTTTTCTTCACCAGCACTACTGAGGATGCAAAGGGGTTGGAGCTAGGTTTAATGTGCCCTAGTCTGAGTAGTTCCTTGATTGTATTCTCTATCTCGTATTCTCTATCTCATCTTTGTTCCTCTTGGGGTGTCTCTAAGGAGTGGTGATAACTGCTTGAGTCCCCTCCTCTAACTCAATAATGTGCTGAAACCCCTATCAGGAGGTCGACCTGTTGGAAGGTCTCCGAATACTGCTTTGTGCTTCTGCAGTAAGGCCTCTATATTTGCTAGATGTTGTGTGGCCTTATTTGGTGGTTTCCTGAAGGTAACCAAGCACTCTGCTGCCCATTCTATCTCTCCCTGTCGGAGTAGTGCCTGCATCCTGTGTGATGTCACTGCTGTGGGAGGGTAGGTATTCATCCCTCTCAATACTACCTTTTGGCCCTCCGTTCCAATGAACTCCATCTCCATGGTCTGGTAGTTCGTGGAATACTTCCCTATGGAATAAAGCCATTGAACTCCCAATACCACATTCATGTCAGGTACATCTACCACATAGAATGTTTCTAACACTGTATAATTCCCAAGTGTTACTTTCAATTTTGGAATCCTCTGACTATATTCCATGGTGTGACCTGCTGCAGCTACTGAAAATCCATCAAAACTCTTTGTCTGAATGCCTTTCCTTTTAACCCATGCAGCATCAATAAAGTTGTGAGATGCCCCACCATTTACTTTCATAACACACATTCATTAGACAAAAAACGAAATGGGAAATGCAAGCATAGATTCATTGGTTCATTCAACACCATGTGAGAAGAAAAGGTAGAGAGGGAAACGAGGATAACTTGCATGAGCTTCATTAATTTCATAAGTCACAAATGCCTCAATCCGATGACAAAAACAAACCCATCAATTCATTTGATATGATAGTATATTTAGGGTTGGGAGTTTGAAATTGTGGTCATGTAGCAACCATTCTTTAATACAACCAAGGCACCAAGGGTGAGGAGTCAGGGCTATAAAATCTCAACATTTGACTTGATTGAATCTCTTTACACTATTTGTTACTTAGATAATGCCTACAAAGAGAAGGAAAATGAGAGAAGAGAAAAGGATGGCACCATTGTTGCCGATCCCTTTAATAAACCATTTGTTGAAGATTTGAATAGCTTAACAATGCAAAACTCTTGACGACTCGCTTGTTGTGCAATTGCAACATCCTCTCTTATGGACTTTCCTTTCCCAAAATGGCAGGCTGGTTGAATTTGAGATTTTTAGGAGTGGTAGTTTGGTTGTCACACTAATCCTTTAATTCATATCGTTTGATTTAGAGAAGCAATAATGCTGCATCTCCCTCTGTCCCTATTTTACTGTACCCCTCTTGAGCCTAGAGTTGGTGCTCTTGAATGTCCTGATGGTTGTCGAGTGTGGTAGTTGATTGGCCATGGATGCTATATTTACTCAAATTGAGCTATGTTAGTTATGCATCAAACATTTTTTATTTTCCTTAGTGTCTTGCTTCCTTTAATATCCTCGACTTTCAAAAATTGATGGTGAATGCCCAACTTGAGTTCCATGATCCTATTCCTACCCATTTGACTGTGGAAATTATGCTATGTGGAGCCTTCGATTTGATGGTGAATATCCTTGGTAGAATCCTTTAGTAGAGTCCCTTGTAAGTTTTTGGATTGGGACATGTGGCAAGCTCATATTAGCTATAGAGAGGGTGATGGAACACCTTGGGTGGATATTTGGATGGGGACATGTGATAGGCTCTAATTGTTGTTAGATAAATCTAGGGTCTCAATTGAATCTTAGTTTTCATCAACTGCCTATGATTCTTTAGAAGTGGATATCTCGCTGATTAAAATTTGGGCCATTGATTTTAGTTGGTGAGGAAGACTTGAGCCGTTCATATGCCCTCGAGCTTTTCCATTTTATTTCCTCATGCCTCTGGCAAACCCTTGTGATCCATCAATCTTGATTTATGGGGGCAATCTCATTGGTTTGTGGAAGCCTTAACTTTGCGGGTCCTTGCTGAAATGAACAATAATTCATTCACCGAGGAATATACAACATAAGAAGGACAATAAGTTGAAATCCATGTAGGATTGATAATACATATTTAATAATGAATAAGATGTATGATAGATTGTGTGATACAATGCCATGTGACAGTATACTTACATGCATTGACTAATGACTATGGTTGATGGGTCATGTCCCTTAGTTAGGATGTGCTACTTCATTTGTTATTATTTTATTTAATGATATTTATTTTCATTACATTACCTCATTTCAAGAATGCTTTGTCTTCGAAGCATGTTGTGGAAAAGTTTTATGTCTTTGTTTTGGCTTGTAATGCCTTCTCATGATACTATGTTCTTGAAGATGTGATGGTTGAGGATACGAGATGACGCGTTACAAAGTGTTGAGCATAATTGTTGTATCATGAATGGGTGGGACCAGTTTCTTTTCCTTTTTATGATAATTTCTTCTCAAGATCTTGATTCTCATGTCCTAACTTTTGATTGCACTACATCATATCCTTTGACTTGTGGATTTGTGAAGTAATTTTTTGATTATGATCTTTTAGATGAGAAATTTCCTCATCTTTTGCTAGTAAGTTATCGAATTTCTTCTTGAAATCCTCAATTCATGATACCTGATCATTTTGTTGATATTTTGTTCTCTTGCTTTTTAAATGATAAATTTTGTTATTGAGGCGCATGTTTTCTTCCTTGCATTCTTCTAACTTGTTTGATAAATCTACACCTTAACTTTTAAAGTTAAGGTATACACTAAATATTTGGAATTTTTCAGTCGGTGGTTCCATCTTACCATTTGTATATTCTTTTAATGGCACCTTTAATATTAAGTGGGTGTAGCGGATTCCATCTTACCATCTTACCATATTCCATCTTACCTTTAATATGAAGTGGGTGTAAGGGTTATCAACCATTAATTTTAAGTAGGTGTAGGAGTTATCGAATGACCCACTTTAATGTAAAGTTGGATATTGAAACTGCTAAAAATACCCTTAAATAAATTTCTTTATCTATCTTTTTGAAATTTAATTCAGAACTATGATAAGTTTTGATAAACCTTTCGTAACTTTCTCCCTTTTTTTGGGTTGAAATGGGTATACAAATTACTCTTATATATATATATATCCCAAAGTTAAGGTATACACTAAATATTTGGAATTTTTCAGTCAGTGGTTCCATATTACCATTTGTACATTCTTTTAATGGCACCTTTAATATTAAGTGGGTATAGGGGATTCCATCTTACCATATGTATATTCTTTTAATGGTACCTTTAATATTAAGTGGGTGTAAGGGTTATCAACCATTAATTTTAAGTAGGTGTAGGGGTTATCGAATGACCCACTTTATGTAACGTTGGATATTGAAACTTCTAAAAATACCCTTAATTAAATTTCTTTATCTATCTTTTTTAAATTGAATTCAGAACTATGATAAGTTTTGATAAACCTTTCGTAACTTTCTCCCTTTTTTTGGGTTGAAGTGGGTATACAAAATTACTCTTATATATATATATATCCCAAAGTCTCTTATTAATGTAAACTTCGCCTATTCATTTATCACTAGAATGAATGGTTGTGGCCAATGAATGGGTAGTTCCAATTTTTTTGGATTTGAGAATACCTTTTGTTCTAATGTAGACCTGATGAATGCCAAGGCAGCTGATATGGATGGAGTGTGATATCTGGAAATGATTTCACTGCCTATAAAGTGTGTTGATTATGACCATCGTTCTGTTTCATTTGATTGCTGAAATGTGTTGATTGTGCCCACTTGAAATGTGTTGATATGCATATTCTTTTAATGGTAACTTTAATATTAAGTGGTGTAGGGTTTTTGAATGACCCACTTCAATGTAATGTTGGATATTGAAACTTCTAAAAATACCCTTAAATAAAATTCTTTATATATCATAGTTCTAAATTAAATTTCAAAAGGATATATAAAGAATTTTATTTAAGGGTATTTTAAGGGTATATATATATATATCCCAAAGTCTCTTATTAATGTAAACTTGACCTATTCTTTTATGACTAGAATGAATGGTTGCGGCAAATTAATTGGTAGCTCCAATAATCTTTTGGATTCGGGAATACCTTTGGTTCTAATGTGGACCTAATGAATGCCAAGGCATCTGATATGGATGAAGTGCAATTTATCTGTAAATGATTTCACTGCCCTTGAATTGTGTTGATTGTGATCGTCGTTCTGTTTCTTACCTTTTGTTCTTTTCTCGATATAATGGGTTCAGGATAATTGCATCCTACCCAATAGATTGCATGACCACAGACCCCTATGCAATTTGCTTTGTATTCTCAACGGTGATGGAATTTTGAGTTTTTTATCTAATGGCTCTAGAATGGAATATGTGTCTTTGAAAAGTAATGACAGGGTACTTAAAGGATTTAATAATTATTTTGTTTTGCTTAAAGCTAAATTGAATGGATGTTTGATGGCATCTTATTGCAATGATAATGATACATGTAGTTCTAAAACCATGCTTAATTAATCAATATGTTCTCCTCCTTGGAAGAAGTAGATTGATCTCAGTGGTAAATGAAAATATGGGTAGAGAATGTATTAAGGTGACAACAGTGTTCATCTATATATTCCACAAAGTTTTGAATCCTAAGGAGGCGATTTGTTAAGGTGTTCTTGTAGCATAGTTTTTTTGTAATCGTTGCAGTTTGCAAAAGACTAATGCAGATTTTTTGGCGGCACTAATTTGAGAAGGAAATGAAGTGTTTCACATGACAATCCGAGGAGCCAAAATTTTGTAGTGGCATTATAGAGCTTATTTGTGATCACTAGGGCTCTAAAAGTGCTGTTATTTATTTATGTAGGAAATATTGTGCATGTTGAGTGGATTCCAATGCTCGTAGTCATAAACTTTTAGACATTCCCTATTATGATATTATCATTGTGAATCTTGTATGTCTTTTGGTAGGCATCGTAAATTGTTTTGTAGTCTTATTGATAAGGGGTGCCAATAATCATGTCAGAACAGTAAATTGGAAGAATATCATTCTCCATAGTGTCAATGAATAACTCAATAGCAAAAGTAACATGGCAATGTTTGTTAATAAGAATGGCTTTACTAGAATCCTTGAGCAAATTGAGATGATATGGTTGACGATGAGGCGTAATTAGCAATTGTAAAGTGCTTGTGAATCTTTGCGATAGAAGATTCCTCTAATCGATGTCTATAATGAGTTGAACAATTTCACTTTTCTTCTGAATAAATGCTTCCTTTGACTATTATATGTTCATCATGGCCAGATTGGTGTCGTGGCTTACCTTTAGACTGATGAGAGTGAGTTGAGTGGGCATGGAAGTTATCAGGGGGCTCTCTACTCATGATGCAAGGTGCACCGCCCAAATATTCCATCAATTGGTGTGGATGCACCATCTCCAACTCTACCTTTTATACCTGCACTGTGATGATGGTAGGTAAAACATTTACTATATTGGATTTTTTAAACAAAGATCCATTCCATTTCCAAATGAATTAGAGTATTCTATTCTGATAGTCTATCATGTTACACTGAATGCAATGGCCCAACGAAGTTCATCTTGTAGAGGGGAGACTTTCCAAGGTTATGGGGGAAGGTAGATGTTGAATGTAGAGCTTAGAAACCATTGCCACATTGATTTGGAAAAATCATGGAGGCAAAACAAGTGATATACAGTCTCTTTGTGTCATGCAATGGGAACTTTGGTTGGACCAACACCAGATATTGGACATGTTGTGCCAAAGTTTGGCCACCAAAGACCTATGACTGGTGAAAGAAGGCCTTTTTTGTCACCACAAAGGGCTTCCAGATGGTTTTGAGCTTGTAGAGCTAAGTTTTATACCTTGGCTTCAATCTCCATAACTTGTTCAGCATGGCATTTAAGGTAGGTTTACACTCCATGTGTATCCTTTAGTTGGCTTGTATTTCATAAAGGCTTTGTTATGGTTCCATCTCCAACCCCTCCGCCAAACTACATGAACTTGTAACTTGATCTTGATGAATAGATTATTTGGGTTAAGGCTATTGAACCTCTTCAAAATTAAGACTTTTGCCAAAATTAATATGTTTAGGTTGGATGGAGACATTGGCTAGTCCTTCTAGTCCCTAGCTTAAGTGTTAAAGGTTTGCGACCTTTTTCGATGTCTCATTGAAACATCCTTTTGGCTGAGAACTAGGTAGTTTCTTCCAATACTTTATTGTTATAATTCAGAAGAAGTGACTATTAAATGGAATGCTCATTGAAGGAGAGACCTGTTCTGAGTGAGCCACCTTTCTACAAGATTTTAGTTGTCGTAGCTTCACATGCTTTCAAAATAATTTTCTAACAAGTGTTCCTTTAACTTCTACATGAGTTGTGCTAGAAAGCAATGTCTGTAAATTTAGGCCTTTCAAGGTATTCTTTCCCTTGGGAATCTTGGCGTTATTCAGTTTTGAGTAGAACGATTGATTCCCATCCCTCTCCATTCCATAGGGAGACAATACAATTTCCTATTGACACTATGGAACCATTCCATTACTACAGTTGGTATGAGGAAAATTCCTAAGAATGTTTTATAGCCTTTGGTAGGCACTGCCAGACAAGATCCTACAGGATGAGTAGTACATGCTACGACATTGGATGCATATGCTTAGTGTTATCTCCCAAATTAGCACCTTTCCAATCAGGTCATGAGGGTCGGTGCTAAGATTGACAACTTTTCAGGAGATGCACCCATTGTGCACTCTCCTCTCTCTTTAAGCGTGCTCCTTGGGCCATGGGAGGCTCCTCAAATATAAAGAGAAATAGATCTTAAGATATGCAACAAGAACAATGCTATCTCTACAAGCCCTTCCCACTAGGTTAGTAGATCAGTGCCCTAATGGAATCAACAAGATATTCAATAAATACATAACGACTAGGAAGGTTTAGGAGCAATAAAACTTGGTACTGGTTGAACAATAAGATGAATCAATTTTCTGTAGTAAAAACCAACACCTTAAACTTGTAAAAATACTCAAAATAGGCCGTGAAAATGCTCAGAAAAGTACCTCTCGAGAATCAATAACAAAAGAGGAGCCTATCCCCCTTAGGGCGCACTTGTTTTGATCGGTGGTTGATGAGTCTTGGGATAGATTTCATCTTCAGATCTGTAATAAACTAATAATCTATAGTGATGTCTGAAGGGCTTGATTTGACACTTCTAACTCCCCCTCCCTGCCCTCCCCCAAGGTCCACAATAAAATAAGATTCAGAGGTTAATTTGTAGGTAGGTTTAGAAACAATTTAGAGGTTAATTTATTTTGATTTTCCATAAATTAGGGTTTTTAGATTTCCTGTGGGTCCCAAGCCGCTCATGGGACCTTGAAGGTTTCCAAGTAGTTTCTGAGAAGTTTCCGAGTTTCTGCAAGTTTCCAGTACCGGTACATGGGCATTTTAGGAGTTTTGTGCAACATGGGTTTAAAGGTGATTCACATTTATTTTCTTGTCAATGGTGAAGGGTTTCAGTGAATAGAAGAGCAATCTAGTCATTCTAAATGCTAATCATTCAATGATAAACAGATTGGTGTTTTTCTCTTCGTGATCCCTTCACTATGTTTGGAATAAGATTAATAAATGCATGAACTTGGAGTGATGGTGATGTTGGTTGACACTGAATTTTTAATGCATTTTGCATTGAGTTTTGGAATCAAGCTTCTTATGCATTATAATTTCTTTTTCTTACCCAATCATTCTACCACTGACAGTAAAGATCTTTTTCATGGTACTGATATCTTGACTTTTCTAGTGAGAATCTCAGGCATAGAAGATACTTGTGGTGGCCTAGAAATTGATTCTTCTTCCTGGGATCCCATGAATTGATCCATGTATAATGTTCATTGAAAGAAACTTGTAGCCTAAAAAACATGCAGTAGTGGTATCATAGAATAAAAGAACAACAATATAAATACACCCTTCTATTTCTTCTTCACTGAGGGAAAAATCCATTATTTTTGTTGGCAACAATAAGAAGCCCCTTTAAATGGATTAATTACTCTTTTTACAAAATGCCTTTATTAAATGAAGAATATTCTACAAGAATTTTCAATTTAATACAGGGAAATCTAAAAAATGATTTGCAATTATTTTCTTGTCAACAGTGAAGGGTTGTGAAGAAATAGAAGACTCATCTAGCCATTGTGAATGCCAATTGCGCAATTATAAATAGATTTGGTGTTTTTCTCTTTGTGATTCCTGCAATATGTCCAGAATGAGATTGATAAGTGCATGAGCTTGGGGTGATGGTGATGTTGGTTGACAATGAATGCTTAATGCCTTACGCATCGACTATTGGATTCAAGCTTCTTATGCATTAAAATTTTCTTTTTTAAGCCTATAGAATTAGAATCTTATATAATATAGAGGATAAACAACATAGTATGATAATACAGAGTATTATAAGATGATTTTATTACAAGCTTGCATTACTGTGTGTTGTTGCTCTTGCATTTCTCTATGTCTTCCCCAATTTTTGCTAATATTTATACATATATATATGTTTTCTATTGGTAATGGGCACATCCTAGTTCCTACAAGTCATAAAAGTTGGAAGGTCATATGCTCCCACAATTCAGTGACCTTCTTGCCATTGTGTTATGTGTTTTTTGAATTTTTCGTTTATTTGTAAAGCTTATTCTAGAGTGTAGACTTTTGGCCTTCATATAGTTGGCCTTCATATAGTTGTAGTAGTCCAGGTTTTTGGAGATGTGCATTGTGGGTGTTTTTCCCTAGCAATACTTGGTTAGTCTTCTAATTTTGACAACATGAGTCTTCATCGTCACGACTCTAGTTGCAGGTCTTTAAACACAAACAATTTTCTTGTTCAAACCTCCTCAACCTTGTGTCCATCTCAAAACCTTTGGAAAACAATGTCTTTTTTGCATCCTTGTCATATGATCTGCTCCTAACCTCATAACCTTGGGGTTCCTTGATTAGCGTTGCATTTTTACCTTGCATGTTTATACCTGAATTGCAACTTAATGTTGTGAAAATTCTTAGTAGTACAGCTAGGATTTGCAAACCTTCAATGGTACCACAACTTACAATATTTTTCCATATTTGAATGGCTTTGCAACCTCGCAAAAGTAGTTTTAATAATATGACTTAGATAAGACTTTACCTCGTTCAAGTTGACTGTCTCCAACTTTCAATTCAAGGTTTTTTTCTTGTGCATGGTGCCAAGTGTAACATATTTCAAAATGGGGTTCTCTCTTTCTAATTCAAAATTCATTGTGTCCTTCCCTGGTGGGCCTGGTGCTTCTCTACTAACACATGTGCTTGTTGCAACTCTATCCGGTAATCCCTCACTGTGTCACTAGATGTTCCATTGCATTCTCTCTGATCATGTCAAAGCTTTTGGAAGGGTATATCTAACAGGATTGATTTTTCCATGGCCCTTTAAACCTTTGCTTTGTCAAATGTAGGTATACTTGGTCTCCAAGTCGATGCCTTTGGTCTGATGCCTGTCATTCTTCTGTTTATAATTTGCTTGAGGTTCTTGCAGGTTCTACTACACTTGTATTTGGATTTGCTAAATTTTGCTCAAATTATTCAATAGCCTGTGATTACTTATCTTTCTCCCGATCCTTACCCTCTGCTAATGCCTTAAAAGCTAAATCAAAAGGAGTTTGTGGAAAAAATTGCAAATTAAGTCTCAAAGGGAAACGCTTGAGTTGGTCAATTATTGCTGTGTTGAATGTTTGATAAACTGTCATCCTAAGGGCAACACTTGAGTTGCTCGATTATAGCAGTGTTGAATGTTTGACAAACTGTCATCCTAGGTCTTTGGATAATTGTGGTTGTATACATAGAGCAAGTTACCAATGTTTTCAACACTAGTTTTCATGTCATCCTCATGTGCACACTTCTCAGCCTGATATTATGTGGAATACCTGGGTTAACTTTACTTTTTCTGATCTTCAAATTGAAGAGCTATTGAGTATTTCTTGTTAGTTTTGAGTCTCTGAGATAAAATCAACCTGTTTATGCATTTCCTAGTAAGGTTGGAAAGGGAATGAAAATAATGCAATATTTGTAAGGGAATTGTCTCTTGACTCTTGAGTCATTTGTTTTATCCACAGATCTCGAGTCATTTGTTGTATTGCTATTCTTGTTTATTCTAATAATATTTTTGAAACATGATATAAGAGTTCATATAATCTTAATTGCAGACGGAGTTGACAACCGCTGAAAAGGAACTGGATCAGAATACAAACTTTGATTGGAATCGTATTCAAGAAAGTGGCAAGGAATCAGAGCCTCTATTTGGGCCTGGTTATACAGGACTTATCAATCTTGGAAACAGGTATAGCTACTTCTTAAACTCGACGAGGTTGCCAATAGATTATTGAACTATTGTTTATGAGATATTGCTTAGCAGTAGCATCAAGATGCCATATTAGCTCTATGCCTAATATGTTTATTTTATGCTGTAGTTGTTACTTGGCATCTATCATGCAAACAGTATTCTCCACAAGGGATTTTAGCTTGCGGTAAGTAACGTTCCAAGTGTATTGATTTAGCTAGCAGGGTTTTATATGTCTGTTATAACCTATACATATACTGTATAGTCACGCCATTGATCTTCTATCCATGCTGGTTTGTGCCAGTTATTTTGGAACTCAAAAATTGGATGAAGCTTTTGAAAGGGCTCCTGCAGATCCAACTGTTGACTTGAATACACAGCTGTAAGTCAACTCTGTCTTACGGTTATGTGTTAAGTTAGTAGAAAATTCTGGTGCAATATTCTTGAACAGATTTTATTGAATTCGTAAGAGGTATGATGTAGAATGTGACAATTTGTGGTTGAAAAGGACATTATGCAGAAGATGGATGTTTTTGGTTGAAAATATCCTTCATTTAATTGAAAATGTTATTCAAAAAAATCAATGGGAAGAATCCCAACAATCAGACCCAGCTTAATGGGACATGGGTTGCTCTCTGGCACTGTAGTCTAGATGACTGCATATGAAAAGGACAAGATTACGTTTCTTATAAATGCAGTAGAATTATGTAGATAAGCCACATCAAAAAAGTGTCCCAATTAAGTATGGTTCTTTTTGAGCATTTAGGTTTGCTTGCTGAAAATCAATATCAATACATGTTATCTAGATATTCTTTTAGGTGCTTCCAAACCATACAAAAGGAAACAAATAATTAGTTATGCCCAAAGAAATGTATGTTCCTTTGTTGTTGGTGATTTTATACTATTTTTTTGGTTGTTTTCTGAAATTCTGTTGGATAAAACTCTTTGTTATTATTTGAGTAATTGGCAAGATGCTTCCTCTCAGTCTCAACTGAAGTGTTGAGCATCCACCACCTATGAAGAGGTGGTACGGCGTGTCACACTGTATGGTTAATGTCACACCTAGTCTGACTTAATGGCCTGACAAGCCCGCTATTTCATTGAACGAAACATTCCACACTCTAATGTCACACCTGGCCCAACTTAATGGCCTGAGAGCCCCGCTTTTTCGTTGGATTAAACATACCACACTAGTTGGGGTAATTGAACTCTAGTGTAGGGAAATATCACCACACCTTCTTGACCACCCAGTCAAGCCCCTAGTTGCAACTCTCTCTTGTTATGTATGTAAAATTGTGATGTGCTAAATGAAGTACGGAGGTTTTGTTGAAATTTACTAAATCAATCGACGCAAAGATTTTCTGGAATTGCTCTTGTTTACATGTTAATTCAATAATTCTTTTTCTCATTTTGTCTTTTGTAGGTTATTAGCCTAGTTGTCAATGTAGATAATGAGCAATTCTTCCTCCTATATTGTGTTTTATATTGTTACTTTGATGTTTTCTCTTCTAGGGTGAAACTTGGACATGGGTTGCTCTCTGGCAAGTATTCAACTCCTGTTAAAGAGGTATTGGTTTCGTTATTCTGTCCTCACTGTTTGTCTCTTCTTTGTTGGAATCAATCTAATGATGAATACCTTGATATTTGGTTCTGTGGGTATCAGGCTTGTGAGGCAGATGACTGTGAGAATGCGACCTTGAAACCTGTAAGTATTTTTCCATGTTTCATGTATAAATAGTTGCAGCTTTGCAAGTTACTGGAGTCATAAGAAGAAAGAAATGCCATTTGAAGGATATATATATATATATATATATATATATATATATATATGACATTGGTCATTAATTATATGACATCAGTGCATATTGCCTATGATTGTGTGTTTGCATCATGGTAACTGTAGTATCAGTTTGATTAGCCGAGTGTCCAATAAATTAATCATGAAACTATTGTTTTACTTTTGTTTTAAGCTGTAGAACTTAATTGAGATTTAAGGAAAAGTATCAATTGGATCCATTTCATTCTATAAATTAGCTTAAATGTGGCTTTTGCTCAAGTGTGGAGAGCATTTTACTTCCTTGGGCTATGAAAATGCATTTATTGTGTCTTTCATTTTTGAGGAAGAGTTGAAATCTTCAAATCTTTCATTGTACTGCTGTAAATGTTGAAAACTTTTGGCATCTTGAAGCTTGGAATACATTCTGGCCTTTCTTTTCTTGCTACATACCATGTGTACAACACAACATGATGTTAAGGCTGCCAAATTTATTTAGTCAAAAGCAATCTTTCTGTTGTTTCTGTTTTATTTTTGAGTCTTGGTAGACTTGCATATAGTCTGAGTAGTCCACTCCCGTGTGAATCATATCTAGTAAGAGCTTATTTGATGAAGACATAGCTGAAGTATTTATTTTGAGTTCCGTTGACTTACTCTTTTTTTATTCAATGAAATTAATAAGTTAGCTTATTTTATCTCAATCTGCATGTTAATAGGGTTTGTCTTAACAAGCTCTTTAGGATTTGTTATTTGTAGCTTTAACCATGATAAGGATATTCCTGTATTTCAATTTGTATAGAAGTTTGTCAGCATATTCTTCCATGTCTCATGAATGCTTCGTGGCACCAAAAGTTGTACAATTTGGAATACTCTTTAGCAGTATTGTCTGGACCTTTCCAAAGCAGTTAGAGTGATAGCTGAGAATACCCCTACTGCTATGCATGCACAGTAACTTGCATGAGCTTATATAATCCTGCTTCAAGAGGAGGGATAATGGTGAAATATCTTGAATAGAGTTCTTGGCCTACATTAGATTTTATGATTTGCTTTCTCAGTGTTCCTTCCATGGTCAAAGCATATTGTTGAAATTGGAAAAAAATATTATATACACATGTATTTATATGAAAATTGTTATGGCAGTGTAGTGAACATTTTTTATATATGTTTTTTTCCAAGGAAAAAAATGTACTTTTATTTACACTAGAACCAAAATACAGTCTTTAGGTGCTTCTGCACAGTCAATTTATCTGAAGGCAGTTCCAAAAGGAGATCACCTGAAAAGAGCTACTCATAAGAGTACATCCTTCTATAAACTGTCTAGAGTCTAGACAGAACCTAGTACATCAGGACAGTGCATTAAATATAAAGTATTAAAAGACTTTTTCAACAGGACTGACATATTAAATTTGTCCAGAAAATACATATTTTAAAAGTCATTTAGTAGACCCTGGTTAGACCTCAAAACCTGCCCAGTATCAAACTCCTGGGTCACAAGTTCATAACACGATTCTCTGGCAGAAGTGATCCATCGTTTGAAAGCTTGTCTGTAAACTGGTCAAGTTCTTGATAAAAATGGACAAGCTGCAGCTGTGTGAACTATCCAGTGATCTCCTTTAGCTGAGCAGTTAGAGGAGAGATATTATTATTGTGAAGTAATATATTGTCATCAAGGTTACACGAACCGTGGGTGTGATCGGATTTGGCTGAAGAATCGGATATGGGATTCGGCAGTCGTCCAAAATTAGGATTCGGGGATTCGGAACCCTAACCCTAATTTTTTATAATATATATAATAAAATAATAATAATAATTTAATATATATTTAAAAATTAAAATTATAAATATACAATTTTATAAAATATCACAAATTTAAAATCATCAACATATCATGGTCCATGGAATCATGGATCATTAACATTTACATCATACATTCAATTTTCAAACTCTTCAAAGTTGTAACTGTGACATGATCATACATCGTATAATTCATATTCGTAACATGAAACATCAATGATCATAGTGATTGAATCACAGATTCATAAAACCATACATGTAATTTTCAGATTTGAAATCAAATTGAATTTCCTACAATATGTATAATAGTAAGTTGTAACATTATGATTGTTAGTAACACTGCTGTGTATGCTAACAAGCATACATAGTAAAAATATTTGTTGTGTATGCTTGTTAGCATACACAGCAAGCATGTTGTGTATGCTAACAAGTATACACAACCATTTTTTTTCTATGTATGCTTGTTAGCATACACGGTAAACAAATGGCTAACAAGCATACACAACAGTGTTGTTGTGTATGCTAACAAGCATACACAGTAAACAAAATGGCTGTGTATGCTTGTTAGCATACACAACAGTGTTGTTGTGTATGCTAACAATCATACACAGTAAACAAAATGGCTGTGTATGCTTGTTAGCACACACAACAACAATGTTGTGTATGCTAACAAGCATACATAGTAAACAAAATGGTTGTGTATGCTTGTTAGCATACACACCATTGTTGCTGGGTATGCTAACAAGCATACAATACCATTTTTATTTATTGTGTATGCTTGTTAGCATACACATCCATGTTTTTCACTGTGTATGCTTGTTAGCATTCATAGCACTGTTGCTGTGTATGCCAACAAGCATATAAAGTGAAAAACGTGGCTGTGTATGTTTGTTAGCATACACAAACAACAATGCTGTGTATGCTAACAAGCATACATAGCCAAAACAAACACACACGCAGGTAAAAAATAACAATGGCACAAACTTACCCGTCTCTCGATGGTGGAGGAGAAATCCGCGGCTACGTTGCTCGACGATGAGGAGAAACCTGTGCTGGAGGAGAAGAAACCCGTGCTGGAGGAGGAGAAACCTGTGGCTATGGTCGGTCTCTGTTCGCTACTGTTTGCCGACTCAAGCTCAAAGTCGATGAAAGCATTGAAATGACAAAGGTGAGGCTCGAGTTGCCGCTTTAGAAGAATCGTGGGCCCTAGAAACTCCCGCGATCAAAAACTTAGTTTTTTTTAATGTGAAGTGAGTAATTTTTAATGGATGCAAGGGAATCAGATCCCATTGGAGGGTCCATATCTCGAAGGTAGGGATACGGTTCCTCCAATGGGAACCAATTTTTTGCCAACTCGAAACTGTATCCCCTATGAGGAATCGAATCCTTCGTCACCCGAAACAAATCTGAAATCGGATCTGGATCCCCCTCAAAAAAAGTACCGAATCTTCTAGAATCCTATTCGGATCTCCAAATCCGCGATTCCCCATCGATTCGGAAACTGATTCGGACACTGTTTGGGCGAATATCGTAATGTAGATTGTCATTCATCCCGTCAATGATGAGACTAGATCCCCAAAGATCTGTAACGAGCTATGTTGCATGGGTATCTCCTGACCATTAGGAAGGGCGTACCCGGTGTTCCCACGTACTTGGGAGCTTTGGAGCTGGTATGAAATGCTCCTAAAGAGGCGGGAGTTTCCTCGGGTACTTGGGAGCTTTTCAGGTACTTCGCAGATCTAAAATGATCGCTCCCGGTATGAGTTTCCAGGGATACTTGTGGTCGGGAGCTTGAGGAAGCTTCTGATCCATCAAGGAGCATTAAGATCAGTACCCCAATGGGCTTGAGTGATGATTTTATGCCACGATTGGCTGAGGACAAATGTGATGGCGATGACCTTGGAGGAAAGCTTCTTTCCGAGCTGCATCATTGGATTGATATGGCCTTGCCCCAGCAGCAGGACGACTATGGCTTGAATGCCACTTTTTCCTATGCACTGTATTACTGTTCAAACTAGCACGCTAGGCTTGCAAGTGAAAGACAATCACATAAGAAACTTGGACTGTTGTGACCTTTGTCCAATCTCCTAACTTCTTCGGGATCCAATGTTGTCCCAAGGGGAGAGCCCTTTAATGTACCTGCCAAGTAGATGCCAAATTCCTTCCATACACCTTAAAGCATAGATTAGTGCCTCTAATGGAGTCAAACACAGAGTAATAGAGAGAGTTAGGATGGTGCTTGTATAGTAGTTTTGGCAGTTTTGCAGGTCTGTTTAGGGTTAAAAAAGATAGGTCGAGGATTGCATGCCCAAAATTTTGGGGGTGGCGAGAATTTAGGGCCGAGATTTTAGTGCCACGAGAATTTAGAGCCAAAATTTTGGGGGTCGCGAGAATTTAGAGCTGCAAGAATTTAGGGGCGAGATTTTATGGCCGTGAGAATTTAGGGCCAAAATTTTGGGGTTGTGAGAATTTAGGGCCATGAGAATTTAGGGGCGAGATTTTAGGGCCGAAATTTTAGGGATGCCAAAAATGAAGAATTTTTATTTTTATTTTTAGGGTTTTTATTATAAAATTGCAGACCTAATTCTAAATCTATTTCTACTATGAAAATGCAAGCTTAACCTAGCAATAATATTTACAAAAATTCAAACTAAGGTTTGATGTAGAAAAATGGACAAACCTAGGGTTTTAATGGATGTTACCTCAAACCCTAGCCTTGGAGGAAGGTCACAAGCCTTCCTCTTGGAGGTAATTTTCCTTGCTACTAGGTTAGGGCTTGTTGAAACAACCTCTAGGGTTGATTTCAAGAGTCTAAACTAGTACAAAGTTGGAGCTCCAAGGCCAAACTTTGTAAAAATCTCCTCCTTGGAGCATTTTTAGTATGCAATGTAGAATAGCAGGCAAAATCCTTATTCAAAGAGAATGTAGCCCTAGGGATACCATTCAATCATTCAAGATGCAAAATTGACCTACCATTTATCAAGCAAACCCTACAAATGTAAAAGACTTACTTGAGCATGCGTTATTCCAACCATTCTAGCATCCACAAAGCATTAGCAAGACAAAGAAAGCATCCAACTTCATCCAAGAGCAAGAAGAATCATCCCGCCAAGAGGTGTACATCACTTCATAAGGCCCTTATAGGGTAAAAGAGTAGCATAATGAATTTTATCCCATAAGTTGTGTAAAAATGAAGTGAGGAGATTGTATTTATATGATCTCACACTCACTTTTTACAAAATAACCATGCCTACATGCTTTAAAATGTCAATTTAAAATTAAAACATGTAAACTTAAAATTATAACATAAAATAATATAAAATAATCAAATCTGTGGGTAACTTGGGGCATTTTCCCCATAGTTTATCCAAAAATGACTAAAATAGCTAAAAATGAGCAAATCACTCTGAATTGAAGGCTGGAGTAGCAAGGGGGGAGCGTCATGCCCCACCTAACCCCAACAGTGATGAAAACCCCTCAATGCCCCCCCCCATATCAAACAATGTAGGCCTAGTACAAGGATGACGCCATCATAACTAGGATCCCAAGGAAGAGGGCGGTGCAATGCAGAGGGACTAGGAGGGTGTGGATGGTGACTTGGAAGAGAGACATAAGCCTCAGTGCTGAGAGAAACGCCACCATAATGATAAAACAGATGGGGGGTCATGTGACCCAGTGACCCACCCCTGGGAGCCCCAGACACCAACCTCAGGGCTTCGAGCCCTTTCATGTGGCAGTCGGCAATGCCACTAAGCCATAGTACTCCCAGGAGAGGAACCAAAAGGGCTTGGCCATAGCCTCCACTCAAAAAATGCTAGAAGACACCCTTCCTGGTAAAACAAAAATGACCCTCTCTCCTTGTGGCACAACTGAAGGTGCGTTGGTACTGTTACCACGTTACACACTCCATCGCATAGAGTCGTGTTGAACAAAGGTTTCTATGTGCTCTAATAAATTCTTTACTCAAACATGTATCATTTGGGCGGAGTCTTGCTACGGTTCTCCAGAACTTTGCGAAGATTTTTGTAGCGTGCTCAACATATGGATGGAAAGCATTTAGGAGTTCGTTAAATCGTGATCCAAACTGTCTGGTCAAACCATTAAAAAATTAAATTCAATAATGAAAAAATTGTAATTTAACCAATTGTATGATTATCGCTTTCTTTACAATAAATTCGGCAATTTAAGTATGAAATTTGAAAATTTAAGAAATTAATTCGTCATACATGATTTTAATTTTAATTGAGAATGTACATTATTTGATCTTTGACCATTACAGTTAACTTTTAAAATAGGCAAAAAAGTTAAAAACTAAATTTATAATTTAATAAATTTATATTTTTTTAATATATATTAAAATTTGATATATTATATTATTGCCTCTCCCAACCTGACGTTTCCTGTAAATTTGGGTGAAGCTTCTAGCCGTATTGGATAGTTGTGTCCACACGCCCCACGTACACACCCCACGTACCCACGCATCGTAAACTTGTGCAACATAGGTAACGATTGAATGCCCTTATTCCAAGCAAATTTTGAAAGTAGGAATAATGCTATAAATTCACCATAGTTGTTGGTAGTATGGTACCCCTTCCCACATTGGCTTTTACATGGTAGTACTGAGACTCTGAAAAATGTAAGACAAAACCCAAACCACAAAGCATTTCATTACTTGCCCCATCAAAAAAATTCCAGGGCATAGATTGGTCCACTGTTAGCACCCCAACCATTCGAGGAGTTTTTTAGAGTAACTGTAGTCTTGTTGAAAGAGAGTAAAGCCAGAGCCTGAGAAGTTGTTTTGAAAGTCGGGATTGGCTTTTCTTCAAATAATATTGAATTTTGGGCCAACCAGATACCCTGCAGGACTAAGTAGGGCAGTGCTCTAATGTCCTTAAGGTCACTGGAATTAAATCAATGAAGAAAACATTCACCTGCATATTTGTGCTTCCATAATTTGGGGTTTTTAGCTGATCAGATACATCCCTCCAGACCTGTCTAGAATATGAGCATCCAAGGAAGAGATGTTCTGCAGTCTCCTCCCAACATCCACACCAAAGGCAAATATGAGCACCCTCCTTATTTCTCATCTGCAACATCTCCCATGTCATCACTTTGTTATTGAGAGCATTTCACATACAAATCTTAGTTTTTGTCTGAAACTTGACCTTCCAAAGCTTACTCCACCACAAGACTTCCTCACCAGTACTAGGACCAAGAAGAGCATCATATCCAAGTTTTGCCGTGTAAGTCCCACATGTCATATTCCTTCCCCAGATGAGTTCATCATCTTCATGAGAGAGTCTAATGTGAGCCCTTTTGAATGAAACAGTAAAATTATGCCAATCAGCAGCCAATTCACCGGCGAAGCCCAGTTCTTCATCCCTCAACCAAACCTGATGCTAGATAGTTGTCACAGCTGGATTAGCCATCAAGTTCAAAGTAGCCCTGCCAATTTCTAGTAGATGATAGATCAAGTCTTCAGGGAAAAAAATCCGATTATCACTTCCCATGATTGCATCTGAGCCCACCCTTACCTGTGAACCTGAACCAACCTTCTATGCCAGAAAGGGTCCAATAATAGGAAAGGCTAATCTTAGGGCCTTTCATTTGTTGGAAATATTGTGTGCTTTTTCTTTCTGTCCTCATCCAATCCAAGATGGAATCTTGTGCAATATGCTTCTGAATTAATATTCTTTTCCATAAATATTAAATTGTCTTTGGTCAACATGTTCCAAGAAGACTCAGCTGCTAGTGAAAGACCAAATCAATGGATGTTCTTCAATCCCCATCTGCCTAAAGACTTTGGAATAGCTAGTTTTTTCGGATTTACCTAATGTAAACCTTTATATTCACAGCTACCTTGCCACAGAAAATTAAAGCATATCTTCCTTACTTCAAGTATTCCTTTTCGAATATGAGCTAGTGTGTGTCGGTACACTGGCATGGCTTTTAACACAGATTTGACCAAGACAAATCGATTCTGAATTAATATTCTTTTCCATAAATATTAAATTGTCTTTGGTTAACATGTTTCAAGAAGACTCAGCTGCTGGTGAAAGACCAAATCAATGGATGTTCTTCAATCCCCATCTGCCTAAAGACTTTGGAATAGTTAGTTTTTTCAAATTTACCCAATGTGAACCTTTATATTCACAGCTACCTTGCCACAGAAAATTAAAGCATATCTTCCTTACTTCTCAAGTATTCCTTTTGGAATATGAGCTAGTGTGTGTTAGTACACTGGCATGGCTTTTAACACAGATTTGACCAAGATAAATCGACCCCCACGAGAGAGCCACCTATTACACCACAGAGCAATTCTTTTTTTTTTAAACTTTTCCAATTAACCAAGTCCAATCAGGTTTTCTATAGTTATTTGGCTTCAGTGTGAAGCCCAGATATTTAATCCCCGCATTTAGGTCTAGTGACTAGAAAGGGAGATATCTGTCCAGAGAAGACTAGTCTTTCATCCAGCCCAAATGGATACAGTGCTGATTTAGCTTCATTTATCTCCATTCCAGTAGCTTTTTTATACAGTTGAAGTATATCCGTGAATTAATTCCTGATCTGAATCATAACAGAAGAGCAACACATCATCAAAGAACAATAAATGAGTGAGTATCTCCCTCCTTTCAGCTTTAACACCTTGAATTAAATTTAACCTTTTAGCTTCAGACAGAGCCTTGCTTAACCTTTCAGCAAACAGGAAAAAAAGATAGGCAGAGAGTGGGCATCCTTGCCTCAAGACCCTGGCAGGCTTACAAAAATCAGAGGCTGATCCATTAATGAGGACAGGAAATGAATTGGTGGTGACACATGCCATAATCCACTTAACAAGAAGTAAGGAGAACCCGATTTGGATGAGCAGTAACCTAAGATAAAGCCAGGAAATTATAATAATAATTGTATTAATAATTATTGAAGTGACACCTTTTGACTAAAAGACATGACCTAATCAAGGGACATGACCTATCAACATGGTGACCAGCGAATGTATTGTCACATGGAATCGGAAACATATCTATTCATTCATCTATCTCATTCAATTATGTAATTATTACTTGTCCTATAGGCTATATATATTTCTGTTTTTTGTTGCTTGTGTTGGATATTTGACATTGTTAGAGTTTGCACTTTAATTCAATTTAGTTAGATCTTTAACCTGAAAGAAAGACAAGCACAACAAAACGCAAAGACACAAGAATTTTCCTCGGGGAAACCATAAAGGAGAAAACCCTGCAACTTCCTCAGAATAGATTTGTCACTAGTACAATATCAAGCAAGATGGAAAAACCAAAATATAAGATGTCTTCTGCAGCTCTCTCTCTTTCTCCACCAGCGAACTTGTCTTCTCTCTCTCTTTATGTGAACTTGCTTGGTTGAGTGAGTTGTCAAATGAGAGAGTGACTCGCTCTATTTATACTTCATGTGTGGGTGACCTAATTCCTCAATGGGGCCGACTTGTCTAACTTGACTGGACCGACCTGTCCTATGGGGACTCAAAAATACAATTTACATTTATCTTTTGGGGATCTATTGCCCCGACTTACAATGGAGGTTTTACCTCGATATTCTAGTATGGCCAAATTTAATAATGACATCACCGAACGGAGGGAAAAAAATCTCCGACGGAGGTACAATAAAATACAATAATAATATAATAATAATAAACAGAAGAATATCTTCCGAAGTTACAATTACAACAACAAACATTTGTTAGTAAATGAACTTGGTCCATTTCATCTGGTATCAGAGCCACGCCTGATCTTAGCCATTGGCCACTCCCTTTATCAGACCTTGTCTGGTTTGGCTTTTGGTGACATTTTTAGACTTTGTCTGATCTTGCTTTTGGCCATACCAAATCTCTTCCATAGTTCCTTTGAACTCTGGGTCTTCAACCATAATCAGGCTGTTGGCCATTTTCAGATTTATGTTGAAAGAAGAATTATCTGCCCCAAATTCAAAGAACAATTCCAAAAAAGAAAAATAAATAAATAAAGAAGTCATAAATTTCATTGAACTGTTGAAATCGCTTGTTCCAGCCGCCCAACAGAATCACTGTCTAAAGTCTTCAAAATACTTCACTACTGCAAAGTGAATAACCACAATGATAGTTCCTTGAGCTCTGAGCCACCATGGAAAATAAACACGGTTCAATTATCCATCGATCCAACTGATATCTCTGCGACAAATTGGGAGCAGTCATTACCTGTTGTGTGCATTGTGATTGACGTGTGCCTTGTCATCGCCCTCAGTCTCCTTGCATGAAATTCTGTTAGGGCCCTACCCTAACCCCCTTAAGCAGATATATAGGTTTCTATGTATGGAGGTAATCTATATTAAATAAGGCCCATGAAGTAGATAAAATGTGAACGCAATAATTGTGAGGAGGCTTACTAGAAGGTTCCACTAACTAGAAAGTTCCTAGGTGGTTAGATAGAAACTACCGTAAGAAGGCTTACTAGAAGTTTCTGCGTACTAGGAAGTTCCTTTAAAAATCCTAGGAGTTTAGATAGAAACTATATAAATAAGTAGAAACAATGTTATGAGATTTCTTGTGAAGCATATTGTAATTGGAGCTCTGCTCACTTGGAGGTTGCCCCCCTCAAAGAGGCAAGCAAACATTGTTTTCATCAATAAAGGAATTGCTATTTGTGGTATTTTGGTTCTACAGTTGCCTATTACTGTTGTAATTTTGTCATTTTTACTCTAAATTTTGCAATATTCTGTTATTTATGCTTTGAATTTTTAGTGATTTTTTTTAAGCTAGAGATGTATTATGAAGACTATGAATAACACAATGATATATCATTTAGCGGGTAAATCTTCTCTAGTGAAAGAATACACACAGGAAATACAAGCAGTTTCGCTTGTTTGGACACCCCTGCAATCCCTCCTAGTACCCCTTCGAGTAGTACTACATTTTACAACACAGGTATAAAAAATTTCACTTCCATGTACCCTTGGGTATATAACAAGTCCTATAGGATACCTGAAACCAGTTGAAGGTAATTTGATCGTCCACCTTCGTACTATAACGCATTCAACAAAGCTCTTGGGAAGATTTCTCTAGTACTTGGGTAGTCAGATAGTATAACTAAGTGTATAGTCGAGCCTCCTTTGTTGGTGCCTTGAGAGATTGGGCCGAGTACTGCTGTTGTAACCTATACATATATCGAAGAGCTATAGCACTTGGCACTCCCTTGTCCTCTTGATGGTAGTAGCAAGGAAAAAAAGAAACTGTGTCTTGCCCACAACCTTATTTGAGACCTATCTCAATAGAATTGTCGTGTCGATTTGATTGCATTGGTGCCACTCTCTAGTACCCTTTCTGTGGACTCATATCTCTATGGCTAGCGGTCGAGGAGTAGATCTCTCCAACAAAGTCTCCTGCCTGGAATCCAATTATGATGAGTTGCAACACAAGATAGATTACAACCAGTCATATTCTTAGAAAAATATTGATGACATTGGTGACAAGATAGCCAACTTGGATTAGCTACCCGACTAGATGCTCAAACTCATGACAACACATAATTAGATCCTCACTTCACAATATTTCCTCAGGCACAAATGTAAGAAGCACAAACTCTTTATGGCCATTTTAGAGGACATTTTTGATGATGAAGTTGAAGCAATGCCCTCAGAGGTCCTTCATCCAATTGTGTAGGACATTCCCGCGCCTGATTTGAAGGAGGTGGAGTCCCATATCTCCTTGTATACTTTGATTGGTATTTCAACTCCCCAAACCCTCAAATTGATTGGCTACATTAAACATCGCAAATTCATTGTCTTAATTGAGAGCTACTACATCCACACACTACTACATCCATGTTGTGAACAATTTCCCAATCATGATTACTAATGGAGGCTCTATGAAATGTGACGATCGTTGTTAAAATGTGAGGCTTCAAATGGGTGATTATTCCCTAAAAACTCATTTGCAATTGAAATGGGTGGTTGTGATATTGACTGAGGTGTTAAATGGTTGCGAACATTAGGTCCCATCCTCATGGATTTCCTAGAGTTATACATGAGTTTTCGGTAGGAGGGGCATAATTGCACTTTTAAAGGAATTTCAATTGACTCTCTAGAGATCATCAACTTGTTTCATATGGGAAAGCTCCTTAAAAAGGGCCATTCAGGCATTATGGCTCAATTACATGCCATTCAAGCTTTCGAGATATCTCAATCCATTCATTTTGATTTGCAATAAGTCTTGGCCAAACACCAATACATCTTTGAACCTTCGAAAGGATTCCTAGCTTCTTGAGGCGAGCGAAATCATTCTATTCCAGCCATACCTGACAATTTCCTACCCAATTCACGCCTGTATCGCCATCCATTTGCCCATAAAAGTGAAATAGAAAAGATAGTTTAGGAGTTGCTAGTCGTTTGTGTCATCTTTTGTAGTACCAACCCTTATTTTTCAACAATCCTCATGGTCCTCAAAAAAGAAGGCACTTGGTGCATGTACCTTGATGTCTGAGCTTTGAACAAACTGGAAATTAAGGGCAAGTTTCTTATTCTAGTCATTGATGACTTTTTGGATGAGCTCAAGGGTGCTCAATTCTTCACCAAACTTGATCTCTACTGAGGCTATTACGAAATTCGCATGAAGGAGGTAGATATTCCTAAAACTTCTTTTTCACTCATGAAGGCCATTGCAAGTTCGTGGTGATGCCCTTTGGCCTTTGCAATGCACCTTCCACCTTCTAGTGTCTCTTGAACAAAATATTTTATTCCTCTTTTGGGGAATTTTGTGCTTGTCTTTTGGATGACATCTTGATCTATTGTAAAATATGGCAATCCCTTGTTGCTAATTTGGATTTGGGCTTACAACTACTTGTTGATCATCAACTTTTTCTTAAGAGGTCCAAATGTGCCTTTGATGTCTCTGAAGTGGAATATTTGGGCGTTAGTTAGGATGGTGTATGTGTGGATGTGAAGAAAATTGAAGCGATGAAGGATTAGTCTCACCCCAAAACTCTTAAAAGATTAAGAGGTTTTTTTGATCTCATTGGTTATTATAGAAAGTTCATATGGAACTATGGTAAGATTTCAACTCCCCTCATAGGTTTGTTAAAAAAAAGCTTTTAGTTGGAACAATCTACATAAGGGGCTTTCTTGGACTTGAAGGATGTTCTGTGTACAACCCTTGTATTGGAATGTGATGCCTTTTGTCTATATATATTGTTCCCCACCTTCACATCCCTTCCCCATTTGGTGCATACTTCAGGTTCATTCCATATCCCTGTGAGGTGGAGATTTTGTAAGCACCTCCTCAAAGAACACATATATTTATCTGAACACCACCCACGACCTCAGAGGGTTGGACATAATCCCTCTTTTGTTTTGGCAAATCCTCAAAATATCTGTCAATGTGCTCAAGATTCGTGGGCCTCCCAAACAGAGTCGTCGCTGTAATCTCGCATGTTGAAGACCCTTGAAGGAGAGACGGGCTTGAGTTGAAATACTTGTCCGCCGATAAATTAAGAGAAGATCAAACTGTGCCAACACGGAATTAGCCTGAAGTCTGCATTTTTACTGAAATGTCAGCAAAGAGGTAAACACATGGAGGACACGAAAAACAATGAGGATTCAAACCCCAAAAACAACGAATTCAGTAACTGAGGCCAATTTCAATATCTTAATCAATGCAACCAAAACCAAGGGTCAACTTATAGCCCGACTGACATAGCCATGGAGTCAGATTTCTCCTTTTGGACAGCCCAGGTAAAACAATTGCTACGAAAAATGGAAATTCTTGAAACAGAAAACGACAAATTCCATTTAGAAATACACACCCTTTCTGCTAGAGTTTCGAAGGTGGAAGGGGATAATTTATCTCTCAAGAAGATATTACATGAAAGGAAAGAAGAGGAAACCCTCCACCCTCCAAATGATGTGTTACATGCAGAAATTCTCGATCTCAAGAGAAAGCAAGAAGAAATCCGATCCCAAGAGGCCACCTTCAAACATGAGACAGAGACACACATCAATTCTTGGGCACAGGTGGTTCGGGGGAAGGATAAAACCCCCCCTATTGCAACAGTTGAGGAGGTAGTACAAGCAAAACTTGTGGAAGAACGCATGAGATGGGCAAGGGAATTGAATCTCAAGGTGAGAGGTCTTCCCTTACCTCACCCCTTTCCGGACCCGATGGAAGTGGGGGCTAGTTTCCTTCAGGATACCCTTAGCCTCCTTGATATAGCTCTTGATAGAGCATGGCTAGGTTACGATTCTACTCTCTTCCTCAGATTCCGGACAACAAACGATCAACTCCGCGCCCTCAAGGCTAAGCAGAAATTGTTTTCTCTTCCCAATAAGATCTTCTTGGAGGAAGACCTCACTAGAGCACAGGTTGGGGAACTCAAACATTCCAGAGAACAGGTTATTGCGGCACGACAGGCAGGGAAATGGGCAGTTATCAGGAATCTTCGAGCAGTTATTCGGGACTCCTTCCCACCTGGGTGGGAACCTTGAGCTAGAGGTTCCAAATGACGGGCCCGTCTGGGGAGATCGCAGGGTACAGGCATCTCTATTTGCTGTTGGAATGGCAATGGATCTTCCTGGTCATCGCCAGGACTCTTGTATGATGCTCTTGATTTAGCAGACATCCTCTTCGTGACTGAGACACATGCGAGCCCTGTTCGGCCTCTCCCAGATATTACAAGTTACCACTGTTTCTCAGTCTGCAGACAGGAGACGAGGAGCTCAGGAGGAGTTAGAGGATCAAGTGGAGTTGCTTGTTTGGCTAAGGACTCTTTCCGGGACAGGATTTCTTTGGTAGTTGAAGATGAGTTTGGCAGGTTTATGTGGATTAGGATTGGCGTTGGAGTTTCTCATCTGAGGGACATCTACATTGCAGTTTGTTACTTTCCCTCGGCTTCTTCGCCATTTGCCATCCATAGTGGCCCTAATGGGGACCCCTTTATAGACTTGTACACCAGCATCACTCAATATTTTGCTGATGGAGAAGTCATCCTCCTAGGTGACTTCAACACTCGTACTAGGAACCTCCAGATCCCTCTCCATGATCGGTCAGAGGATGTGTTCTGTACCCAGGGGATTGACTCAGCTTCTGTTGGACTTCACTGGATTTCAGAAGATGCTTTGGGCCCCACTACAGTTTATGGTAAGCATCTATTGCAGTTGGGGGAATATCTGGAGCTGCTGATTCTAAATGGTCTTCCATGTTTTCCAGACTCTCGCTTCTTCACATGCCGACTACATGGTGGGGGTGCGAGCGTAGTTGATTATGTCCTCACCAGCCAGAACTTGCTCACTTTTGTTTGTCACCTCACACTCTCCCCCATCCCTCTTGTCGACCACGCACTTCTTTCTTTCTCTCTCTGATTTGACCCCCCCTCCCACCTCATACCCTCCCTTGGGGCCCACCCCGAGCTATCTTTCGTTTCGATGAAGGAGACCTAGACACCTTCTCCTCGACCCTAAGCCAGATACTCCCGTCAGAGACTCAGTTCTCCTCGCTTGACTCTGCTTCCACTAAATACACCTGTCTTTCATTTGCCATTTGGGAAGCAACACTCAAATCCTTCCCCCACTCCACTCGCCCTACTTCCATCTCTCCCCAAAAGTTGGATCATGTCCCATGAACAAATGGTACGATGATGAATGCAAAACTCTACATCGTGAGCTTCGATCTGCTTCCCACTCCCATCCCTCCTATTCAGACCTCAAAGCTTCTTATCGCCGCCTCCTCCGTCGCAAGAAACGAGTCTTTGTCTCTCAGAAAAGATGGGAATTGTCCCTGCTCTCCTTACTTATTCCCCTAAACATTTCTGGCGTACCATCCTTCCTCGACGCTCTCCTCTCCCATCTGACCTCGATCCTATATTCATGTTTTCCCACATTTCCAATCTTTATGATATTCCCAGACAAGCCCAAATTCAGATTACCTCTCCAACCCCCTCATGTTGCTTATTCTCAACCAGGGATATTAGAGAGGCCATTTGGATGATGAACAACAAAGCAGCAGATGAGGAAGGATACCAAGCAGAGTTCTTTAAGCACGGTTTCCGTGCTTGGTTGGATGCCTGGTTGATCTTTTTAACCATGTAGTCCTTGAGGGTTTCCCACCGGTAAGGTCGCATCACATCATCCATCCAATTCATAAATCAGGTCCCAGTTCAGATCCCAATAACTACAGAACGATCATGGTGGGCCACACGTTCTCAAAGTTGTATGCTACCGTTCTCCATAGGAAGCTCTCTAGTGTCGTTGAGCAGAGACACCTCAGGGCTAGGGGGCAAGCAGGTTTCTAACCGACTCACCAGACCATTGAACACATCTTCACTCTGCGCGCTGTGATTGAGGAAGCCCGACACCGCTCTTTGAAGGTCTACTGTTGCTTTGTAGATTTTCGGAAAGATTTTGATTCTGTTCCTAGGGAAGCCCTATTCCAGAGACTCAGAGTTATTGGCATCTCTGCAACCCTATTGACAGCTATTATGCGCCTATATGAGTCTGTTCTCGTTCGCCTTCGCACAATCCATGGGATGTCTGATTTCATTCGGAGTACTATTGGGGTCAAACAGGGATGTCCACTATCTCCCATCCTGTTTGGGATTTACATTGATGAGTTGGAGGCATTTCTACATGAGCATATCCAGGACACGGATGGTTGTCTTCTTCATCAGGTTTTGATATCTATTCTACTCTTTGTTGACGATGTGGTCCTCCTCTCCTCATCCCCAGAAGGATTACAGACGTAGCTGGATGGCTTAACTCTGTTTTGTGATCTTCGACAGTTGACAGTCAACCTGGGTAAAACCAAGGTTATGATCTTCAATGGAATGAAGAAAACTTTAGACCTTCACTTCTTATTCAAAGGAAAGGAGATTGAGATCACCAACACCTATACTTACTTGGGGGTGCAATTCTCAGGCCCTCGCTTCAGCTTGTGACCTGCTCTTTAGCTTCGGATCAACAAAGGTTATGGATCATTAGCCCTTCTCGAGAGATAGTGCTTTCGACATCACTTCCAGGACATCTCGTCCAAGATGAGCCTCATGGACACCTTGATCTGTCCCACTGTTCTATATGGCTCAGAGATATGGGGGCCATCTTTACTTGAGTCAGACTGGGCCTCAGTTGAGAGAGTCCAGACACTTCTTCTTCACCGCATTATTAAATGTAAACAGACAGTACCTCAACACATCATCCTTGTCGAGTTCAGAGCTCAACCCTTCAGGCCTGAGACAGTTTTTAGTTTGATCTCATTCTTGCACCGTGTTTGGGGCTTTCCAGACTCGGTGGAGGGCAGAGACCGGTACCCTTACCTAGCATACTGTTCTTCTGAGGCTATTGCCCGTTCTACCCATTCGGGTCAGACCCGATGTTGGTTTACAGGGGTTTCAGATCTCCTAGAGGCAATGGGTATTCAGGTGGATCGTCTCCCCCCTTTCCGATATTCATTGGATGCTCCTGGACACCTTTTACCCACTAGACAGAAACTGAAGAAGATCATCCAAGAAGACATCTACAGGCAGTTTGTCCAGGTCACCTGGGTCAATCCTCCGGGAGGGTTACGCCCAAAGATGGCCTTTTACGCAGAGCACTTCCTGGAGCTGAGAGACGGGCTCATTGTTCGTCCCCAGTATATGTTTCGTCACTAGATGCATGCTCTTTGCATCCCTCTTGGCCAATTCAGAGTCGGTTCTCATAGACTTCGGGTAGAGACGGACCACCAGATTGATAGACCAGATAGAATCTGTCAAGTATGTCACCTACAGGAAGTGGAGACCGAGGCGCACTTCATCTTTAGATGCCCTAGTTACTATGAGATCAGAGGACGGTTCCAT
The DNA here is from genome assembly GCA_027924585.1 of Larix kaempferi. NCBI lineage: Eukaryota > Viridiplantae > Streptophyta > Pinopsida > Pinales > Pinaceae > Larix > Larix kaempferi. Next base: position 20,238,543 of record BSBM01000887.1, read on the forward strand.
TGTTTGTTTAGAGACTCTCAAACCCTCGCCGAGTTTTTCCGGTACTCTGATCAGAGATGTTTGGCTCTCTACATGCAGGAGGCTCTCAGATTCCAAGCGCATATTCTTCAGCCTCCCATCAGACCGGACCCCACGCAGAAGATCACATCATTTTTCAGGGTATTACCTTCAGACAGGGGCACCAAGAGACCGACTGATATCAGTACATATCCAGGATCTAGATCAGTGAGGATCCACAGGACCTCACCCCGACCCATGAGATCTCAGTAGCAGATTCATCGCAGACTCCGTCCTGAGAGACGGGTTAGATCCTCCAGACCTCAGCAACGCATGAACCCCCCAGGCAACGAGTCTGTGGGAAGTTAGCACTCTCTACTAGCCCTTCATCAGGATAACAGACTTTGTTGAGTTTTCTTCAGTCCTCTTCTTTCAGCCTCGGATGTTAGGAGAGATGGGTCGGATCCTCAGACCCTTTCGCTCCTGGATCTTTTCCGCTAGGACATCTGCGCCCCATTGCGGGTTTTTTGGATTCGCGTCTGTAGTCAAAGCTCTCTTACTTCAACCTTGTTAACTTTTGTTCATGCTTTTTTTTCTTTCTTCGTGCATTGTATCTTTTTATAGGAGACCGTTTGGTTCTCCCACTTTGTACAGACATCATTGTAATCAACAGTCCCTTTGACCTACTTTGTGGTCATTAGATGGACATTAATATAATTATCTTATCTTATCTTCGCCACTTGCTTGCACCATTTGAGTCTCGATATCCACAGTCAAACTAACTGGGTAAAGTCTTTGGTTGATTGCCTTTCCAAATATGCTATTTTTTGTCCTCTACAACACCTCTTCAAGGGTTCTACGGTAGCTCAAGTATTACTGGATAATATCTTTAAACTCCATGGTATGTTTAATCTATTGTTATGGACCATGCCTGCACCTTCATTGCCAATTTCTAGAAAGAGTCTTTTTGGCTCCAGGCCACTCAACTAAATCTAAACACATTTGATCATCCACGAATTGATGGTCAGATGGAAGCTGTCAACAAGTGCTTGGAAGCATATTTATGGTGCTTTACTTCAAAGAGACAATTCCAATGGGTTCAATGGTTACCTCTAGTAGAATGGTGTTTTAATACAACTTATCATGGTGCCCACTTGAATGACTCCCTTTGAGGCTGTCTATGGCCAAAATTCCCCATCAATACTATCCTAGTTACCAAGAGTTTCTAAGGTGCACGAGGTTGAGTCGTAGATACATTCTTCACAACCTAAGTTACCAGATTCGGCCACCTACGGTCCGAATCCGTATCGAAATCTTTTAGGAAATGCGGATTCGCTGATTCGAATCCAATTCTTCAAGATTCTTCAAGATTCGTATCCCTTTTATTAGTGTATTGAATCACCGTGTAAAAGCTGCCATCGGGTGAGACGTCGTTGCCATTTGAGCCATCATTGCCATTTGAGCCGCTATTTGAACCGAAGCTGCTGTTTGAGCCGTTGGGTGAGCCGTTAATGCCATTTCACAACTATGTAAAACTCCACTGACAACTTCGATTTCTGTAGGGCCTGGAAGATGTTTGTAGCGCATAACAGACGCGAGCCTTGAACCTCGTGCACTCCAAGAGAGTGGGTCTGGCTCAGTGGAAAGCAGAGGGAATAAGCAACATTGTGGCATGGAATCCAGTACGAGGCACTGCATTCGGACATCGGGTGAGCCACGATCCGAGCAGTTACGGTTAAATTTATAATTTTAATTTATAATTTTAACTTATAATTATAATTTATAATTATAATTTATAATTTTAATTTTAACTTACAATTATAGTTTTTTTTTTCAAAGCAACTTATAATTATAGTTATAATTTATAATTTTAATTTTAACTTATAATTTTAATTATAATAATAATTTATAATTGCAATTATAATAATAATAATTTGTAATATTAATTTATAATTTTAAGTTATATATATATTATGAAAAATTAGGAATAGGGTTATGAATCCCTGAATCCTAATTTTGGACGACTGTCGAATCCCGTATCCGATTCTTCAGCCGAATCCGATCGCACCCACGGTTCGTGTAACCTTGTTCACAACCCATGCCAACATTCTCCTCACTCTCAAGGATAATCTGGTAATGGATCAAAACAGGATGAAGCAACATGCTGATCAACATCCTTTTGAATGCCATTTCAAAGTAGGGGGTCAGGTGTTCCTTCGTCTATAACCTTAAAAGTTGTCCTCACTAAAGGAGAACCAGCATGAGAAGCTTGCTACCAAGTTTTATGGCCTCTATAAGGTCCTCAAATGTGTTGGACTAGTGGCTTACAAATTGAAGTTCCCTATGCACTCTAAGATTCATCCAATCTTTCACATCTCTTGCTTAAAGAAAGTGGCAAACCCCTACATATGCTAACGATCGAATGGAAAGGCGAAGTTTTGTAGATTGGTAAATAAGAGTTAAAATTAAAGCTCCTATCACAAATAGGGGAAGAAGAAGAGAAGATGACAAAGAAGAGGAGGAACAAAAAGTTAAGTTGGATTAGAAGGAGAAGATGACAATGAGTGAAGTAATTAGAAACGGCCAAAATGGTTCTACGAGACACTTCAATGCGCAAGGCTAGATGAGACACAACTAGGGGAGAGGAGATCAAGGTCTAAGTCACCCTATATGGGAAATCTTGCTTTGAAGAGTGAAGTTGTGAATTCGAATTATCTGGTTTCTTTTAATAAAGCGAACAACAAACAAGAAATGAGAGATGCAATGGTAGTAGACTATGATGCTTGAATGAAAAATAAGACTCGAAAGTTATTTGAATTACATCAAAATAAGAAACCATTAGGTTGTAGATCAGATGGTTCAATGGATAAATATAAAGCCAAGTTAGTTGCTAAGGGGTATGCACAAAAAAGGTATAGACAATGAAGAAATGTTTGCTCCCATGACAAAATTGATTAAATCAAAATGATGTTAGACATTGTGGCAGAGTTTGCATGTTCGGTACAGTAGATGAAGTCAAAAGTGCAGTCCTAAATGGGGATTTGCAAGAAGTGTGTAGGAAGCAGCTCAAAAGATTTGCTTTTGAGAAGAAGAAAATTTGGTATGTGAATTGAAATTTCTTTTGCAAATTCAGAAATTCAACTTTTCCATAGATCTAATCCCTGTGAATTATCAGTCTGAGGGCTGAACTGAAATATAAGTTACGGAAGCAAACAATTGACAATATTTTACTTCGCACCAACCCTAACACACTAGGCAATCCAACAGAGAAGATACCCTATATATGCCAACAACTCTCAGCCTTTTAGGGCAATCTTTTCATGCATAAACCAGATAACTTCTTTTCATGCAATCTTTTAGGGAAGCCTTGACTACTCGGCAGTATTTCATTGTTAACTTCTTTGTTTGATGTTTGATTTGAGTGATTCCAAAGCCAGTTTGAAGTGGAGTCATAGGGCTATCTCCAGTGTACATAGGCTTGATAAGTGAGTTGAAGTGATATGGCAAACATGCTGAGGAACAACTTGCCTGCCAAGCTCTCAGTAAATTTTTGCCTGGACCAACAATCACTATTTTGAGCATAACTTTTTCGTTGAAGGTCAAATTGATGTGATTCCACTTGGAGATGAAAGTAGATTCAATTATCCATATCCAGTAGAAACACGTTTTAAAAATTCTTTGATTTCCTATCTCAAACATCTGATGATTTATCAGGGAGGCAGAGTTTTCTCTGTGCTGGTTTTAAGACACACAGTCACTAATTTAGGCATAACGTTTTCACCTGATGTACAAATGAAGTGATTCAAATTTTGTATTAAATTAGACTCCAAGGCCTATATCCCTTAGAAACAGGTTTTAAATATGTGATGACTTGATGTATGAAATATGATAGTGAACAATCAAGATGCAGAATTGTCACAGTGCTGATTTTATGATCAATAATTACTAAATTGGGCATAACTTTTTCATCCAACATCGAAATGAGGTGATTCAACTTGGTATGTAAACTAGATTCCAAGGACTATCTCCCATAGGAACAGGCTTTTAAAATTCTTTCATTTGATCCCTCAAAATTTGACTGTCCCAACATTGTTTCGAACATGTTTTCAAAATCTATTTTCTACAAGAATAAAAAATTATGTGATTTCTCCTAGACTGAGATGCTAGGTGTATGAAATTATTGGTAGGTGTATTTATAATGATTTAACGAGTCTATCTCTGAAAAACTTGTAATATGGCCTATAAAAAACTTGTAGTGGCTAAATGAATTTGTGGTAATTTACATCATCACTTCATTATTGAAATTCAAACTTTTATAACTTACCTTGAAGTGTTTGATTGTCCTTTGAGAAGTATGCTTATCCTTGATTTGATTCATCCTTCAACTGCATCCCTTCTCCTGTAGATCTTCTTGCAAATGGGTTAGTGGATGGAGTGGTTCTTACCGCACCACGAATGGGAATGATTTGGAATTTATTTAACCAAGAAATCTATCTATTCATGCAGTGCTAACATGGTTTGGCTTTGTAAAGACTCACTAAGTGAATTCGTCGGTCTATTACACTATGTGAATCTTGTAGTGAGGTCGTCTTTGCATCTTATCGTCTTTACTCCTCCAAACTTACAATGCTAGCAATAAAAAAAAATGATATACTACAAATTCCCCAATTCCTTTAGCATTTCCCGGGCAATGACCGCCCAAAAAGTTAGTCGATCTATATGTCTAAATCCCGTTACATTTAATTATCAATCTGGAATTCGTAAACTTGTGAAATGCAAGCGCAATATGTGCATAATTAGATTATTTGCACTATGGTTTATCTAAGATGCTTATGGAAAGTAAATGAAGATAAATGAAATCAAATGCAGAAATGAAACACATCTCACTTCATCACTTGACAAACAAACTTAATCAATTCTAGCAATGACCATGTACTTGAACACTGTTATGCTTTTGGGACCTTTCTAGCACCAAATTATCTCTTGACATGTGTAACTAGGCACCTCTTCTTTCCATGAATCAATGCTGTAAAAAAAGAAAAACATACTTGCATAAAATAAACACACTTGCATAAAATAAAATAAAATAAAATAAAAGACTACCACGATCCATTTTGAGTGAGCTCAATTCTCCGAAGATCTAGGTACGAAACTGAACTACAACATCGTAAAGCTTAAATCAAAGCATACTATTTATAGAACTACAAAATGACAATCTATATAAGGAGATACCAAGAACTTTTATTTACTCCATCATACATTGGACATTTGCTCCAAGAGTCCTCCCCTTGGAATGTAGAAGACACTCTTATTTATGCATGAATTTGCTTAGAAACTAAAATAGCAACTAATAAATGTAGATCCAAAAATCTCTCATATGGTTCAACAACTTGCTAAAAACTAGCAACTAAAAATCAACTCGTAATATCTCCAAGATCTTTGCTAACTAATCATTTCCAAAGCTCGATGATTCTTCTCCATCCAAGATACTTGAATGATAGTTCCAAATCTAAGTCAAATCTTCCATTTTTGAATGAGAAAATTCGAATTTGACCCATAAATTTAATATTTTTTGTTCTTGTAATCACTTGCCAGTTCATGTAACCATCACCGAACTAACCTTGCTTTCAAAGATAAGTGAGAATATGTTATTTTTCTAACATTTAATCATAAATTCACTTAAAATACAAAAATAAATGCATTGGAAATATCTTAACCTAATCCCACATAAAGCATTAAAATGGAGTAAAATAGAATTATGGGAATGCGAAAAAGGATTAAAAATCAAAGGAAAGGTTACAAAAAACATGGTAAAAGGATGTGAAAAGATGGCAATTCTTAGAGTCAACAAGGTTATTGTTGACTATGTTCCCTCATATTTGTAGGAGGTAGATATTTTAGTGAAGCCACCATGGCTAAGGGGAAATTTGAAATGTTGGGGGAGAGTGTTACATGGTACCAGTACCAGCGCACCTGCAGAGGTGCCCCAAGGAGAGGGGGTCATTTTTCTAACCATGAGGGGTGTTTAGACAACTTTTTTTGAGTAGGGGTTATGGCTTGACCCTCTAGTTTCTCCCTTGGAGGTACTATGGCTTAGTAGCATTGCTGACTGCCTCATGAAAGGGCTTGAAGCCCTGAGGTTGGTGTTCAGGGCTTCCAGGGGTGGGTCACTGGGTCACATGACCCCAACCTTGATTTATCACTCCAGCAACAGATCTTTTAGTACTGAGGGACATGTCTATCCTCTAAATCACCTTCCACACCCTCTTGGTCCTCCAGCTCACCAATGCCCTCCCTTCTTGGTCATCCTCTTGATGATGACATCATCCTCCAGGCCAGGCTGTAGTGCTTGATTGGGGGGGGGGCATTGAGGGATTTTCACTACTGTTGGGGTTAGATGGGGCATGACGACCCCTCCCTCCGCAGTCTGGCCTTCAGAACAGGTTGATATGCTTATTTTTAGCCATTTTAGTCATGTGTGGGTAAAGTCTGAGGAAAATACCCCAAATTACTCACAATTTTGATTATTTTATATTATTATTGTTTTAATTTTAAGTTGACATTTTATAATTTCAAATTGACATTTTAAAAGGCATGTCGGCCTGGATATCTTTTTTATTTTTGTAAAGTGAGTGTGAGAAAAGTATAAATACACTTCTCCTCACTTCATTTTAAGATAACAACTTATGGAATAAAACTTTTAATGCTAATTTTTACCTTTAGGGCTCTTTGATTGATGCACACCTCTTGAGGAGAGTTCTACTTATGATTTTGGAGCAATTTTCTTGAAGTTTCTCTTGTTCATGCTTCTTGCTAAGGTGATGCCAGAGTTGTTGGTTTAACACATGCACAAGGAGGTATCTATGTTCCTTTTTGATGTCTCTTTGTTAATTGTTGGAGAATGATGCTTGTTTATGATTGAATAGTAGCCATTAATGCTGCATTTTGTCTCAACTAGTTCATTTTTTGATTTTAGTCACCATAGCATTGTTAGGACCTCCCCTAAAGGAGTCCTTAGGCTTGAGCTTTAGGTCTTCAAGTTTTGCTACAACTAGGCCTCCTTTAACCAACCCTTGAGGTTGTTAAGGTAGGCCCTAGTGCCAAACTTACCAAGTACCATCTCAAGAGGGGAAGCCTCTCTCTTTGATGCCCTAGGGTTACGCTAGAATCCTTTCAAACCCTAAATAGCCCTAATTTTCGAAATCTTTATACCCTATTTTCTGAGTTTTGGACTTTTTTTTTATATATTAGGTTAGTTTAGTTTTTTTATTTTTATTTTGGTAATTTAGGACTGATTTTTACATTAATTTTCCATAAAAAATTAATTTTGAAACACCCTAAAAAGCCCTACTTTTCTGTCAAAACCCTACTGCAGATTTTTTCTCACCCTAGTGGCGGTCTTTCTCCTCTTTTTTCTATCTTCGCTGCCTTCTTTTATCAGCTCGGTCCCCTTCCCTTCCCTTTCCTACCCTCGACCTGCGCTGCTCCCTTTTTCTCCTTCGCTCTCCCTTCTCTCCTTTCTTCTTCTCCTTGCTGCCCTCACCATCCTCTTCCTCCCTCTTCTTACACCTCTCCTCCATTCCTTTTCTTCCTCGCTCCTCTCTTTTACCTCCTTGCTGCCCCTTTCTTCCTCCTCGGCTGCCTTCGCTCTCCCCCCTTCTTTCTCTCCTCTCCACCTTTCTGCCTTCCTCCTTTCCCTTTCGCTTGTGCTGCCTCTTCCCAAGTCTTGAAGTTCGCCTTTTTCCAGCCCCAACACCTACAGCTGCACACACAAACGACAAGGTTAGGCATCTTCATAAAATTTACATGCTAATCGGGATCTTATACTTTGGAAGTGAAAGTCTGAAAACTTGCCTAAAAGAGGTCTGAATCCATACTATTACAGTCTGAAAATTCTGCATTTCTGTGTGAAGTAGAATGGTCAAAGTTTGAAGTTACATTACTTGCATTTTCCATGATCTCGGTTGCCACAAATTGGACATTTTATTGCTGCTATTTCTCTTCCACGTAGTCTGAAGCATAGTATGATTAGCTGCTGCTATAACTCTGATGTTTACTTATGTGACATTTTATTTGCTTCTCCCAAGTTGGTATAAATGATATATGTTTTGTCATAGAAGTGACTAGATTATTGGAAGTTACGTACATGATCTCTTATGTATAGTGGATGATCTCTATTATTCTTGGAGATTTATTGAATATCATATATAACTAATTCTGGTATGTTAGTCCTTACCTATGCTATTAATGATCGGTCATTGAATAATCTACACTATATTGCTGATGTCCGCTTGTTATGAAAGATGTTTCATAGCGATAATAAAGCTGGTTGAATTATTGAAACTACCTACATTGCTCAACAATCATGTGCACCTAACTGATTATCTTCAGATACTTATTGACTACTTATACTAGTGTTTGCATCGTTTCCTATTGGATGATTAAGTAGTATGTCTTCTTCATTCTCTTGAATTCATTGTTTAAGGCACTGGTCACTAATATCCTTGTCAAAGAAGACATAGCTTTTCTTGTCCTAGGGCATTTATGTAGATTACAAAAGGGCTCTTCCCCTTGGAGGTTCCGACTCTCCGAAGAAGTTAGGGAATTGACTAAGGTGACAGTGGTCACTTTCCCTCATATTTGTCGTCGGAAGCTAGCGTGCTAGTTCAATTGGTAACAGAGAGACTTGGATTGGAAGAGAATACTTTCCTCGCAAAGTGGGATTGTTAGTTTACGTGTGTTGCTCAGTGCATATTCTTCTCCAATATTGAGTAACTGTGATGGTAGATACATACAAGGGTGACACACTTCAACAGATCCATTTTACCTTGGGTTCTGTGCATAGCAGAGGGGCATGTTGTTGATGGGTCATCACAAGTTTTCTTTGGGAGGTGCTCTTGTTCTTGAATTAGCATATTCCAAAATTAGAGGGAGGCACATTGAATCAGGCTTTGTCCCATTCTAGTCTAGGTGTAGTCATCTAGGAGTCCAGCGCATGCATTTATGCATGCTGGACACTCTATCCTGGGTGCCTAGGCTTAGGGTGTTTCCTTGTAAATGCTAGCCTTATTTTATAAAAGAGGTTAGGGTATTTACTGTTTTGATATCCACAGTTAGAGAGATTGAATTTTGAGCTATAAGCATTGTAATTCTCAGATAATAGAATACAAATGCAGGATTGAGAGGTTAGATTTGTGTAGTTGCTGTCATATATTTAGTGTGATGTGTTTGTAGAATCTAGCATTTAGAATTTACAGTTTTCATAGGAGTTAGTTTTAACTTTCCTAATATTTTAGGGTTTGTGTTTTGGAGTGCAGATTCTTCTTATCATGATCTGAAATTAACAAGAACCAGTGTAATAGATGTCGATAGATTCATTATTATGCACTCTGGCTTGTGATACTATATTTGGGTTGTCTGTTGGGCTTCCTTCCCTAGTAATTAAGGAGTTATTGTGTAACCCATCATAATAATACTTTTGGGATATCTGCTCCACATCAATATTTGCTGTACATTGCATGTAGACAGATTTGTCATGCTTTATTGTGTAATATTGGTGCACATTGTATCTGTACAAGTTTGTCGTCTTATGTTGTGTATTATGTCCATTATAGAGTATGACTGGTTCTAAACAGGGATTGTACTATATGGCCCACTTTATAGTTTATCCTCATTATTAGGATATTAGATTTCCTTTCGCTTTGTCCAATCTTACCATCTAATATGAGTTTTAGTTTATAGATGCCAGCCCTTGTATTGTTTTTTTGGGTGCGGTGGTGCAAAAAAGGCCTGTTAGGTCCATTTCTTTTGACGGGGTCATGTTTCTTATAATGGGCCATTAGTTGACTGATATTTCGATTCTATTGATTATAATCACCAAGAAACATTGCTATTTTTCTTCATTATACTAAATCTCTAAAATGAGAGTTATTTGGTTCCCAATTTCAAGGACAGTTTAGTTTGTATTGTGGATTCATAGATGCAATATTGCACCCTAGCTTTGAAGTTTTTCCTATCCATTTGACCTATGTTACCTGATTACATTCTAATCCATTCCCATCTCTTGTTCTGTTTCTGTCTCCCATTTTTGGTAAAATAGCATTTGGCTACATTTTGTCCTTTACAGATGCTGTTGTGATGTATCTCTCCCCTTTCCCTGGATAATAGATATTGAATTTTTGTGTAAAATGTATGGAGATTAACATCTTACTCTGTTGAAGATTCTCGGTGGGACACTATGATGTAAGTTGTGTAGTGATGTTCAAAGGATATTATACATTAAAACGGTTTTTTTGAGTATGCTCTGTTGCTGGACCTATTTTTATTTTGCTTTTGGTATAATACAGAAGTACAAGATAATTTGTTATACTCCATAGATATCTAATAAGTTTGAGGAATTAGTGCTTTATGCATGTGAGGGACTTACCAAAATGTATTTGTGATTAAATTGCAAGAAATGTCTCTTTTGATTAGCATAGGTTATTGCTTCACTTTTAATGTACATAAATTGTTTCTTTGCTGTACATTTCATGTTTTTCTTTTCTTTGTTTTTTTTTGCAGAGACAAGAAGGCATACCACCTCGTATGTTTAAGACACTTATTGGTGCCGGTCATCCTGAGTTCTCTAGTACCAGACAACAGGTATTTCATTAGTTGAGTTATGCAAAATAAGAAATTTCAAGATGATAAGCAAATATATCATATGTTCTTTAGCATGTTTTGTAAATTAAGGTGGAAAAGTGCTCACAATGTTAAAACAGAGTGAATATGAAAAAAAGGGCTTTGGTTTTACAATAATAGGTGGTGCAATAATAGCTTTTGCATTCTTGTAAATGGAGTGTTTTTTGTCTTGAGTCCTAGACCCTTCTGAAGTTGAACAAGGGGGTCATAGGAACTTCGTGCATGTATCGTGGTGACCTGTGGTGGATTTTGACTAGTATTTTACTCATACACATAAATCACTCAAATTTTTGAATGCACTTAACACAAAAAACACAAGTACATGAAATCAACGACAAATTGACATGAGCATTAGGGTAAAGGATTTTATGGCACCAACAACAAGATAAAACATTTTTCACTTGATGTTAGATTGGCTCAAACCATCATTATAAAGGTGTCTTGCACTTATAATTTGTAAAGTTTTTTGTGCAAGATTTTGGAGTGTTTGCAGACGGCCTTTTTCTAAAGTAAACCATCGACTTTTGTATATTGTAAAACCTGCCTGAAATAAAGGGGTTCAGAAGAGGGCTTGTGTCTTTAGAACTTTTGAACATCTTACACTTCAAGAATGGAGTGTATTGAAGAACTGTTAAAAAATCTACACACATAGATCAACATGGCTCCAGAATCTAAAATTTGTATGAACAAAGGAACACTTACAATTGTTCTTACTTGCTTACATGTAATGAACAAGAAGGTGGATTTGCTTGAAACACAAACAAAGTTATTTAGTGAAAAAGTTGAAGTCATTTCAAGGCAACACCACGGCACCAAAAAATAAAGTTGTGCTTAATGATTGTGAGTTAGAATTATTTTCTTTTGATGAAAATGGAGTTATTATTTTCTTTTGATGAAAATGGAGTTATTATTTTCTTTTGATGAAACTGGAGTTACTACATCATTGAAGGAAAGCTTGGATAATGAACTTATACCTAAAGAAGATGAGTTAAATGAAGCCACTGCGACAACAACTGATGACATCAAGACATATGAGGATAAGTTAGTTAAGATCATTAGACCTTGGGAAGAGTTGGAGTTTAAACAAAATAGATATGGCTTAGGATATGAAAAGGAATATGATAGCTTCTTTCATATTCCTAATTATTTCAAACCAATTACCTTTGTTAGTGGAGGTTTTCTAGATGATGCTGTTTGGAAGAGGGAATATGAAGATCATGATAAGAAACATGTACAAAATGATGTTGCAGTTCAAGATGATCAAGCTAATGATGCAGATGAAGATGCTGATGGAATTGAGGATGATCCAAGATGATGAACATGTAGTTTAGGATGATCAAATTGTTATACAGTTAAGGAAGATATTGATGATGATGTAGTTGCTGAGGATGATGATATTGATCCAAGTATTGCAGATTTTGATGATCGGTTGGACAAATAACTTGTAAAGTGCCAACATTGTTAGCGAATTGGACATGATAATTCAAATTGTTTTGATATCCATCCATGTAGTTTTTGTGGTAAGACAAATCACTACTTGGACATGTGTCAGCAACAGAAGAAGAAACAACAAAAACAAGTTCACTTTGGATGGATGAATACTTGTCGTTGGCTTTTGGAAGGCAAGTTGGAGAGATCATACCGACAAGTTCATACATGTTTGTGAGGAGCAGTTTGTACAACAGATGGTTATGATTGTTTTTGATTTGTTGATTTCAGGGCATGATCGGGGCCCACATGATGTGCCTTTTGAGTTGAAGATCAGGTCTTTCGACTCTTCTCAAAGACAATGTGATTACCCCTTTTCACTTTCAGGGGGGTACATTTGATGATACCGACTTCTCACCTTTTAGTTGACAGGGGGGATATTGATGAGGTTGTCAACTTCAAGTTTTGAAGTTTATTCATTGAATGGAAGATTCCAGATGGGTTGATGGATACATAGGATTGATTACAGGTTTTTGGATACAAGATTGATTTTTGAGGATTACAAGTTGTTATGATTTATTTAGGATGGTTTATTTTTTGGGATTGATTCTGTAGATGGATTATGGATTATGATCTATTTGGATTGGTCAGTTGGACCTTTAGTGTACTTTTGTTGAGATAGTTCAACACTTCGGCACTTTTGGTGATTTGACAATGTTTTTGATGGACATGGATGGATGGATGACTTGCCACATTTTGGCATTTGATGGATTTCAATCACCTTGTGACTTTGATGGTGGTTCGACAACTTGATCGACAGTTGGACATTTTGATTTTGGATTTGAGGCAATACTAGTGATGCACCTGGTCTATGGATATAGGCTTCGGATGCCATTCGACACTTTTTTCTATCAGCTGGTTTTTTGACAGATTTTTTTGTGTCAATTCCTGAGAGCATTTTTATGAACTTATTTGTTCACTTGATAATCTTCCGACATTATAGGGATGACCTTCAAATCTTAATAGTGTCTATCCTAAGTTATTATGCACTTAGTTATGAGGACCGTTATGTGGTTGATGGTTATCGCTGGTTAAGGGTAAATGTTGTATAAATGTAATCTAGTTGTGAATATTCATTGGAATTCAACTCTTGCCTTTTCTGTCACTTCTTGTGTTTCTTTACTTTCTTGTTCCTATTTTATTTCTTTATTGTTATCAAATTCAAGGCACCTTCCAATTTGTCCTCAAACTTGAGGCTAGTTGATGCCATATTTGAGTTCTAGCACACAAACTCCCAAATATGATAATACTTACCTCTGAAACCCTCTAACTACTAGTCTTGGTTATTGGTAGTTGGTTTTGGGAATTCATTTACTGTTGTAAACTCTTCAGATCCTCTCAGTTAGAGAAACTCTGATATGATGTGAAAATTCCAAACCCTAGGTGATTGAAGTCCTTATGTTCTCAATCAAACATGTTTCTCAATTAATTGCAAAAATATAATTTCTTCACATAGCAACAATCACACAATAACTGGAAAGTAAATAGTGGAAGTGTAAAACAATTAATTACACACATAGTGAATTTCTCCTTTAAATCAACTTATCATTCATATAACCAAAGCTTACAAGGCAACCTTCAGCAATTGCACGATAAATGAAATTATCCTAACATGAGGTGTAGGGCCTATTGAAGAAAGAATGGTTCATGGATAATGAGGAACAATTGTACGACTTGTACGACCTGTATGACATTGTACAGTTTTGTACCATAGTATATAGACTGTATGGGTCTAGACTCTATATAGATATACATGCTAAGTCGCACGGTTTGGGTTTGGGTTCGGCAAGGATTAGTTTCGGTTCGGCATAAGGTTCGACTATATATATATATATATATATATATATAATTTCTTGATATTATATAGCAAAAACAAATAATGCAGAAACATGATCAGTAAATATTTATATAACATAAATACATCATACATGAGAGCTAAATATATAGCATAAATAACATAACTAACAAAAAATCAGCATCAATATACATGATCAATAAACAAGAATAACTAAGAATCATGATCAATAAATAATTCATATATGTTTAATAATGACAAATTCCAATCATCAATGCTTTTTAAATATTTAAACACACAGATTTATAGTGCAACTGCAAATTGTAAAAAGAAGTAGAACCTATTTTTCAAAATGCAAAATGAAAGAAAACATATTTTTCAAATTTCAAAATATAAATGGATGTCCATGATGTCAAATAGTGATAATCCCTGGAATTGTTTTACGAAATTTAAAACATAATCAAAATCTCTATTCTTGTGGCCTACATGTAACATCATAAAGCTCTTAATCATCAATATCACATGGGGTAGTAAAGCCACTAGAACTATGGTCATCAAATCCATCAATAGGTTGATCACTAGTGTCACCATCAATGCCAAGATCATTTTCTTCTGCACTCGGAATATGCCCAATCCCCCATGGATGAGAGGAACCAGATGAATCTTTGGCCACACTGCTTATGGCCAATTGCAAATTGCTACACACATAAACAAGGTCTTCCAACCTTGTAGTCAGCAACATGTTTCTTGTCTTGGACTGGATATGGTTGAAGCTACTCTAGTTCCTTTCACAAGCAGATGCACTTGATCCTTGGCTCAAAACACGAATTGCAAAACGTTGCAATTCATGTGACTCTGCTCCATAAAACTGCCACCATGTCCCTGGAGGAATATTGGCCCTATCATGTTTGGCAGAGGTTCTTCCAAATAACCCCTCTTCTGCCCTGTATGATCGAAGCTGATCTCTGAGCCTCATGCATTTATCAATATCTGGAGTCAACCACTAAAGGCCATTCATGACTTCTGCATCATTGTTTCTTTCTATCCCAAACAATCTTCGGTCCAAGTAACAAGCTGCTGCATGTAAGGGGTTATGCAACATCTTCCATCTTTCATTTATTACCTCCCATATTTCCATGTATTCATTTTCCAGGTTGTTAAAGGATTTTGCAATAGTTTCCTTACAACGATCCATGCCTTCATAAACAAAACCCATACAAGGGATGTCACTATCAACCATGCGAAGCATATCAACAATTGGCTCACATACTTTTAAAACCTTCATGGCATTTTCCCAAAAGCATTGGTAAAATGATTTCTTCAATCTCCTTCCCTTTAGCATCTTTTAAAAGTCGAGAGTTTTCGCACTCACTATTACAAATAACACCTCGAATGCTTGTCTTTTCCTCAACCTCTCTTTTAAGAGTGATGTAATATGTGGCAAATCTGGTATCATAGGGCCTTAGTAGCTCTTTAGTTGCTTGCTTCCTGTACAAGCCCAAAGTGAGGTGATGGTTAATTATGAAATTAGAAATCTGTTTCCCCTTTTGAACTGCATCATTAACCCATGGAAATTTTGCCAAATCATGCAACAATAAGTCAAGGCAGTGAGCAGCACAAGGTGTCCAATAATTTTTTTGGAACTTCTTCATTATCATCTTTCCAGCGCCCACACAGTTTGAGGCACTATCAGTTACGACTTGGACCACACTTTCCTCCCCAACTTCATAAATGGCTTCCTCTAAAATCTTGAAAATGTATTCATAAGTCTTCTTTTGCCCGGAAGCGTCAACTACCATAAAAAATAATACCCCTTTGGGGCAATAAACTAGCACATTAATCAGTGGCCTATGAGACATATTTGACCAACGATCTGATAAAATGGTGCAGCTTGTTCGTTTCCAAGACTCTTTGATGCTAGCCAATCTGCATGTCACCCTTTCTTTTGACCTCTTGAGAAGAGTGGTCCTCATTGTCTCAGAATTGGGAGGTGCATATCCTTTGCCAAAATATGATATCTTCTTGCATGCATTGATAAAGTAAGGGCTCCGAAGCACATTAAATGGGATAGCAGAGTCAAAAAACATGTCAGCCAAAGCATCATCAGCTTCTTGCTTTTGTACAGGCTTCCAAAAACTATTTAATGTGGCTGTGCCTGTGGCTGTCCCACTTGTGTTTACTTGCTGATGGGAACTTCCAGCTCTAGACATTGAGGAAAATGGGCTGTAATTCATTTCAATCTCTGTTTGAACACACTGTTTTTTGTTTTCTTGCACCTGCTTGGCCCTCTTTATCTTGTCATAATTCTTTCGAAGTATTTCCTTCAATTCTGCAGACATTGCTTTGTAGCCTTCAACTCCACCTCCTTTACCACCACTGAAAGAAAGTAGGTGGTCCATTACTCGTGTTAAAGACCCAACAAACTCAAGGTTACATAACCTGCATTTCGCATTTCTTCCAGTCTGCCCACCCAATTTTTCCACATGTTTCCGTGCTTCTGCTGATGATTTTGGAGGTGCCATGGCAAATGTTTTTGCATTTTTTGCAAATCATGTTTTAGAATCTAATTTGTTTGTTAATGTTTTAAAATTTTTAGCTCTGTTTATTTAATATTATGATTAAAAATTAAAAATTAAAAATCATTTAATCACATTTTGTCTACTGATAGTCTGAAGACTGATACTGCCTATTAGCCAAAGGATTAACCTACCATTGTATTAGTCTACAAGCTCTGCCTCTAAATTTCTAATTAATGGCTCTACCAACCCTCAATTGATGACTGAAATTTTTTATAAAAAAAATAAAAACAAAACTGTTAACTGTTAACCTGAAATTTGAAAATAAGTTGTTGCTTACCAAGTTACCACTGTTAAGTGTTGAGGCTCGAGCTTGCTAGCAGCCTAGCACTGGAAGTGGCTGCCTGGCAGTCGATCCTCGGGTGATGGAGTGTATTCACTGCGGTGTGACTGTGCACTGTGCAGACGTGTCACGATGATGGAGTGCAGTCGGGTGGTGCCGTGGTGGAGCCGCACTCATACACTGCAGTGACGTAGTCACCGAGTCGGCATTAGAATCGTGGCCCATGCAGTCGGGTTGCCAGCAGGCTGCAGCCAAATGGAGCTGGAGTCGGAGGGAGGTCGCTGTCGCCGCGTCTGGATGAATCGTGGCCCGTGGTCTGTTCGTCAGTCGGGATGAATGGCTCGGGAGTCGGGGTTGCAATCGGGACTCGGGATGAATGGAGGCTTGGAGCTTGGGGTTGCAAACTTGCAGTTGCGCAGCTGAATGGAGCCGGAGGGAGGTCTCCTAGATGAATGGAGCCGGAGTGAGGTCGCAATGGTGCAGAAAAGCGGCGGGCGGAATGGATGTTTTCGGGCGGTTTTGCCCTAGGACAAAGCCCGAACCTCGTAAAAAAAATGAACCCCAACGAAAAAATCGAACCCCAATCAACAAATTCGTCTTCAGGTTCAGGTTTGCGAATAGGTTCGTTTTGAGGTTCGCGATTAGGTTCGACGAACTCGAACGAATTTCAAATTTTTTTTGAGGTTTGCCTAACCTCGAACCTCAAGGATTAGGTTCGCCGAACCTTGTGACTTAGTATACATGTACAACTGTATGGATTTGTTGATGTACGACACTTCTTCAACTTGAAATCACTGTTGGTTGATTCTCTACCTCCTATCTTTGTTTTCTCTCTTCCTTTTGGTTGTTATCCCTGTTTGACAAAAACTGTTTGAACCCGCTATCTTAATGTGTCTTTACTAATGTATTAAATACAGTTTATTAGAGTCAACAACTAAATATGAAACATTCACTCTTTCCTAAAGTGATTTACAAAATAAAATTATCTCAAACTATTTACAGCGCATTCACAATGAAGTAGTGACGAACTATGTTGCATTGGCCTCGGGGAAGGGGGAACGCGGGGGATGCGAGGGCGATTTTCCGGGACGACTAGAGCACACCCCCCAATTTTTCAAGGGACGACAGGTTGGGGGCGACAATTATATAATATAAATAAATATATATAATTATCTATATATATAATAAATTATAATATATATAATTAAAAACTTTGAGATAAAAATTAGAACTAATTATGAAATTCAAATTACAAAATGAAATATAAAATATTTTACTGCCTATAATCATATTTTCTGTAGCAGATATATTGGTTATGATGTGTTTCTTCCCTTAGGTGACCGCAGTTCATGTTTGCAGCCTGCAGGAAAGTTTGAAAGGAAATTGACATGTAATCGCCACATGAAAAGGAAATGAAATGCCAAAGTCCAAGAAATGGCCACAATGGATATGTAGACAAACCCTCCAAAGGGTGGATGGGCCATTAGAAAACCTTTTATAGGTGTATTAAAGCATGGCTGCCCCATGACCCAGGGGTGCTTGACCCACCTTGCCCCTAACATCAACTCTATGCAGCTTGGGGTTAACAAAACATCCACGAACTATAGCTTGACGTTCACATCTTACCCCATGTGTGGCCTTCGATATACACTTGGCATTCTTTTGCTGAGCGATGGCTAAAAACATCTCAATTACACTTCAATATATAATCGTGGTCGAAACAACATCATTAGTAGCAATCTCTTTATTTCTTTGTAACTTTAGCTGTCATTATGGGTGGGAATTCTAGGAAGGAGAAGACATAATAACTAATATGTTCTTACAAACGTACAAACGATTGCACCAGTCTATTAATGGCACTGAATACATAGTATTTGGTCCAAAGCCTTTGCAGAATTAATAAAATCACAACTATATATATCAAATTCCACAAAACTGTCATAAACACATTGAAACCTCAAGACAACAAAAAGGGGAGTCTCTGAATTCTATAACTCAATTTGTTTAATTTTTTTTAAACTGTGCAAGTTAGGGGACGTCTAGGAGTCCCCGATTGGTCTAGGTAGTTCGGGGATGTTTTTGAATTGTTTTTATTTTTGACGGGTATAGTTAGGATACGACTAAAAAGTCACCAAGTCCCCGGTGGAGTCCCCGATGAATTGGGAAAGTTTTCAAGGAGTTCCAAAGTCCTTGGAATGCGGGAAACAGATGAAATTTTGGGGGGGACGGGTCTCCGTGCAACATAGGTGACGGAGTTCTTGTCAAAGTTACATTCTTCAACAAATAGCAAGTTTAATATTTGTTTTGCAGTGAATACTTTGAGCCAATGCATGGTTGATCCAAGGCAGATTCACTATGTTGTTGCAAAACATGTCCCACAATACTTGAAGGGAACAATTCTATATGGTTTGAGCTATGTGGGAGATGGTAAGTTGGTGTTGCATGGTGTTGTGGATTCTGACTTGGTAGGAGATGCAGGCAGCAAGAACGGTATTTTGGGTTGCTTTTCAATTTGGGTTCATGAATGATATTCCAATTCAATGAGAAGCTAGCAGCAATGACACTTAGTTCAACCTTAGTAGATTACATGGCAACTGTCTCTGCTAGTTGTAAAGCTATTTGGTTAAGTAAGTTGTTAGTAGAGTTGGCCAATCAAATATTGGAGCCTAATGTGGTCTATTGCGACAATCGGATTTGTCTCATATTCTTTGAGAATCCATTGCTTCATGATCGCTCCAAGCACATTGGGATCAGATAACTATTTCATGAGAGACAATGCTCAAAGGGGGGTAGTTATTCTTGATTATGTTCCTTCTGATTCACAAGTTGCAAATATTTTGATGAAGCCTCTAGATAAAGTGAAGCTCAAGAATAATTTTGAGTTGACGAGGTGCAATGCTTTCTTCTTGGGAGGCACTTAGGCGATAAGTAAACAACAACAATTGGTTGACGGTGCATGAATCACCATGGAAAGCATACAAAACATACAACATAAAGGGAATAAGATAATGGGCTTAGAGTGGACCCCTTCAATTCTCTAATAGTGGTTGAATGTGACTATGCAACCTTAATCTACCCTCAACTCTCACAAATTTGCTCAACAACTAACAAGAAGCCCACTCAAAACCTTTCGCAAAGATGAGTGAAACGAGTGATAAAATGAAAGCAAATGGAGGGAAATATGATTTTTATCCAACCATATACCTTAGTCATGAGTTGTGGGCCATGTTGGGGCCTTCCCTTGGGCCCTACGTGCAAATCAAAAGAAAAGAAACCCCAAACTTCCATAGAAGCATTTCGCTAGGCTGTAGAGTGCTTCAAGAACATTTGTTGTTAGTGGTGGGAGTGCTTTAGGTTTGTTGTGGGAGCACTCTTGGTTCATTGAGGGGGTGCTTCTAGTTCGTGTAGTGTTTGTTAGGGGACAATTTTTTAGCCTCAAAGTGTGCTCTCGAAAAACTTTCCTAGGCATGTTCAATCCTAGAGTGTGCTTTGAAAAGTGCTTTAGAAGTGGTCTCGATCAAAGTGTGCTTGAGGGTGGGGGGGCGTGCTCTGGTGGAGTTCTGATTAGGAATTCATAATTTTGGAGATCAAGGGAAAACATTTTACAAAGGAGCTTTATTGTCATCCCAATCATTAGAGGTGTTGCATTGATGTGTAAACATAGAAAAATTGACATCACTTTAAATAAAGCAACACTCTCTTTGCTCTCCAATGAATCACAATTTTTGTACTAGTTTTTGAATTTTCTTAGAGTTGTAATGAGAGAGGCTTTGTTCAAGAGTCTTACCAAAATATTTTTTAACAAAAAATGACATATGATTGATTAGTTCTTCTACAATTTGTCCAAACTGTTTGGATATTTGACGATCATTTCATTTGTCTAATCATGTGTATAGACGATGAAGCCTTCCTAGATGAGGGGCATAAATGTACCTTATTAACTAATATTATTTATGAAGGGCCTTGTTTCTTAGCATGGCTATGCCTCTTAGGTACATTATATAAGACAGTCTTCTTCATCGCTTATGAGTTGGCCATGTTTCTTCACATTTATTAATATACAGCTTCAATCCTTATGGGTATACACCATAAAGTAAAAATTCTATCACCTTCTTCATCAACTTTGAGTAATCTTTTGTGAAGTGTTTAATCTAGTGGCTAGTTGACACATTTAGCTCTTTGCACAAGCCTTATCTATCAAATGGAAATTGTTGGGCATCTTTAGATCTCATTGCTATGCAAAAACATTTTGGTGTTGCTATTGCATATTGTTTGAAATTTTAAATATGCTAGGTTGGAAACATTTGCAGACTAACACCATTTATTGGAGTTTGGATGGTCTTCATCCCATGTTCATGTGCGTTCACTGATTTTGCATCTTGACAATCTTTTCCTTTTTGGATCATTGGGCTACGAAATAAATAACTCAGATTGTAATGGATGGACATCATTGATTTTAATGTACGTATATCATTTATCCTTGCATTTAATGTGAGCAGCCTGTTTTTCATAGATTGTTTGGTCATTCATGTGCCTGTTTTGCTTACGTGGTTTATAATCAAGTCATGTTTGCTTGGCATATGGTCATAACGTCTTAGATGGTGTTTACAAACAATCACTTTCTTTTTGTAAAGATGCATATTATGATATTATGAAAATTATAACATATGTACAAATGACATTTCATAAAAAATATGGATCACAAAATAGGTGGAAACTTATGACCACCAACAGTGCCATATAGATGCATAATAAATATCCTCTTGATTTGGTAGAAAATCTAAAAGAACAAAAACGGGGCAATAATTATACAAAATTGTTAGTTTTTGTAGCTCGGAGGTGCTCCTCCATCCTGTGCCTATGTGCACGGGTCCGAGATGATGGTGTCTCATTAAATGTCATTAAGTGACAATTGAAGTGTATTTATTGAAGTACTTTTTGATGTGACTCTTTATGGTTTTACAGTGAGATGTACCTTATTAAAGTGATTTTCACCTTATAAAGTGACTTTAAGTTATAAAGTGTACTTTTTGTTTTATTTAGGAAAAAATGTCTTTTTGAAATGTAATGTGATTTGTATAGTCACTTAAGTGAACTTGACAATAAATCTCATCTGTGGATCTTGTGGTCAAGATCTAATCTTAGCTATAGAAGACGAAGAGACAAAAGGAGTTACCCTAACAAGGATGAAAAAACACATTGAGATTGCACTGGCACACATTCCAAGAGAAGTTAGAGGCCCGCATTTCAAGAGGGAGTCTTGTAGGGAAGAGGGAGCAACTTGAATCCCTAAGAGAGGGTTTTTGTGAGTTGTAGAGGGAGGCAAGGCATCAGCGGAAGTGGAGACTCAAATCTCATGGTGGGGGCTTGAATCCCAAAGTGGGGGCTCAAATCCCAAGGTGGGGCATGAATCCCCAGGCACTGTACACCGATTAAAAAGGGCAGCTCGAACAATAAAATTCATGGGTTTGTACCACACACAAAACGAGGAGCATGCGACACGTTTTTCAAGGCAGCTTCATGGCAGCTGAGGGGAGGTTGTACTGTTGAAGAGGCTGGGCACAAAAATCGAGAGAGGAATGTTGTAGCTGTGTTTGTACTGTTTTGCACAGGTCTCGAGGTGACATTTAGGCTCATATTTCAAGAAGTTTTTTTGGCTGTACTGTTGTTTTTATGATTGTACTTTACTGCAGTAATACTGTTGCTCCAGGATAAAACTCTCTTGCTGGTTTTCCCCAAGTGGTGGGGTTTTTCAAGGGTCAAGTTTAGACCAAAAATATGTGTTAAAATGTTGTTACAGTCTACTGGTTTTTATGATTTTCCATTGCTTTAGTTACTTGATGAACAATATATTAGCTTACAATCACTTATAAATTGAATGCCAGTGAAATGTGGGGCTAGTATGTCTGTAGAATTTTAATATCAGAGGTTCATTAAGTGTTGACAAAATCTGTCCATGAATTGGGTGTGAACATAACTCATATTTTGTGTTTTTCTACATGGTATCAAAGCTAGTTCTTTGATTTTGACAGTGGACTGATTGGGAAAGCTGTAGATGCAAGTGTACTGTTGAGAAGTACAACTGAGAATTGATTTTTTTGACACAGTGAGCAGCAAGAGAATTGTTTAGAGTTGACAGTGTTGTTGGTTGGTTTGAGAACATGTCTTTGATGCTTGGATTGCGGTATGAGGATAGACTTGTGGGTGCAGAGAAATTCATTTCATGGAAGGAGAGGGTCCGCTCGCTGTTAGAGGACCTTGGCCTATGGGAGATAACCAAGGAAGTTTACACCATTCCCTCTGATCCTATCTTTTTTGATGAATATCAACGGAAGAATGTGAAGGCAAAACGCATTCTTCTTGATGCAGTGAAAAACCACATTATGCCTCATGTGACCGGGAAAACAAATGCCTATGAGATGTGGGCTGCTCTGATAAAGTTGTTTTAGAGTGACAATCAAAATTGGAAAATGGTTTTGAGAGAGAAGCTGAGGGGCACTAAAATGACCAAAACCAACAATGTTGCATCATACTTGACCTGCATTACACAGGTACATGATGAGTTGGGGGCTATTGGTGAGAAAGTGGATGAGGCAGAGTTAGTGAGAGTTTCCTTGAATGGCTTCTCACAACCATGGCATGATTTTGTGCATGTAGTTGTCACTAGAGAGTAGAGAGAACATGTTGACGTGGACTAAACTTTGGGACGACTTCACACAGGAGGAGCTGAGATCTAGCTCCACTCAGACAGGCCAGCAGAAAGGAGATGATGAGGAGAATGTTGGCTTTTCAGCAAAGGGTAAGAAGAAAAAGGGCCAGAGCAGTGGAGCCAAGTCTGAGAAGGATATTAACAAAGTGAGATGCTTTGCTTGCCAAGGTTATGGTCACCATGCTGGGTAGTGTCCTAACAAAAACAAGAACAAGAAGAAAGTAGTGTTCGAGACTGCCACTTCAGCTGAGGTGGAAGAGTATGCGAGGAAATTCGAGAAGGAATTTTCCTTGGTGAGTACTATGTCGCGGAGTAGTGTAGCTGAATGTGCGGACACTGGTGCATGGTACATAGATGGCGGAGCAGCACACCATATGACGGGAATAAGAACTATGTTCCTGGAGTTTACAGATATCAACA
Source organism: Larix kaempferi (assembly GCA_027924585.1). Classification (NCBI taxonomy): domain Eukaryota; kingdom Viridiplantae; phylum Streptophyta; class Pinopsida; order Pinales; family Pinaceae; genus Larix; species Larix kaempferi. Next base: position 20,262,491 of record BSBM01000887.1, read on the forward strand.
GATTTATACTTACGGAGGATGGGTATGCCTGCACACATGGAGTAGAAGGAGTTGGAAGTGTTCTATTCCAACTCGAGTTTGGAGGTTGGCAGAGCGATGTTTGTTCCAAAGATGGAAAAGCACTTGCTCTTAGTGTCAACTTTGGAAGATGACGGGTATGCGATCCTACACTTGGAAGGACGGGTTCAGCTTCGAGATTGCTAGGCATGAAAGATGGCAGGACTTATCGAGTAATGGGTCGTCCTTTGGATGGTGAGTCTGGTGGGTGATCAGACTCAGTGGTAGCCAGTGGAGAGGATACATCCAGCTGAGTGAGGAGACCGAGTTGGCATGAGATGACTATTGAGGACGAACAAGAGAGTGAGCAGAACTCTCAGATTAGATTGGTCAGGCACAGATCTCCAACACATGATCCAAAGTAGGTGGTTGAGGGACATTTAGTTTCAGAGGGAGCAACTTCTACTATTGGAGAGCAAAGGTTGGAAACAAATACAGGTGGAGGAGATGCCTGTAGTACTTCCCTCACTAAGAGGCAATGTTAGTTTTTGTATCTCGGACGTACTCTTGCATCTGGTGCGTAGGTGTAGGGTTCCAAGATGATGGGGTCTCATTAAATGTCTTTAATTGAATTTATTAACATGTATTTATTAAAGTCCTTTTTGATGTGACCTTATGATTTTAAAGTGAGATGTACCTTATTAAAGTGACTTTCACCTTATAAAGTGACCTTAAGTTATAAAGTGTACTTTTTATTTTATTTAGGGAAAAGTGTCTTTTCAAAATGTAATGTGATTGTATAGTTCACTTAAGTGATTTAAGTGAACTTGAGAATAATCTGATCCGTGGATCTTGTGGCCAAGATCTAAGCTCAGGAATAGAAGACGAAGAGACAAAAGGAGTTACCCTAATGAGGATTACAAAAAGACACATTGAGACTTCATTGGCATGCATTCCAAGAGAAGTTGGAGAGTGCCATGAATTTCAAGGAGTCTTGGAGGGAAGAGGGAGCAACTCGAATCCCTAGAAGAGGGTTTTTGTGAGCAGCAGAAGGGAAGTAAGGCAGTAGCAAAAGTGGAGGCTTGAATCTCAAGGTGGGGTCTCGAATCTCAAAGTGGGGGCTCGAATCCCAAGGTGGGGCACAAATCCCAAGGCACTGTACAACCATTAAAAAGGGTAGTTTGATCATCAAAATTGCTGGGGCCGTATTGCTGAGTTTAGTTGCACGCAAAACGAGGAGCATGCATCACATTTTTCAAGGAAGCTTCATGGCAAGTGAGTGGAGGTCGTACTGTTGAAGAGGCTGGGCACACAAATCAAGAGAGGAATGCTGTAGATGCGTCTTTATTGTTTTGTACAGTTTGGAATGCATGTAGGCCACGTTTTACAAGGTTGTTAGTGCACAGTTCTCGAGGTGATATTTAGGTTCATATTTCAAGAAGTTTTTTTGCCTGTACTGTTGTTTTTATGGTTGTACTTTACTACTGTAATACTGCTTCTCCATGATAAAACTCTGTTGTTGGTTTTTCCCAAGGAGTGGTGTTTTTCTAGGGTTAAGTTTAGACCAAAAATCGCCGTGTTAAAATGTTGTTGCAGTCTGCTGGTTTTTATGATTTTGCGTTGCTTAAGTTGCTTGATGAACAATATATTAGCTTACAATCACTTAAAAATTGAATGCCAGTGAAATGTGGTGATTAATATAGGTTCATTAAGTGTTGACAAAACATGTCCATGAATTGTATGTGAACAAAACTCAGTTTTTGTATTTTTCTACTTGGTATCAGAGCTAGTTCTTTGATTTTGACAGTGGACTGATTGGGACAGTTGTAGATGCAAGTGTACTGCTGAGAAGTACAACTGAGAATTGTTTTTTTTGACACAGGGAGCAACAAGAGAATTGCTTAAAGATTACAATGTTGGTGGTTGGTATGAGAACATGTCTTTGACTCTTGGATTGCGGTATGATGATAGACTTGTGGGGGTAGAGAATTTCATTGCATGGAAGGAGAGGGTCTACTTGTTGTCAGAGGACCCTGGTCTATGGGAGATAACTAAGGAAATTTATACCATTCCCTCTGATCCTATTCTTTTCGATGACAGCGAAGAATGTGTAGGCAAAGCACATTTTTCTAGATGTAGTGAAAGACGACATCATGCCTCATGTGACCGGGAAAACAAATGCCTATGAGCTATGTCACAGGGTTCGTTGGATTTTAACCATGAGGTTCAAAATTCGACGAACCTTAAAAAAATTTGAGTTCATTGGAATTCGTTGAACCCCATTGTTGCTCGTCGCAAGTTGTCCAACCGATGTGAACCCTACCGCATCTTGTCGCTAGCCTCATCGCCACTGCCCATCGTCAGCCTTACTGTAGTCTGTCGCGAACCCTGCCATTGCCCGTCGCTAGCCTTACCACCCACAACTTTGCCGTGGGTCTACTCATCGGCCGACGACAACCACCTGCTGTCATTATTAAAGTTAAAATCACCACGACGCATGAACCGAAACCCTACTACCCAGTCGTGTGAGTCTTAAACTGTAATTGCTTTCTATCCCGGTCGACTAAACCACCACTGCTCTCTATCCCGGTCGACTAGATAATAATGTATACAAAGAAATATTTATTATATTTATTTTGATATAATAATATAAATAGAATGTTTATTAATTCGATAATTAGAATGTTTATTAATTCGATAATTAGAAATGTTTATCAATATATATATGTATACTCCAATATATCAATATTTATTATATAATAATATATATAGAATTTTTATTTATGTTGATTTTTCAATATATTATGTTATTATTTATTTTGAGTTTAAATATATTTATATTTTGAAAAATGTATATAGATGAACCTAATGTCAAACCTCATCCCGAACTTCATAAAAAAATTCGAATTCGAACCGAATTTCAAGGTCGCCGAACTCGAATTCGAACCCGAACCATGTGACATAGCCTATGAGTTGTGGGCTGCTCAGATAAAGTTGTTTCAGAGTGACAATCAAAACCGGAAAATGGTTATAAGAGAGAAGTTGAGGGACACTAGAATGACCAAGACTGACAATGTTGCATCATACCCGACTCGCATTACACAGGTACGTTATGAGTTGGGGGTTGTTGGCAAGAAAGTGGATGAGGTAGAGTTGATGAGAGTTGCCTTGAATGGCTTGTCACAACCATGGCAAGATTTTGTGTGTGCATTTGTCGCCAAAGAGAACATGTTGACATGGACCAGACATTTGGACAACTTCACACAAGAGGAGCTGAGATACAGCTTCACTCACACAGGTTAGTAGAAAGGAGATGATGAGGAGAATGTTTCCCTTTCGGCAAAGGGTAAGAAGAAAATGGGCTTGAGCAGTGGAGCCAGGTCCGAGAAGGATATGAGCAAAGTGAGATGCTTTGTTGGCCAAGGTTCTGGTCACTATGCTAGGTAGTGTCCTAACAAAAAGAATAAGAAGAAAGAAGTGTCCGAGATTGACTTTGTAGCTGAGGTGGAAGAGTATGCGAGGAAATTCAAGAAGGAATTTTCCTTTGTCAGTACTGTCTCGGGGAGCAGTGTAGTTGAGTGTGCAGACACTGGAGTGTGGTACATAGATGACGGAGCAACGCACCATATGACGAGAATAAGAGCCATGATCTTGGTGTTAACAGATATCGATAGAGCTATGGATGATGGGTTTGTCGTCTACCATGGAGTAGAAGGAGTTGGAAGTGTTATATTCCAACTTGAGTCTGGAGCTATGTTGCACGAAACTCCTAAAATGTGTACTGGGAACTTGCAGAAACTTGGAAACTTCTGGGAAACCGCCAAGGGCTCATGAGGGGCTTGGGATCCATAGGAAATACGAAAACCCTAGTTTATGGAAAATGAAAACAAATTAACCTCTAAATTGTTTTTAAACTTACCTTCAAATTAACCTCTCATTCTTATTTTAGTGTGAGATAATGTGTTATTATATATATATATATATACCATGTTTTCCCTGACGCACGCATTTTGGAGGGGTCATGTTTCCAAGCATTCCCGTTTCTGAAACTTGTACACGTTTCCACGTTTCGTGCAACATAGGTCTGGAGGTTATTTGGGGGTTAGCAGAGTGTTGCTTGTTCCCGAGCTGAGAAATAACTTGCTCTCAGTGTTAGCTATGGAAGATGACAGTTATGTGATCCTTCACTTGGAAGGACATGTTATTATATATCCGGTGAAATAGGGCATGGGTGCAACTTCGAGATTGCTAGGCATCATAGACGAGATGACTTATCAAGTATTGGGTCGTCAGTGCAAGGTGAGTCTTGTTGGAGGTTAGACTTATTAGTGGTAGCAGTGATAGCAATTAGTGAAGAGCATTCATCCAACTCTGTGAGGAGATCGAGCTGGTTTGAGATGACTATTGAGGACGAGCAGGAGAGTGGGTAGAACTCTCAGATTAGAGTGGTTCGACACAGATCTCCAACACGTGATCCAAAGCAAGTGGCTGAGGGACCTTCAGTTTTAGAGGGAGCACCGTTAGCGGTTGGAGAGCAAATGTTGGAGACAAATCCAGGTTGAGGAGATTCCTGCAGTACCTCCCATGTTAAGAGGGGCTGTTAGTTTTTGTAACTCGGAGATAGTCCTGCATTTGGTGCCCAGGTGCAGGTGTCCGAGATGATTGGGTCTCATTAAATGTTATACAGTTACTTTATTAAAGTACTTTTTGATGTGACTTTATGATTTTAAAGTGAGATGTACCTTATTAAAGTTTCTTTCACCTTATAAAGTGACTTTAAGTTATATTTTGTACTTTTTATTTTATTTAGGGAAATGTGTCTTTTCAAAATGTAATTTGGTTTGTATGGTTCACATTAGTGATTTAAGTGAACAGAAGAATAAATCTCATCTGTGGATCTTGTGGCCAAGAGCTAATCTCAGCGATAGAGTGACGAAGAGACAAAAGGAGTTACCCTAATGAGGATGATAAAAAGACACATTGAGAATTTATTGGCACATATTCCAAGAGAAGTTTGAGAGGCACGGATTTCAAGAGGGAGTCTTCGAGGGAAGAAGGAGCATCTTGAATCCCTATTAGAGGGTTTTATGAGCAATAGAAAGGAAGCAAGGCATCAATAGAAGTGGAGGCCCGAATCTCAAGGTGGGAGCTCACATCCCAAGGTGGGGCATGAATCCCAAGGCACTGTACAACCATTAAAACGGGCGATTTGAATAGCAGAATTGGTGGGGCCGTAATGCTGAGTTTAGCTGTGATGTTGCCTTAATACACACTTGGGGGGAAAGCGGCAGGAAACCTTCAAGCCGCTTGGTGTGTCCTTGGGTGCAAGTGAGCGTCAAGTGCTGTCACTTGATTACTCGACTCCTTCGTCTAGGCTACTCCTAGCAAAGCCAAGGGGGGTGGTCCCTAGAAAAGAAACTATGGCTTTTAAACTATATAACGCAAATAATAAAAGCTATTCTAGGAGTTAATGTTGGATGATGAAAATATTACAACAAGGAAACTAATTGAAATTCATTTAAATATAACAACACATGATATAAAAGACATTCACGACATTTTATGATTTAAGTTAAACAATTATAACGTATGATGACCAGTGCCGAGATTGTGAATGCGATTGCTGTTGTGTTGTGTCGTGAAAGTATTGCGAAGTCTTGTTGTAAATTTTAAATTATTAATGAGTATTAGAGGAGTGGGTAGATTGTTGGTTTGGCCCAACTCTGAATCGCTCCTTTGAACTAGGTGTTGTGACAACCATACCAAGTGTCCAACTAGGTGAGGATGAACCTTCTTACAGAAGCCTGCTGACTCTATAGTTAGCCTCACTCGACCTCTCGAGTTCTCAAGATCGAAATGTTGAAGGATTTTTCTATTAATACTAGTCATTCTACGTCCTTTTCTGATTGACCCAACTGTTCAGGCTAAGCTGCAGCGGTCAAGAGCATACTTCGGATTTCGAGTCTTGATTAATTTTATTTAGTGTTGCAAGGTGAGTTATTAAACTAATCTACAACCCAAGAGTCTCTTTTCCACACACTAAAAGCTGCAGTATTTCGAGAAAGCAAGGGCCCAAATTTTATTGTAAATTGAAAATAATAATGACAAAGGCATGAAATGGTAAACCTAATCTAAGAAGTCCTTTGGGGACATTTGTGTGCTTTGTGATCTTATTTAATTACTATTTGCTTAAAATAAACTATATTTAAGTAAAAAAAATTCAAAAAATGCAAAAACCCAAAAAACTCAGACCCCCCTGGGGGGATGGGGGTAGGCGCTGGAATAGCATGCTTTGCTCTCTTTATTTTTTTGTTACATCAAAATAAAATCAAGCAATACTGCTGTTCCTTTATCAATAGGTACCAATACAGTTTACAAGTGATAGAAAGAGAGAGAGAGAAGGTAAAACTAGCTCTCCAGATGGCCACAGAAGCCTCCAAATCTTAGATTTTGACCTCTAAATTGTTCAAACCTGCTAAAATATCAGAAAAAACAGCGAAGTAAATTAGTCTCAAAAAGGCCAAAAAACACTTTAAAAGTGTCTTTGGCCTTGCTACAAAAAATTGCAAAAATTCTAAGTTAAATGATAAACCAAAAATGCAAAAGTTTGAACTAGTAAGACAAGCTAGAAAGCTTGTCTTGTTAGGATCTTTGGCTTCCCTCTTTCAAGTTGCAAACCAAATCGGGCAAACCTTAATATGCTAGATCTATCTTTTGCACACTTGAAATAAAACCACTCTTCCTTAGCTAATGAGATTTTCAACTTTTAAATGCAAACAAAGGAAGAGACTTTTCATTTATGTTATGAGATTTAAATTTGATAATATGATAACATTAGTGAAATGAAACTAGATCTACTTCTTTAGGATTTCAAATTTTTAGATCTAGAACAATATGGAACAAGTAACCAAAAGAGAATGAGAATATGTTGAACTAAAGGTAAGAATAACCGAGTTATGAGCTAGAAAGAGATGGACGAATGGAGCCTGCATTGGGCACTGGGAACAAGAGGGACTATGCTTTCGTTTGAAGTGTCTTGGGAAATGACAAAGCTAACATGCATGCCTCCTCCTTAAGCTTAGATCACCTGCAAAAAGGATCTCACAAAAGACTTGCACAAGAGGATTAAATAGCATTGATATAAACAATATAAAAGACTTCTAAATACAAGCATTCAAGCAAGATATGCAAAATATTTGAAATATTTCATACTATTATCTAATAAGAAACAAGCATTAGATCCTATTTCTTACCCTATTGAAATATAAATTCCCTTACAAGCTCAGATGCAATCCCAACAATACACAAAATACTTATGTAAAAATACAAGTTACCTCCATGGGTTTTGAAGCATCAAGCATCCACACATGACATGCAACCACAATGTAGCCTCCAAAGCCTTCTTTTTATTTACTCAAGAACTCAAAAATATACAACACAGAGGAGCAGAGGTTCCACCTTCAGATACCAAAAGAGGTGAACAATGCTCTCTTTAAATAGGAAAATACATGCAAGGTAGGGTGCAAATCCCAAGAGAGGGGCACGCCACATGATCAGGGAGTTAACTGGAAGTGATGGATCTTGATTGGAATCATGTTTGAAATCCAATTGCTTGATGTTGTGCCACCTATGGAGATGATAGGTGCCCTCAACCTCGATGTAATCACCACAAATAAGAAGATGCCACATCACAAAATTGCCCAAGCTCAAGGAGGGTGCATTCCTTGATGAGTAGTTAATTGGATCTTCTCTGAAATAGATTGAAATCACCTTTTTGGACCTCAGATAACTTAGTGTTGACTAATCAATCACTTTAGTTCATCTTCAGTTCAACTATGGACACTTTCCATGGATTTAGGAATTTGTCTTTTCCTTTATTATGTCTTAATTTGACATTTATTTTGTCTTTTTTGGGTTTTTCGAGCAAATATTATTTTTTGAGATAAATAATTGCTCAAAACTTGGGAAAAGTGGGTTTATGGGTTAAATGGGTGCTCTAGCTTAGAAAATGAGCACCCCATTGTCATATTTCACCCACAGACCACTTAATTATTACATTTTGATTTTTTATCAATTAAACCATTAAAAAATGGTCTAATTTACGAAAAAATAATTTTTTCAAAACATTAAAAAAAACACCTAGGAACCTAGTACATGACCATATGAATTTATTTAAGTGTCTAGCATGTTTATATATGTTGACACATGAACTTTAATAACCCCCCAAGGCCTAACCACCAACTTGGGCATTCCAGCTTTCGAGGTGTAAGTTAAAAACTCATTAATTATACTCGGCTAAAGGAAAAAGCATAATTGACAAGGGAAAAATCTTCTTGGAACACCCTCATTGGTTGCTAAGTATTAGGAAGCTAAGTTACTTACAAGACCACCAGGCTAGCACACTTTATTACAAACCCCTTGGGGCATCGACATGCGATAAGAAATTAAAAAGGGGGCCTTGAAAAGGCCCGATTTGAACTTTTGAACACTAAAAAGCACAAGTATTTGTGCAAACTTTGGCAGCTCTCTGGAAGTCCAACTGTGTGCAACTCAGTTGGTAACAAGCTGCACACAAAACGAGGAGCATGCAACACGTTTTTCAAGGGAACTTTATCACAACGAAGTGGAGGTCATACTATTGAAGAGGTTGGGCACAAAAATTGAGAGAGGACTGCTGTATCTCTATTTGTATCGTTGTGTATAGTTTGGAATGCTTGTAGGGCGTGTTTTCGAGGGTTGCTAGTGCACAGTTCTCAAGGTGATATTTAGGCTTAGATTTCAAGAAGCGTTTTTGCCTGATCTGTTGTTTTTATGACTGTACTTACTATTGTAATATTGCTACTCCATAAAAAAAACTCTCTTGCTGGTTTTCCCCAAGGGGTGGGGTTTTTCCAGGGTCAAGTTTAGACCAAAAATCGTGGTGTTAAATTGCTGATAGAATCTGTTGGTTTTTATGTTTTTGCGCTGCTTAAGTTGCTTGATGAACAGTATATTAGCTTACAATCACTTATAAATTGAATGCTAGTGAAATGTGGTGATTAGTATGTCTGTAGAAGTTTAATATCAGAGGTTCATTAAGTGTTGATAAAATTTGTCCATGAACTGTGTGTGAATAGAACTCAGATTTCGTATTTTTCTACATGTTATCAGAGCTAGTTCTCTGTTTTTTTGACAGTGGACTGATTGGGACAGATGTAGATGCGAGTGTACCACTAAGAAGTACAATTGAGAATTGATTTCTTTGACACAGGGAGCAGCGAGAGAATTGCTTAGAGTTAACAATGTTTTTGGTTGGTTTGAGAACATGTCTTTGATGCTTTGATTGTGGTATAAGGATATACTTGTGGATGCAGAGAACTTCATTGCATGGAAGGAGAGGGTATACTTGTTATTAGAGGACCTTGGTCTATGGGAGATAACCAAGGAAGTTTACACTATTCTCTCTGATCCTATTCTTTTGGATGAATATCAGCAGAAGAATGTGAAGGCAAAGCACATTCTTTTTGATGTAGGGAAAGACCACATCATGCCTCATGTGACCGGGAAAACAAATACCTATGAGATGTGGGATGCTTCGATAAAGTTGTTTCAGAGTGACAATAAAAATTGGAAAATGGTTTTGACTCTTGAGAGAGAACCCGAGGGACAATAAAATGACCAAGATCGACAATTTTGCATCATACCCGACCTACATTACACAGGTATGTGATGAGTTGGGGGCTATTGGCGAGAAGGTGGATGAGGCACAGTTGGTGAGAGTTGCCTTGAATGGTCTCTCACAACCATGGCAGGATTTTGTGCATGCAATTGTCGTTAGAGAAAACATGCCGATGTCGACCAGACTTTGGGATGACTTCACACAGGAGGAGCTAAGATCTAGCTCCACTCACATAGACCAACGGAAAGGAGATGATGAGGAGAATGTTGCCCTTTCAACAAAGGGTACGAAGAAAAAGGGCTCGAGCAGTGGAGCCAAGACCGAGAGGATATGAGCAAAGTGAGATGCTTTGCTTGCAAGGGTTATGGTCACTATGTTGGGTAGTGTCCTAACAAAAAGAAGAACAAGAAGAAAGAAGTGTCCGAGAATGCCACTTCAGTTGAGGTGGAGGAGTATGCTAGGAAATTCGAGAAGGAATTTTCCTTGTTGAGTATTGTTTCGGGGAGCAGTGTAGCTGAGTGTGCAGACATTGGAACGTGGTTCATAGATGGCGGAGCAACACTCCATAATACATATGACGAGACAAGATCCATGTACCTGGAGTTAAGAGATATCGACAGAGTTATACTTACAGAGGATGGGTATGCTGACACCCATGGGGTAGAAGGAGTTGGAAGTGTTCTATTCCAAATCGTGTCTGGAGGTTATCTCGAGGTTGTTAAATTTTGGTAAACCCATGGAGTAGAAGGAGTTGGAAGTGTTCTATTCCAAATCGTGTTTGGAGGTTATCTCGAGGTTGTTAAATTTTGGTAAAATCAGGGTTTTGTGCAGTAAAAATAAACTTCAATATACTTTAATGCCCAAAGTAGATAAACAAATACTGAAATTAAATATGAAATAGTACAGCAGTAACTTCTAACATAATTTTCATCTCTTTCAACTTCACACCTTTAATACTACCAATTAGGTCACCGTGTTAAGTAATCTTTAACACTACCAGTTAGGTCACTGTATTAAGTTAATCTTATGTAATATAAAATAATAAACTTGTTAACAGTAAGAGATATAGATGAAGATACTTACTTGGGTGTGAAAACACTCAGAAGGGTTACTTTCAGGAAAGACTGTGCCTCTCAGAGGCCAATCAACTGTAGGAACAAACCTGAGAGAGAGAGATGATAGGATGTAGACAACAACAGTGAAAGTCAATGACAGTCAAAAACACAGTGGCAAACTCAACCAAGACTCAACAATATAGATCAGATCTCAATAAGTCTCAACACCATAGATCTAAGAAATCAATTAAGTCTCAGCAAAGGGGTTTGACTCCAAACAGGATCCCAACACATAATATAAATCTCAGTACAAGTAACTCTTAGTAAATCAGATCTGGTCACAATCACAAACAAATAGATTTGGCAGCAAATAAACAAACTGAACCAGGGTAAGTCTTAACAACCAGATCTGGGAAAATATAGGACTCAGCATCAACAAATAACTTAGGAGTTCAGTTCAAGCTGTCCACACAAGCTAAAGCCCTCACCAATGAAAAACTAACAATCAGATCAAGATGAAAGAGACTAACGGTCTCTCAAGTGAGCACACAACAGGGTTAATCAAACCCTAGGACTTCACGGTTGAGTTGGACTGAACTCTAGAGCTCACTGCTGAGTCATGCGAAGAACACAATAAAACAGATCAGACCCTTCAATAAACAGATCAGACCTCTCACACAGTAGATCAGGTCTTACACCAAGCAAATCGGGCTTCAAAGAATAATCAGATCAGATCCCAACAAATCGGATAGCAGATCTGACTTCAAAAAGGAAGATCGGACCTCAACAAGTCATGACATAGACTATAACAGGCTGAGGCCTTCCTTAAAACTTCAACAGAGACCACGGGTTAGAAAAACTGACTCACAGCTTAGACAGAGAAGGCAGCAGTGAAGTGTTTGATCAAGCCCTAGAAGAGGAAAAGCTAGACGTCAACCTTCAGCAGTCAAACAAGCCAAAACAGATATGAGAGGAAAGTAATCTCCAACAAGTAGACAACATAGATGAGCAGCATAAACCCATAAACCCTTCACGTCAAGCAGAGCTGAGATAGTGGAATTAATTCATATAAAAAAAGAGGGACCAAGATCTCAATATATAGGATCTTATATCTTCTAGAATGATCAAATAAAAATAATTAAGTTAGGGTTCCATCAAATTAGGAAGTGGCCACCTTTAAACAAATAAAACAATATATATATATATATATATATATATATATATATATATATATATAAAATAAAATAAAAAAAAAATAAAAAAAAATAAAAAAAAAATAAAAAACAAAAGATGAAAAATAAAATAAAATAAAATAAAAATAAAAATAAAAGAGTCACATAAAGTGGACAAACAACCATAGTACCCATAAGACCAAAACAAGAAGGGTGGTATAAATAGAAGGTGGGTCAATGACCCTATTTACCACAAATCAAAGACAAGGTACCACAAGACTTAATAAACAACAAGGTGCAAGGACCAAAAGTAAATCACCCAAGGTGGAAAGGTACAACCAGTCATCTCTCTCTCAAATGTACAAGTGTTCCATATAACCTGAAAGTTCATCATCACTGTATAAGGAAGGGTTCACACAGATGATGTGATCATGTGATCCTCTCAATTGCTCCTTAGGTCAAATGTTAGTAGCTTCCACAAGGGGTGGCTAGTCCCTTGAGAAGACCAACTAACTCATCCATCTCAAAGACCTGGGAGAAGAGGACATCACACATCGTAATCTTGGTAACTGACCAAGTGACTCCATTCTCAAGGAATGGCTTCTCCGCCCAAGGTTGAGCCTCAGTCCTAGACTGGGACATGTTGATCAACCATCTGGTCCATGACCAGGTTCTCCATTCTCCCAGAGAATGGTCCTCAGCCTCAAGCTGAGCATTTAGTCCTAGACTGAATGTTGATCAACCATTTGCAAGACCTAGGATGTCTCTGTCTCAACCTGCAGGATCTACTTGGTCCTCGTGACCAAGAAACTGTCTGGTCCCAGACCAAAATACCCTAGAGACAAATAGGGGCCCTAGCCACATGCTAGGGACTTTGCCATGGCATTAATTTGCTTGGTCCTCGACCAAGAACCCCAGGAGACAGCTAGGGGCCCTAGGGTACCTTCTAGGGTCTTACTAATTACTCTGCTTGGTTAACTTGACCAGGAACCCTAGTTAAATGACTAGGGTACCATTCTCTCTGAGAGTGGGTCTCGCAGTTGCACTAAAAATTAACAGAGGTTGGCAGAGTGTTGCTTGTTCTAGAGTTGAAAAAACTTGCTCTCATTGTTAGCTCTCAGCTATGGAAGATGACAAGTATGTGATCCTTCACTCGGAAGGACATGTTATTATATATTCGGTGAGAGAGGGCATGGGTGCAGCTTTGAGATTGCTAGGCATCAAAGACAACAGGACTTATCGATTATTGGGTCGTCCTGTGGATGGTGGGTGTGAAAATCCTCACAGTAGATCTAAGAGTTGATGTATACCTCACAAGAAAGAATTTAGGAATAAGATTAAGAGTGGTCAATGCAGTAAGATGAGCAACATAATAATAATACAGTAGAACTCGGATAGAAGCAAAATAACTTCACACACACTAATTCATTAATCAGAAATGGACAAATAAATAATACAATGCATGAGGATTCGAATGCGAAGTTGTCAATTCGAATTAGCCTTCATGGAGAGATCAAAAGATCACTGGAGTGTCATCGTAGCACAACTAGAAGTCTTCATCATCATCAGTGGAGTCATCAATGCACAAGTAACTGTCAACCATCAGTCAAACTGAGTCTAACTAAGTGTGGTAGGTGTAACTGGCACTAACTAATGAAGGAGGCTCAATGGAGGGCGCATGAGGAGCTAACTGGAGTCTCACTAGAGATCCATCGGAGTGATACAGTCAGTTGAGAGTCAGTCTAGCCTTAAATCAAGGAAAGAACTGAAGATAACTGAAGTACAACTGAATGGTGGGTGAGAGAGGGCGCATGAGATGCATGCAACTGCATGAAGGTCGCACTAAGCACTAGGAGGGCCAAAATTGATCAGTGAGAAGCTTCCGGGGCTAGCTAACTGAGGGCTAGGTGCTGGGATTGATGAGTGGGATGCATGCAATTGCATGCATGCATGTAGAATGCATGCTGCATGCAGAAATGCATGCAAGACTAAAAATGCAAATAAGGAAAATGCTGGTAGGACTAGGATGGAGTACATGAATATCCTAACAGTGGGTCTGGTGGGAGGTCAGACTCGGTGGTTGCAATGGTAACAACCAGTGGAGAGGACTCATCCAACTCAGTGAGGAGATCGAGCTAGTATGAGGTAACTATTGAGGACGAGCAGGAGAGTGAGCAGAACTCTTAGATCAGAGTGGTCAGGAACATATATCCAACACATGATCTAAAGTAGGCGGCTGAGGGACCTTCAGTTTCAGAGGGAGCAACTTCAACGGTTGGAGAGCAGAGGCTGGAGATAGATTCAGGTGGAGGAGATGCTTGCAACACCTCCCTCGTCAAGTTGGAGTGTTAGTGTTTGTAGCTTAGAGGTACTCCTGTATCTCGTGCCTAGGTGCAGGGGTCCGAGATGATGGGGTCTTATTAAATGTCATCAAGTGACTTTATTAAAGCGTATTTATTAAAATTCTTTTTGATGTCACTTTATGATTTTAAAGTGAGATGTAATTTATTAAAGTGACTTTCACCTTATAAAGTGACTTTAAGTTATAAAGTGTACTTTTTATTTTATTTAGGGAAAAGTGTCTTTTTGAAATGTAATGTGATTTGTATAATTCACTTAAGTGATTTAAGTGAATTTGAGAATAAATCTCATCCGTGGATCTTGTGGCCAAGATCTAATCTCAGCCATAGAAGATGAGGAGACAAAAGGAGTTAGCCTAATGAGGATGATAGAAAGACACATTGAGACTTCATTGGCACACATTCCAAGATAAGTTGGAGGCATGAATTTCAAGAGGGAGTCTTGGAGGGAAGAGGGAGCATCTTGAATACCTAGGAGAGGTTTTTTGTGAGCAGCAGAAGGCAAGCAAGGCAGCAACAGAAGTGGGGGCTCGAATCCCAAAGTGGGGGCTCGAATCCCAAAGTGGGGCATGAATCCCTTGGCACTGTACAACCATTAAAAGGGCAGTTCGAACTGCAGAAAATGTGGGGCTGTACTGCTGAGTTTAGTTTCAAACAAAATGAGGGCATGTTGCCCGTTTTTCAAGGCAGCTTCATGGCAGCTGAGTGGAGGCCATACTGTTGAAGAGGTTGGGTACACAAATTCAGAGAGGAGTGCTGTAGCTGTGTCTGTACTGTTCTGTACAGTTTGGAATGCCTGTAGGGGACATTTTCCATGGCTGCTTGTGCACAGTTCTCGAGGTGATATTTAGGCTCAGATTTCAAGAACTTTTTCTGCCTGTACTGTTTTTTTTATGACTGTACTTTGCTGCTGTAATATTGCTTCTCCATAGTAAAACTCTCTTGCTGGTTTTCCCCAAGGGGTGGGTTTTTTCGTGGGTCAAGTTTAGACCAAAATTCTGTGTTAAAATGCTGTCACAGTCTGCTGGTTTTTATGATTTTCTGCTTCTTAAGTTGCTTGATGAACAATATATTAGCTTACAGTCACTTATAAATTGAATGCCAGTGAAATGTGGCCCTTAGTATGTCTGTAGAAGTTTAATATCAGAGGTTCATTAAGTGTTGACAAAATCTGTCCATGAACTGTGTGTGAACAAAACTCAGATTTTACCTAGGTTGAATTCACACCACATGGTGTCATCTAGCCTAGCCATTTCTGAAATGGGCTTGATGCTCTATTGTCAACAATTTTTTCCTTTTCATATTAAAACTTGATGCCAAGCAGAAGGTGTTGAAACTTGAGGCAAACGATAGTGGATCAATAAGAAGTTTCATCTTCTTGAATGGGAAGAAAGGATTCATAATCAAAATGGCCATTGATATCTTTAGGTCCCTGTGTCTAGGAAGAGGGATGACTCATATTCTGCCAAGGCTTGCACTTTTTTGTAATAAAAATTACCCAAAGCATTGACTACCATTATATACAGTGTTGTTGTTGGCAGGCAACCCTAGCAAATAGATTCAACATGCAAATCTCTTGAGATTTGATACCATTAATGGAAAGACACATCAGGGCATTGGCAAACAGGTTTTCAACAGCTGAAATGAAGGCCTCAAGATTAAGGGCTTGGAGCATGGTGAGAATGACTGACCATTCCTCCAGATCATTGGATTTCTTGGAATCGATTTTCTTGAGGAATTCTGAAAGCAATAAAATCAACCTATTCCATGTTTTGATAGTGTAATGATATTCTCCAAGATATGCCAACTCCTCACTTGTTCAGGTCAATTGATCTTTGGGAGGAGATGTTTAACTAGAGGCCTTTGCAAGAATTTTATAGGAGACATTCAGTAGGGCGATGTGTTACCAACTGGTGATGAGATTCGGATTCTCAACTTTTAGAAGTTTATCTTTACCCATTGAGAAGCTCTCCTAAAGATTTGTTCCTGATAGCTTCTCGGTATACTTCTAGTAGATCAGGACCAATGAAGTGCCATGTGGCTTTGTACATCTCATAGGAGAGTCCATCAAGCCTTGGAGATTTTTCAGTGTATACTGCCTTCCCCTGTTGTACTATTTTGTCAAGTTCGAGTCAGTATTTATTTTGCCCTTTTGTGTCCATTGCACTTGACATTGTTCCCACAAGCTTTCTGATTCTTAGGCTAGATCTGATACTGTCAAATAGCCTTCCACTTTTTCGTAGAAGTTATACTGAGTTAAAGAAGCTTATGTGAAAGGGATCATTTGCAGTTGACATCTAAAAACATATGACTAATTGTCAGATCTGTTGGTTGCACATAGCCTATATTGTTGAATCGACAAAGTTGTGACACTTTTTGTTAAAAGGGTTGTAAATCACAATTGATGGATTGTAATTTGTATGACTTGGTCAAGACTCAAAATTAGATATTCATGAAGCATATTATTCATATATTGATTGTAGTAGTTTAAAATTTAAATAATTTGGACCATATAATTTATGTCTTTCGATCAAAGAATTAGAAATTTAAATAGCTCGATTAAGAAATTTGTGATCAAAAGTTTTGCGAGATGGTTGAACCAGGTCAATCAAATAATTGTTCTGTTGATACTCTTGAAAGTTGTTTTCAAAACTTTGTTTGAGAAATTTCAACCTTTTATTGAATAAAATGACAAGGAAAGCTTCATTGTACAAATGTCGGGCAAAATTTTTTCCTGATCAAATTGCATTTGTGCAAATATCACTGGTCAAATTTCTCAAGGCAGATTTCAGTCAAGATTTATGAAACCGAATTCAACCAATTGAATCACTGGTCAAACTTCTCAAGGCAGATTTCAGTCAAGAATTGTGAAAGCTGAATTCAACCATGGAAATTACCTTTTGTTTCCTATGTTTTACATTACTTTTTTCTTGAATTTTGTTAATATCCCATATCGATCAAATAATTGTTTGGTTGAGACTCTGAGAGTTGTTTTCAAATCTTTCTTTGGGATATTTTAACCTTCGGTTGAAAAAATTGACCAGGAATAAATTAATAATTCATTTTCCAAATGTTAGGCAGGAGTATTTAGAGTAAAATGTGGTTGTTCAAGATAATATCTCAACTAAATATTACTGGTCAAACTTCTCAAGGTAGATTTCAGCCCAGAATTGTATAAGCTGAATTCAACCACTGCAGAGGCCATCGAAAATATTTCTTCAGAAACAAATTTAGGTTAATATTTATTATTTTTGAAGCTAAATGCTTTTACATTGCTATATTTTTCATTTTGACATCCCATTAAATGCTTTCATAAAACTCATGTATCTTAAAATATATATATTAAAAACCAAGAAAGAAATTGTTTTCAAGATTGTCAATTATCCTCTACGAAAGCTTGCTTTAAATTTTGTTATCTGAAAACATATGGGAGACAATTATAGGGCACACAAATATCTATAAAGTTTCTAAATTTCAATCAGTCTCAAATTACAGTTAAAAGATAATGTTTACTGTACATAAAAATAATTTAATTTTATTAAAGTACAATGAATGCATAATGTCATGTTCCCAATTTGTCAGCACCAGGGAGCAACCAATGACTCATCAAACCCCATAGATCCTAGTGGGAATCAATGAATTAATTAATAAGGGGGATACCATTAGCCAAGTACTCTAGGCAATTAAATTAATTAACTAGGAATAAATGTGGGCTATAGTTGTTTTAAGATAAAATATATTAAAGATGCTATTTAATGTTTTGGAATATTTAATTTGTTATTAAATTAAAAATGAGTTGGACAGGCTAAAAGGGCCCATGAGAGCGCATAAGGAAAGAAGGTTAGCCCTATAAGTTGTCACACCAAAAGAGGAAACTGGAAGAAAGCAGCACAAAGCAAGGTTTCAGTAAAAAGAAGGAAAAACAGAAAGCAGTGAAAAGCAGGCAAGTGCATAAAGCAGGCCAGTGCACAAAGCAGACAAATGTAGAAAAACAGTTAGTTGTGAAAAGCAGGAATCCTCAAGAAAGCAAGGGAGGGTGTAGTTTTCAAAAGGGAGAAAAGCTAATCAGTTAGGAAAAGCAGAAAAGCAAAGGGGAAAGCAAGAGAGTTCCAATTCAGTCAATGAGGGCACAAGGAAAAAGCTAGAGGCCTTGTGCAACGAATCTAATCCATAGATGGCTTGTCCATGAAGCAACCCAAGCTATAAAGAGAGGTGGTGCACACCCTCTCACATTTTGTCATTCTTGCATTTTGAATTGAGAGCTCTGTAGCTACTCAAGACGTGGGAGATGTGCCCCTGGTTATCAACAAGGAGATGTGCCCTTGCTGTCATCTAAACTAGTTGGAGATTCAGCCAGCTATGGGAAGCAGGACATCCAGTCTTCCTCATTGAGTTCATTGGAGCCTTTTGGAGTTTACTTGCAGCTCAGATTCAAGCCTGTAGAGGTCGAATTCCAAGCTTTCATGAAGAAATCTAGTGAAGTAGTGCATTCATAGATTGAAGATATTGGCCTGAGAGGAGAAGAATTGAGCATCTATGCCCCTGATGAATGTGGCAGCCTGTATTTTGCCTCTGATATGTTGAGAACAACAGTACATCTCATAGATGTCGAATTCCAAGCTCATGTGAAGAGATCCATTAAAGCAAAGCACCCATAGATAGTAGAGATTGCTTGAGAGGAGAAGAGTTGAGTAGCTGCACCCTTGTTGACTGTGAGAGTTGATATTTTACCTCTGATTTGATGTGATCTGAATTACATCTCATGTAATAGCTGCTACTGTAATAAAGAATCCATCTCTTGACTTCCTTTCTCAATGTTTTGCATTCTATGTGTTGGATCTAGTTGTTATTGAGGAATTCTGAGGTTTTCTGAATGGATAACTACTATATGCGCCCTTGGGAATCTGATGGATGCCAAAATGTGTTGATTGTGATGTAATAGGATGGATCTATGAAGTTATAACAGAAATTTGTAAATCCGGTTCATCATTTGTAAGTCATTGTTTCACTTTGCACCAGAGAGGCCCAATTCTTGACCAATGTTGCACGACTCGGACTCGGAAAAGACTCGGCTGGCATGTGACTCGTCGACTCGGGAAAGACTCGGGTCAGACTCGGCAAGACTCGCAAATAGGAAAAAAACTTACAATATGGTAAAATTTGGGCACACCTAGAGAACTAAGTAGTAACGCCAAGGTAGTTGCAGCAACGGTGAATAAGAAGTCAAGTGGACAAGATAATAATCTGTCACATTGTTCGGGTTCAACAAGGTTGAAGTCCAATTCAAATTCAAATTTTCCAATAAAGCTCAGCATGAGGTTGTTATCACACAAACTCTAGCTGCTGATGAGAGGTGTCCCAACAGGGATGGTAGAGGGTGAGCAGCTAAGCATGTGACTCGTCGACTCGGGAAAGACTCGGGTCAGACTCGGGAAAGACTCGCAAATAGGAAAAAAACTTACAATATGGTAAAATTTGGGCACACCTAGAGAACTAAGTAGTAACGCCAAGGTAGTTGCAGCAACTGTGAATAAGAAGTCAAGTGGACAAGATAATAATCTGTCACATTGTTCGGGTTCAACAAGGTTGAAGTCCAATTCAAATTCAAATTTTCCAATAAATCTCAGCATGAGGTTGTTATCACACAAACTCTAGCTGCTGATGAGAGGTGTCCCAACAGGGATGGTAGAGGGTGAGCAGCTAAGCAGGTGTAACCAGCAATCGCCAGGTCCTCCGTTCAAGGAACGGTTGTCACACCGGACAAGGCGTTTGTCACTTCAGACGAGGCACGTAGCCAAGTCAGGGGGGAGAGCCCGCTCAACTAGTGATGGTTGAGAGACAAAAACACACTCAAATCCCAAAAGATAAAGAGATAGAAACAAGAGATGAGTGTTAATGAGACCCTAAGTCTGATTTCGGCCAACAGATGGACACAAATGGTAAGGTGAGAGTGATACAGAATGTGACCAGCAATCAAGCGTGATGAGATAAATGGATTAGATTAGCAATAATATGGCTGAAAATCAACTGAAGATGCAAAAGAACTAGAAGTGATCAATCGATGAAAATCTGCCCAAGGGAGAGGATTGGCTCAATAGCTTAGTGGACCTAGGGCAGCATAAAATTAATGTTTATAATCACTTTCAGCAAACGATAACTTGATTTCTTCTGATAAAATGACGATTTAAACTCAAATCAAGAGTACCCACAACCCCAAAACAACCCAGCTAGACAAAAGGAGAAAAATGCCCTAGGGGGTCGTTTTTGCCAAGTGGACCAGTGCTAGATCTAAGGGAAAATGCAGTCGGAATTAATTGAAACTTAAGATTTAGAGGTTTTAAAACATTTCAGGAGCGGGTTTGAAGAGAAGACGAAGTTCTAATGGTGAAATTTTGAGTTTTGTATTTTTAGGGTTTATTTTATTAATTTCCAGCTTAGCAAACACAGTGAAAATGACAATGAGAAGACAAGATGCTAAAGAATACCTGAAACAACGGTGAAATGGAGTGCTTTGAGTGAGGACCAGCCCGGAAGATCAAATGCTGAGAGCCTAGCATGTTTCCTTGAGCGTGGAGAGCAGCTGGACACCAAGTGCGCCCTCAACAACCTGCCATAGTAAGACAAAATCAATAGCTGAAGCAAATTGCAAGTTAAACACAACAACTAGATGGCAAATGATGAAAGAAATGAAGTACAAAATGTAAATTTCACTTCCCTTTTGAGTTCTTTGAAGCTTGGAGCAAGAGTGGAGCATCACACCCCAAAACTGCGCCTCCCTCCAAATGACCAGCAAATCTGCAATTCAAACCAGCAAAGAAAGATAGGAATACCACACGAGTTATCTCAACAATGCATCCATAAACTAGCTAACAATCACTACAAAAATACTCCACAACACAATGTCTCAAGTCACCAGATGGAATGTCTCTCTCAATATCAAGTGCAAGTGCAAAATGCCAAGAAGAAATACAAATGGGAGAGCTTCTCTCTTAAGTAGAGAATGCTCCTAATACAACCCTAATTCCCTCCAAAAATCGAAGGCTGACATGCTCTCTCTCAAGTGCCAAATCGATGGTGGGGATGAGCTCTAGAGGGGGGGCGAATTACCCTTAAAAACACCCAAGTGGAGATGGGGCCAACTCGTAGGGCCCATAAAACACATATAAAATGTGGTTGGGGGGTGCCTATGGGCTGTTTTAGCACCCCATACCACTACACTATGATCTCAATACATAAAAACATCAAAAATTTGAATTTTTCTAAGTGGAAAAACGCCCCCCATGGGCAAATTCGTCCCCCATGGTGAGCTGGCCAAAGTGAGGTTCCACAACACCAATATAATGTCCAAGCATAATGAAAATACCTTAGAACTCACCCTTGTATTAGCCAACCTTTGCATTTGCGATTTTTCCATGGTTAGCTTTGCCATATTTGATTTTCCTTTTAATTAATTGTTGGTTTTTATTGCTGAAGATGTAATTCGGGCTTTTGACCCACTTATAATGCCCGGATTGACAAACCGTCTGCTGCAATGTGATCGTAGACCCCAAATATGGTAGACATGGTCACTTGAACGACCCCGATCCATCAACTAAGCGTTGTTTGCCCAAAATCCATGATTTTTAATCAAAACAAGTCCCTGGTGGCCCATAATAATTAAAAATCTCCTCAATGCTTCAACTTTTTCAAATTTTGATACTTGGAGGCTCATATGGGATCTCAAGAGATAACAAATGACCAAAATCGAAATCTTGATCACAATATTTTTTCGGGCTCATTTTTTGCCTAGTCAACTTGGTTTGACCAAGTCAAATCTGGTCAAAATGGCAATGGCTGAAAACCTACAAGCAACATGAAGCATCAAGGCTTCCTTATTTACGTTAGTACATTACTTAAAAACAATATAATGCCGATATGGTGATCAAAACATAAATATCTCAAAAAATACAAGTCCCTGGTGAGGTGGGCCCACCACCTCCAACAAAGACTCAATGCTATGCACAACTTACAGACTTGACCACTTAGCTAATTGTGGGTGAGGTGGGTAAACAAGGTGAGGACAAGGGAAGATGAGGACCAAGACCATGTGATCTCTCGGGTAAACAGGGAAAGCGGGACCCGCTGACATAAGCATACCATGACAATATACAGGGAAGGGCGGTGCCTCACAAATGGGTATAGTGTAGGGAAACCGCCATTGATCATCTAACATATACCTCACAACTCACATCCGTGCCTTAAGAAGACTCCGTGAGGATATTTTCTAGAGCCGCCAAATAGGGTGTCCAACAAACCATAACTTGAGACTCTAGGGGACAATTCGCATAGCTGTCCCTTGCTCCATCTCACCTCCTTACCCTGCAGGACTAGGTGAGGAAATAACCAATACAATGCTGATATATATGGCTGACTTGTGTCTGTGCGTGTTCAAAAACACATTGCATGGACTTTTACATTGACTTTCATATTTAGCCTTTTTGGCTTGCTTTTACATTTACATAGCCTTTTTGGCTTCTTTTACATTTATTCATTTGATTACATCAAGGCCCTTTTGGGCTACATACATATCTCAATAGATATAATCAAGGTGCTCATACTGCAAAGTAATGGGGGTAAGTGCACATGCTTCGATGACCAATGGGGAACACCCGGTGAGTCTACACAATCCTATACTGCATTGCAACATCGGGGGCAACCGACAGGAGCAAATCCCATGTTTGAGAATGCATCTCACACACTAAAGAGCCGAGGCACAAAAGACAAGGAATCATGGCATACTCAGAGTCAGTGGGGAAAGGGATCCTCAAGGTCACGAATCAAGGTCCAAGTCGGGAGAAATCAACATGAATGAGTCGGATGGATGGAAGGTAGTGACAGGTGGATCCAAAATTAGCTACCTAGGAGGACAAAATGACCAAGTCTGTACCAATGACAAGGATGGGAACCAGTGTGCATATACATGAGCCTCCTAAATGAGGGGGACTGACATCACCAAGGGCTATACACATCATAATAAACAACGAGATCACCATAATCAAACATCACATGTCAAGTTCGTGTACTAACATAAATAAACAAGTCTAGACAACAACATGTGCAATAAACCATAAAGTGATATACCTGCCATACCATATACTTGCTGCTGAAGCTATCTCTGAAACTGGATCTCTACTGAATTCGAGTAATAAGTGGCAAACCAACAATACTCGGTAGTGCTCTCATCACAATATGGCTAGGTAACTATCTCAAATGGGATCATGCAAAGTCTGGCAAGGAAGGGTGACCCTGTAGGCAATGCTGTATAACATATCTGGACCAGTACAGAACCATCTGTCCCCTCTGATATCTCTGCTCGGGGCAAATCTGAAGATAATGCATGCCCCCTCTGGAGGCATCTGATCTCTGATCTAGAAAAAAAATGTAGTATGGTCCCCGACCACACAATCTGCAGCATGGTAGCTCCAACTAACATGGATGTGATAACAAAGGTTAAATATTAAATTCGTCAATATAAATATTTTATAAATTAACTTATCAAACATAATTTTATATTACATTTATATATAAAAAAACATTTAATATTTAATATAATAAATTGTGCAATATAATATATTTATAATTAATATTTTATAAATTAACTTGTCAAATATACTTTTATATTACATTTGTATATAAAAAACATTTAATATTTAATATAATAAATTGTGCAATATGCCAATATCATAATACATTTATATTTAACATAATAAATTTTGCAATATCATAATATCTTTATAGTTAATAGTTAAAATAAAATAAAAATATATATATATTTACCTTAACCTATAATAAACTATGCGACTACGAGTAAGCTTATACCCAAATTAAATTAGAATATTAGTTTTTTAAAACATATCAAATGCCTATGCTCGGATCGGTCGTCAACTTGAGATTGGGATGCTTTAAAACTATGCTCGACTCGACAAGGTTGGGTTGGGATGCCTCTCTCCTGGTCGATGGGATGCGAGATACCTATGCTCAGTCTGGGTGGGATGGATGCCAGATTGGGATACCTCTGCTTGGATCGACGTTGACTTAGTGAACATCGAACACACGTCTCACAGATTTCCATAGACAAAGTGGTGGGCACACTCAACGGCTAACCTATCGACAATCAAAATGCGATTTAGAAATCAAAATACCCATCAACGATTTGGCATTTGGCAATGGCAATCGCATGCCCATCGCCAATCAGAATTACCCATCGGCGATTCGGCACATTGGCGTTTGCTCTATCATTTCTGCAGGGGCGTATTTTCCTTTTAACTGCAGAGTCCGAGTGAGTAAGGCCAAGTTTGGGCCAGTTTTCGCGAGTTCCGCGAGTTTCCCGAGTTGGGGCATGTTCCATGAGTTCAAAACGAGTCTGTTGCGAGTAACCGGTTCAAGGGTTGACTCGTCCTTACTCAGGAGTACGCGCGAGTATGTGGCGAGTGGTGCTTCATTGTTCTTGACTAGTTTTACTGTCTGGGTCATAAATGATAATATATATATCCAAATTGAGTTCTGCAAGTTTCTGTAGTTCATTAACATCCCCTTGAGTCCACTCCAACATTCAGATCAGAAATTTGGGAGGTTTGTACTGTGTTTGAGTTAGCTAGAATTAAAACTAGTTGAGTTGCCGGTATAGCAACAATTTCTCCCAAGTCACCCAAACTCAGTCTAGCTGCCCCAAAACCACCGTGTCTTTGGCTTATTAGTAGATTAGAGGGTAGACATAGGTCAACCATCTTGCATTTGTTCTCGAGGCTTGTGGAAGGGATCTAGTTTGCATATGCTGGTGTACCCAGGAAGCCTTGGAGTAGACTTTAGCGACAACTGATTTTGAAACATAAAAGGTCCCATTACGTTGTGCAAAGGATTCTTAATCTAGCTCAACCCCTGTTTTTTATGCCGTTGCACCTTTGTTATCACACCTTCCAGATCCAAAGAATCCAGTTGTCAAGCTTTGGGTGGGTTTAGCTGTGACTAGGACTAGTTTCTTCAATACTAGTTTTAATAACCAGTTCTAGTTTTGCAAAATTTTTGATCTAAACTTTTGTGATTAGTTAATATTCTCAAAATCTCATCTGAGGATATTACAGTGGTATCAGAGCACTTTCCATGGCCCAGCCCGTGGAAAGTAGGCTCTCTGTTGAAGGAATATTGCAGATCTCATCTTCAAGTTGGCAAGATGAGGCTAGTTCCAGTCGAAGGTGTTGATCTCGAGCAGTATGAAGAGGATGAGATCATCTACATAGATGGAGGATTATCAAGAGCTGAGGATGGTGGTTACTTTTGTGCCCAAATGTACCATGAAGACCAATGGATTGAACCACCAAAGGCTAGATCAAGGGAAGATTTAGCAAGGAAGGTAGCAGCAAGTAAAAGCGATCATCTTTCTTTGAAGGAAGAGGCACGGGAGGCCATTTCTTTTAAAGATTATTTTCATTGCAACTATGGATTTTGGCCCAAGGATTTGGATGGGGGAACATTGAAGAGCATCAAATCAATGGGTTCCACCACTCCATGCAAAGAGGGAGACCAGAGAACCAAAAGTGAAGACTCAACAAAGCCATTTGCATATTCGAGCCTCATGAGATTATTTGGTTTTTCTTCAAGTTGAGTCTCCAAGAGTTGTGATCCTAGTACCCCCAAGATGGAGAAGTTTCAAGCTACCTGGAAAAGGATGATAATGAAGCAGAACAACCTAAAGGTAAAAGCGAAGCCATGCACATAGATTTACTCCAATCAAATGAAGGAGTGAAGCAGAGAGAATCCCAAGTTGTAGATGTGAGTCTTACTGTGCACTCTAATGAGGAAGTGCATGCTTGCACCAATCTACTCCATGAAGATGATGAAGAGGAGTCCCAAAGGTATGATGCAAATTTTGATGCTTGCAAAGATCACCTCTCATTGCAGCCCTATGACATTCCTTCCACTTCATACAATGTAAATGATATTATAAGAATTTCTAATGTTGATATGCATGCTGAGAATGAAACATGTGCTATGGATTTATACCATAAGCAAGTTGAATTGGTATATAAGCCATTAGATGAAGCACACTTGGTGCAGGAACTCCTTTGTGAGCCACATCATTTGAGTGGATCACTAAGGGAAAATCAAGGGAAGCTCATGGTAGCCTTGAAGAATTTTGTTGATGCCAATGCCTTGGTGTCAAAATGTTGTTGGAAAGCTTTCGATTAAAATTGGGAGAAAGAATCCTTCTTGGGAGATTTCAAATATCTTAGAGAAGTATGGCCAAGATGAAAGCAAGCTACATGAACCTACTGGAAGATAGAGATCATCTCCTTATGATGAGCAAAATGTATCACCATGCCTCAATTGAGGATGAAGAGGAGATTGACCAACTCACTCATGAGTTGGAGGCCACCCATGATTCCTTGACAATAACTCACAGTGCACTTCATGAATATGAGATCCATATTAAGCAGGTCCATGAAGAATTGGAGAGCATCCAAGGAGGTCTTCAAGAGTCAAGAAGGCAGATTACTCAACTTCGAAAGGAGTTGACCACACCAGATTCTGCATCCTGCATGGAAAATGATTATGTGCAAATGGCAGGAGACACTTTGGGTTGGATGGAGGAACTTCATGTGGAGGATAAAGATGAGGAAAATTTTGATTTGCAGGTGTTTGTGAGGAGAAATGATATTGAAGGCATTGGCCAAGCACTTGTTTTAAAGAATGATGAGAAGGACTCAACTATGGGAGAAATAGCTGAGGACATGTCACTTGGATTAGCACAAATCTTGCTCACCATGTTAGGAGATTCCTTGACACTTCAGTCATGGGGAAATTTTGTGAGGAAGAGGAGCCATACAAAATGCATGTTCTTTGGAAGAAAATTGTCATGGAGAAAGTTGGTCGAGAGCTAAAAGTGCATCAGAAGGACCATGGACTACCTTTATGGGAAGTAGATTCTGCTCTAGAAGAGATGGAAGATCATATTCTATACGGATCAGCAAACAATATTGCTTATTCATCCATTGATTGGGTGGATAGAGACATCATTGAAATGAAGACTCTGGGAGGTAAAGGTTTCTTTTATCTCTGCAATGAAGATTTTGTTATAACTAACATTTTCATGAGATGTGAGCAGCAGCAAAGACATGTTTTGCAGCCATTAGACACCTTCGGTACACATGCACACAAGGATTGGGTGTGCAAGTACATGGCAAGGGTTTTTGGAAGCATGAGAAGTGATGGGCTTCCAACATGGTTATGGGATCCTGGCATCCTCTGGAATGCCGAGTTGTTGCAGATATCATAAACCATGGGACCTTGGCATTCCCGGAGATGATAGATGGCTGTAAATGACAATTTTGATACCTGGAGGAATGCAACACAAATAGTGGGATCCGAGCATTCAATTGTTACAGTTGGGTTGATCAGACAACTGCATTTGTGACAAGGAAACTTTTTGAGAAGAGGGTAATAATCAGAGTGGTGCAACAGAAACATGGTGGACCTTTGGTATTTAGATTGGAATTGAGGATTCCAATTCTAGACAACCAAAAACATATTTTGAGGCTTGAAGTCATTAGTTGGCTTCATAGATGGTTGGAGTTGGTTTCTTGCTTGAGGACAAGCAATTTTGGGAGGGGAGGACTGTCATGTTCCCATTTTGTCAGCACCAGGGAGCAGCTAATGACCCATCAAACCCCATGGATCCTAGTGAGAATCAATGATACCATTGGCCAAGTACTCTCGGCAATTAAATTAATTAACTGGGAATAAATGTGGGCTATAGTTGTCTTAAGATAAATTAAATTAAATATGCTATTTAATATTTTGGAATATTTAATTTGTTAACTTTAAATATGAGTTGGCCAGAATTAAAACTAGTTGGGTTGCCACTAAAACAACAATTTCTCCCAAGTCACCCAAACTTAGTCTAGCTGCCCCAAAACCACTGTGTCCCTTGTTAGGAATTTTATTAAAATGACCAATTTTTCACTTTTTCTCCAAATTCGACCTTTGACTAGTTTTGATGCATAGGTCTCCAATTTGCCCCAAATGCTCCCAAATCTTCTGAGAAAATATATGGATGCTGTTAGAACATAAATATGTGTTTCATGGATGCTTTTAGACCTTTAAAATACTTCTGCAAATCCTTTTTCAATTCTGGCCAATGTAGGGAACTTTACTAGTAATTTCCCTTTGACTAGTATTGGTCTCTAGGTCTCAAATGGGCTCCAAATGCCTTCAAATATTCAAGGAAGGTGTATGAATGATATTTGTACTTGATTATGATGTTCAGGGATGATTTATGACCATCAAAAGACTTCTACAAACTCTCTTAAGATTATGGGCAAAGTATGCAATTTTACTAGTAATTTGGGGTTCAAATCCCCTTGGGGTAAGTACTGAAAATGGCTTCCCAAATGCTTCCAAACCCACTCGAAATTCTGAACATAGGTAGGGGATGTCTAAAGTACATTATTTAGGTCTCATGTGCACTATTAATCAATTATTAAGTCTGTTCTAACCTTCTCCCAAACAACAGCAAAAATCACTAGTTCGACCCTTGGGGAAATGGCACCAAATCTTCTCCAAATGTAAATAAACTGAGTAAAATGACTTCAAATGCTTGAGTACTGAACATTAAACTTGTATAATGCATCAATAACATTCCATTCATCAATAAACCATCAGTAGTTCACTTTTCCATTCGAATCCATCAACATTACATTGGTTCACAACAAGGTAGTGGGGAAATGGCACTGTTCTTTCATTAAAAATGAGATTTACACATTTCTACTTGGAATTTCGACCTGAAACTTTCTGGAGATGAAGAACAGAGTATTTATTTCATATTACAAAAGAAATGGGGCATTAGAAGCTCTCCCAAAGAGTACAATAGCTCACCAAAAACGCCCTCCCTCAAGGATCAAGAATATGCCATCAAAACTAGAAATGGTTGAAGGAGTGAGCTGCAATAGAAGAAGCCATGAGCTGACCTGTAGCTTACACTTGCAAATAAAGACTCCATTAAAGCTCCAAATGAAAGGTTTGAATGGCATTTCCAATTACCAACTTGGATGGGAATCTTTCACCCTCGAAATTGACTAAGGCAAGAAACTAGTCATCCACTAGCTCTCCCTCTTCACAAATGCAATTGCAAATTTCTCAAATGATCAAAATCTGGTTTCATTCTTTGTTATTGACATTTATAAACTTCTAATGTCCTCTATGGGTCGAATTCCTTCCAAGAGACTCATGCCAACTCAAGTTGGGAAGAGATTCCAAAGAACGCCACTTGTACAACAATTCCTAGTCTCCCACTTCCACCAAATCACATGTGGAAGCATCTTAGCTGCCCTAACTCCCTTGAGCGCCCTCTTGGAGGCTATTTTTAGCCCTGACAAGTCATATATGTCATATGTCAGTCTTCAGGTCTGATTTGTGTCATAGGTGTCATAGCATCTTCATCATTGTTGTCATAGAGCTAGGAAATCTAGCCCAAGTGTCTCACTAGCTCCAAATTGCCTCTTCCTCTTCCATGGGAGTTACTCTTCTTCTATATTTCGACCTTGGATGAGTCATGCCATGCATAATACCTTTTGAACTCCCCCAAGTATGTTACCATTCAGCTTGAATTCAAATTGGTGAGAGAATGATGCCAAGTGTAGTGGGGAAATCTAGCCATATGTGGGTCCCATTTCCTCCATGTGTCTTCATGATCAAATGCCACTTTGATTTTCACTTGTATATATTTACTTAGCTCCTTTATTAAATATTTATGCCATTCTAATGTTCAAACATCATTTATTATCCCCCTTATTCCAAATCCCAAAGATTCCATTCCAAATCCAGGAAACTAGTAATTTTCCTCCTTGGCAATTATTTGACCCTTAACTTCAATTTGACAAACTCTAATGAATATGGCCAATGTGATTAGGCCATTGTGACCCAATGCCAAATTTGGGACATGACATTAGCCACCTTCGATTTGTTTCCAAGGCTTGTGGAAAGGATCTAGTTTGCATATGCTGGTGTACCCAAGAAGCCTTGGAGTAGACTCTAGTGGCAGCTGATTTCGAAGGTCCTAGTACGTTGTGGAAAGGATTCTTAAGCTAGCTCAACCCCTGTTGATTATGCTGCTGCACCTTTGTTATCAGATCTTCCAGATCCGAAGAGTCCATTTGTCAAGCTCTGGGTGGATTTAGCTGTGACTAGGACTAGTTTCTTCAATACTAGTTTTAGTAACTAGTTCTAGTTTTGCAAAATTTCTGATCTAAACTTTTGTGATTAGTTAATATTCTCAGAATCTCATCTGAGGATATTACAGATAATATGCCTGTGAGATGGTTCTACAAAATTCAATGTTTGACGCACTTTAAGGTGGAGAGAACAGATGTTACTCATTATCAGAAGTCTTGACTATATCCAGTCGAGTAAATTAAAATCTGACACTTTAAGTATGATCAAAGATTCAAAAACGTTAATAATTTTTATGATTCTAAAAGTTCAATGTTTTGATAAAAGATGTATCAAATGATAGCTAAAAAAGTTCTTTTGATTTCTTCATACTAGTGGAATTCTCATGGTATGCATGTGTTCAACCTCCAAAAGAGTCAATTCCTATGTGATATTTCTCTTCACCAAAAAACAATAGAAAGGGTGACTCAACTTCATGGGTTGACCCATATGTGAACCACCAGTGCAATTTGCAGTTTTTTATTTTTTAAATTTTTTGCAATGGTCAGATACTAACAATTTTTAATACATGGTTTAGCATGAATAACACAGAATTGTTATGTACAAAGTAATCCTGGATCAAAAAATTCATTTTAAAATATCTAATTAATTAACAGGCTGAACATATTTGAAAATTTCCCATATTTGTGATATGTATGCAAATTTTTATGAAATTGTGCATGTTTAATTAGGCTGTTACCCCTTTATTGATTTAATTACTTTTCAATGAGAAAATGTCTTACCAGAGGGGAAGCAGTCACTCAATTATTTTTAGGATTCTTTTATATGGCCCTACGGGTGTTGAGCTTTGCGAGGATGCCTAAAATATCCCATGTCTGAAACACATTACAAGTAATCTGAAAGTTTGAACTTTGTTGCATTCTGAATTTTATTCTGATGAAAATGCCTCATCTCATAAACACCAAATAACTTTCTTAAATCTGATCTCCTGAGTTGTTTCTTGTGCAACTTGGCTGCAGGATGCATTGGAGTTCTTTCAACATCTACTTGACCATGTTGAGCGAAGCAATGCAGGAAACCCTCAGTTGGATCCTTCTAGAAGTTTTAAGTTCTGCGTTGAAGAGCGAATTCTTTGCCCATCTGGGAAAGTTTCATATAATAAAAGAATTGACAATGTTCTTTCTCTGAATATTCCTTTACATACAACTATTAATAAGGGTAAGACTTTGTCAATCTTTTGACATGCATTTATATTCTTGGAATGGGATCACATAATTGTATATTTTGGATTTAATAATTTTGTTGTATATGACTTCAGACGAGGTAGCAGCATTTGAGAAGAAAAAAACAGAGAAGGAATTGGCAGGAGAGAAATTGTAAATTCTCTCAAAGCACATGAATTATCTTTAGTATTTATATTCTCCGTGACGTTATGTCAGTTGTTTAGGATGAGGCATTTAATGCATGAGCTATCTGCTTCTTAACCAGTAACAACGAAGAAATTGTTCGTCCAAGGGTACCACTATCAGCATGTCTAGCGAGTTTCTCAGCACCAGAGGAGGTTCATGACTTTTATAGCACTGCACTGAATGCTAAAACGACAGCAGTTAAGTAAGATACTATGCAAGATAGCTTAAAGCCATACACAATTTTTAACCCAATATAGAATACAGACATGCTGAACAATAACAAGTTTGTTAGGCAGTCCTAACCTTTTATAACTGTCACGATTCACAATTTTTTGTGCAGAACTGCTGGTCTGGCAACATTTCCTGATTATTTGGTACTACATATGCGGAAGTTTGTCATGGAGGCTGGTTGGGTTCCTAAAAAACTTGGTATCAATCTTATTCTAGATGCTATCCTGTTTGTTTTTCTGATATTGACTTTTCAAAATGCTTATTGTCTCTTTTACCATTATGTTTTCAGATATTAAAATAGAAGTGTGGCTGTTATTGTGTTGCTATTTTCTCTTTTTGCCTTAATGCAATTTTGTGATTCTCTTTTGTTCTATTTTTCTGTGCCCAGATGTTTTTATTGATGTTCCTGACACAATAGATATTAGCCATATGCATAGCAAAGGTTTGCAACCAGGAGAGGAGTTATTACCTGAAAATGGTAAAAGCCTGAGCAGTATTTCAATCATGTGTAAAAGCCACATTGCAGTTTACTTTTTAAAAGCTCTTCTATGCACATTTGCGCCATGAATGTGAATTCTCTAACACATCATATTTAACATTCAGTTCAGAGAGGGCCTTCAGCCAGTGAAACTATTGTGTCACAACTTGCAGCCATGGGTTTTCCTCGACTTCATTGTGAAAAGGCTGCTATCAACACCTCAAATACAGGAGTCGAGGATGCGATGAATTGGCTTCTATCTCACATGGAGGACCCAGGTCCTAGACTTAGAGGATCTTGTTCAGCATCTTATAGTTTCCTTTTGTACCTGTATTACTGAATCTCTGCTGATATTGGTTTATGTTCTTTTATGAGCTGAAAATTTGAAGAAGAATCAGCTTTCTACTGTGCACTTGAATATCTTATACTGTGAGGACTTCTACATGTTAATAATAATTGGTTTGGTGATTTTTCAAAGCAGATATTGATACACCTATATCTGCTGGAAGGCAAAACGATACAAAGCCGAAGCCACCTGTTAATGAAGGACTTGTGGATACTCTTGTTGGATTTGGATTTGAAGCAGATGTTGCTCGAAAAGCATTAAGAGCCACAGTAAGTGTCTGCTTTTTTTATTTTGCCTCTATCTAGCATCTAAAATTATTTGTGCATTCTATGGAACATATGTTTAGTTGCGAAATACATTATTATTGAAGAGAAGAGCTGTCTTTACATTGTCTCCGTATCTGTGCCTTCTGTTACTTTAATTGTTTTGGAAATATGGTCCTATGCTGGATGGTTATCTGCTACTCAATCCAGTGCTGAATGATTCAATATTTTTATATTTTCTGTATATAATGTGATTTCTCTTGAAATATGATTACAAATGTATTTTTTAAGCTTCTTCTTACTGATTTTGTCCCTCCTACAGGGTGATGATATTGAGAGAGCGGCTGAGTGGATCTTTTCTCAGCCACAGGATTCTGTTGGCATGGACCTGGATGCCAGTTCTAATAGTGCTCCTAGCACATCTGATCAGGCATTACCAGATGGAGAAGGAAGTAAGCCCACTAACTTAGTTTCATGCTTGTCTGGTCAAGAACATAGATAATTGCAGAAGCCTTGATCGTGTGTAAATCACTGTTGTGTGGTATGTGCAGTGTAGTCAAACTCGGCCGGTTCACTTAGAGATGGCCAAGTTTGACTCGTCTTGGTGTGAAAATGAGCTGAGTTGGCCTTTTTTCTCTGCAGAAGTGGGACAGGTGACTCAGTCTGGCTTGGCCAAGTCACTGTCTGACTTGCCTGAGTCAGTGTCAGGCACTTTTATGTCTCGTGTGGAAAATAAAATATATTAAAAAACTAAAAATAGATTAAAAAAGCCTAACCCTATCTTATCTGTTCAAAAGCCTCCATTGCCTCATTTATAAATCATTGCTTGCATGTGGAGAGTTTGGAGTTGATTTAGTGAGTAAACACTGCTATTGTTGGAGTTGATTTCAGCAGGGAATACATATGTGATTGCAATCTAAACATTGGCTTGGAAATTGAAGAAGTCATTTGCATATTTTTATATGCATCAAGATTGGAGTTTTCCATTTTGTCTGTTGCGGTTGAATTTATATTTTTTAATTAAATTTTGAATATACTATTATATATTTTTGAACATTACCTAGTCGTCTCTGAGTTTTGTGACCGAAGGACTTGCTGAATTCATTCTGATTTTGAGTTTGACTACTTTGGGTCAATGTTGTCAGAACCGACCTGGAATCGGCCAAACCAGCCAGTCGGACTGGATCCAAGGTTTTCTGGGTGGAATCGGTATTTCCAATTGGAAATGGCTGGTTCCGTATGCAATTGGTGTTTTTGGTCGACTCTTAGTTTTCTGATCGAGTCTAAGTCTTGATGAGTTCATTCCGATTTTATATTTGACTACTTTGGGTGAATGTTAATAGACCTGCAATCATCCAAACCAGCCAGTTGAACTTGATCCAGAGGTTTTCCGGGTGGAATTGGTGGTTCCAATTGGAAATGATTGTGATATTTTAGGAATAGGATCACTCAACAGTAGCAGACCTCACTAGAATTCACTCATGTAGTGCAGAAAGAAGAAGAAGAAATGCTGAATCAATTATCACTCATTACACAGAAAATGGAGAAAAATTGTTGTATCATACATCAGCTATAAGCTGGCACTCTGTAAAATGAATAATAACTGAATACAATCAAATGGATTCGAATGCCTCTAAGGTCATTCAAATTCTCCTCAAAGTGTGGCTTGGATAACATAGGAGACATCATCCAAACCAGTGGCAGTAGTCATAAATGTCAGATAGTCAGTCAAATGAGTCTAACTGAGTGCATGGGCACTGATGTAGGGAAGGAGACTCCAATGTGGGCGCATGAGGAGCCGTTAGTAGTCAGCAGAGCTCAAACTAGTCTCAGTAGGTGCCTATCTAAGTGCTTCAGTTAGTTAACTGATCAATCATCCCCTGAATCAAGGAACTGAGTCATCAACCAACCAACTAACTGAAGTAACTCCTAAATAGGTGGAATAAGGCGCACTTGTGCTCCAGTGATGAAAACAAGGTCTCATCAGTGGCTAGGAGGGCTAAAACTGAGCAGAAACAGGCTCCTAGTGGTTGCAAAATAAGGACTAGGTGCTGGGAGACTACCATACTGATGACTGGATGCATGCAATTGCATGCAGGCATGCAAAATACAAAAATGATGGTGAGAATATTCCAACACCCTCCCGCAAGCTATACTATGAGGTAGTAACTGAAATGGTGAAAAAATAGGGCCCTGGTGACTAAGACCAAAGGTCACCCCATACAACAATCTAAATAATAAAAGAGGAAAGAGGGGAAATCCAGTGGGAAGAAAGCCCTCCCTCAAAATAGACTGAAGG
The DNA here is from genome assembly GCA_027924585.1 of Larix kaempferi. Lineage (NCBI taxonomy): Eukaryota > Viridiplantae > Streptophyta > Pinopsida > Pinales > Pinaceae > Larix > Larix kaempferi. The sequence continues at coordinate 20,297,962 of BSBM01000887.1, forward strand.
ATGCTAATGTAGCATGTCATCACTCACCCCAAGAAGAGATCTAAGGTAAGTGAACCTCTTTTCCAAAGAAGGATCGATCGATCTGAAATGGATCAGTAATGTGAGAAGGATGAAACCTTCCATTCTGATAATCTGATCTAGTTCTCCGTTGATTAGTTGGATCACCAACAAGATCTCCGACAGATCAGAGAGTAGCGTCTGCCCATCTCGGAAGAGGAGGATCATCAGGTGAGAGATCATCAGTTTCTTGTGGAACTGGATCTCAGGATCATCAGGTGAGAGATCATCAGTTTCTTGTGGAACTGGATCTCCCATTCGCTCATCTTCTGAATCAATTGCTAGATCTTCAGGTTCTTGTGGATCTAGATCTAGCATTCGCTCTTCATCATCATCACTCATACTATGAATCTGAACTGTCATGTGATGAAGATTCACTCTCTTGGAGCTCATTAAGTAGTGGAGGTGTAGTAGGCAAGCTATTATGCTCAACAGGATGAGCATCATGAAGAGGCCATTCCTCAACTGTACACTCCTATCAAGAAATGTAGTCGAGGCATCAAGAACTTGTAGGCCTTTGCATCCAATGCATAACCCACCATAATGCACTCTATGCTTTGTGGATCTAGGGCTCTCCTTTTCTCACTTGGAATCCTTGCCCATGCTCTAGATCCAAACACTCGAAGATGAGACACATCAGGTTTGTATCCCATCCATGTTTCAAAAGGAGTAATGTCTTTGAGTCCCTTGTGAGGAACTCTGTTATGAAGATAGGAGGCACAGGTAATGGATTCTGCCCAAAGACTAGGGTGCCACCCTTTCGACTTTAGCATGCAGGTGGCCATTTCTTTCAATGTTCTGTTCTTCCCTTCAGCAACACCATTTTGCTATGGTGTATAGGGAACAGTATGTTGCATCTCAATGCCCTCTTCAACACAAAAGGTTTGAAAATCATCTTTGATGTACTCACCTCCATTGTCAGTGCGAATGGCTTTTATCCTCCTATCTGAAAACTTCTCTGCAGAAGACTTGAAAAATTTAAAGAATCCAAATACTTTTGACTTCAATCTAAGGAAGTATACCCATGTGAATCTGCAATAATCATCAATAAAGGTGACTATATACCTTGCTTTGTTTAGAGATAGATCTAGAAATGGCCCAGCAACATCACTATGGATGAGATCTAGAGGATGAGAGGCTCTCCTTGCCTTCCCCTTCTCAAATTTCTTCTCAGGATGCTTTCACATCAAACAACCATGACAATTTCCCTTGGCAAACTTGATCTTGGGTAGCCCATCAACCATCTCCTTTGTATGCATGTATTGCAAGTATTGATAGTTAAGATGCCCAAATCTTTCATGCCACAATCTGCTTTCTTCATTGGCATGAGTGTGGAGAGTAGATTGCCTTGAGAGAACTAAGAAGTGCGAGAACTCATACAGTTTCAACTTATGATTTGCAACTCCTTTTGCAATGGTAGATCCTGATACCATGTCTTGAATTTCAACCTCATTAGGAGAGAAGATCACCCTCTTGGGCTCTCTAGTGTGGGTCATCTTATATACAAAAAGTAGATTAGTAGTGAGAGTGGGGACATAGAGTACATCCGAGAAGTATCCATGATCTAGTTGGATTCTTCCAATCCCTTCAAAAGAGACCTCAAAATCATTCCCCAACATAATGGATGGTCCAACAGTAGCTTCGAATCCAGTGAAGAGATCCTTGGAGGAAGACATGTGTCTTGAAGCTCCAGAATCTATGATGAAGGAGGATTGAGTTGATGCACTTGCCATGAGGGCATGGCATCTCTCTTTGTTCTCAGATCCAGATGGTTCACTCTCTTTCTTCCTAGCACGTGCTGGTACTGGAAAATTATTCTTCTCAAGAAGTGAAGCCATGAGATCTATGGTCTTCTTCATGCATGAAATTTTAGGCTGATATCCTCGATTACAGTATGTGCACTTGGATTTGCCCTTCTGAATGTTCTTGTCCTTCTTAGGATTCGAGGATCCATCTGACTGTATGGGAGCCTCCTTCTGCTTTTGGTCATTCAACTTTCTATCAGAATTTTTTTGTTTCCTTTGCCATTCGCTCTCCTTGACTCAGTAGCTGCAAGAGCTGAATCCAACTTGGCTTTTATCACTCCCATGTGCACTAGCTTCTCCTCCTCAAGAGTTAGAGATTGGATGAAGTCTGGAAGCGAAGGGAACTTCCATTTTGAAATGGACATCTTGGCTGACTGGAAGGTCGAAACAAACACTGAATAAGCAGGGCCTGGCTTTGACATAATGGCAAGGATGAGTTGTTTGTCTTCCTTCTCAATCCCATACCTCTTCAACTGTGAAATCAAGTTCTTGAATTTGTTGAGAAACTCAGTGATAGTTTCGAAACTGCTTGGGCTCATGGAGATGATCTCATTTTCCAACTTATGACCCTTCAAGTCATTAGTTTGACTAAGAAGAGATTCGAGCTTGTCCCAAACCTCCTTTGGAGTCTTCAGATCAATAACATGAAATGTAGGTCTTCAAAAATGGAGAGTAGTAACAGTCCTACTGCTTCATCAAGCTTGTCTAAATACTTGGATTTCTCTACTGCATTAGCGGGCTCAATTGCAGAGCCATTCACTACTCTGGAAAGACTCTTCGACGTTAAGAAGATGTCCATTTTTGCCTTCCATTCAAAGTAGTTGAATGAATTCAACTTGAGATCCATGATGCTGCAGAATTCGAAGCTGAATAGGGGAGATTCCTGCAAAACAATGAGAATTATGAAAAGAAGATCTACTGTAATTCGAATTGAACACTGCCTTAGGACACTGAGCACATATGACTAAGTCCTTCACACCTGGCTAGACCCCACTGAATTTCTCCAGTGAATTCAAGGTAATAGTACTAGGATTTGCTGTGGAAACTTAGAGGCTTCTGGTGCTCAATGAAAGACAACTGTTCAAGGAATTGCTGCAACTGCTACAGCTGCAATTCAAATAGCTTCCATCAGCTCTGATACCATGTGATATTTTAGGAATAGGATCATTCAACAATAGCATACCTCACTAGAATTCACTCATGTAGTGCAGAAAGAAGAAGAGGAAATGCTGAATCAATAATCACTCATTACACAGAAAATGGAGAAAAACTGTTGTATCATACATCAGCTGTAAGCTGGCACTCTGTAAAATGAATAATAATTGAATACAATCAAATGGATTCGAATGCCTCTAAGGTAATTCGAATTCTCCTCAAAGTGTGGCTTGGACAGCATAGGAGACATCATCCAAACCAGTAGCAGTAGTCATAAATGTTAGATAGTCAGTCAAATGAGTCTAACTGAGTGCATGGGCATTGATGTAGGGAAGGAGACTCCAATGTGGGTGCATGAGGAGCTGTCAGTAGTCAGTAGAGCTCAAACTAGTCTCAGTAGGTGCCTATCTAAGTGCTTCAGTTAGTTAACTGATCAATCAACCCCTGAATCAAGGAACTGAGTCATCAACCAACCAACTAACTGAAGTAACTCCTAACTAGGTGGAATAAGGCGCACTTGTGCTCCAGTGATGAAAACAAGAGCGCATCAGTGGCTAGGAGGGCTAAAACTGAGCAAAAATAGGCTCATGGGGGTTGCAAATAAGGACTAGGTGCTGGAAAACTACCATATTGATGACTGGATGCATGCAATTGCATGCAAATGCATGCAGATGACTGGATGCATGTAGAATTGCATGTAGGCATGCAAAATACAAAAATGATGGTGAGAATATTCCAACAATGATTGGTTTCGTATGCAATCGGCGTTTTGGTTTGGATCGGCCAGTTCCATATAGATGGGGATGCTTGGGCCCACAAAGAACACTTGGAAAAATAAAAAATAAAAAATTAAAAAAATTAAAAAGCGTAAACCGTAAACCTATTTCTAATCCCTTTTTATTGGAGCATAAGGCTTGCCTTTGTAATAAAGTCACTTTAGTGTCTTAGGCTAAAATATACACTTTTAGGTTATTATTAGCTTTTATGGTTTTGGACAAGTATCATGTCTTACATCTCTCAAACTCTATATAAGAGGGATGGATCCCATTGTAATTATGTCTAAAGTTATTCCTATAATATCAAGTTGTATTTCATGCATCTTCCTTTGTACTTGGTTATGTGACTAAATTCCTAAGTTACCAAGATACGGATATGGATTCGGATCCGGATTTGCCAGATTTTTTAAACCCAGGATCCAGATATGGCGGGGAAACGACAAGTACAAAAAAATATAAAAATATTTATATAATAAATAAAAATATAGAGTGAAGAATCAAAACTATTCATGAAACACAATAGTAGAACTATAAGTTATTGCCAAAAAAGAGAGTTCATGTACCATAACTGATAATTTGATGAGTTGTAAGTTTGTAACCATGATTGATATTGATAATTTTAAAAAGCATTTCAGCATGAACTTGAAGCAGGTCATAATAGTGTTTTTGTGAGCCACATCCACATGTCCCTATCAACAGGGAATAAAGTGGTTTTCTTGAAGGCTATGGAAAGACCACATAACAACGTAGGTGATGTGAGCAACAATATAGAACATAAAGATAGATCATCCCTTGACAGCAGACCTTGACCATAAAGATAAATCAAATAAAAACATTGAGAATAGAACTTGATATTGATATATCAGAGTTCAAGAGTAGATCTTGACATAAGGATAGATTAGACCTTGAGCAGGAATGGGTTTTACACTTTTAACCATTAGCTGTTTAGGGTTTTTTAATTTTTTGATTAAAAACAATTTTTTTGGGGGGATCAATGGGTTATAGAAGCACTGTAAGTTTCAGGATCCGTTTGAAAATTTAAGGAAATGTTTGATTTTTCATAGGATCCGTTTCATAAGACCAGGATACGCTAGGTTACCAGGATACGGATGCGGATACAGATACAGATACGCCAGATTAATGAAAAGCCAGGATCCGGATACGCCAAGTACAAAAAAACATAATAATATTTTTTAAATTTTAAAAATCATATTCAAATTTTATAGTCAAAGCCTTTATGAATCACATTATTAAAGTTGAAGTTGGGCTTTGACTCTTTGTGGGACTGCTACACATTAAACAGGTGGCAGCTTAATTAATAAACATCAACACATACCCGCCAACAAAAGCAATAAATGGGTGACATCATAAAACACAGAGGTGACAGGTTGACAGCATAAATGTAGCACACTGCCACGGAAACTAACAAAGAGGTGGACGAAAATAGGATCAAGGGATCAAGAAAAAACAGGCATAGGCAAACTCCAAAATTAAGATGAAAATAATGACTAGCTGCTGGTTGACTTGCGTTGGAGTCATTGTCGTCTTGGAAGTTGAAACAAAACATCGAATAATCTCTTCGAACAAAACGTCGTTCACTGGAATAATCAATTAGACAAAACACCGAATTGTTCGCCGAAGTGTTGGATGTGGGGCCGGTTGCATTTTATAATCAGAAAAATCCTAGAAAAGACAAAAAACCTTAAAATTTAACAAAATTTTGCTTGAAATCTGTGTCGGTGGGGTTTTTCAAGTCGCGGATTCATTTCAAGTGCGGCCATTTGTTGTGGATCTGTCTCTGGTTGACGGGATCCGTATCCCATTTTTACTGAACCGTCCTGTGGCGTATTTTTGGCGGATCCAGGCGGATCCGGCTCCGGATATGGTTCAGAACCTTGGATCTGCGAATCCTGGGACCCTTCCTGGCGGATCCGGTAACACAGAGGATATGTTTCCTTCTGCAGGGGATCCGTTTCCATGATGGGTCCTAGGGGGATCTGATCTGGATATGTATCAGATCCGTGGATCCTACAGACTGAGGTGGTGGATCCAGTAACACAGCTAAATTCTACTTGGGGTTTCAAGATTCGACCCATCTAACTATTTGTGATATGGTATCAAAGCGGGAAGATCCCGATGGCCAAGTTTGAGACATTGATTGAAAAGTTTAGAGGGCTCTCTTGTCATAGGTTGAGAGGGTCAAGATTCCATTTGCAAGAACAAATCTAGCCTTTATTTGAAGTAGAGATCAATGCCTTCATGGAGAAGAAAGTGTCATGATTAATCTTTTTAGCCACCACATCTATCAACCATCGAAAGGATTTGTTGTTCTTAGCTGCCACATACTCAATTTCCAGTGGAACCACCATGTGTTGTAGCTGTCAATTCATTGGTGATGGAGTGAGCAATTATTGGGTCTTCGAATCCGTGGATCCTACAGACTGAGGTGGTGGATCTGGTAACACAGCTAAATTCTACTTGGGGTTTCAAGATTCGACCCATCTAACTATTTGTGATATGGTATCAAAGCGGGAAGATCTCGATGGCCAAGTTTGAGACATTGATTGAAAAGTTTAGAGGGCTCTCTTGCCACAGGTCGAGAGGGTCAAGATTCCATTTGCAAGAATGAATCTAGCCTTTATTTGAAGTAGAGATCAATGCCTTCATGGAGAAGAAAGTGTTGCGATTAATCTTTTTAGCCGCCACATCTATCAACCATCAAAAGGATTCGTTGTTCATAGCTGCCACATACTCAATTGCCAGTGGAACCAACATGTGTTGTAGCTGCCAATTCATTGGTGATGGAGTGAGCAATTATTGGGTTGAGTGAGACACTTTTTATTAGAGGGTGAGCTATATAGTGAAGGGAGCCATCGCCTATTGTATTGAAGGTGAAAAGGGCCATAGAGAAATAAAATCCTAGGTCTGGATTGCACTATTTCTTGTTAAAGTAAACAAAGTCACAACTGCTAGTTTCAAGGAATGAATCCACCAAGCATTTCCACCAGCTAGGACAGGAGATTTGGAAGGAGATTCTCAGCCAAGGAATGAAAAAGATTGTAAATAGGATTTCAGGGAAGATTGAAATTGAGTGTTACTACTGTGGAAAAATAGTTCATACAACTATTAAATGAAAAAATCATGCTAATGATCTTCTCAAAGGAAATCTTAAGAGTTAACAAATGTAGCCATTGTTGGAGATCCGTTGGACATTGGCAACAATGATGACCTCGCATTGTTTGCATTTTAAGAGGCCTAGACTTTTTGACCCATAAATGGAGGGACTCCACTCGCCTCACCAATATGGATTATGTTGAAAAAATCTTCAAGTCCCTGTTCTCATTCTTGTACAGAGATCTATTGTGCAGATTACACTATTGCTTAGTGTAATCTGCACACAAAACAACTTGTTGACAAATGATGATCATCTTTGCTCCGTGTATGCAACCAAGTATCACTAGGCAAGCACACAGGGCTCGATCTTGCTTCTTGGATACAAAGCTTGTTCTTGGTTTTCTTTGTAGACTAGACACACACTAAACAACTCTCTTTGAGTTTAATTGAATACAATGAACCTTTGTTTCAATGCCACTAATATTATCCAGTACCAAAGGTGCTAACTCTTGATCTATTTTATGGTTTATCCAATGTCCCACTGCTCTTACAAGCAACAACTCATTTCAATGGCAAGGTTCATAGTTTCATAATGATGTTTTCGTAATCATGGAGGACTTTGGCAACTTGTGAAACTCTTATCTCTTTGAGATATCATGCTTGGATAGAGTCTGTTTATTAGCCTGGTGCTTGAACTAATTCACCCTAAATGTAGACTACAAAGCTTGTTCTTGGTTTTCTTTGTAGACTAGACACACACTAAACAACTCTCTTTGAGTTTAATTGAATACAATCAGCCTTTGTTTCAATGCCACTAATATTATCCAATACCAGAGGTGCTAACTCTTGGTCTATTTTATGGTTTATCCACTGTCCCACTGCTCTTACAAGCAACAACTCATTTCAATGGCAAGGTTCATAGTTTCATAATGATGTTATCGTAATCATGGAGGACTTTGGCAACTTGTGAAACTCTTATATCTTTGAGATATCATGCTTGGATAGAGTCTGTTTATTAGCCTGGTGCTTGAACTAATTCACCCTGAATGTAAATAGCTCAACAACCCAATCTCACCTCCCAACTTCATGTGTGTCAAAATTTCATTTCACAATGCCTTCCAAATGTTCTAGTGGTTATAATCACATTCTCATTCAATTTATACCATTAGTTGAATAAGTAAGGATGGCAATCCTTCAACTCACCTATGAAATGGAAAATCATTGCGTTGAGAAGGCGCATTTCTACAGCCCGGGTGGGGGAGAAGTGTCCGTCCGTCCCATAAAAAAAAGAAAAAAGAATGCATGCATCAGTGTGCTATAGCATAGTGGAGCTGGGTTGGGGGGAGTGTCTGCCCATTTGTCCCATAAAAATAAAAATTAAAAAATACAAATAGAAAATAAAAAATAAGAATGCATGCATCAGTTTGCTATAGCATAGTGGTGAGAGGGATGTGTGTTGTAGTTTAGTGGTGAAAGGTTTGCAAATTTGATTCCTCTCGGTGCTTTGTAGAACCGGAGTTAGATGGGTCTATACTAGTCAAAACCAATGAATTACTTGAAATATAGGATAGGCCCTTTCATTAACATATGTACACATGATGGTTACATAAATCATAAGAGAAATGCTCTCATCCAATGAAGTTAAACGATGTGCTTATCCATTAACATGTGCCATAACTTAATTAACTCATTTAATGAAAGGTTTTAACCTAAAGTGGTGAAGAATTGTGCTATATCACAATAACGTCTCCAACCATTCACCTTCTTCCAACTATGTAATACGCTCAGCCAAAGAGGTAATACGCTGAGCCAGGAAATAGGATGCTTAGCAAGGAAGGGAACACACTCAACAATGAGGTGATATGTCAAGCTAGGGAATAGGATGCCCAAGCAAGAAGGTAACACATTTAACAATGAGGTAGTATGCTGAGCCAGGGAGTAGGGTGCCCAAAAAGGGAGGTAACACAACCAATATAGATGCATACGGCCTAGGGGGAGCCAATGCTTTCAACAAAAGGAGGTTTGGTCCAAGGAAAGAGCCAATTGCTTGGCTACAAGGAAAAATATGCCCAACATTAATGAGCTCTTAAAAATCCCATTTTGGAAACTCTTTAAGGAATTGCAATGGCTTCGAGATGGTAGTCATTCTTGTCATTGATATATGAGCTCAAAAATACATCCCCAATGATGGGAGTAATAGAGCTGTTGTAATTTCTATTTGATAGGGAGAACCAAGCATTGTAATGAATCTATGATCTTCCTTAAAGATTCAATTCTCATGCCATTAATAATTTAATACTAATTGGTAGACATTAGAAACACATAGTAGCTTTCATAAACCATATATGCAAACTAACACAGCAAAATAAGCAACACACAGAGCAATCACATGACATACGAACAATATATTTACCCTAAAAACCCAAACGGGAAAATTACATTCGATGGTTGTTGAGTTCTCTATTTTGACAATCTCTGGCTATAATGTAGCTCATGACTCTTTGCTTTCTCCTCTCTTGGCCAACCCAGAAAATGCCCAAAGCCCTTTTGAGAGTGAAATTAAAAGGGGTTATAGGAGAGCTAGGGGGTAATGGGAAGGCCAAGAGGTTGACCTTTTAGTGTCCATTCCCCTTTCCTATTTTCATTCTGTTCATTTTATTTAATTATTTATTTTTCTCTATTTTGTCTCATTCAATTTTTTTTACACCTGCATTGTCTTTTATATTTTGTCTAACCTTCATTAACTGTCGAATTGCGCTTAGGTATTGAGCCGTACAACCATTGCCTTGGTTTAATTTCACATCATTTTGAAGATGGGGATTGATGCAGTGTAGGAGAAAAAGTTGTTCAATAGTCTGGGATGTTTGAGTATTTGAGAAATGGGGTTAAGAGACATGCATGTGAGGATTGTTGTTCAATAGTTTAGGGGAAATTCAAGATCTGAAAGTTTGGTATCTTACCTTTAGGAGGGTTATGAAACATTTCATATGCAAATGATGTCCAATGATGTTGGGAAGTTGGATTACAGCTAGGAGACTACCTTTTGGAGAAATAGGGGGCAACTTGAAGGTTTCAAGAATCCTTTTCAAAGAAGCGTCTGAAGAATGTTTGGTTCTATTGTTCCTAATAAATGTGTTTGATGTTATGGCTTGTAGTGGTAGCAACATTAACACCTTTGAATGAAAGTGTGTAACGAAGAATGTCTTGGGATGGAGCACACAAGAACAATTGCTGGGCATGATTTGATCGTAGTTGAGCACTGTTGGCTAGCCAGTAGGCCATCGATTTGCCTTCAGGAGGTTCTTCCCCCACACTTGATGATCCAAAAGCATTTTTAGCTCTTGCAAAATACCCCACAAATCATTGTTGTCGAGATTTGTTAAGAAAGTAGATCATTTTCTAGAGGTCAGTCTTCCATCCTCCTCCTCAAGTTAGATGGTCCATTGTCTTGGCAAACAGAGGATTGATCAACCAATTCACCCGCATTTGGCTTTCACCTAGATCCATGTCAATTTGGATCCAAAAGTATTGGCAAGTTCTCATTAAAGGAATGCTTACATATTACTTTTGCGGAAGAGGTCTTTATGCCTTTCTATTTGGAAATAGAGAGAGGATTGGGACCTTATCTTTAGAAATGGAACATATTTTCTTGGATCTAGAAGCATGTACTTGTATAGATGGACTATAGACATTGATCATGCATTGGATGCCTCTTCAGCCCAAATGAATAGTGATTGAAATGGATGGGGTGGCTCTTAAAATAGCTTTAGTAGGACCCTAGGGTTAGTTATTGTGCTTGTAGTTTAAGAAGTTTTTATTTTTTAATATTATTATTTGTAAATTGATTTTTGGTGGTCCCTAGTTGTGTTGTTCTCTACATAATCATCAGGTTTAGTGCTTTAAGGCCGGCCGGTTCCATATGGAACTGGCCTTTTTTGGTTTGGAACGTCGAATCAGATCGGTACGACCCCGAAATGGTCAATCCAGCCGGTGTTGCCGGTTCCAGTCCGGTTTTGATAACACAAGTATCACGCTCTGCCTCATTTAGCCTTTGCTTCTACCTTGAAAGTTGAACGTCTAGGGACATCAGTCAACACTATCCATTTTTTATGAAACTACCTAATCCAAGCCCCTAAAATATGGTAGAAAATGCTTAACATTCCTAATCAGTGATTTTGGCTTGAGTGGTGTGTATATTTTTCATGACGCCACGACAAGGGAGTTCAACAATTAGCACCACCAACATTGGGGTACATAGAGGGCATGGTGCTCTTGATTCAATGCCAATCCCATACCCTCATACATGATAGAATGCAATGAAACACTACAACCTTGCCAATCCTGAAATCTTGAAATCTTTCAAGTCTGAATTCTGAATGGGATATGAAATTCATTTTCTCCATATGAAGTCCAATGAGGTTGGAACCCCCCTCAATCATCTTGGAACAAATAATGGTAACATTAAAAATTTAAGTAAAGGATAGCAAAGGAAAGATAGAGGAGAATGTCAACTTTTACTAGCAAAGGAAGGATAAAGGAGAATGTCAACTTTTATTTTTAAGAATTTAGAATTACCAGTAATTACCAGCATTTTTGGTCAAACCCAGTCAAAATAGCTCAATTTAGATGAGGAAATGCACTGTATGGATTGTGGTATGACACGGAAATGCGAGTTGGCATTTCTGTGTGTGTTTCCAAATTATGAAACACATTTCAGGCTATACCATGCGTTTCAAGGCCATACCATGTACGTTTCCACATTCCAGGCTGTATCCCACATGTTTCAAGGTCATAACAGAGTTTGATTCCTTTCCATACATGGTATGGACCATCAGTCTTGTTTCTTGCAACTTAGGAAAATAGATAGCTGACCAGTTTCAAGTTTATTGTTTTGTCAATTCAGTTGTTTAAATTGAACTGTTCAATGTGTATATTTTTTGTTTCTAATTTATTTTTTTATGAATATTTATGATTGTCTATATAATATATGTTGTATACCCTGAGTTTTGTTGATTTTTAGTGCAGCTGCGAGACCCATTCTCAGAGAGAATGGTACCCTAGTCATTTGACTAGGGTTCCTGGTCAAGTTACCAGGCAGAGTATGAGTAAGACCCTAGAAGGTACCCTAGGGCCCCCAGCTGTCTCCTGGGGTTCTTGGTCGAGGACCAAGCAGATTGATGCCATGGCAAAGTCCCTAGCATGTGGCTAGGGCCCCTATTTGTCTCTAGGGTATTCTGGTCTAGAACCAGACGGTTTCTTGGTCATGATGACCAAGCAGATCCTGCAGGTTGAGACAGAGACTTCCTAGGTCCTGCAGATGGTTGATCAACATTCAGCCTAGGACTGAATGCTCAGTTTGAGGCTGAGGACCATTCTCTGGGAGAATGGAGATCCTGGTCATGGACCAGATGGTTGATCAACATGTCCCAGTCTAGGACTGAGGTTCAGCCTTGAGCTGAAAGCCATTCATTAAGAATGGAAGATATTGTTGTCCCCTCTCCTAATCGGTTATTGCTAGGTTGCTTCTCAAGGGACTGGCCACCCCTTGGCGATGTCCCCAGTACCTAACCATTAGGAGCAGCGTTAAGGACAAAAGGATTGCACCACCCGTTTGGATCTTCTCCCTTATACAGTGATGACAAAAATATATAAACTATGTATCTTAAGAGAGAGAAAAGTTTTTGGTCTTGATGGTCCTATTTGATTGCTTGCCCACCGTGGTCTTGTGGTTGTTGACTCATGGTCATTCTCTTACTTGGTTCTAGCACTCTCACTCATGTGCTCACTTGACCGTGATGATTCCTACTTTATGGAATTTATTAAAGACCATTGGACCATGTATTATTATGTTTTGTTATAGGGCTTTGTCCCACTTATGTTTTTGGTCTTTTTACTTTATGTTGGACTTTTGGTTTTTCACTTTATGATAAATTCATTAAATATTTATTTTAGTCTTATTAATAAAATCTTTATGATTTTATTAATAAAGACTTTATGAGTTTATTAATAAAGTTTTTATTTATTTATTTAAAGGTCTTATCTTTTTATTTAAAAACCCTTGACCATTGGTACCCTACTTTTATTTTATTTATTATTTATTTAATTCTTATTATTATTATTTTTTTATTATCCTAAGTTTTATTATTCTAATCCTAACTTTTCTAAATCTAAAACTATATAAAACCTCAACTCTAATTCAACGAAAAAAAGGAGAACGACTGTGAGCTTAATCTTCATTCTTCTCGCGGCAATTGTTTTGGCTAGACTGTCTCTCGGATTATCTCAGCGCTTATTGTTTTAAGGTTGTCTCATAGTTTATTTCTTCTCGACTGTCTCTTCTCCACGGGTGATTCCCTCACGGTTTTTGCTGTAGCTTATCTTCACGGCTTTCACAGCACGGTGGTCTGTTTCACGGCTGTCTATTTGGTTATCTTTTCTATCTTCACGGCTTTCACAGCACGGTGGTCTGTTTCACGGCTGTCTATTTGGTTATCTATTTTACCTTCACGGGTTTCACTTTACGATTATCTCTGTCTCTCCTTCACGAGTGTCTCTTTATATGGTTGTAGCATTTAACTGTTTATAACACATTACTGTCACACGGTTTACTGTCACGGGTTTATACTTTGGTTTCTCTTCACGATTTTACTGTCACGGGTTTATCCTTCGGTTTGGTTTCCTTCACGGATTACTGTCACACGGATTACTGTCACGGGTTTATACTTTGGTTTCTCTTCACAATTTCCCTGTCATGGGTTTATTCTCTTGCTGATCTCCTTCACGGCTTCATCCGTGTCATGAATTTATTCTCACACTGATCTCCTTCTCCTTCACGGCTGCATCCCTTTCACTCCTTCACGACTGTTTTATTTAACTGTCTTTAATATTCAGCAGTCTCACAGTTTCTTCATTTTGACTGTAGCATGCAGCAGTCTCACAGTTTGTTCATTGTGACTTTAGCATGCAGCAGTCTCACAGTTTGACTTTAGCATACAGCAGTCTCACAGTTTCTTTATTCTGCCTGTAGCATTCAGCAGTCATCATTATAATTGAACTCTGAGTGAGTGTCTGCTTACGTGCTTGACCTTTGTAGTCTGCAGCACCTGTGTGTCTTTCTTACTACTGTCATTTTAATTGAAGAACTTGAGGTCTGTTTTATTCTACCTGAACCTTCTCTCTCTTAAGGTACGTATATGGTTTATCTAGTTTGACTTGTCCTTTCAGTGACAAGATCAAAACTATCTGAGTATAAGGCTGATCCAAATATTGGTTATAATTCGTTAATGCTACTTCTCATGTACATGACATTTGAAATTTAGTTTACTATTCATGTCACTTGAAATTTATTTTATATTGTGCATTTGATGATTCTCGAGGACCAACTCTAATGCAGTGACCAAATGGAGCATTAAGTTGAAAGAGATGAAAATTATGTTTTAAATCAGTTTGAATTTAAATTGTGCAGTACAATTGTTTACTTATTCTTGTGTCAAGTTTTTATATATGCAATAAAATGTACATAACCTGGAATTTCAACAAGTTTCTCGAAGGCTCTAGAGTCTCCAGCCTTCCCTGATCTTTTCACCTGTTGCCCCATCGTTGCGTATTAAGTTTTAACACTATTGGTCATCGACATGGCATAGATCTTAGTCCCAATTAGATCCGTTGTGCATTTATGGCAACTGCTTTTAAAAAAATCTCTTATTATATCCAAGAATGGATTTTTATAGAGGTATGAATTAGGCAAGATAAAATTGTTGCAAATCCTGAATCGGTGGGATAAAAAGGGTCACAAACTCTACGCAGATCCTTCAAGGGATAAAAACAGCCACAAACTCTATGCAGATAATTCTATTCAGAGAGAGAGAGAGGTCAAAGCTACTAGTGATTACATGAGCAATAATAGCCTAGCAAAAGAGATGGGTGCAAAAAATATCCCTACAAGGAATGATGAAATGACAGGTGAGTTTCATGAGCTGCATGAAATGAAATTAGATAAACATAGGTGCATGTAGGTTATGCCAAGAAGGAAAACTGTAGAAAGTAAAGGAGAGGCAGCAAAAAAGCATAGCCTGAATTGAGATGTTGCCGCCACAAGGAAAGAGGGAGTCAGCCCTGTTTATCATCTGAATCAATAGTGCAGAATGAGAACTCCAAGTGTCTGCCTTGTAATGTCCTTTGGAGAGTGGCCTGGACTGAGAGGGAGGCACCAAGGTGCTCTTGATGGTGGTTGATGCAGAGGATGAAGAAGTAGAATCTTAAGATCTAATGCTGAAGAATTCCTAGAAGGAAAGAAACTAGTAATGCATCTCCGAGTAGGGATCTTTCAGCTGCACCTCTCCATAGTGATTCTGATCCTCCTAGTGCCTCTCATCATGGCACAGTCTGGAGCCCGAGTGATGAGAGACAGGGAGCAAATCAGGACAGGCCTAGTGTTGTTGAGCTGCGTGGATATGGGGTGATTGGCACTCCATTGTACCAAACTGGGAATATAGGCAGCCGGTGCCGAATAGCTCTGAAGTAGATGTCCTCTGAGAGAAAAGGCCTCTTTAATGTAAAAGGCAGGGACAGCTGATTGGAGTATCTAAAGAATGCCTACAAAGATGTGCCCGAGTCCCTATAGAGGCAACAAAACCTCCCTCTGATATAATAGACAGTACTTTGTAAAATGGAAATGGTCCACGGTCTCTACCTCCAGTAAAGAGCAAAGTTTGCAGATCCTTTGTTCTGTAAGAAAATGGTGTTTTGTCTGTTGATGTTGTGGAACTGAACTTGGAAGACGATGGTTTGATGGACTTAGTAGTGGCCCAAATCCATGCAACAGATCAGTGAGGATGCAGCATTGTAAATATCGAGATTTGATTTTAGAATAATATTTGGAAATTACCTGTAGTATTTTCCACTTCGGTTTTTATGGATGCATGACAATTGCTTCCTGGAGACGTTGATATCCTAGCCAATATACCTCGAGTAAGAACTGGCATCAGGTAGTACTAGCTCTATGACATATTCCATTAGTAAGAACATGCATTAGTTTGAACTTGTTGCCTGATATATTCGATATTTCTGCTATATCTATGTGACGGACTTCTAGATTTGATTTTCCTTTTGAGATCATGTAGATTGACCATTATTGATTGTGATGATTAGGCATCGGGCAATTTATGACCTGAAGTTTTTTACTTTTTTTAAAAATATCTTTAACTTGAATACAAAGCTTTGACGTTGCAGACTTCTTGTGATTTAAAATGAAGCGTTGATAAGGAGGCCTGTGGCTCATCTTAGTTCCTGAACCATACCTCATTTTAATATAAAATGAATTTTAAATTTGGAATACTCTCTTTTTCCAATGGTGGTGTTGCTCATATTTTCTTTGTCCTATTAAATATATATCACGTTATAATAGAGGCTGACTGCTATTTCTTGTGCTTTACAGAATACAAGCTTATGGCATTTGTGAGTCACATGGGCACGTCTACTCAGTGTGGACACTACGTAGCACATATATTTAAAGGAGGAAGATGGGTCATTTTCAATGACTGTAAAGTCGCAGCTTCATGTGAACCTCCCAAGGATATGGGATATCTGTACGTTTTTGAACGTGTTCGTGGACATGCTGGAACAGCTTAAGTTGAGAACTCCACCTTTCATTTTCTTAGTCAGTGCGCCTTTGGAAGAGTGAGGCATTGCCTTTCCTAACACATGGAAGCAGTCACTGCGGAATCGTTTGTACATGAAGAGTCAAATATTGTTTTATACATGAAGAGTCCAATATTGTTTTAGTGGGATTCATTGTGACAAGCTAGGATTCCATTGTGACAAACTATTTCTCTTACATTGAGGGTGATTTTTCAATTGTTATGAAGTCTTGGAAACCAATCTAAAATTCGTCCAATTAATGGTCACTATTTGGTAGCAGTAGCAGTCCTGTAGTGTAAAATTATTTGTTTTTTTTTCAAGGTTAACATTGTTTCCATAGCAATAAATATAATATAGTTATGTACATTTAGGGCATTCTAAAAATACAGTGGGCCGCATGCTTTAAAAGCCTTTAAAGCTACCAAAATCATATAGAACATAAGCCATATCAAAATAGCCACCCGGATATACATCAATTAAACAACTACCATCAACAAGTCACTTGGCATGCAAGTAAAATAGAGACCTGTTATCAAGGCATACATAATGATTAGGCACAAAAATGTGAGAAAATATATTAAGAATAATGATTTAGGACGGAAAGAGGCATACATTAGGAGATCATCTTCGTCATTGACGGTGGTTCCAAATCTCATGCCTTTAAATCTGACAGCATTAAATTAGCTCCTCACATTACCAGATTTTGAATTAGGAATATACAGTAGTTCATTTTTCTCGTTCAAATAGGAGTTAGTGAAAATAATATGCGATTACATTGTCGGAAATGACAGCCAAGTTGATCAAAACTAAATGTGAACCAGAAATGACAACCAAGTTTATCAAAACTTAGTGTGAACCGAAAATTACAGCCAAGTTTATCAAAACTTAATTTGAAGTGTGGACCGTTAGTGAAAATAATATGCAATTACATGGTTGGAATCGACAGCCAAGTTTATCAAAACTCAATGTGAACCAAATATGTAGGCCAAAATAGGTTGATATCAAACTTGTAAAACCATCGTATATGAATAATTTGCTTGTTCTCATGTAAATGATAAGAAATGGTTGAGAAATCATAGTTACTGAAGGCAATGCTGTAAGTTAAGGAAGAAGAATATGTGTAATGCAAAATATATTGATATCTATCATGCAACAAAACCATCATGTGGAATCTTTTGTAAATGATGAGTAAAATATTGTGAGTGAGATTTTTACTGTCCTATTTTGCTTACATTGTAGCTGTTTTTTCAGTTGGGTCGATTTTCAAAGTCTTGCAAACAAGCTAAAATTTATTCATTTAATGACTACTATTTGTTAACAGTCTGTGTAGAATGTGTTTTAGGTAAATGACACTTCCTCTACCCATAAATATAATATGGTTATGTACATTTAGAGCATTCTACAATAGAGAAGTTGGTTGCATGCTTTAAAATCGCTGAGCCATATCAAAATAACACCCTGGGCACACGTCAATTAAACAACTGTCTATAATGAGTCACTTGGCATGAAAGTGAATTAAATAGAGACCTGCCATCAGGGCACAAAAATATGAGAACATATATTCAGAATGATGCTTTACACAGCCATCATAATCATACCTACATTAGGAGAATCGTCTTTGTTATTTGCGGTGCTTCAAAATCCTATGGTTTTAAATCAGAGATTGTAATAAATCTGCATCAGAGATTGTATCCTCAAACTACAAGATTTGTAAAAGCATGAATGTTTAGTAGTTCATTTTACCCTCTTTCTAATTGTGTTGCTATAAATGACAATATCAAATTTGTAAAACCACTGTCACTGAATAAGATGGTTTGCTCATGTAAGTGATTGTAAAACCATTGTCACTGAATAAGATGGTTTGCTCATCTAAGTGATTGTAAATATGGTTGAGAGGAGTTGGCTTTTCATTAAAGGCAAAGTTTATTATAACTCTGAAAATGCAAATGGTTGAGAGGAGTTGGCTTCCCATTAAAGCCAAAGTTAATTAAAACTCTGAAAATGCAAGCCAAATATGTGGGCCAAAATATATTGATGTCGATCTTGTAAAGCTGTCATCCAAAATCTTTTGCACATGAAAAATCAACTATTGCTTGACTGGGATTTCATTTTGAAGCTATTTTTCTTACATTATAGGTATTTTTCAATTAATCACTTGTTTTAAAAATTTTGAAAACCATTGTGAATCTATTTTCTTTACATTATAGGTATTTTTCAATTAATCACTTGTTTTTAAAATTTTGAAAACCACTTTAAAATTCATTCAATTAATGATCATTATTTGGTAACAATCCAAGTAGAGTGTAGTCTTTTTAGTTAAACAATGCTTCCTTAACCATACCTATATATGCCTATGTGTATTTAGGATGTTCTACAAAAGAATGTGGGTTGTATGCTTTAGAAGATACCAAAATTGCTTGGTAACACGAGCTGTACCAAAATAGTCACTCGGACTTACATCAGTTAAACTTTATGTTGGCCATGATTTATCTATTTAATAATGACATTTTTGATAGGCTCGTACCCATGGAGTTTCGATCCAGTGAGTTTACGTGAGTGCCTTAACAGTTCACTCAATCACCGTCTATTCTATGCTTAGTGGGCTCTATTTAATAATGACTTAGTGTAATACCACTAGATATTTATTAGTAATAAGCTAGATTTAAATTTTACCTGCTTTGTAATTTTAATCCAAGGTTTTTTTATAAATCCTTATTAAACTTGATTTTTTTGAAATTCAAAAAAGATTTTTTGAATTTACATTTCTTCATACAAGACTTAAATATCATAGGTGGTTGGCAATTTTGTTTTTGGTTATTTTTCAGATACAAAAATTAGTTTAAAGGAAACAAATTTTTAAAATTTATGATTAGTCAATTTGGAGGCTCACATGCATATGATCTAACACTAACACTTTAGTGGAGCCTTTTACAAGGACACTACATAGGTTGTGTTGCATTACATCCCTTAAGTCTTGTCACATGCTTAATTTAATTGCTTTGACATTCACTAAGTCTAATAACATACAATGGTTTTGGCTTATTTTAGCATTGTAGCATTAACTTTGTAAGGCAGTGACGGTGGTTCTTTATTAATCCATTTGTCTAGTACTTCCTTTGTTGTGTGTCTAGTTTTCACAGTCCAAAATGGTAGCTTCTCTTTGATATGCTTTTGCATGGGAGACTCTCATGCCATATTTTTGTACATCTAGCTCGTCTTTGATATGCTCTTGCATGAGAGGATCTCATGCCATCTCCTTGTACATCTGCTCCAACAACTCTATTTTTGCACGAGAGACTCTCATGCCATCTCCTTGTACATCTCATGCCTAGTCTTTTTTCTTAGAATATGGCCATGGCAACTTGGTGGCAGTTGCAGCTTGATAAGGCAGTGACATGCATATTTGCTCATCGAATGAAGAGGTGGTCATGGTGGTTCGTTGAACTATGGCATGCGAGGCGGTGGTGAGTGGCAGCATAATCAAAATACTCAATTGGTGTTTGTTCATCATGTTTTGCAAGTCTACTAAGGCGGTAGCATTGCTTGCTTGCCAACTCTCTAAATAAATAGCCTTGGACATTGGTAGTCCAGCTCCTTCCTCCTCCCTCCACCTCCTAATCGAGTTTATCCGTTCAATAAAATCCAATCAATCATGGCTATTTGGGGAAGACTCATCCAGCTCCTCATTCAATCAATCACTATCTAGGCAAGGCGACATCACCCAACTAGGCTTTCATTCGTTGTCAATCAATCGCTCTTTCCTTCCACCCCACCCAACAAAAATACAGAGCATTATCAATTTTATCTCCCTCATACCTCCCGCGTCTAGCAGCTCAGTAAGGTCAGGCAATTCTCTATTTGTTTCCAACCAACCCCGGCCCTCCACAAGGCCACGATTTCATATTTCTTCACTTCAATTGGAAAAAACATTCCATACTAGCTATTGTTGGGCAATAATGCAAAGATCTAAAGACTACCAAATCAAGCAACATTAAGAAGGTGAGACAAAAATAGACTTATGGATGGAAATACAACCTACAATACTTGAAAACTATCGGAAACGGGGGTAGACTAATCAGATATGGTGGTACAATGAAGAGAGATAGAGCCGTAGAGACAAAAAATATTGGTGAACAATTTAGTGAATCTAGGCACAATACATAGGAGGCCCTGGCTTCCGACTTGATTAAGAAGCTCTTGTATGCTCCATATATGGACCCTAATGTTGTATGCTCCATATTTGGACCCTAATGTTGTATGCTCCATATTTGGACCTTATTGTTGTAAATACCTTGGAACCATATTTCTTGGCGTTCTCAACGAAGAATAAAAGTAGTACAAAAGAAAAGTGATATGGCGATCTTAAGCTTCTTATTAGACATGTGTCTATTTGCTCCTCTCTATGTTTCACTTGTCTTAAAACCCACAAAGATGCACATCCATCCATGGGCTTAACTACAAGTTTCCATGAGGTTTCAAGCAACTTCTCAGTACAACTCTCATCTCTAAGTAAGTTAATCATATAACAACACTAGCATTTCCCTTTAGTTGTTGGAGCTTACTTCTTATGCTTTCCCTTTAGTTGTTGGAGCTTACTTCTTATACTTTCCCTTCAATTGCCGAAGCCTATTTCGAGCTCGTTCTAGCTTTAAGAGATATCCAGCTCAAGGAATTAGAAAATGAAGGGATGTAAAAATAACCCATGGGGTGGCTCATTCTTTTAGGTTCAAGGTCGATACTAGCAATCTAGCATATGAATGCCATTGATAATTACTTGAAACAAATTGGCTAGGCCTACCCTCCACCTTTTTCATTGAGATATGGTTTTTGCCATTGTTGCTTGAGCCTAAAGTAGTTGGGGCCACATCTTATTGTGCATATGATTATAGAAGCCATCCTTTTCCTAATTTCGGATGATTAATCTAATCCTCTTGATGACAAAAATGAAGATTGAGAAGATATGCTACAAGCAATAATTTATATTATAAAAAAAAGAGTTCTACATGGTCAATAACATTTATGTACCCCATGGATTAAAAATCAATCTTGTCACATAATTCTTGAACACAGTTGTTTTTGGTCGATGTCAAGCGAAGGGGTGGTTCTTCTAAACTAAGGTACTTTAGTATAGGGAAGCATTGTGCCATTTTGCTTCTCTACAATAAATTCACGCCTTCACACATCCTTGTTAATTTTATGCTTGGGGACATCTTGCTGGTACATATTAGAAAACTCCTTCCTAAATGTAGCACTATAAGCATTTGCAATCATAAGATTATACTGCAACAATGTGTTTACTAGATTTGACTAGCACTGCAACATATGTTCAAAGAATTTACTAGATCGGCAGCTGACTAACCTGCACTAGTACAATAAATTGGCATGGTCAAAGATTGGAACAATTACAAAATTTTACGTTGGCTTATTTTTCATGTTTATGCAATTTTGTCATTGAAATCCAAAATGGAATGAAGATGACGTCTTCACAATCTGGAAACATCCCAATATCAATTCTTGGAATTATGTTTTTTAATTACAAATTCTTATTTTAGTAATTGTGAATTTAATGATTTCACATTTTCAATTATGAATTCGTGTTTTATTAATTGTGAATTTAACGACCATAGGGTGTGAAAGGTCTCGAGTTCAATTCTCGGAATGCCCCTATTTTCACAAAAATAAAGTTGTGCCTTCTATAGCTTTGCTCTCTTAGACTTTAATAAATTACAGAAGATCAAATGTAAAGAAGCTTGTTTTGATAAACGACATAACATCCTATGAATCTAGAAAAAAACAAAGACCCAAGCTTATTAGAACAATAACTGATAATTTATGTAACTTGTGTTTTGGGAAAAAATGAATCCTCGAGCTTAGGAAATTTATTCACCCCAACATGCTAGGTTTAAAAAGACACACATCGTACATACCTCGGGTTTCAAACCTCTAACCATGATCTCCATTTTAAGAGTCAAAAGATGTATTTCTAATGGCCATTCTTCGATCGAGTTGGGTGCATTTATTTAATAATTGAATAGTTATTTGATGATTTGATACCTAATGATGAACGAGTCATCTAGCAAAGAATGTGACATGCCAATCTACCTTTCTTTGTATGGACACCAACAAAAAGTCGATTGGCTTACAACTATGGCTTATATATCTTTCATTGATAAACTAGGTGGGCAGTACAACACTTTGTCACATAAGGATAGGGTTGTTGCTTTAGTAATCTAAAAGTTAATTTTCCATCCTTGAAGTGATGGGAGCTATATATTGTTATTATCTGTTTGCTTTGACCTTTTCTTGATAAATCGACCTCGTTTCAATCACCACCCAAAGCTTGTTGGGGCGGTGTTAGAGATCTTAAGGGAGAAATCATGAAAGAAGAACAAAAACATTTTGACATGTCCATTGCTCGAGTGAGCACTCATGATCTCTATTACAAAGGATACACATTGATTGGAGAGTACATAGCTATGAAATAAATGTGTCATGTGCTACACCTTATTTGCTTGGCCGATCAGAATGCTTGCTCGAGTATGATCATCTATCCATATGAGCGATCATGCTTTGATGAATCAATCAAAACGTCTAATCGGGATCAAGATACTGGGAGAGATCAACATCTGTGCTTATCCTAACATAGACTAGTTAATGATCGGGTTTTGAAATTGGTGCCCTTGGTCACCCACCCACTTAACATATAAATGTTCCTGAGTACTTTTGAAAGGTTGGAGGACAAAAGAGGGGAGAAATAAATATCAGGTTCATCAAATCTGTATCGAGTAAGGTAAATCACTATAGTGAGAAGTGGTTTTAACTTCTTATCAATTCAAGTTCGAAATCTTCTAAAATTATTGATCACAACATACTGATTTGCTCAAGTTAGCATGACTGATCATCCTAACCAATATTTCACCGACTCAAACACGTAACTATAACTTAATTAGAAAACCAACATAGGGAATAGATGCTATGCAACTCTCTCTTGCTTCAAATAGGCCATCCTTGCCTCCCTCTTCTTGTGGGGTGAAAAATTTGAGGTTGTGCCATTTATTAGCACAATGCAAGACATTGAATTAAAGCATACCGCCATTGAGACTATGAGCAAATGAGAGAATCCCACCTGCATAAGGATTACATGAAGGTACATCCAACTTATGCAGTAAAAGGCATTGGAGAGCTGCATGTTTGTTAAGAATCATTTCTTGTATTTTGCTTTAATTGTCTACGATATGTCTCGTCCTCGTGCTTTCAACCCTTAGTTTCTCATTTGAATTTCCAACATTTATTTTGACTTGTTCTTCAGAGAGGCCTTTGGCTTTGATAAGTTTTTTTCTTGGAGATTATCCATGGTGTATCTACTTTCATATAGGTTAAAAAGTGACTAGTCCTCGTTTATGAGCTCCGTCTACTCTGAGTGCTTGAGGCATTTGGGGTTAAACTTGAAAGATATTGGAGTCCATCTGTTCGGATTTTCCATTTCCAAGAGGGTAATAGAGTGGTTTGAACCCTTGTAAACTATTGGAGTGGCCTTGTATCTGCTGACAGAAGAAAGTAAGTGTTCCTCCACAAAGAATTAATCCATTATTTTCCCTATATAAGTTTGTCTTTCTTTCTTGTTAGTCCATGTTGGGAATAGAATAATCAATTGCACGTCTACATAGGTATTCATTAAAAAAAGAATTGAAGAGGTATACAAGACTATTATTTCTTAGACAATACCCATTTTTATCTCTTGATCGAGTTAGGATAAAGTGTTCTCCTATAGTGAGCGAGGGGATTCAAAAACCCCTCTTTCTGGGATATCCTCTCAAAATTGTTGTCTTTGATATTGGGGATCATAACATTCAACATACTAGATGCTTGTTGAATTCCTTAGAAAAAAGGATCACCATCATGGCATTGTCAAATTTTGATGTTGCTTACTAACTTGTAATCTTGTTTCCCTCATATTGGTAGAACTCATAGTGGCCTTGGTCACTGCGACATTCAGAACCCTAATTCAAAAAACCCTTTCTCATAGAAACCTTTTATGTTGCTTCTTGGATCATAGTCCTTTGGATAAAAATTATTGAGGATTTATGAACATAATCTACCCTTGTGAGGGAACAAATATTCTAGGATGGTTCCCATACCTATTGTTGATAGATAGAATAATCATTGAGACAAAGTTCAAGGGGTTTCTCTTGCTCTAAGTGCTCTTATTATAGTACATTGTATGTTGTCTTGAACTTCTCTCTCATCTTGTGCAATCGGTAATGTTGTATTAGGTCTGTGTCATATCTCCTACTTAGCAGTCTCATGTTCTCCTTCAACGTCGTTCCTTAATTAAACTTTCTTTAATGATTTGTGAAGAGTTCATGTGTTGCAACCCTGGGATTTAAGGAAGACTTGGGAGTTTGAATCCTTGCACGCGAAGATGATGTGCTCGGTAGGACTTCGTAATTTTGCATGGCCAAGTGATATTGGATATCCTTGGTGGCCAACTCATTTGTGGTAGATGTGAGTTGGTTAGAATGACGTACTAGCGTGTAGGCTAGGAGGACCTAGGGATTGCTTGCCAAGTGAGGGTGGGTAACCAACGAGGCCTCGGAGTTAAAGCCTCGACGGAGGACAATGTGACTGGTAATGTGCTAGATGGTGTGTCACCCATGCTAGGACAAGAATTTAAGGTGTGGACTGAGGGTATGTGAAGGCCTTGTGAATGAGAGGGGAATGATCTTTGGGCATTGTCAAGTATTGGAATAGATAGATGGCAACATCATCTTACATTGGGTGGTTAGTTGTTCGACTGTGCTAGCTTGGGGGAAGGAATAACGAGGTAGCTTGTGGTTGGGTGGCGATGGCATAACATCACCTTTGATGAAAAGAGCATGTTCATATTTCACAAGTATAATGAACGCCTAGCTTGGGTTCGGTTAAGATGTGCAGATGAGATGTATTCCACATGATACAAGCCAGTCATTGATCATGTTGAACTAGTAAGTTCACGGTGGTGCCGAGTGAAGACTAGACTTCTTGAGTGGTATGGGATGCTCAAGGTGAATAGTAAGTCTAGCCCCATTGTAGATGGCATTAGAGCCATGTTTGAATGTGGTACTTGCGGAAAGTGTCTCTTCAATACCAAAATCCCTTTCATTGGGTTGTTTTGATGGTGGCACATTGTCAAGGACATCAACATATTTAAGCGGGGGAGAATGTCGCAACCTTGGGATTCAAGCTAGACTTGGGTGTGCGATCCCTTGCAAGTGAAGAGGGTGTCGTAGGCAGGACTTGGAAAGTCTGTACAACTAACCGATATTTGGTAGCCTTGGTGGCCAAGTTGTGTGTGGTAGACGTGAGTTGGTGAGGATTGCACAATAGAATGTAGGTTAGGAGGACCAAGGCATTGCTTGATGAGTGAGGGTGGGAAAATAATGAGGCCTTGGAGTTCAAGACTTGGTGGAGGACAATGTGATTGGCGATGCATTGGATGGTTTGTTTCCCAAGCTAGGACAAGATGTTGAGATGTGGAACGGGGACATGCAAATGCCTCGTGGATGAGAGGGGCATGTCCTTTGGGAATAATCAAGTATTAGATTAGATGGATGGAAACATCATCGTACATTAGGTGGTTAGTTGTACGACTATGCACGACTAGTTGATATTTGGGAGCCTTGGTGGCCAACTCATGTGTGGTAGACGTGAGTTGGTTTGGACTGCGTAATAGCATGTAGGCTAGGAGGACCAAGGGATGGCTTGACGAGTGAGGGAGGGAAATTGATGAGGCCTTGGAGTTCAAGACTCGATGGAGGACAATGTGATTGGAAATGTATTGGATGGTGTGTCATCCATGCTAGGACAAGACATAGAGGTGTGGATTGGGGATATGTGGATGCCTTGCATATGAGAGGGGCATGACCTTTGAGCATAGTAAATTATTAGACTAGATGGATGGAAATACCATTTTATATTGGGTGGCTAGTTGTTTGTTTGTGCTAGCTTGGGGGAAGGCGTAACAAGGTAGCAAATGGTTGGGTGGCGATGGTGTAGCATCACTTATGGTGAAACAAGAAGGTTTATATTTTGCAAGTATAATGTACACTTAGCTTGGGTTCGGTCAGGACATGTCGGATTGGATTTAGAATACCCCATAATATATGTTAACATAATTTTTTCATTTGGGTTTAGCTTGAGTGATTGTAGGATGGAGTGATTTACCCTCCCCATTCAGGTTTTATTCTTCTTAGTGACATATTGAGGTCATAATGAGTATGTTGTTGTAATGGATTTGAGCCATGTAGTTGACCTATCCTTGTGTCATAAGGAATTTAGAATTTACCTTAGATACCATCCTCAAAATGAGTAGAAGTGCTTGATGATTTTTCCTAAAATATGTTACCTAATATTACCTTTTAATATATATATATATATATATATATATTAAAAAACAAAAAAGACAAACCTTTTATATATATAAACTTATAAATATATGTAGAGTACCAATATTAATATGAAAAGGTTTATTTCAATATAAATTTTTTATACATAATCACGAGGATAATTAACTTTACCATTTTCATTAGACATTCTGAACCATCTACACATCACTCTATGAAATGGATTTGTAAGAATTTCATATACGATAATTCCACATCCAAACCATTATGTCAACCTAATCTACTCAACTCCAAATCCAAACCACTATTGTCAACCTAATATTTAGAGATCCAATTATACTTTAAGCGATTGACCAATTTCAAAGACCTCAAGTGGCAGTCATTAATTTTGTTTATATATTTAAAACAAGAACCACTTGGTGGCAATGTCCCCGACATTGTTATATGCCATTGCAATAGGCGTAATTTTCGATTGCTGAGAATACTGGTTTGAAAATCAAGTTTTTTCTAAACTTTATACTTTGGTCTAAAATCAAGATTTGAAGTATCTAAATGTTTCATGGCATTGATATGAAGGCATTGTAACTAGGAAAAACATTTCATGAAAGCATTCATAATAGCTATGAAGGAAAAATTCCATTTGCTTTGTATATGTCAAGACAAGATCGTAATGAAAGTTACATACTTGCAATGCACAAGCCACAAAATATATCAACAATCAGAATACATAGTGAGACAATATTTATAGTGACAAACAATGCAAATATAAAGAACAAGATACATTGGCAAACGGAAATTAACAGTTTTTTCTTGTTTAGTAAACAAGTTACAATTTGCATTAAATAACATTGGTAAAGATGTGAGGTTGTCCACGAAAAATATTGTAGCACAAAATAGGTCGAAAATTAAGATTTGTAGTATCTAAAAGTTTCACAGCATTGATATGAAGGCATTGTAACTAAAAAAACCATTTCATGAAAGCATTGACAATGCATATGAATGGTAACGAGATTCATATAAGTAACCATATATATACTAAGTTAAATAATGAATTCATATTTTACATAAAAAAATGTATTTCCATTTCACTACAACAAGATTTCCTTTTGCATAATTTCCCACTCAAACCAAGATTATATTAATAACCCTTGTACCTAACACTGTGGATATGAGGTGATCCGATTCTAATAAATGAAAGGAAGCGAAGTTAATACACTTCCTATACTAATCAATGAGGCAAGAATGTGTAGAAAGATAAATTAACATAGTTGTAATAATAAACAACATAAAAACATACAACCATTAAACAACATGATTTCTTAATGAAATCCTCATGGGATAAAAACCCCACAACTCAAATAATGCCTAATATACTATGCAACAATTAACAAATGGTTAGAATGCATTGCAAACTCTATGCTTTCTAAAAATAACATTTCAATAGCATAGAGGTTCTATAAAAATTTTGAATGAATAAGTTGTTGAATTAATGTAACTTAGAAGAATATTCTAGTTGTACTTTATTATTGTAACTTTGTCGGAGATGTTTTACCTCCGTTCGGGGATGTCATTATTATATTTGGTCATGTAAAAGTCATGAGGTAAAACCTCCATTGTAAGTCGAGTCGTTAGTACCCAAAAGAATGTAATATAAATATTATTTGAGTCTTTCTAGAGAGGTCGGCCCAGTCAAGTTAAGTGAGGCCGATCTAGTTAGGTTAAATGTCAAAGTAAAAGTAAAGTATAAATAGAGGGAGTCTTTACCTCATTTGTACCATTCACTCACTCAAGCATTGTGCATTAGAGGAGAGAGGAAGATTACGAAGGAGGAGGAGGATTATACTTGGCTCTAGCGTTTGGGTTTTGTCTCTCTTCTTTGTGAGACTTATTTTTGGGCATTGTACTTTGGTAATCTATATTGAGGAAGTTCTTGTTGGGTTTTCTTCCCCTTGAAGGTTTCCCAGGATATACTGTTGTGTACCTTGTGACTGTGTATCTTTCAAAGATCCTTGTTATGCTGCTATTGTGAAAATGTATTAAATGCTCATGAAGTTAGAATTTAGTCTTTAGTAGCATATAAAATTAACACAAGTTACAAACTCACTTATATTATCTCCAACCCAAACACTCAATAAATATACATAACAAAAAATAAACCATTTACACTTTTCAGATTCCTTCTGTTGGAAACCACCAACAATTAATTGGTCAACTATTGTTACTCGACACTCATTTCTTAATGTTGTTCAACATTTATTCCCAATCAATTCTCAACATTTATTTATTGTTATAGTTAAATGATAATTACCTACTCTACTACAAAACTACAAGTTGTATGGCATACTCTTCCCAACAACTACTCTAATGGAGTTACCCTACTTGCAGATGTCATTGTCCATGTTGAGCAATGAAACATTATCTTTGCATATGCATCAAAATTCATGATACTCTTCTCAATCTTTTAGAATTTTGTAATGTTTTTTATTCTTACATAAAGTTATGTAGGAAAGTATGTAGCAGGCAATAACAAAACTTTGAATTATTTATTAACAATGTCAATGTTTTCATTAACTTGCTATCTTCTTTAAAATTTTACTCTAATTAATTTATAAAAAAATTCTGAACTAATTAAATAATTGTGATTTTATCATGTTTAGTATTCTAAATCATTTTCAAAATTAAACACTAAACTCAAATAGAGGAAACAAATATTTATCTCCAATTATTTAATTGATATACTCTCTTCCACTCCATAATAAAGCTCTATATTATTATTTTTTGAAGTTAAAAATAAGGTTCTATAGTATTAGAGACATAGTTTTCATGAGAACTACAATCATGCCTACTGAGGTTCTAATGCAAAATTTTGGTTTCATAGTGTTGAACATGAAATAAAATTAAGGAACCCATATATTCATAATCTATTTCTTCGGGAAACCTTGCTTCTTCAGCAAATCAACAAGATAGTAATCTACAGATTCATATCCCATCTCTCGAGGTTTACTTATTGCAATGCCTATGGGTGAAATATTATCAAGTCTCTTCAAGCAAAAAAAACTATTACAAATCCTGTATGGGTTAATACCTCTCTCCACTGAACAATGTGGACACATCCAATTCTTATTTTCCTGATAAAAACAAGCAGAATAGTCACTAGAAATTTTACTTGAGAGTTTAAGAGTTTTCATAACAAATGAATGTCTATATCACCCAGTAAAAGAGTGAGAATGTTTCATTGACATGTGATTTTAAATGTTAATAAAAAATAAAGCATTATTTAATTCTTATATGCAGCAGTGTTGCATATTCCCAACCATTAAATGATGAAGAGATTTCATAATCTCTTTTTTAAAACAAACAAGATCAATGAGCAGCAGTGTTGCATATTCCCAACCATTAAGTTTGTAAATTAAATTGCATTCGTAAGTTTGCAAAGGTTGTGAGCATCTATAGATTGTAGATCTTATCTTTTAACATGAACCTGCATTTGTTAAAAAGTTTCCAAATACTTGTATCAATCTATTTGCTCCCTTTTTGAAATGTATCCCGTAGCATAGATCATGTCGCTGAAGTTCTGAGGTGGAGAGTTAAATGCAAAACAAAAATTCAAGGGTTGGGTTACGATGTTAGCTCGTAATCCCATGTTAATGTTTTGCAACATTTTTTAAAACCTCATCGCATGTATCCCACGTGTGCTGTTTCATTTGCTCGAGGTTTATGGTTCATTGGGCGGTCAATCAATGTCGACGCACCCTCAGATGATGTTTTCACCCCAAGTTGGTAGCGTGTTCTTCAGCCACGTAGCACTAGCCACGAGTTTACATTTCTAGGGCCTGTTCTAGTTCCATCCTTGACTTTACTAGTAATTCCCCTACCATCTATCGACTCTCTCACCAAACTTGGTGGCAAGTTCTTTTGAGTATACATATAAGTTTGTTTTGAACCCACTCCTTTGAAACCAAATACAAACCATAGCACTAGTCAATGGATTTGGAGTGATTTAAAGTTCAAATCAAGACATATGGTTTACACTCTATTAACTGCTTCATCCCATCTGTTGGTGTTATGATTATTTTATGCCGTATAAACAATACTATTCATATTCTTATATTCATATTCATATTCTTATTCTTATATTCATATTCATATTCCTGCATTGTCTACTCAAAAGGTTAATTGGTATAGGAAGGAACAACAAAGGAAGTTAATTGGTATGGGAAGAAACAACGAAGGTTTGTTTATGAAGTTACTTTCCACCATTCGTAGATTTTGTCCCCACTTCTATGAAAAACAATTAAAACAGAACAATCACTTGAAACTAATGGTGAGACAAAAAGACCAAGTTAATAGCATGGTTAGGGTTTCTCTTGTAACCTGTTAGAATATGTAATGATGACTTATGTGATATATTGGTAAAATATCAATTAAAGGCATAAAATAACTCTAATGTTATAAAATAGAGTTATTCCACATGCATCATTCTAATTATATCCTTTGTAACCATTCTCTGTATAAAGAAGAGGAAATTAATTTATCCCACATGTGTTATGGGATGTATTGTAATCCAAACCTCTTAATATATAAGAGAGGTGAAGGAGACCCTTTTGGGTATGTGTTGATTGTAATTCATGACACATCACATGTCGTGTATGTCATTTGTACACACATTGAATGATGGAGCTTGATGTGATGCATATGTGAGGATGCCATGTAATCTTTGAGATCTTTTTCATAATAATGGAATATGCAACCCTTCCCGTGGACATAGACCAATTGGGTGAACCACGTATATCTGGTGTATTCTTTTCCTTGTTATCTTTCTGTTCTTATTTAAGTTGATATGTTATTGTTAGCTAATATAGGTAAGCTAGTTTAGCTATATCTGTAAAACCGACATGGTATCAGAGCTGGTTGCTATGATCTAGCACCTTCTATAGATTTCAATCAATAACTATTATCATCTGGGCATTGTTTATTTTTGTAGATTTTCTTTCTATCTGGTAGCCATTAGGCTTCTCTTTAGATCTGGGCATGTTTCTGCAATTTTTTACTTCTAACCCTAACCTTGTGTGGATTTTTGCAGAAAATTTTCAAGAGTTTCTTGAATGTTTTTTTGTAGATCTATATGATTTTTAGCTTCTCCTCAAGGAGATATATTCCGATTGTCAGATCGGAAGTTTTCATTCAAGTTTGGTAGATTTTTTTCAGGTTTATGTCTTCGACATAATCGACACTGTTTTCGGCCTAAAACTGGACATTCACGACTTTCTCTTCGCAGACATCATGGGTAACCGCAACTTTCCCTACTGCAAATCCGTGAGTATATTGTAGATCCACGACTTCCAGTGTGCAGACCCACGTTTTCTACGACATACTCGCATTTTCTATGGCATACTCGCATTTTCTCTAGCTGTAAACGTGCACTTACTTCAGGATACCTGCTACCCTCCTATGCAGAGACCCGTGAGTGCTTCGGCATAACCGCGACTTTACTGTACAGAGACTCGCGAATATCAGATCAGAACCACGACTTTCTCCTTTACACACCCGCGCACCCGCTACTTCTGTGTGCATAATCCGTGAGTGCACGCGAGTTTACTATGGCAGAACCGTGAGTGACTTTATTTGGCACCTTTTCTAAGGGATGTAGGTAAAGTTTCTGTTTTTTACTGTGTTTTTTCATATCTTGAAAAAGTTTCATCTCTTATTTTGAAATTCTTGTCATAAGCTTCTTGATCTCTTTGCATTAGGTTTTTTGTTCCGATTCATCATATTTACATCGATTGTCTTGTTCTTATGTCTCTAACATTCTTTGTGTGGAAGATGTTTTGACATTTTCAGGGGCATGGATCTCTAGTATGATAATGGTGACATCAATAAATGAACCCATGCTTAGGATTTAGTTGTTTCATGACTATATTTTCATATCTATAAGTGATATTCTAAAATGGTCTCACTCTTCTAATCACGATAATGAAGCTTCTATATGTGTTATCTTTATGATCATTGTATGCTCTTGCTAATTAATTTCCTGAGTAAAGTCAATTTTTTTGAATCTATGTGATATCATATTTTTTGGCTTGTCATAAGTTTTTTAATTGGGATATAGTTTTTTTTTCATGTATTCCAGAGATTGTATCTAGTTCCTATGTTGTTTGTCTCTAACATTCCTATATGGGAGCATTCACATTTCCAGGGCATTTCATCTCTTTTATATTTACATAGTGTTAACAAGAAATGAACCCATGATTAAGACCATTAATGACTTGTCATTTCATAATTTTTATAAGTGATATCATGAGTTGATTGTAATTTGCTATATGTTGATCATATTAAAATATTTTGATTTATTTTCATATATATCATGTCATGTTTATTTCAATCATCTTTTACTCAATATTTATATGGCTTTGAGCAATCTTCTAATCTTCTAATCTTCTAATATTTGTCATGAGCACCTTGTTCTTGTTGCAATGGGATTTATATTCTTATGATTGTAGAGGTTATCTTGTTCCTACTTGTCTCTAACGTTCCTATATGGAAGCATTGACATGTGTTTCTTGTCTCTAATGTTCATATATGGAAGCATTGACATTTTCAGGGCATTCATCTCTTGCATATTAACATAATACTAATAAGAAATGCACCTATGCTTAAGATTAGTTGCTTGATGACTAAATTTTTTCATATATTTAAGTGAAATCTTGGCTCATTATTCTATTTTGGTATCTATTATGCTCACTCATGTTTATGCTCCTCTATATTTTATATCATGTCATATCCTTTTTTATAATCTTTTGCTCAAATTTATATGGTCTTGCATAGAAGCGACATCTTTTATTTATATGTTCTTGAGAAATGTCATTTTATAATCTCTTATGATTTTTGGGCTTGTCATGTTTATTATATGCTTTATTCTTGGAAGTTCTTTTCTACAGATTAGTTATCTATGTTGTGGGATAGCTTGCTTATGTTATTCTTTCCTTGTTTAAGCATATGATGGTTGCAGATCTCTGGTTTTTCAGCATTGTTCCTCTTTTCAACTTTGACTCCAACAAAGATGGTTGATGTTAAGAAAGAATGTAATGTTGAATTCTATCATATTATATCACAATATTTTAGTAATGTTGTATGATGGACATCCATCTTCCATTGTTAAAGTCATGATGTTCATCTGTATGATATCATTTTCGATGTATAGACCATTGGGGTCTTGTTTCTTTGATGTTTGAGGTCTTCTATAGATATTTATATTGCACCTTGATTGGAAGAATGTCTGTTATCTGCATGTGTATTGGCCATCTGGGTATTTTGTACACTGTTGTGGTGTTCTTAGCCACATGTTCTGTTGTATCATCCGTCAGAAAGTATCTGTACACTAGTGTGGATGTTATATCATAGTTCTTCAGCTATCAGTTATGGTTGTGATGATTCTTGTGGTGATCTAGGTATCTTGCGGATCTAGTAGCCATGACGGCTTCTCTTTAGATTTGGGCACCTTGTTGTTGGATTGTGTCACATGTTCTCGACATTTTACTGTTGGATCTAGTAGCCATAAAGGCTTCTCTTTAGATCTAGGCATCTTGTTGTTGGTATTTCATCGTACAACCTGGTTCATGTGCAATTTCATGATTCAGTGAGAAGCGTTTGTTCTTCATCAAATCCATGAGGTGAAGTGTTTTTTTATTCGCATCTTATGGAACATTCTGGAAGTTGTCATCAAGGGGGATGTTGGTGTGTTTCCACCTTCCTTCCATTTGTATTATTTCTCCTAGATCTGATCCTCCTTGATATTCATAGTTTTGCTCCCCCTCACTATGAATTCCTTGTTTTACTGTCAATCTACCCCTTGTTACTCCCCCTAAGCCTGCACCTTCTCCCTAATACTATGCTTGTTCTGATTATGTTCCCCTTTTCCTATGCTTGAATTTCTAGCATTTTGTTGGTCTTTACCATGTTATGCTCCTAATACTTCACTACATATAACAATCCCTTATGTTGCAAGCTGAGAAAAGTGCACACAATCTTGATTCCTTCCTCTCTCATGTGCCCCATATTGGGAATCCCATAGATTATGGTTATGTCTGTTTCAAAAAAATTTCATCCTCTTCCTTGCTCATCCAATTACCAAAACTATGCCTTGACATGGAACTTTCTTGCCCATGGATGGTAATCTTGAATTTATCAACCTATCATGTTGTTTCTTCATCTCTCGATAGGTCGAATTATGCAGCAGATTACTTCTCATGATCCAAATTTGTTGTCAAATATTGCGACATATGAATGACTTGATCATTTAATCTCTTGCTACCCATTAGATGGCTCATGTGAGCATGCTGACCAATCATTAATGTAGATAGAGAATAAACTATCGTTTCATTCATCTCCAAAATGAATGTAATTTTACTTTTGCGTCTTTTCAACCTTTCCGGAGGCATGCAATGATTTGAACTCATTTATGAGCGATGATTAATCATAGATTTTACTAGATTTAGTAATTGCATTTCAAATCCTCCGAGTTCATACGAATCCTTCTGGTGTATCATTTTGCTAGTGTCCAATTATCCTTTGAGCAGATTCTCTTAGCTCCATCACGATGTCTAATCCTCTGCAGCAAGTTAATTATTTTGTAGCAAGCCTTTCCTTCATAGTTCAATCACAACAAACATAATTTAGAAACCTTAGGAATAAATTGGATAATTGGGCGTCTCAAATAAAATAAGCTGACATCAAAGAATGGTATGCTTAGGCACAAGTTAATCGGAGAAATACAAAGGAAATTGCAGCTCTGAAGAATCGAATTGAACAGTTAGAGGAGCAACATGGGAAAATTCTAGTCCTTTTGAAACAACTTCGAATGATGCCTGGCAGTGTTGTTTTCAAAGAGTGACCTTCGCCAGATATTGAATTACGCATGTCCTTGCAAACTCTTGGATGTTTGACTTGAGCTTCATCTGTTAGCAATTTATTCACAACCACCATTGTAGTTTTGACTTGTTCTTCGAACGTTAATATTGTACATGAGAAGATAACAACAATTTTGTAGACCAATGACACTAGTACACTTGCCAGAGATAGGCAATTTGAATGTTTGTGCCTTTTTGGATTCTGCGACAGTAGCTCCTTTTATAATATAAATTTTGATCTATTCTTGTATGGTAGTTTTCAAACATT
Organism: Larix kaempferi; assembly: GCA_027924585.1. Lineage (NCBI taxonomy): Eukaryota > Viridiplantae > Streptophyta > Pinopsida > Pinales > Pinaceae > Larix > Larix kaempferi. Next base: position 20,334,064 of record BSBM01000887.1, read on the forward strand.
ATCTAGCTTCGTCTTTCCTTTCAACAACATTATTCAACATATATTTGTTTGTCCTTGAATTCATGATCGGTATATATTGTTCCATTTGAACTCAAGTGTTTTCTCATGATATTGAAAAATTAGAAGAATATGCAACAATCTTTTGTTGCTTCGAGACTATTATTATAAGTTTCATTGACATATGACTTTGAAGGTTTCCTTATCCATTTTTGAGAGAGCACGGGCCTTTCTAAATGCAATTTTTGATACTGCGTCTTAGCTTTCCTTATATTGTATGAAGCATTGTCTAACTATCTTCTTGGACTTCGAAAATTTTGAGCTTTGTGGCCAAAACCATAAGCATCTTATTGTATGACAATACATTGCAATATGTCCATAGTAGTTACACCTCAAACATCTTATTGTATTATTGGTCTTTTTTTCCATCCTTCTCACACCCTAATGCTTTATGACCAAACTCATAACAATAAAAACAATAACCATTAAATGAATTCCCATACCTGTTGTTTTGAGCCCATTATGGTTGTAACGCCCCGTTTTGACATTACTACCTAGAGTATTATTATATGTTGTATATGCTTGATTATGAGACTCCGACGGTTTGACGACACTGCGGACAGGTGGTTCTATTATTGTGTCGATATAAATATGTGTGTGTGCGATGTTAGTATTATGATACGTAGTCATGTTAGATATGTATCATGTGTTAGTTATGTCTCATATATGCAAGTTAATGAATGATGGGTACGTGGATACCATTAAAGTTATTTTTGAACGAAAGAATGTTATATCAAATGTATGGTGAAAATAATGAATGGATTATTGTTGTTATGTTATGACGAAATGCATGTATACATGTTGAGGATTTGTGCACGATATTCGAGATTGTATTTCGAGGACTGACTTACAGGTTAAAAAGGCTAAGTGATAGCTGGGTCCTACGAGGTGGGAGATCCTCGGGGACATGGACTCCGAAAGATAAATGGGATGCAGGTGATGCATTATTTACTTTCGCATGATTATTATGTTGTTTATTATGATGTATGGGTGGGGTAGGGTTTCATGAAACTCAACCGCCCAGATTGGTTATACGATGACAAACCGAGTACAAGTGCAACGCGGTTATTATGTCGGGTAGACATAGTCCCTTGTTCCATTAAGGGGGGTGGAGGCTTTACCCACCGTTTATCCCCGAAACCCAGAGTCATGGGAGGGCTGTGCTACGGCGCGCTCCCCAAGGTGTGTGATGATGACTGGTGGTTGCCTGCTGGGGAAGCTTGGTCGATATAGTCGACACTTTCGCTTACGGGTTCTAGCTGGAACCGGTCATGACTTGACATTTCAGGGTAGTCCAGCAGAGGACAGGATAGGATGTGGAAGTTAGTGATGATGTAGGTAAATAGGTGTAGCGTGAAGTAGGGGTGAAAACAAGATCTAACTGTAGGTGTGTAAAACCCTTGCTTGAGTATGTGTCGTAACTTAGAAAGGTATGAATTGTCGTAACTAATAAGATTTCAGTTAGTTAAAGAATTGTACCTTGCAAACTATGCTAAAACATGTGTCAGTAAACAGTAAGTTTCATGATTATGATTGACGTGTGTGAGTTATTACTGTTAGTGTACTTACGCGAGGTATGTAAGCAGTAGCTACGCTTACATAACTCGCCTACATATTTATGAATTGCGTGAAATATTGCTGAGTAATAATGTTAATTAGTGTCGCTTAATAATTAATTACTGTACATTAATGATTAATAAACAAGTTACGGTTAAATTAATAGTAAATAATGCAATTAGTTAGTAACGCTTAATTAAATGTTAATGAGTTTGATTAGTAATGACTAAGGGTTAACACGTTAAATGATTATTGTAATGTTAATTAAAGTAGTATTAAATTGATAAGTTAATATTAATTGCACGGCTAGATAATTAATTAAACTGTATGGATAATAATTAATTTATATCTATTAAATTTTATGATGACCATGCAGAAGCTAGTTGGAACATAGGATAATTTACGAATAGATGTAATATGAAATTGGTAAACAAGTGTCGGGTACACACTTGGGAATTGTTCATGAAAACGATAAATCAATTATAAGTTAATCAATTATGAATTAATTATAATTTAATTATGAATTATTTATAAACTAATTGTGAATTAATTATGAATTAATCACAAATTAATTTTAAATTACTTATGAATTAGTTCTAAATTAATTGTGAATTAATTATGAATTAATTACGAATTAATTTTGAATTAATTATGCATTAGTTCTAAATTAATTATGAATTAATTATAAAGTACTTCTAAATTAATTATAAAGTACTTCAGATTCATGATATCTTCTTCTTTGATTTTCAAGGCTTGTTCACCCTAGAACTTTAAATCACTCATGGCTTTGATTACTTGTTCATGCATTTCTTGTTCCATTTTCTCATATTCCTCGAACTATTATTGTAATAGCACATTTTTCCTTTGAGCTCTCTCCATCTCTTTTAGTACGCACATGACTTTGCTTTCAAGAATATCAAGATCATCCCTTCAGACTTCGACATATGCATCATATTCCGATCCTTTAACTTCTTCTAAAGCGGCTAAAACATCATTCTTAAGTTTTGTCATGTCATGTTCTTCATCTGTAACATAATAATAAACCTCACTCTTCGAATCAGTACAATCTAAATGTCTAGGAGAGTGCATACCTTCATCAACTGTGTTTTCATCCTTGGACTCTACTTCTGTTGTTTCTGAACATTGCATTTGATCCTTATTAAGGTTGGATTCTATGTTGTTTACTTCGACTTGATAGAGATTCTCCAACTTGATCCATAGTTCTTTAGTCGACGTGCACTGCCCCCTATTTTATTTGATTTAACTTGATAAACCATCGAGGATAGCCTCCAATGCCATTGAGTCATTTTTCCTTGCTTCCCTTTTTGCTAGATACATTGATTGGTTTCTTGAAGGGGTAGATTTGCATGCAATTGTTTCCCAAACACTAGATCCCCTTGAATTTAGATATCCTTTCATTCTTTCCCTCTAGGAAGAATAATCTGTCCCATTAAAGAATGGAGCTTCATTTGTAGATAATACTATTTTCCCATCCATTTGTGTGTTCAAGGATCTCCTTTCGACTGTTAGCTGTTGTGAAGGAACCTCACTCTGATACCAATTGTTGAACACTCCAAGACACTGAAAGGGGGGGTGAATCAATGTATCACATTGATTAACTTTAATTCTCTCTGTTTAAGCACTACTAATAAGCATGTATCATTAATGTTGCAATATGTAAACAATAAGCATCACACTGACTCAAGAGATACATAAGATATTTATATAAATATTTGATAATTCACAAGTACATCAGTTTGTAGAAGACACCAATATTCAGGGTTCTCAGCACCAACTAAGGGGTGAGGAATCTATTCCTTAGTGCAAGACCCATCTTGCATACATAATCCAAGCTGTCACGAGGAATCCAATCCTTGATGCAAGACATAACTTGCAGACACGACCCATCTTTCCAATTGGAGATGATAATCTCCAATGAAGAACACTAGTCGATACTGGTGCGAATTTTCTTCCTCAAAGTTCCTTCAACTATTACTGCATATGATCCTTTGCATTCCTGGAGATCATGCGTCCACTACGTGATTCAATCTTTGAGTTTATCTGCACATTCCAAATTGTCGGATGTTTTGCTATGCATTGTGTGCTTCAACTAGAAGCTACTTTGTTTGTTCCATTATCTCATTCATATTCCTGTTAACTTGACATATTGTTCTGTTAAATATACATCATTAGGAGACATTCTCCAAACCAATCTTGTGTAGTCAAGATTGATCCTCCCGTATAGAGGTGAGAACTTTGATTTCCTTCTGTGTAAAGGTTCTTCGTCCCATATAGAGGTAATTGATCAAAGTAATGATGTTGTAAAGTCTTATTGGACAAGGCTCCAGACTTGTGTGTGTCAAGTCATGATTATCATGTGAACCTTCCGTATAAAGGTATCCATGAGATGGACCTCCTGTATAGAGGTGGACCTTCTGTATAAAGGTCATGCTTTACTTGTTAAAAGCATTTAATGTTGTGTGATGTATTATTAACCGTGATCACCAGATTGCTATTAAGTCTCCTTTAGAGATTGATCACTTATAAAGTGAATTACTTTAGCATATGATCATTTGGTCTGGAATAATATAATATGATCACAACATCCGATAATTCTTCTTAGTATAATGTAATGTGATGGATAATTAAAGTTAGCACATATTGACCATGAAGTAAGAGATAAAGAAATACAAGATAAAGCATAGAGATCAAGAGAATTCGAAATTTTCCATGCAGACACTTCAACTAATTAAAGAGAACTCGAATTGTTAAAGCTTCAGTTAAGTATCAATGCTTCAATTAAAGCATCATTTAAAGATATGCCTTAGTTAACTAAAGAAATCACAGTGGTCACTTCAAGTAAATCAATCAGCATGATTTTAGTTAACTAAGTGTTTAATAAAAAGGACTAGTTAACTAAAGTATTTTCACTTTAGTTAAACTAAAAGATGACACTTTAGTTAAAGAGAGTTAACTAAGTGACAATAAAGAAGATCTAGTTAACTAAGTGTTATTGCATGACAACACTTATGATGACACGTGAGTTGTGACACTTGCATGTCGACACTTCCTAACTAAGTGGGAAAGCTTTCAGTTAAGAGGCAAGTTCATCCTAAGTAACAACTCAGTGAGATAAAGCAATGCATGAGAAGTGGGGTGCACCTCTACATGCAAGATTAATACATTTAGTTTGAGGGTGAGTTCATCCTGAAGTTAGAATTTAAAAATAGAAGAGAAGAATGTATAACTATGTTATACGGGATTGATGAATCCAATGTGAAGCGAATTCTCTTCTCCATTGAAGGCAAGGCGCTTCTCTTTGTGCAGGGTATTGTTCGTGCTTGTTATTGTTGTGCTGGGCACACATCCGATTGATCTCTCTTCTCTATTGCTTCTGTATCTTCACCAAGAGTGTTTGGTGATATCTTATCTTCCAAAAGGAATATGCTATGTTGTAAAAGAAATCATTCTCTACTATCCATTATATTATACTAAGAATAATTGTTGGGGTTTTTGTTTCTCATAATTTTGAGGATTTTACCTAGGGTATATCTTGTGTTATGGTTGTATGAATTTCATGGATTGAATTGTCTCATTGCCTCAAGTCTCTGCATCTAAAAGAGTTAAATATCAAACCTTAACCAAATTTCAACATGTTCTTGAGTCTCCGTCATCATTTTTTTCAACGTGAAGAATTATTCTTTATTATATTGTATCCTTGTTGATCTGGCTCAAATTACTTCGTTTCTATGAGCTGAATCCTTGTCAGTCTGTCACTTTGTCACTTCACTTTCCTCACATTTCACTAGTGAGTATGCCCCAGATCAATAAACTAGTATCTGTCCTTAACTGACTTAATCTTCGCAATCTTAGATTTTTTCTCCATGTTCTATCTCAGCTCCACACACCCACCAAAGATGCTTCAATCTTTGTTTATTTATATTGACATGGTTTTCTTAAGTGGACCACTCTTAGGGGATTCTCTTTGTTGGAGACACCCCATCTTTCCTCCTTCATGATCACATTTTCCCAAATACTTTCTTCATAGTTAAGTTTTCCGACATAACTAACTTGATCCGACCAAGGCTTTCATTGTCCACTTTCATCTGTGCAGTTGTCGACTTCATTGTCATTTGTTTTACTATTTAAGTCTTCTACATTTTTCTTCGAGGTGATTTTCTAGTCAATCGGATCTCTTCTTGTTGACGACTGCATCATTTCATTCTGTGCATTTTGATACTTTACAACTTGCCACCTTCGAACAATCCACACACTACGAATTTCGTCATTTAATGTACTACAACCTTCGACATTTTACCAACTTGTGCATTTCAACATCTTACCAATTGCACACTTTGACATTTTACCAACTTGTACATTTCAACATCTTACCAACTGCGCACTTTGACATTCCACTCACTGTGCATTTTGGCATTACTACAACCTTCGACATTTTACCAAATTGTGCATTTTGACATCTTACTAATTGCGCACTTCGAAATTCTACACACTGCGCACTATGCCATTACTGCAAACTTCGACATTTCATAGGATTCACTTGCTTTGTCAGCTTTACTGTCGACTTTCTGTATGCTTTTTTTATTTTCATGCTTGTGTACACATGTGCATTCTTTGCCTGTTTGCTAATTATGTATTTCAACTATTATCTCATTGTTCTTGATGTCACATTGTTGTTAATCATTGATTTATATATACTTCTTCAAACTGGATTCAAGCTTCTTATGCATTCCAATCATATCTTCTCATGCATTCTAATCAATGACCATATTAGTTCCAACAATCTTATTCAATATACTTCTTCAAACTAGCTTCAAACCACAGACCTTCAAATATGATCTGGCATGCTAGATAACACTACGTCCCATTTGACATCAATGACAACTTTTTAAATCTAACATCTCTAAGTTGTGAAATGATATAAGATGGTGTCTATGCATTTAGGGCAATTTTTGTTCGTATGTTTTTCAAAGGACATCCTCATTCCATTAAAATGAATTGTGAAATGTTCATTTTAATGTTGTTAATCATTGGTTCATAATGATACATTAGACTATTAGGAGATATTTCAGAACATATCTTTCATTTTGATATATCATATTCTTAAGAAATCTTCCAAAATACATATTTCATTTTGTTTCTATTCAATCTTATATTCATTCTTATATACTCGTATAATTTTTTTTTATAATTGTTTATCCTTCTCAAACATATTTAGCTAATGGAAACATTACATAGTAGTGGTCATCATTGTGACATTTGAAAGAAATAATTTAGGAATTTCTATTACAACCATCATTTTTTGTTTTGTTTTATCTCACCAATTGCTTATACAAACACTAATTGAAAAAAAATCAACATTGATGACGAAAAAATGAAAAATTAATCAGAAAATTGAAATTTGGAGATACACATTTCTTTATCATTCAAAGTCACTCCCAAGGTCTAACATTATATGTGATTAAGTAAAATTCTAAAATGTTTTGGGTCTTTGAATGCTAAATTTTACTTTTACAAGCTTCTCATCAATTTTGAGTCATGACTTAAACATGATGAATGAAGATAATATTAACTACAATATCTTGATGATTATCTCTAAAAATGTTAAATGAGAACTTTTCAAATTTATTTCCAATGCGAATTTAGAAAATATGCTAATATAACAAGAGAAAGCTGCGTTGCAGCATATCCCTGCCAAAAGGCCTTTGAGAAAGCAAGTCATTGAGACTTAAGGGATAGCCACCCACCAAGGTTTTTTCTTTCATATATGAATACGAGATTGGTACTGGGTGCAAGTCCTAAGTCATTTTGACAAAAGAGTAACCCTGACCACAAAAAGCTTAGCTAACCAAGGTTAACTAGTAGTTTGTCAAACCATCTCACCCATGAAAGGAGGCTTCTTGTGATGCTTCTGGATTTGAAAGGAAGCACTTTCGAAAGAGAGACCAAATAGTTTAGTAGAGCATCACCATGATTGTAAACTTTCTCTTCACGTTCATTGTTGCCCATACATTTTTCGCCATGCTCTACCACATGAAGTACATGTTGTTTAGAGCATCACCATGATTGTAAACTTTCTCTTCACGTTCATTGTTTCCCATGCATTTTTCGCCATGCTCTGCCACATGAAGTACATGTTGTTTCTCTTCTTTGAAGGTAGAGTGGTGGTGATGATTGCTTTCATTTATTGGATGCTCCTTGAGATAAACAAGTGCTAATTGAGGAGATGGGGATTGTGTGGAAGGAACATTGGTATTGGAAAAGATTCTAAGAAGAAGACAACACACCAAAAAAATACCATTGGTTGACAAATTGCCAAAGATACATTTTGATTTGAAATCTTGGCACAAAACTCCATGTAATGTAGAGAATTGACTAAGTGTGGTCAAGTGGTTTTGACTAACTAATTGGGATGACATTGGGTGATCAACTTTGATCACATCAACATACTTATTTTATGAAATATTGGTGATGCACTCAACTAACCTAGAAACATAATCCAACATATGAATCACCCACCTCCTCAACATCCCAGTAAATCACCTCCTTAACATCCTAGTGAATTCAGCAAGCCAAGCCACTTCACAACAAGAAAAATGATAGCTCCATCATTCAGGTGATTACTAAACTTGCCTTAACTGGGTTGTGTGAAACAAAACCTAACTCCTCTAACTCAAGTGTTTAAGTCCAGCTCCCTATTTCACAAACCCATGTATTAAGAAAAATCCCCTCATAAGCAAGATCAACTTGAATTGCAGGGAATTCAAGTTGTTGGATGTTGCTACAAACAAAGGGTCTACAACTTAATTGCCATGAAAAGGGTTCAAGCCCCCAACTAGCCAATTAGTGATGCACACAAGCACATATTTTTGGGTTGGCAATCAATATGGCATTCACTTGAATTATGTTGGTGGAGTGGCTTCAAGAAATTAGTTTTATGTTTATTATATATCTGTAACAAAAAACCAAAAGAAATAGAAGTTAGAGTTTTGCACAGTTGCCTTCAAATCCATGGAAGAACATGGCAAACTGCAAGAAAAAACATGAGTGAGAGAGTGTCATGTGTCTCAAATGTTTACAATGACTAGTACCATTTTAGGATATTTCTAAAATAATTTGTGGAATTGTAGACTCCAACTACCTAGTATTCTAAACTTGGTGACCATGTGTACATTTGTATTAAAATAAGATTTATTTTCATCCAAAATGGTTAGCAATAGAAATATTAGCGAGAATGGAATTGAATATAGGTTTAACAACAAAAATTGTTTAAATTTAAAACTGCTTTCATTATTTGTATTTTAATTTTTGTTATAATTTTTAAAAGATTGAAATAAAAAACAAAAATGATTTTACCCTTATAAATAAATATTCTTATAAACTAAATTTATATTAATTTTAATGTAATATTTAGATAAGTATCATTTATTATGTCGATGACATAATGTGATCATTTTTGACATATTAATCTGTAAGTACTATTTCAATTTTTTTATTACCTAATGTTTTGCAAAGTTTAAATTGTCTCGAACTTTGGAGCGGGGAAACCGCTCGCCATGTGTCCCAGCTAGCATCATCCGTCTTCATGATTACGCTGTACTAGACAGGGAGGGATGAGAACCTGTCACTGCCCTTCTCTGCAAAATACGGTTCATTAATAGTTGCTGCTCGGGACAGTCGCTGTCTTCTTTACTTGTACTAATTGTGATCCTTATCTTTCATGATCTCTGCGTGATCTGTCAGTTCAGGCTCGCGGTCTTCTATCCAGCTCACCAGGGCACGCTCACCAGAACAATTCACCTCAGCGAAAGTAAGGGCCCAACAGGCCCCGACCACACTTGTTGACTCAGCTCCGAGTCAACTTCTTGATTCTGCAGTGCCCTGCTCTAAACTCTTTCATACAAATGAAGGGCTCAACAGTTTTGTTAATATCCTCACGAATTTTTATTAATATACAAGTGTACTGCACGAGTAATTTCCAAATTGCTTCGTCTCTTCGTCTGTTACAGGATTAGGGGTTCTTGGGATTTATTAATATGAAGACCACCCATGCTATTACATTTACAATCCCTATAAACTATGGATACGACAGAATATGCAACAACAACATCTGGTGAGGAGAATGAGGACGCCTCACAATTCTCTCAGAATGTACACTCTGGCGTTTCACTGTACAAAATCGTCCAATAATACACCAATGCCATAGTTAAAACTACATGTTAGATTCATTAAGGATTGGTGATGGTCCCTTTGGAAATCAAAATGGATTATTGCATCAAAAAGTAACCAAGATCTCTGGAAAATCAGAGCAATATTTTAAATGGCATGGCAGTGTATGAAGAAATATAAGTCGTGCGTATGCTAAGCACAACCATGGTAAGAGGAAAATGTATAGAGTAACTACAAAGTTTACTTGTGCTCATAATCACTATCTAGAATATCTATAATGAAATTGGAAATATTTGAACCAAAAACATGTGCAATACCATCGAAATAAGGTAAAAACATACCTCTAATCTCAAATTTATAGCATGATGAATAAACGCAATTGTAACAAGGCCTAGGCACTACCACACTTGCCTATTAGCGTTAAGATGCATTTAAGCTCAAGCAACCCATTGTTAACTCTGGAATAAGATGAAGTTGTAGCAACATGAGCTCAGTGTTTCAGGACAACAGCCATAAGATGCATAAGCTCCAAGTGTAGAAGGCAAGGGATGGATTTAACGTGTTGGTGCAGCGAGTTGACAAATGAATGATGATTTGTGTAATTTAAGGTAGACAATGGATGGGATTTAACGAGAGGCAAGGGATGGATTTAACGTGTAGTTGCAGTGAGATGACAAATGGACAATGTTTTGGGAAATTTAAGGTAGATTAATTGAACGCCTTATATCAAGTAGACAGTGCAGTGGTCTGCTAAGTCCTTTAGTGATAGATGCCTGAAGCATTGGAAATGAGTCAGGATAGTTGTAAACCTAGACTCTGAAACAAATGCCACGTATTTGTAAATAAAACCTCACTGATTACCACGTATTTGTCTCGCAAGATGAGAGTTCGATTAGATATTTAAAGGCACCACCGTGCCAATAATCGATTTAAGATCTGATGGCATGGAAATTGTATAACAAGTCTAAGACATATCAATGCTTAGGAGGCCGGGAACCCTTCATTTCCACAACACCTTCCTGTTATATGTCAAAATAAACAAGGTGAGCTCCAAAGCAGCAAGTCCCTGCCTAATGGACTTGCTGCTTTGCATATTACCGTCAGGTTGTAGCTTATCATGAATGTACACGCTGGAATTGAAATAGTTATTAAAATTATGTAAAGTTTGGTTTGGTTTTTTAATAAAATTATTTTAATTTTACTAATATATGTATAATGCATTATCATACCAATTTTTATAATTATATTTTTACATGCAAATGTAATATTCGGAATAGGGTTTGATAAAACCTAAAAATATATAGAAATTCAAAAATTCTCGGTTTGTCATGAGCTTAATATCATCAGCATTTGCCATCTAGTGTTTCTGGATGGAAAACTGTGTTTTCCATCTAATATGGAGGAGAGCAAGTAGCCATGACCAGATGCAAGAGCATCCAATTGACAACATCGAAGAAAAAAATTGACATGATTTGCCAGAAAAATATCATGATTGTTGTTGTTTGATTCAGAGTACGATCCATCGTGTTTGAACTTAATTCAACAACCAACTTCAATGGTCGCCTAATCAAGAGGAAAGGATGCCCATAATATAATCGAAGAATTTATCCAATGAGAGATTGATGGCAATAAATTAATGTGAATATCCAAACATCCTTTTCATTGAAAAATAGAAAGGGAGAGCATTCTAATCCAGAAGCATGAGAACAACGACAGGGCCAATATTGTTGAGAAAATGTGCAATGTGCAAAATTCATTCTTATGGATCCCATCAAACCAATTGATTAATGTAAATATGAGAATCTCAAAATATAATGGTAAACTGATTGTTATTTTCTTCTGAATTAGAACCACGAGAGACCTTGAAATAGGAGCAAGCCAGAAGGATCAGAGCAAAATCTATCAATGCAATTATGGAACCCACTCCACCCAGCACAAATGGAACTGGCGAACTCCATACAGACGGCGCACCAGTATTATGAGGAGCAGTAATATTTCTCATAATCTTATATCCCTCACACCTTAATTCCTTCCATTTGATTTTGATTGCAGATACTCCGGATAGCAATGCAAAGTGCGAGAGAGATATACATTTATATCCATATCTGCAAGTAACAAATATTAGTTGTGATAGTGTCGAACAATAGAAAAAATTCTGAATCCTTACCATTATAATGTTAGACGACAAAGGATATTTTTATCGGACGCACAACTTTCGAAAAAACAATGATATTGGTTGGGCACACAATATATTCTTCAGATTTGCAACTTTGGGCTGACACAAACCAGTCGTCCAATCTATTTCCTCCTTAAAGGCTGTAACTGATTAAACTATTTCATAAACTGTTACATCCATTACATGATGCTCATTTTATGTCTAAATAAATCTATCGGATAAGAAGATAATAGCTCTAATCTCCAATTCCGAAACTTTTTTGTGATCTATTACAATGTTATGACACTGCCTACACGTCATGGTTGTGCTCTTCATCATTGTATTTTCTATGTTTGGCTTCTTAAAAGCAAACGGGACTTGTCTAAAATTATTAGACACACGAGGCCACACTATCTTTATTGGCCAGGCCGTTCCAATAATTTATGAATGGAATATTATGTAGATACAATAATTTTTGGTACATCCCATGTTTGAGGCTAGGCTATCTTTATTTTCAGGGTAGCTACTGGAATATATTTGCACATGCAATAATTTTTTATTGATAATACCTAGCTGAAATAATCATGATCATGTTCATTGTATCTTCTAGTATATATAAAATATGTAGTTATTGTTTGCATCTTGATCCTATTAGAAAAAATTTGAGGTAAAAAATGGGCCTCAAAACAAATAAAATGTATTATAAAAATCAACCAATCACATTTTAGTAGATGACATCATCCCCCATGGTTGAGGTGGCATTGCATGAGTTAAGAATGTTTATTTGGCAAATTTTTTATGGTGGATGAAAACTCATAGTTAACCAAGGTAGTGGTATAAGTATTTTTAAGTCATAAAATAAAGTACTCATAATGAAAGTCCTTTAACATTTTTTCATAAAATAATATTATTGTCATTTTCAAGTAAAAAACTCATAATGAATGTCTTTTCACACTTTCTCATAAAATAATATTATTGTCATTTTCAAGTAAAGTACTCATAATTCATAAAAAAAGTCTTTTCACATTTTTTATAAAATAATATATTGTCATTTTCATGTTTTTAATTTTAAATTATATATTCACTCCATTGTATTTAATATAATAATGCCAAACTAATATATATATATATTCCTTTCACATTTTTTCATAAAATAATATTTATGTCATTTTCATATTTTTAATTTTTAATTATATATTCACTCCATTTTATTTAATATTATAATGCCAAACTAATTTATAAGTACACACATATATATATATATATATTATGATTTTGATATTAATTTACCAATATAGATTTAATGAATAAATAATAATAATAACATAATGTGGATTATAGTAATATTATTAACATTTTGCATGTAAATAAATTTTCAATTAAATCACATTATGTTAAATTGATGAGAAAGGTACTAAATATTAAAAGTCAACATAAATTTAAAAAAAAAAACTGTTAAAAATGTTTTTTATTATTTAATTTCATTTGCAAGTTCAAGGCATATAAATGCTAAAGGACAATAATATTTTGGGAATTTACAATGAATCTTAGTCACATCAATGAAAAATTATTTTATTAATTTTATTTCTAGTGAATTTTGAAAAGTAACTCAACCATGGTTATTTATATTTTGCATAAAAAATAGTGTACGCCGAGGTGACTTGTCATATATACCTACCCCATAAAACCCCTAACTCATAATATTTTAATATATCTCATACTTTTTTAGTACATCTCTTAGGAGCCCATTTTTTGACCTCAAAATCTTTCTAATGGTTATTTAAAACTAAATATGAAATGTTTATTTTGCATTTAAATGTTAGATGACAAATATTTATGTCAAGCTTAGCTTTCTTGGTTCAGTGGGAGCTAGAATTTTATACGAGTTTATTAGATGTTTCCTCTCAAAATATTTGAGATTGACATATATCCTTGAGTTGAATGAAATAAACATGAACAACTTTGTTTATTAGATGTTTCCTCTCAAAAGATTGAGATATACCCTTGAGTCGAATGAAGAAAACATGCACAACTTTATCGAAGAACTATATCCATATCTTGATATCGTGTTTTACTAAGGTGGAAAAACTCAACCCTAATGGTTGCATAACATTGTGGCCATATATTATGATGAAATGCAGGAACCGACTTCATTGATGAGGAGTAAGAGCATGCTTTCCACGCACATCCCATGCAAAACATGGTATGAAAAATGGGGATGTAGTGTGATGATCTCCCTGTAGCAATGACACATGCACCTTCACATACAGCCTCCCCGGATCTCTGCCAACAATTCTTCCACGCAGACCGGCTCTTGCAAACCTACGAGTCTTTCTTCCACACACCTGCAGTTCCTTTGGGAACACACATAGTCCTCCAGAGAAATGACCATCAACAACAATGAAACCATGGCATGTTATCCAACAACTTTCGTAACATGATTTGTACAAGATTGTTTTTAAATATGATTTTTTAAGTTATTGTACTTTGAATTCAGCAGTTGAAATCCTAAGAGCCCAAATCTACAGTTCGGCCTTGGGTTATAAGAATTTTCTGTGATTTTTGAATGTGCCTCATCCAACTCTATACTCGGGCACAAGCCATAGATATTCATGTTTATAAATATCTTCAAGGAATATGCAGTGAATAAATTTTAATTCTGTTTCCAATGATTGAAGACCTTATTGCTCATTCGGCTCTTATACAGTTATCAAAAGTCCAAGGTCATGGCTTTATCAAAGGGCCTCGCTTCACTATTTACTAGCGGCTTCCGATGAAATATTGTTTGTGGGTGTCAAAAGTTTGGTTTTATAAACAACCTTTTGAACTTTGAAATTCACACCTTTGGAACATGTTTCCATTTGTAGTTTTTGCAATTATGAGGACATGAGAAGATTTAAACACTTATATCTAGGGTTTCCAAAATTCATGTAATTCAGCAATGGCATTGAAAGTGATGATGCATGGTAGCTCTTACACCAAATGTCATCGCATTCTAATGGTTGGTTGCATCAGTGTTGTTGTTTCAAAAGACATAGTTAATGTATGTTTACCAAGAAATTGCCACTCATAATGCACACACTATGAAGGGAAACATGATTCCAACCCTTATAGAAATGGGTGTGTGCAAGAAGATGAGGGTCACTTTAGATGCAATGCTACTTTTTTCAAAACTCGTTCCTGATACATAAAACATAACGCGTTTCTGATATTTAGCACCTGCCATGGTAAGACCCGAGCCTAACATGTCATTGGACATGTAGGCTAGGTAACCATAACGCATACACGTTATGTAGTTAAAAAACGCGTACGCGTTATGTAGTTACAAAACGCGTATGCGTTATGTAAATCTAAAAATGAATTTAAATACACAGTCCCGACGATTGTCGACCATCCGCAGCACTCACGCATCAGAAACGCGAAATAGAGGCGAAATAGACCCTGGGCGAGGACAGTTTGTGGCCCACTCAAGTATCTGTGTTGCTCGATTTAGCTGGAGGGGAGACAAATTCACCGGTGGATTGTCATTTAATCAGGTAATTCATTCACCCATACCATTTTTTTGTGATTTTTTAACCCAAATTACTATTTTTTTATTGTTTAAAACAACCTAGTTTTGTAATATTGATAAAATTGGGAATAACCCAATTTTTAATTAAATTTACACCTCCCTCAACCAAGATTAGTGAATAATTAAAATGAATCCCTTTTCAAAAACTCAAAAATTCATAATCCAACCAAAAATTGAAAAAAATAAAACTCCCCCCTTTCTACAATGTATTCATCTAAGTCACCCGACACGAGGACATGGGACACGAGTGTCCCCACCAGGCTTCAAATTTGAAGCCTTCAGGCCACTTCAAATTTTACCCACACGTCATAGAAGGCCACTTCAAATTTTACCATGCAAAAAAAATTTAATTTCATGGTAAGCCCTTCAATAATTAAATTAACCACTACTGTTTAAAATTGCAACAGAAGGGTAGCTTCAAATTTCACCCATCAACAATTTTTAGTGGGAAATTGGGAATGCAGCTACCAGCTAGGTGACTTGGGAGTGGGACTCGGTTACTCTCCAATATCCACGTGTTCGATCATCCATGGATCATGGACCATTGGGCCTCTAATAATATCATTGAGCAACTTACGTGGACGGGCTTACACTGAGCAGCCCATGGCTTGAACGCTTCGAAGTTCTCGTGTTTGTAGCGAGCGCTTACGTGTTTAACACATTTAATGGCATCAACAAAATTATTAAAC
Source organism: Larix kaempferi (assembly GCA_027924585.1). Taxonomy (NCBI): domain Eukaryota; kingdom Viridiplantae; phylum Streptophyta; class Pinopsida; order Pinales; family Pinaceae; genus Larix; species Larix kaempferi. The sequence goes on from BSBM01000887.1 coordinate 20,350,280, forward strand.
CTGGTAGGTGGCTCATACGTGTTGTTGCTAGCGGGCTTACCAAGTTACAAGTTATCACATACCAATTTGTGAATGCTGACTCTGTGAGTTAATTGAGTATTCAATGTATAATATATTATGTTAATGTGCCCCCGCGAATTTGGCATTTCAGACAAAATCCACAATCCATAAACTTCTTGTAATGTTGCAGGTTGTTGCTCCTGCCCGTGGCCCCTACCTATAGCCCTGTGTTTTCTTTGTTGTATCAAGTTAATCCTACCGCCTACGGCTCCCAGCCTCACACCCTGTGTTTTCTTTGTTGTATCAAGTCAATCCTGCAGCTCCCGAGTTCCACCTTTTGTTTTCTTTGTTGTATCAAGTCAATGCTCGAATTCCATGCTTCCATGGCTCCGACCATCAATATATAATATTGCATGAATAGAAACAAGCTTTTTCTTATACCCCTATTCCACTGTGGTTGAGCTACTTCCAAGTTCCACCTACCCTATCTCCTCCAGTCCTCTAGGATAGTTTGCGGAGCGAAGCTGGCAATGCCAGCCTGCCATAAACATATTTAAAGAAATTTGTTTTCTTTGAGGAGCTCAACTTCAAGGCTGACTAGATTTTTGACATCCTATGAATTTACAGGTCTGCTATATCCACTGAAAAATAAATCCTCTCAACTTTACTACGTCAGTAAAAATTGAAATTTTGATGTACTATTACATTTTCAAATGAAAAGAATAACTTATTATTAATAAAAAAATCAAATCATATTAATATATTAATGAATTTCAATTTAGCTTCCCAATATTAAAATAAATTATACATTTTAAATGATCCACAAGCAAATATTATCCTGAGAAGGAAATGGAAAAAAGGGAATTTCCTCAACACAACATGCTATTTCCTTATGATGATGCTTTTACATTTATGATTACCAACCTTGGAATCAGGTTTGGTTATCCGAAGGTGTAATATCTTCTAAGCTAAGTCAATAGGTAGGGATGTTGGTATTGATATAATTATGACAAAGTTTTATAAAGGATTAGGAACAATTCCGTTGGCTTGTAGATGACATATTTATGGATAAAAAGCTTGTTGTTATGAGATAATGACATCATGCCTCAAAAACATGTCCCATACAATCTAATGTTAATGGGCGCTCTACATAGAAATTGGAATGTCAACATTTGTGAGTACAATAAATATGTTGATGATTTTGGCCTACTACAACTTTAATATATTGAGTGGATTGATAACCTTCACAATTATATAAGCGATTGTAGCTATGACTAGGAGGAGAGTTAACAATGCAACAAAATCAAGTAATCGAATTTTGTGCATAAAATGAACATAAGACTCCCACCAACTTTCACTGAATCTACGTCTTAACAAAAGAACTCATCGTTTCACGGGATTCCACCCCATCAATCCTTTTAACAGTAATGGCCATATCAGTTGCTACAACCCTAGCGCAAGAAAAATCAATCGAGCTACGCATGACAATACTTGAAACCAGACTTTTTGAACTTCCTATTACGTCATAGGAATCAATACTACTTTCTCCACAACATGTGGCACCTTCAATATCTTCCATCACCGCAATTTACATTTGATAAAAAACTTGTTCCCAAATAGTAATTACCCCATTCTTTGCTCTAAAAAGGCCTCGGTTAACCTAGAATCCAATCCATGCAACATGAACACATCCATATATACACATAGAATAAATATTAATAAATTTATCATAGCCCTTCAATAGTGTTCAATATCTCATAGCCCTTCATAGTGAAATGGGACCCCACCCTTCAAATTTGATCCCTGGTCCCCACCAGACACGGTGACCCCCGGAATTAGGACACGTAGGACACGGTGACCCCCGGAATTAATATATTTTTAAAATATATTAAAATTTAAAAATATAGACATATAGATCCAATAAAATTTAACATTTACAATTACAAATATTCAATAGAAATTACATTTACAATTACAAATATGAAATATTCAATAGAAATTAGATCATTCACAAATCACAACACATTTGTCATTCACAATCACAAATCACAATGAGACATTGAGACACATAGATGCAAACTCATCACTGCCCTGATCCTCCTCCTCCATGCCTGAATCAACAAACTCATCACTGCCCTGATCCTCCTCCTCCTCCTCCTCCTCCTCCTCCTCTCTGCCAATCTGACTAACTTACTTTTTAATTGTCAAATGTTTAATTTTAAGTTTTAAATGTATGTAAGTGAATGCCATTAAATTGCTTACGTGAGTTTGATTTAATACATGTTCAATTTTGAAGAGACGTCATTATATACCATGTATATGTTTCTAATGATTTTCGTATTAATGTCTTTATTGCAGTTGCGTCTATGGATACCAATGCCGAGATATTGATTGAGCTTGCCCAATTGAGGGGCATAAGTGCAGCTTTTAGTGGTGGTGACAGGATTCGCCGTTCACTTGCATCAACCTTGGATGCAATTGTGGACACCATTTCACAATCTACGAATGTCCTATATGATATTGCATCTTGCATAGAAAGAAAAAGACAACAATATGCTGATGGGCTAGATTACAATGCAATAAAAAAGTTGAAAATATCCAAAGATATTATATTTGCATTGTTTAGGGACCCTCGGACGGGGGAAATCCCAAATGCAAGCAGGCCGCATATCTCCATTGAGTGGTGCACGTTTCAACCATTTGTTGATAACTGGATGGACAGATGGTACATGGTTTTTGATATGCCACCACACAACAACAGGGAAATTCCCTTATATTTCCTTCGAAAGATGTACGCAGAGTTCGTGTTGCATAAACACGTTAACTATTTTGACATCTTGCAGTTTTAGGGGATTGGTGGGGGGATGCCCCAAAACCGACCCAATGCCAGGCTTCGAGACCAGGATCGCCCTATCCCTACACCTCGCAGGCAGTTTCCTGGGCCAGATGTCCCACCAGCACATCGTATTATTCCGCAGACACCGGATGCATTTTTGAGTTTGGCACGGGCGGTTGTTCACCATGGCACGATGGTTCAACATATGGGTGAGGAAGGGACATCTGTCCCTGGTGTGGTACATACACCAGCTCGTCACCATGCAGGACCATCAACTAGTGCAGGACCATCAGGACCATCCACTAGTGCCGGACCATCAGGACCATCGACACATCCCCATCCTAGTACTGATCCTCACGAGTGCACATCATGTGGTCGTCCCTGCTATGGTCTTTCCTCAAATGTTTCCTTCAGTGGGTTTTTGAGAGAGGTATGTTTATGGTTAATTGTAATAAATTCTTCATTTATTTTCGTCTTTGTACACATATATATAGTTTGAGCTAATATATTAATTTTGTGAACTTGCAGTTGATGCTTTATGCCGGCAGCGACGCCCCAGAGCCGGATGTTCCAGACTCTACAGGGGGGCATGATGCTACCCATTTGGTAGACCCATCTTATATACCACCTATTTTCGTATCTCACACCGAGGTAAACATTTTAAAATTTCAGTTTTTTAATACTTGTTAATTTGTTAATTTCCACATAGTTTACATTTTAGTTCATTAATGCTATCTACGGTCTAATATTTACAATTATTTAACTTGCAGATGGTAGATCCTTCACTGGGGCAAGGTAATGTGGAGGTAGCACCCATGGTCATACCGTCCCATGAAGGGTCTGGGCTCCAGGTAAACAATTAAAAATGACATTTTTTAAATACATGTTTGTTTGTTGAATCATGCATGTCTAACTACATGAACACTTGCTGACTGTAGGCACCATCCGACACATCTGGACCATTGCCTGGATTTGTATCTCCCTCTAGGCCATTTGTGAACAAGGGTCGTGTGTATGTGAGGCGTTCTACTCCTAGAAAGACTCCAGCTGCCCACGACCATGGGCTTACTCACACCACGGTAATGTGTATCCTTCGATGATATTTGTTGTTTAACTTGAAATCCAGTGCATAAATCGTTTTTGTTAATGTTTGAATTGCATGTTTACTGCATCAGGAACCCGAGTTGTCTACTGAAAACCTCGCATCGATGGTTGATGCAGCAGTTAGTGCCGCATCTGCAATGGCAACTGATCACACACAGGTATGTAACTATTTCAACATTATCTTTACATAGTTTATTATTGTTGTCTATTGTTTATTCATGCATTTCTAACTATTTCAACATTTTTTCATTGTAGCCACCACCAGCAGGAGCAGTTCCTGGCCCCCCTGGTTCGACCATCCTGGATGTTCAACCAACGGCTCCATCTGCTACACAAGCAACGCAATCTCCTTTGTCAGTTGAGGTAAGATGTCCTTTAGTGACCAAGTGTTTCATGCACTTTCCATGCACCAGTTGATAATTGTTGAGCTAATGTATTAGTGTACATAGTTAGTTGAATTTAACAATTGATATTTAATTTGCAGGATCCAGCGACACACATTGATCCTAGAGATGTGGCTAGAGGATCAACGTCGGGAAAGAACAAGAGAAAGCTTGAGTTTTGATAGTTTTGGATAGTTTTGGACACATGTGCTTTTGGATACTTTTGTATATATATGTACTTTTCGATACATTCAGTTTTGGAGACATGTACATTGACTTTATTGTGCATGTACTTTTGGAGACATGTACATTGACTTCATTGGATACATGTACTTTTGGATACTTTTGGATATACATGTACTTTTGGAGACATGCACTTTTGGATACTTTTGGATATATATGTACTTTTGGATACATGTACTTTTGGAGACATGCACATTGACATTTCACTTATAAATGAATGATACATGAATGAATGAATGAATACATGAATGATACATTTATATTCAAGGGTTTCAACGAATTCACTACATGCATGCACTAATTGGTATCTAATTAAAATTTGTGATTTTGGATGATCATTACAAGTTATGTCAAAGTTCTTGCTCGTGTAATTTAATCAAACTAAATGCAATACAATGTTTTTCAAGGTTTCAACGAACTCACTCATGCACACCCATTGCCATCAGCTACCAATGAAAGTCTAACATTATGAGGTTCTTCTTTAAAAATGGGTAATATTTCCTTGATGATCGTAAATTGAGAACCATTTGTAGCCACTCATATAATACCATCTTCACTTATCTTTGTACATGATAATCCATAAAATGTGCTATGTTTTTTAACCTAAACAATCATCAAAAACCTAGAATTATAGGGATATGACAAATAACCATATGGGGCACCTTATATATCACCTAATTAGTTCAATATCTATTGATCCCACATTCATGGCATTTTAAATTTGTTGCATGCTATCCATAATATATCATTTGATCATAATTAGGACATGCATCAATTGTTTGATACTCCTTTCTTGTATCTTTCATAAGGGCACACAATTCTCAATATGTGCAAGGTAAAGTATTTGATGGTTATATGAAAATATTACCTAACAATCTATAAGAAAAAATCAATTTATGCACTAAATAATGGATATCGCAATGTAGTTATTACAATCACAAAAAATATTAAAAACTTATATTTATCATTAGAGTTATTGTGTATACATTAGGATCTTTGTCATACCATTGTTTGAAATGTCATTCAATACCTTCAATTTTATCAACATCAAATTAGTAGACAAAGTGACTCATCTTTGATCTCTTGTATAGGCCTTTGTGTGCCTTATCAATAAGATGTACATCATGAATATTATCATAGGTCTCATACATAGGTGCATCCTCATCCATGCAAACAAAGGTGTCATGGATCAACCTATTATCCCTTTATTCTCAATAATATTAGTATCATTATCTTCCATAGGATCAAATTCAACTCCATCACCCCCATTATTGCTACTCTAAATTGCAGCCTTAGGAGTTTTGATCATGTGTTTTTGTCTCTTTAGGAGTTTTGAAATATTATACTCTTTCAAAAATAATATGGAAGTTCAAATATTTAAAAGTGGCTTAAATTATAAAATGGGCGGAAATTCACCAAGTGTCCCTGAACGACATTTTCATGCGACTTGCAACTCGACATAACTTGGAAACTGGACGTCGGACCGACGAACCGTCAACTCCGTTGGTCTCCTGGCATGCAATTACCTCTAGGGGGGCCTTTCCCTCGTCTCCCCATGGCCCAGTGGCTTCATTGTGCATTCATTTCGTAAACTAGGGTTTTGCTCAGTTTAATTGCATGCAATCTCGCATTGGTGGGTCAACTCTGCAAAAACCTCCCCCGAGCCAGTGTTGGCAGTGTTCCCATGTCGGCATTGCCCACACACACTTGCAGGAGCCAACGGCACGCAATCTTCCTGCTCCGTTTGCTTTTTGGCTCCTGGACGGAAATTCACCAAGTGTCCCTTAACGACATTTTCATGCAACTTGCAACTCGACATAACTTGGAAACCAAACGTCGGACCGACGAACCGTCGACTCCGTTGGTCTCCTGGCGTGCGATTACCTCTAGGGGGCCCTCTCCCTCGTCTCCCCATGGCCCAGTGGCTTCATTGTGCATTCATTTCGTAAACTAGGGTTTTGCTCAGTTTAATTGCATGCAATCTCGCATTGGTGGGTCAAATCTGCAAAAACCTCCCCCGAGCCAGTGTTGGCAGTGTTCCCATGTCGGCATTGCCCACACAGACTTGCGGGAGCCAATGGCACGCAATCTTCCTACTCCGTTTGCTTTTTGGCTCCCGGACGGAAATTCACCAAGTGTCCCTGAACGACATTTTCATGCGACTTGCAACTCGACATAACTCGGAAACCGGATGTCGGATCGACGAACCGTCGACTCCGTTGGTCTCCTGGCATGCGATTACCTCTAGGGGGGCCTCTCCCTCGTCTCCCCATGGCCCAGTGGCTTCATTTTGCATTCATTTCGTAAACTAGGGTTTTGCTCAGTTTAATTGCATGCAATCTCGCATTGGTGGGTCAACTCTGCAAAAACCTCCCCCGAGCCAGTGTTGGAAGTGTTCCCACGTCGTCATTTCCCACACACACTTGCAGGAGCCAACGGCACGCAATCTTCCTGCTCCGTTTGCTTTTTGGCTCCCGGACGGAAATTCACCAAGTGTCCCTGAACGGCATTTTCATGCGACTTGCAACTCGACATAACTCGGAAATCGGACGTCGGACCGACAAACCGTCGACTCCGTTGGTCTCCTGGCATGCGATTACCTCTAGGGGGCCCTCTCCCTCGTCTCCCCATGGCCCAGTGGCTTCATTGTACATTCATTTCGTAAACTAGGGTTTTGCTCAGTGTGGGAGTGTGTAATTTTTGCACACGGGGGTCAACTTTGGAAAATCATCCACCGGGCGGGTATGGCTAGTGTTCCTAACCCGAACCTGTCTAGACACACCTGCAGGACTCCCCGGAACCCGGTTTTGTTGCACGGTTGGAGTTATATGCCCCCGGTAGGTATCCAGCAAGTGTCCCTGAAGTCCTTCTGGCAGTGAGACGGGACGAGCCATAGAATGAAGACCGTGGCTCGGATCAACGAACCGTCGACTCCGTTGGATTCAGCACACCGGGATAGTGCCAGGGGTGCCCCTTCCCTCCTACCCGGTGGTCCATGTGTCACCTTGCAGGTCCATCTTGGAAACTAGGGTTTTGCTCAGTGTGGGAGTGTGCAATTTTTGCACACGGGGGTCAACTTTGGAAAATCATCCACCGGGCGGGTATGGCTAGTGTTCCTAACCCGAACCTGCCTAGAAACTTTGGAAACTAGGGTTTTGCAGGTTCATGATGATGATGATGGTGATGATGATGAAGATGTTGATGATGATGGCTTGGTCTAAGGTGGTGCTCTCAAATAGCTAATTCATTATGAAATATTTAACAAGACATGAATTAAATTTAATATAAGTGTATTGTTTAATATAGTGAGCATGAATTGAATTAATTTTGTTGGGTGAAGCCAATAACCAACATGATGAACATAATATAATTTTAGGGTTTACTGATCATATGTAAAAAATGGCATATTCATAAACTTGACATACAATAGAACTTTTGGCATATTTATAAACAACGTAAACGTAAATTTGGCATATCAAGAACGCAAAATTGACATATTCATATGAAACATACATGTGAAAATTGAGCATATATCAATATTCAATTACAAATAGTATAAATAGTATAGTATTAAAAGTATGTAACGTACCTCATCATGCTAGATCCCACCTATTATCATACAACCAAGCCCTCCGGATCATCTCTTATACTGATGGTCTCCATTAGTCTCTCGTGCTCTGTATCCGGTAAGAAGTAGCGTACCTTTGATGTATTTCGACTAGGCATTGTTTGTACCTGAAGGTTTGTGCCAATGATTAAGTTGGTAAAGTGATACACACTTGCACCTGGTTTGTAATCCCTGTAAACATATCCACCCTTCTTTCTTCCATTGCTGTCCCGTGTAAAGTATTCACCTTTAACAACCATAGACCCAGTTGGAAAGTGGTTGTTTTCATTGTCAGTCATGGACACAATGAGGGTTTGCTTTCCATCTATACAGTGTGCCAACCAGTATTCATCACCCCATTCAGTATCTTTTGAGGCAACCACTGCGTATATGTTCCCTGCATTATATGATTGTAGGTATATGATCAAAATATTTTTCGTGCGATACAAGGCCATTAATGTGCATTTGAAGACTACGTAAACAAACAAAAAATGTTAAGGAAATGCATCATACCGGGTTGTACAAGGTCTGAGACATGATCAAAATATGCAGAAATAGATGATTGGTCTTCTTCCAACGGTGTTAACTCAACAATTGCACGCTGATCAAGTGGAAGTGATATGCGATCCCATCCATCAACCCAATCCAATGATTCACACCCATCCCAGTCACCATCACAACAAGGCGGGCAAAAACAAGCGAGTTTTCTGGTCCAAATTTCAAATACTGGGTTATCAGAGCTTCGAACCGAATGAAAGCCACGAGTCCCAGGCACAGTCTTGCATTTCCATGCATGTGAATGATATATGTCTACCACCTCCCAAAAAAATCTCTCCACATGTCTCTTTCTTGTGGATTCTACTCGCATAGTTGATTCCTCTCCCATTACTGACGTGCACCACCTAACTATAGATTGAGCATTTAGAATAGTATATTCTGTAGATACTTTCAATTCCTCTCTTCGTAGGGCTGTTTTGACACATGCTCCGGCTCCATCATGCTCTCCTTTACCATGCCCAGTCTCAAAATAGTTCCACATATGTGGCACTTTGTAGTTTTTATGCAATGAAGACAACCATTGAAATATGCGTGCATTTTTGAACTGACCAGCACACCCATCAGACCAAATCCAGTGTCGATCCATCTGTATGTTCCTTCCCTTCAAGTGATCATAGAACATGATGAAGCAATGACGTACGTAGTGGAAGTCGTGGCACCTATCATCACTTATGTAGAAGTGATATTCCTTCAGAATTTCTCTTTGCTCTTTAGTGCTATTTGGGCCATGCCTATATGTGATATGGACCATCAAGGAAACCTGCTCAGAGTGATAATACTGACTTTGGATCTCATTTTGAGGTTGCAGAGTGTAGTTCTCGGCAAAATCAACAACTGAAAGTATAGTACCAAGGGGAAATGTATCTCTGCATATTCTAAACTTCTCATCCTGCCATCGTGCCACGTGGACATGCTGAACATATTGATGTGTCTTTTCAATAAATTCCTTGATGAAGTCACTAACTTGTACCTGGTGACACAAAATGATCTCAATGTCAGATTTTTGTTGTAAGTAAGGATTGAAATGTAACCGTTACAACATAATTTTATAGATATAAATGCATACCTGAGATGTCACCAATTGTATTTTTTTGCTTTCTTTCCCTGGGACTATTTCATAGTTGATATATTTGAAACTTTTCATGTCTGTAACCATTTTCCCAAATTCACTGTCTCCATTCTCGTGCATACATTGGCTCAATAATGCCATTCCAGCACAGTTGGAGCATGTTCCATCCAAACAAGATTTTGCATAGTATGTTTGCCCCTCGGGCCTATTGCACATGATGCTATGAATGAATTCTCTTGATGAAGTCGGTGGTATTGTCATGGAGCAATCCTGCACAATGTTAGTATGCAACACACGACGAATGTACAAAAATGTTTCATAGTAATATTCATATTCTACATGGTATCTACAACAACAAGTGTTACGAAGAGTATTTATTCTAACATACCATGGCTTACATTTCTCAAAAGATCTTTGCCCCAAGTTCAATTGTCTATGCTCAATCTTAAATTTCTCATAAAGCTCTGTCTGTGTTATATCAAGAAAATGCTTAGTATGTGGTTCACGATCCTTTGAACCCCTTCTTAGTTTTAGTACATACTTTCGGTTTGAAGAAGGCCTTATGTGATCATGCCAAAAACTGTGCACTAGTCCCTTTACTGCATCAACTAGCTTCATGTCACGACGTGGCAACCGACCAACAAAGGCCCAAAAATATGTCTGATCGGTTGTGTCAAGATGTTCTCTTCTAATAGAATACCTACGGAGGGTTTTTACATTCAAATTAACTAGTTCGGATGTAGGCCTGAGAATATGAAGGGCCCTGGTGTTCTTATTTGCAATTGATTGTGACAACACACGATGAGCAGCATTGTGGTCCTTTGAACGTGTGTTCTTACCAATTTTACCAAATGCATCTACTAGGATTTTAACTATATGAGAACTTGGTTCAGAATTCTTTATCATCTTTATCCCTAACTTTTTCCTAACAACATTCATGCTCCTAGATTTTAACAATGATAAAAATAATCTACATTTATCTCCATCACATTTAGAAACAAAATATTTATCAAGTATCTGTTGAGTTTGATAAGCAATACTACGTTTAGATAGCGTACCTTCAATGGAATTCATAAGTCTTTCATCAACTTGTATACGCTTCGGAGTTCTTCGACGTGTGCTTGCTAATGGAGGTAAGGGGGTTGGAATTGTACCATGTAGCGCATCACCAAGACGCTCTGGCGTTTCAGTAGTAGCTTGGTGTCCTTCATTCTCTTCCTGGTAGTTGGATGGTGGAAGTCCAACATCCTCATCGATGGTCTGTGGAAGTCCAACATCCTCATCAATGGTGTGGATAACATTCTCTTCTTCAACAGTAGGCAAAATGTCCAACGCCTCTCTGACTTCATCGCTTGTATAACCACATCCGGATAGCAAATTGGGTGTTTCTTCGTGAGCTTCATCTTGAGATGGTAACTTATCACTTTGACTTGAAGTGGGAATTGAAACATCCCCTAATGAGCACCTACGTTTTGCTTCTTGATTACTTCCATGGGGTGCTTGTTCAACAACTATTGTGGAAATTGAAGGTCCCTCTTGTCGTGGATTAAGAGGATGAACCATGGTATCCTCTACAATTGGATTTGGATTAGTTTCCAAAGAAAGCCTCCGATTCATCATGTATATTCTTTTCTTTTCTTTCTCTTCTTCAATGACTTCTTGAGGTCTCTTCCTTGTTGATTTGTTTACTCGGTTATGTGCATTCCCCATCACCACAATGATCAATTCAATATAGTTTGTTTTTGTTGCTCCTCAATTACAAGCTCTTCAATAATAAGCAAATGGAAGTTCTTCCTTGTTGGTCTTGAAGCTTGATATCTTATCTTGTGTGCTCCTCAAATATAGGCAAAATGAATCTTTCAAAGGCCTTATCTTTGGTGTTATTCAATTGGAGATTCTTCAAGCTTGCTGATTGTGTTCTTCAAATATGGCCATATAACCCAACACCACACTGAGCAACCATGGAAGATGTCCTCAATGCTGCACCTGCATAAAAAAAAAAATGATGGAGTTGGTGTAGAATGTGAAAATTTGCAGTGGTGGGCTCGTGCTGTTCGAAAAATCGCGGGACTGTTGTTTTCGTTCGGATAGAGTGAAGTTGCTCTCGGACAGCAACAGTCCACTATTTCTGGAGTTACAAAACGCGCACGCATTATATAAATACAAAACGCGTGCGCGATATGTAGTGAAAAAACGCGAACGCGATATAGTCAAGCACAATAAATAGGTTAGGTGCACGGCTAGGGCGACGAACAAAATCAAAGAAAACTAATCATTTATATGGTTCCTAGAGCCCCTCCCCCATAAAGGCATTTAGACCCTCTTCTAAACATTAATCCCTAAGTGCATAAGTGCACAAGATGATGAGGAGGAGGAGGGTGATGACAATGAAGATGATCATGATGTAGATGAAGATGATAAAGATGATGAGGAGGATGAGGGTGATGACAATGAAGATGATCATGATGCAGATGAAGATGATAAAGATGATAATGTTGATGAAGATGATGGTGATGATGATGAAGATGTTGATGATGATGGTGATGGTGATGTTCGGATGATGATGATGATGATGATGATGATGATGAAGATGATGGTGACATGATGGAGATGTTGATCTGATGAGGAAGATGATGGTGATGATGGTGATGATGGTGATGATGATGAAGATGTTGATGAGGACGATGATGGAGATGAAGATGATGATGATGAAAAAGATGATGATGATGGAGATGTTGTGTTGATGGGGAACCTAGAGATGACAATGATGATGAAGATGGTGATGGTGATGGTGATGACGATGACGATAAAGATTTTGATGATGATGCTGATGGCGATGATGATGAAGATGTTGACGATGATGGTGATGGTGATGTTTAGATGATGATCATGATGATGTTCAGAAGATCATGATGGTGATGATGGTGATGATGATGGAGAAAATGACGATGATGGATATGTTGATGAGGAACCTGCAGATGCCAATGATGATGATGATGATGGAGATGTTGATGAGGAACCTACAGATGCCAATGATGATGGTGATGATGATGAAGATGTTGATGATGATGATGATGGTGCTGGTAATGATGATGATGATGATGATGATGATGATGAAGATGAAGATGATGGTGACATGATGGAGATGTTGATCTGATGAGGAAGATGATGATGATGATGATGATGATGATGATGATGGTGATGATGACGAAGATGTTGATGACGATGATGATGTTGATGAAGATGATGATGATGAAGAAGATGACGATGATGGAGATGTGTTGATGGGGAACCTAGAGATGACAATGATGATGAAGATGGTGATGGCGATGACGATGAAGATTTTGATGATGATGCTGATGGCGATGATGATGAAGATGTTGACGATGATGGTGATGGTGATGTTTAGATGATGATCATGATGATGTTCAAAAGATCATGATGGTGATGATGGTGATGATGATGGAGAAAATGACGATGATGGATATGTTGATGAGGAACCTGCAGATGCCAATGATGATGATGATGGAGATGTTGATGAGGAACCTACAAATGCCAATGATGATGGTGATGACGATGAAGATGTTGTTGATGATGGTGCTGGTAATGATGATGATGATGATGATGATGATGATGATGGTGACATGATGGAGATGTTGATCTGATGAGGAAGATGATGATGATGATGATGGTGATGATGATGAAGATGTTGATGACGATGATGATGGTGATGAAGATGATGATGATGAAGAAGATGACGATGATGGAGATGTGTTGATGGGGAACCTAGAGATGACAATGATGATGAAGATAGTGATGGAGATGATGATGAAGATTTTGATGATGATGCTGATGCTGATGATGATGATGATGATGATGATGATGATGATGATGAAGATGTTGACGATGATGGTGATGGTGATGTTCAGATGGTGATGATGATGATGATGATGATGATGATGATGATGATGATGATGATGATGATGTATATGTTGATGAGGAAGGGGGATATGACAATGATGATGAAGATGTTTATGGTCATGAAGATGATGATGATGGTGATGATGATGGAGATGTTGAAGATGATGGAGATGGCGATGAAGATGATGATGATGATGACGATGATGGTGAAGATGATGAAGAAGATGACGATGATGGAGATGTTGACCTGATGACGATGAAGATGATGATTATGGTGATGATGATGAATATGTTGATGTTGATGATGATGGTGATGAAGATGATGATGATGGAGAAGATGATGATGATGGAGATGTTGATGAGGAACCTACAAATGCCAATGATGATGATGATGATGGTGATGACGATGAAGATGTTGATGATGATGGTGACGGTAATGATGATGAAGATGATGATGATGATGGTGATGGTGATGGTGATGTTTAGATGATGATGATGATGATGATGATGATGATGAAGATGATGGTGACGTGATGGAGATGTTGATCTGATTCAAGGAAGATGATGATGATGATGATGATGGTGATGATGATGATGATGGTGATGAAGATGATGATGATGAAGAAGATGATGATGATGGAGATGTTGATGTTGATGGGGAACCTAGAGATGACAATGATGATGAATATGGTGATGGTGATGGTGATGGTGATGACGATGAAGATTTTGATGATGATGGTGATGGTGATGATGATGAAGATGTTGATGATGATGGTGATGGTGATGTTTAGATGATGATCATGATGATGTTCAGAAGATGATGATAATGATGATGGAGATGTTGATTTGATGAGGAATATGATGATGATGATGATGATGGTGATGATGATGAAGATGTTGATGATGATGGTGATGATGATGAAGATGTTGATGATGACGATGATGGTCATGAAGATGATGATGATGATGAATATGATGCTGATGGAGAATATGATGCTCACAACTCCCTCTAGTCTCTCTCTCCCCAACCATCAATCTCTCTCTCTCTCTCTCTCTCTCTCTCTCTCTCTCTCTCTCTCAAACACACACACATACACACACATTATGTCACTTTCCATTCTCAAACCCATCCCCCCTCCATCCATATCTATCTCCAACTTTCTCCCTCCATCCCTCACCCTACCTTCTCTCCCTCCCTCTCTCATCGCCTGTCTCTCACCTTCTATCCCTCCCTCATGTTATCTTTCCCTCAACCTATCCCAATCTCTCCATCACTCCCTCTCTCTCCATCGCCACCACTCCCTGCATGTCTCCCACCAACACTTTCTGTCCCTCCCTTCCTATCTCTTATTTCGTTCTATCCCCATCTATCTCTCACTCCCTCCAAATCCATTCCTCCCCATTGTCCCTCTCCCTCCCTCGCTCTATGTCTCTCCCCCCCTTGTATTCTTTATTTCTCTCTCACATCCCCCTTGCCTCCATCCATTCCCCCTTGTCACTCAAGTCTCACTTTCAACTTCTAACCCTATACCTCTTCAGAACCTATTCTACTCCTAATAGTGCTCTCAAGCTCCACTTCCCTTCACCCCTTGTAGCCCATCATGTTCTCATTCCCTTCATCTCTCCCCACTCAAGCTTCCAACATCCTTCTAAGCCCTTGACCCTTTCCCACCCCTATTAAATATTAACCATAGATTCCCTTGGCCCTTCCCCACCCCTTCTCAAATATTAAACAAAAATTCCCTTGAGTCTTCCACACCCCCTCTTTCTCAAGTATTAAACATATATTTTATGATTTAAATAACGCGAGCGCGTTTTGTAACTATATAACGCGTACGTGTTATGTAGTTATATAACGCGTACGCGTTAAGTAGTTATATAACGCGCACGCGTTATGTAGTTATATAACGCGTACGCGTTATTTACATTTAAAAGCGCGGCAATATTTTTGAATTTAAACAGGCTAAGTCACATGCTCACATGTCAACAATAATCCTATGTGTATGCTTTGGAGTTTGCTTCGGTAATTCCAAACCTGTGCTATGTTAATGAAAAACCAAAGCTAATTGGGTATTTCTTCCAGTTTCTAGAGAATCCTGTGCTTAGCCACTCGTTACAATATGCTACACAAAGTCATTTTTGACGAAATCTTAGACACAAATAGCATTTTTTCTGCAGATTCCAAATATGTAACTTTTATTTTGAAATATTATTTTTTCCTATTTTCTTTCAATTTCTTTTCTGTCCTACCTCCTTAACTCGTGAAACACACTGTTAGTGTTTCTTCCATAACTTTTTCAATTCTCAATCATTTCAAAAAAAAATTGTATGGTGCACAAGAGGACACTAACCTCCACGTTCTATGAAAAACCCATTTCAAGATTTTTGCATTAAGACCTTCAAAGGCTCTACCCACAAAAGAGGTACTATTTTCGAGGTTTGATCACTTAGACAATTATAAAAAAATTATAAAATTACTAATTTAATTTTCGAAAAATAATGGCGCACAAGTGCTATGTGTTCTCTACATGCATGCCGATTTTTGTAGCTTGATTCCATCATTTAGGCCCTCAAAAGCTCTACCCACAAAAACATATACCTTATCATTTGCCTGAAAAATAAAAAGTGTCTGTTAGGAAAAATGAAACTTGACATAGCTATGAAAATTTTCAATACATAAAAGTTATATATTCAAAAACGTGATTCAATTTCCTACATTTCATCTTTTTTACTCAATGCAAGATATTTTGCGTAAGTAGATCAAAAAATCCAAGTAAGTTGAGGGATGCCTGCTTTTTCAATTTTCTATTGCATCTAACGCGCCAAAAGTGACCCTCATTAGCTTGCACTGACCCAAATACATTTCCCTAATTAAAAACTATATCTCAATACTTGGATTTTCCTTACATTTCCCTAATTAAAAACTATATCTCAATACTTGGATTTTCCTTTTGTGATCATTGGCAAAATGACACCCTCACATATTCATCAAATATAAAACAAATTAAAAAATACAATATCCATAAATGACACTCATCTTTACAATGAACTCTTGTGAAATAACACTTCATCCTTACAACTTAAATTCTCCATAGATAACACCTCATCTTTATAACTGAAACTCACCCAAATCATAATTTTTTTAAAGCTATGATGTGATTTGCACCTCTTCACACCCAAATTTCTCCATGCTTTTTTTCTCATTCATTTCTTGTTATTGTCATCGACATTGCAACTTGTTGCTCTTGTTTATATATGACACCATTATTATTAATGTAATGTAATATTGGTAGTGACACCATTATTATTATATAGTGCTAAAATCACTACCATTAGTGCTAAAAATTTTGTTATTATCATTAATGCTAAAATTTTCGTTAGCCTAATGATCAATGATTTAAGCTTTATGAGTTCGTGATTCTCGTTCTTCTAGTGTCTACAAGAGAATTTATTAACGGAAACATAAATTTACTGAACTAACATTACCTGCAAATAGTTCGAAAATGCTTCATTACCACGACACGGGATTAATCCGACATGCCAGATCAATTATACTAAACAGAAGCTCCGACATGCCATTGGAACCACTGGCAGAAGCATAATCACTACCAGACCAAAATTTATCTTCAAATTCAGCAATTAATGGATAACAAGAACTGGCAAGGACTGAGGGCCACACAACTTCCGAATCGGAAGAAGTTAAAAAGAAGAAAGGGGTCACATCTGCTGCAATACACAGCAGGAGGAAGCAGCAGGCTTAACTTAATAGGGAAGTTCACGAGAGTTGTTGCGTATGGGATCATTAGTATGACAATCCGATGGATAGTTTATTCGAAGATAGGGGAGAGCTTGACAGAAGACATAATCGTACAACTTAAGAGAATTAGTTGACCAACAATGGACTACTCGTTGTCTCGATCGCTTGGTTAAGTTAAAGTCTGAATATATCAAATGTTAAGCCTCATAACCAGAGATCATGGTCTCCTAAATTAATCCGTTGGTGGGCATACAATGAGTTTTTAATCGGCATGAACCTGAGTTCAAGTGAAAGAATGAACGCATATTGGTAAGTACGGATGTAGGTGACTATTGGTTAAACACAATCGATGGGATTTCGATACCATTAAGGCGATACTTGGATCGCTATGAGTTCGGATCTTACAAGGGATCACCACCCGTAATCGGGCTGTGCGATTAATTTAGTTCCTGTCCAGTATTTTTAATGTAGAATTGTTGTCGTAATGCGAAGGATGGGGAATTCATTTACACAATACTGAGTTTCAAAACAGAGTTTAACAATCTTGATATACAAATTTTTAGCGATTTGAAATACAGAGCCATGATCCTTGGGATCCACAAAATAATGCAAATAGTTTTAACACTTCAAGTACACGTATTCAGTTCGCATTTGTTCAGCTAACTTCGGGTATCTTTCCTCTAAACATAAAAGTATGTGAAAACCTACAACTTAAATTCAATTGCATTCAATAATTCCATACTCATGCAATGTTTGGAAAACCTTAGCTACAGTCCGTGCAGTCTGTGTCTAAGTTTCTTAACCAACCGTGACAAAATTTACAAGCAATAGAAGTAATCTGCCATAGATCACATGGCTTTTGCATGGGTTCCTTACAGTTGTATCAATATTTAAACACTCAATCTAGACTGGGTCGAGTAAGTAACAAAATCATACCTTCAGTTTTAAAGGTTGAGATGGCAGAACTACAAAATCATACACCTAGCTAATACGTAGATTGAAACCGCTTGGTCCCATCTCTCTGTTCATAACAGATTTCAAAATGGAATAATTTAAAACTTTGCAAAGGAATCATTCAAACTATTATTCGGTTGTAACTAATAATTAAAGTAAAAATATATTAAATCTTTTACACAATCACGACGCAAATCAAAATTGCTTAATCATATCACTCTATTCAGAGAAGATTTTGAAATAAAATACTTTAAAACTTGCAAAGGAATCGTTCCAGGTATCATTCGGTTGTAATTGATAATTAAAGTAAGAATATATTAAGCTCATACAGAATTGTGACGCATATCAAAATTGCTTAATTGTATCAGTCTGTTCAGAACAGATTTTGGAAATAAAATACATAGAAGAAATATTTGCAAGGAAATCGCTCAATATTTCATTCCGTCCGTAACTGATATTTCAAAGCAGAATATAATTAAAACTTATACACAGACCATTGCGGATCAATATCGTTTACTCATAAGCTTCCAGGTTTTCTGTTGGTTTGGATGCACTGTGCAGAGAGGAAACCGATGATGCGGTGGTTTTTCCAAACCTGAAGCCCGGGGTAATGAAATGAGACGGAATGACAGGACAAGACCGGATCACATGACATCCGACAGGACAGTACAGAGGACATGACACATGTAATTTTTTGGTTTTTTTTTGTTTTAAAAATTATTTATATTTATTTTTAAATTATAAAAATAAAAATGACTCCTCCAGGGATTTATGTCCCATTGGAGTTGTACTTATCCAATCAAAAAATCAAAATTTCACATTTTAAAAATTATTAAAATTATTTTTATTTTTCAGAATATTATGTTTAATATTCAAAAAATTTAAAACATTATAAAACTATTAATAAATTTTGTTTTAAAATAAAAACTAATACAAGTCAAAAAGCTTTGACTTCTTAACAAAAAGTATATACCTTGCCTGGGCAGGGATATAATAATGAGAAAACCTCTCTTTACATGAGTTATGGTTGCATTTGTCATCTACTTTAGTATGTGCTTTGTAATGATTTAATATGTTGTTCTGTCTTTTTAATGTAATAACTGGAAAATATATAAGTGCAGAGAGCATATAATGAATATATTTTGAGGATGGATATTTATTTCTCCACTTAACATAGTGTCCCATTATTATGTTTTTTTTTCTTATGTATTTAATGTAAATTGTTTTAACATTGTATTTTTTTCTGCAAAATCTTACAAGGGTTTGTTGAGAGGCTCTTTGTAATATTTCAATTTTGACCCCATTGCATTAAAAATGTAAATTATGTAATATTGTTATAAAATCATGGTGAGGAGCTCAAGGCCAAGGCCCCACCATCGATTTAGTGTTAAAATTGATGCATTTGGTTTGTGTGTTATCTAGACACAATAGAAATTGTAAATATCATGTAAATATGCATTTTAATAAAATACATACAACTAGCTATGCAATGCAATGCAACAAGAGTATGGAGACATGATTTTTACAAGGAATTGAGAGGAAAATATTCAAACCCTTGAACCAATCAAGTCAAGCCAAGTGTAAATGAGAGAACCCATAAACCCTCAACTACCCATGTTGACTTTTGTACCCAATCATTTATTTCTCCCAAGAGTTGGTTGAGGTAGTTAATGCTTTGGGATTGGAGACGTATGGCTGTCCAAATTCGGGTATGGGCAAGCCACCATTTTGGAAAAACATATTTTTGGATCCTTGAGCAAGAAATAGCCATGAAATTGCTCCCCAAGCCATTATCCATCAACCAGTTTGGCTCTCTCACGAGTTTGGAGCTTGTTGAGCGTTTTTCTCCATGAATTTTTTGTATTTCTCTTCATTCTTAGCTAGGAGAAGGGCGTTTTTGTGATATAGAACAATGGGAAAGAAGAGGAATCTGTTTTGGGGTCCCTGGGGTTTCATTGAGGCCATTTTTGGCAATTCGAATGCCCATATACAAGTGGGGAAAAATGTTTTCTTCCCTATGGTCGATTTTCCTTATCCCCCAACTCGTTTTTGTGGTGCCACGATTTGGGGAAATCCCATGGACATCTTGCTTGTGAACCCCACAGTTGAAATCGTTTTCCCTATGCCCAACATATGTATTTTTCTATGTGTGGGAGAGAAGGATATGGTATGAGTTATGGGTATCCATTGCTTTGGCTTGAGTTTGAGTGCAAGCATCCAAAAATAGAGGGTTCAGATCTGGCTTGATAAACCCAACTATGGATTGGCTTGGCTTAGATGTGATGTTCAATTTGTTGTGCATAGGTTTGTAGGTTCCCCTTCCTTATGGAAATCATGCCCAGCTGTGGGGTGGAAACTATGCTGAGAGATTGATGAGCATAGTTGGCCTATGGCTGGGAGGAATGTTGTAGTTGCGTAGATAGTTGCTTGGGACAACTTCATCATTGCAAGATAAGTATTCTATCTATGTGTTTTACTTCTGCAATGTTTTAATTATTTGATGATTGTTATTGATATGTTGAATGCATGTGAAATGTGTGTGGATAGTTTAATTCCATTGTGCATGTTTTTGGCATATGCACACATGTGTGTTTTATTTGTATGAATCTGATGAATGGGGTTGAGTTTTTGTAAAATCCCCAGTTTAGTGTCATGTTCCCTTCCTTGCGTTGGATCCACGGGAGGGGATGTGACACTTTTTGTCATGGGGTGGTTATAACCTTGGAATTTCATGTTCTATCTGTGTGTTAGATGAAAATTTGATAACGTTTGTGTGTTTTTCATACTTTTAATTTTTGGTTTTATTCAAATTCATGAGTTTTAATGTCTTCTCTAATGTTTGACCATACAATTTTGGGTGAGTGCCTTGCCCATGCTCATTCTCTTAGTCTTTGCTCTTATTATTTTAACATGATCCTACTTCAAGGAGTGCATTACTTGCAACGTTAAAGATGAAGACAATGGGAAGAATGCGAGAGAGGTTTCAAATAAAAGGGAGAAATGAGAGTGATTATGATTGTGATTACACAAGGAATGAGAAGTTAGGTCTAGACCTTCAACATTGGTCAACCCACTTCTATGGATGTTGCACTTAATTAAAATTCCATGATCATAGGCATTGCATTGAGCTTCTAATCACATTTTTTTTTGGTATTGTAGATATATGAGGTAGGTGTGAAGAATATTATTATTAATTAGAAAATAGAGAGCCTTTGAGAATATTATTATCAATTAGAAGATAGAGTGTTCATGAAAAGATAGATGATCCAATGAGCTTCATCAACATTTATGTACATATATATAGGTCGAGAAATTATTGTAGCATTTTAAAACTTTGAATATGGAAGAGATGGGATATATTATAGGTAAGTTGTAATAACATATGACATAAATTGAGATTTTGATTGAGAGTATGATATAAAGTATTTTAGGATTATTGCATGGCTATTGTGGTGAAATTAGTTTCTTCCTACTACAAAGGTCATTGGAATTAGAGTCTTCAAATTAGAGAGAATAATGTCAAAGTCATATTAGAGAGAATAATGCAAATAATCATGTTATTGCCCAATAATACAGGAATAAGTTATTGCCGCCATTATCGAATATTGACTCATTGTTGTTACCGTGAAATGAACGGTGATCGATCAAATCACAATACGCTGGAGCGATCATATTCCATCCCATCTCCATCTCGATTTCGGTGTAACTTCACTCCTCCGAACGACGTCAACGTAATTGTCGAACTAATAATGCAAATAATCATGTTATTGCCCAATAATGCAAATAATCGTGTTATTGCCCAATAATGCAAATAATGCAAATAATTGTCGAACTAATAATGCAAATAATCATGTTATTGCCCAATAATACAGGAATAAGTTATTGCCGCCATTATCGAATATTGACTCATTGTTGTTACAGTGAAATGAACGGTGATCGATCAAATCACAATACGCTGGAGCGATCATATTCCATCCCATCTCCATCTCGATTTCGGTGTAACTTCACTCCTCCGAACGACGTCAACCTAATTGTCGAACTAATAATGCAAATAATCATGTTATGTTATTGCCCAATAATACAGGAATAAGTTATTGCCGCCATTATCGAATATTGACTAATCGTTTGGAGTCTGGGCTCCAATTTTGCGATCCGTGAAATGAACGGTGATCGATCAAATCACAATACACTGGAGCGATCATATTCCATCCCTTTTCCATCTCGATTTCGGTGTAACTTCACTCCTCCAAACGACGTCAACCTAATTGTCGTTAACGTTGAATTGGTCCCACATCCAGAATCCAATTGCAAGTGCAACATGTAATATTTTTCATTCGGAGTTGTCTAGGCATGCGACGATTTCGCCCGGACGGCGAAATCTTCGACCTCCCTCCGGCCATCTCTCCGGCCCCTTCAAACTCCAACCAGCCTTATCCTGTCTCGTCATCTTCAAATTCAACAGCGGTACGCTCCAAGGATGTGACAGTGAGGTAATCCATTCCGGTGACCGTAAACACCTCCCGGCGACGTCCTACCTCGGGCCATGCAGAGTGGTGGATTAGACCGCACCCACACCCGATTAGAGATCCATCACCAAAACTGGCGCCATACCATTCAAATTTGAAATTTGAAATTTGAATTATCAACCGCGCCTTTCTTTCAGCTCGTATTTGTTTGAAAACTGTATAGGAATGCACAATCAGCTCAGATACTTGGCAAATTTAACAAACCTCATGTTGATAAATTTGTTGGATATAAGCTTAAAAAAATTACTGGCTGCTATTGGAAAGGAAGCAAACCAAGTTTTAGAGATTCTGAAATTACATTGCCCACCCTTAGCAGTAGTTTCTAATTTATATTTATACGAATCAAGAATATATCTTAATCTAATTGTGAACTCTTCTCAACAAACTTTTAACTTAAAAAAAAATTGGTTAAGTCACATTTTTTTAATAAGAATGTGAAAAAGGGTAGAAGCAAAAGTGAAGAGTAAATTTGTAAAACGGTTCAGATTTAGGAAATATTCATAAATCTAAATTATAGATAAAAAAAAGGGATTGCTAAAATAAGAAGATATCGTATCACTCTTCATTTTCAAGAGAGTAAATAGTTTAGATAAAACAAGTTCTTGAAAAAGTAATTATTTATGTTTACTGTGTCTTTAAAACATAAAATGTGGATTGTGTGTAGATTAGGTGGTTGGGAAGAATGATTGTTACCCTCCCCACCCAAGTTCAATTCTCACTTGACTTTTGGGGTGGCAGGTGCGGGTGGGATTCCTTTTGATCCCGGCGAAAATAAAATCGCAGACTTTGCTTGGGGATTAGGCAGGAAAACTAATAATGAGGCAGAATGGTTAACTCTCATCCTCTCCTTAGAAATGGCCTCCAACTACAGCATAGCCAATCTCAAAATCTATGGAGATTCTAGGCACGTCATCCAAATCATGCGAAGAGGATATGCCTCGCCAGGCTCAAAAGCAGATAGATATTTGCAAAGAATTAAGACCATTTCTTTATCTTCAAAGGCCTCCTTCTTCCATATCCTCCGAGAGAACAACAGGGTGGCGGACTTAGCGGCAAATCAAGGAATCACGCTCACAATTGGGCAAACTAAGGATCACAAAGGAGTTTTAGGATTTCATTTTATCCCCTAACTTACCAATGTCTTGGCCCCTTGAAGTTTTGTTGTGGATTTTGGTTAGGGACTTGGCCTTAAGGGACCATCCACTCCCTTTGCCAAACTATGGCCTTCCCCTCTCCTCGAATTCATTCCCGAGCTCGTCCTCCACGTACCTATCCACTCGCTCCTCCATCTGCCTTCCCGTCCTTCCCTCCACCTGTCCCCTTGATCTCCCCCCCGGTGTCAGCTCCCACGGGGCCTCCTTAACTCCCCCATCTGCCCTCCCTATTCCTCCTTTCGCGATGGCTCTTCCTCCCCATCTCCCCGATTCTCTGAGCCGTTTGTCCCTCGGGGAGTTTGCCCCTTCTGCTCCTCGTCTTTCGCAGGCGGATAATTGGGATAGGGAGCTTGGCCCTTCTGCTCCTCGTCTTTCGCAGGCAGTTAATTGGGATACGATGCCGTCAATCAGGGCGGCCATTGCTGCTTTAAGCAGAACCCTGATAGACATTAAGTTTGCAGTCCGAAGAACTTACGAGGCGGTCTGCTCCAGTGTGAATCAGAACTCTGATATGGCGTCGGTCATAACGCACGTCTGCACCCAGTTATCCTGCCAGGATTCCAGGATTGATGACCTGGAACGAAATATCATAGACTTAATGGGAAAAGTTGATAGAATTCAGGAAGACTTGGCTGTTTACTTCAGAGCGACGCAGGGAAGCTGGGTACACGAGAATACAACGGTGAACCAGGAAATAAATCAGTTGAGGGTGGACGATTCTTCTGTCAAGCCCAGGAAGAAAGGCTAGCCTAGCCCAGGTTTCATATAATTTTTGCTTTTGGTTAATGTATTTTTGTAAACTCCTCTGCGGTCAGTTTGTTAAGGTGTATGCCAGTTCTATGCTGGACAATTTCAGGAAGACTAAACTTAGAGATTATAATGTAATGCAGATAGTTTTAGTAGTGTTAGCTGGCCCTGACATCTCAGCTCTGTTAAAAACTCTGTTTGCAAGTCTGTAATGAATAGCTGTGCACAGCTTTATAAATATAATCTTTTCTCTGTTACTGTTAAAAAAAAAAAAAACATAAAAGTTAAATATGATGGTTTTGTTTTAAAAGACATAAATGTTAAATATGATGGTTTTGTTTTAAAAGACATAAATGTTAAATATTATGTTATTGTTTTAAAAAACATAAAAGTTAAATATGATGATATTGTTTTAAAAACAAGAATTATTGAAGATCAATAGATTGATTATGATGAGAAAAAATTAAATACATATTATAAAAAATAAGTTGGAGGTGATATGGATGAAAATGACAAATTGGGTAATATTAAATAAATGTAAATTTTATTGTTTTTATATAGAACAACAATGAAATAAGTCATTCAAGAGTTAATCATAATTAAAGGTATAATTCTATGTCAAAATATTTAAAATGTCTTAACAAAGCCATAAAAATTTATCCATTGAGAGATTTTTTAGGAAAGAGTTCAAATTCAACACCTACATTTTTGGTTTTGGTTGAGAATGTTCTAAATTTTCACTTGAGAAACTTCTCAATTTTAAGTGTACCCATAAAGAAACAAACAAATCACAATATTCTATTTTTTCCTTTAAGTTAAGAATCAAGGAGCCTTCACAAGTAAGGAAGAAAGCAAGCCCGTGTTAAATATATAAAAACATCTTGTTTAAAAATGGTTTCATGTTTATTCAATTGTTTTAAACAAACCCAACAATTGACCCTAATAAATGGAATGCACAAAAGATCAAAACCATGACAATGATGATGAGAGTGAAGGATAATCATGGGGATGAAACTCATGATCAGAGTGAAGATGATGACAACAATGTTGAAGATGGTAATGATGATTATGACGATGACGATGAGAATGATGATTATGGTGGTGGTGGTGATGATGATGATGACAATGATGGTGATGATGTTGATGATGACGATGTTGATGATGGTGGCAATGACAATGATAATGACATTGATGATGAGGATGATGATATCTAGGATGTTGATGATGGTGACAATGATGTTGATGATGCGAATGATGAAGATGATGCCATTTTATTATAATGATGATGACGACAATGAAGATGATGATGATGATGTCAATCATAATTATGATGATAATGACGTAATTATAATATGATGATGATGTTGGCGAGGAGGATGACAATGATGATGACGGGGATGATTATGTAAATTACGTGATTACGTGAATTATATAAATTACATATGAATAAAGATGATTATTTGAAGATGTAATTTAGATTATGAATGTAAATGCTAGGATAATCTCTTCGACCATGCTTCTTATTCTCAAACACCATGTACAAGTCCTTGAACCACCACACATGACCTATGTAGGGTATTATTCACCTTCAAGTGGGATAAGGGCACCATGACTAAGTTAGAGGTGAACCAATAATGGGTTTTGAGATCTAATCAAGGTAAAAGAAGAACAACAAGATCCTTGTGCCCCAAATGGAGTTTCTTAGCTCAATTATAATGGTTAGGGGTGGAAAAGACTTGGGCCTTATGCCCTAAACATAAATTGTTATGATCAATTGCCACAAACATCACCTAAAAATCACAACCTACATCCTCTCTAGGGAGTATTTGTCTTAAAACTTGGATATGAATTCCATTACGAGGTTTTCCACATCATGAATTAGTCATGATGCCTTGACCATGGTCAGGGAAGGAAAACAAGTGCCTTAGGATATTTTTGAACCTTCTTGGACTCAAGAACCTTGGACATGTACTTGAACCAAAACATGACTCCTTCATAGAGGTTCTTTATAGGACTCTAAGTGGGATACAGGGTGTCATGTGTAGGTTTTGTGTAGTAGAAATTTGTTTTGAGGCCTGATCGTGGTCAAGGGGGGTAATAAGGGACTGATATCTAATTAATCCTTTTTAAGCTTAAGCACCATGACCAATACCTAGAAACAATGGCACAAGCCCTCATTACAGGGTCTTTGGCCTATGAGTTAGATACATACATCATTAAAATATTTTGCACACTATGAATGGGTCTAGAGTCCTTGATAATGGTTAGGAAGTGGGCGAGAAACAATAACCTTAATCCCTTGACCATGGTTAGGGAGGGAAACAACAACTTCAAGGCCCTTGAGCCACCACAAAGGATCTTATAGGGTACCCTTGACCTACCAGAGGGATATGTGCACAATAAATAGGTTTTGATATGTGCACAATAAATAGGTTTTGAGCACCTAGAATGGGTCTCAAGATCTTACTAATATCTAGGGAGTAAAACAAGGCCCTTAGGCCTCAAACAAGGCTTCTTGGAATCAACTACTATGAAAAACAACATGGAACTAACCTCCTTTTATGGGATCTTTGGCATTTGAGTTGGATATGGATGCCATTATGAATTTTTGCACATAACTGATGGGTCATGGGGTGTTTACCGTGTGTTTACCATGTCATCAAATAATAAAAAAAGTGCCTTAGGATCTTGTTAAACCTTCTCCTGCTTAGGATTCTTAAACAAGTCCTTGAACCAACACTTAAGATCTTTTTAGGGGTGTTTGGACTCCAAGTAGATATGGATTCCATCAATAGGCTTTATGCACT
Organism: Larix kaempferi; assembly: GCA_027924585.1. Classification (NCBI taxonomy): domain Eukaryota; kingdom Viridiplantae; phylum Streptophyta; class Pinopsida; order Pinales; family Pinaceae; genus Larix; species Larix kaempferi. The sequence goes on from BSBM01000887.1 coordinate 20,377,946, forward strand.
AGAAATGAGTCTTGTGGCATGAACACAATCAAGGGAAAACAATGCCCTTAAACCCTATTTAAATATTTTTGAACTCAAGAACCATGAACAACACCTGAAAATCATGACATGAGTCCTCTCCAAGGAGTCTTAGATATCTAGATTTAAATGGGAACCATTACGGGGTCTTGGGCATCATGGATAAGTGTTAGGTCCTTAAAATTAGTCGAGGGAGGGAAACAAGAGTCTCTAACCCTAAACCTTTCTTATTGGGCTCAAAAGCCATGGAGAAGTCCTCAAACCACCACATATGACCTCTATTGGGTATAATTTGTCTCTAAGTGGGATATGGTTTCCATGATTAAGTTAGTTATAACCAAGAATGGACATTGAGATCTAACCAAGGCTAGGTGAGGAAAATAAGGGTCTTGTGCCCTAAATTAAGCTTCTTGGGCTCAATCACCTTGTAAAACACCTACAACCCACAAAACATTCTCTCTTGAGCATATTTCAAATAGAAGTGCTTTACCAAGGGATAGTATGATGTTCCCAATATCACTGATAGGTATTTAGGTCTTAATAATGGTTAGGTAAGGATAATAATAGCCTTATGCATTTAACAAAGCTTATAAGGCTCAAGCATCATGAACAATGCATTAAAACGCCACATAGGACCTTTCTATGGGATCTTTGGCTTCTAAGTGGGATATGGATGCAATTAATTGGTTTTTGATAGAAAAAATTTGTCCAAGGGCCTTAACCATGGTATGGGTAGAATTTTTTTCTATTACACTAAACTGATATGCCTTTTTTTGTTATATGAATTGTTTCTCTACTCCTTAGCGAGAAGTATTCCGATATCTATAAATTGTTCACTTCTCCACTTGTCCGATATCTTAAGAGACTATGTTTTTTATTATCGTCCAATGTGTTGTATTATGTTACGCACCAGTGTGTTCTTATATCATAACGCACCAAGGAGTCGTAATAGGAAAATAAAAAAAATAGGTTTTCTAGGGTGGTGCATTGTAACATTGAACACATTGGTGCTTCTATCTCATTCCCATGCATCGAAAAAGGTTTTCCAAGAAAATAAAATATAAACATACTTTTAAAAAATTGCGTTGACCTATTTTGATACTGATTCTTTTTTATTGATGCACACTAGTTCGTGGATTGTGTTGGTACACTGGTGCGTCTTTATAGATTTGGATCAACGTACATTTTGTATAATAAAAATTTATGTTTTAGCGTTTGGTTTGTTCTTTTTACATCCACACACACCAGTGCGTCTATTTCTGCATCACACACATCTAAGTCTCTCTCTCTCTCTCTCTCTCTCTCTCTCTCTCTCTCTCTCTCTCTCTCTCTCTCTCTCTCTCTCTCTCTCTATATATATATATATATATATATATATATTGCATCAAGCTATGTTGTCTTCGGTGTGCATCATAACTAGGTGCATCGGTTAATCGATGCTCTTATGATTTTGACACGCCAATGCATCTTGCTATTAAGTGCACCAATTTGTTTGTGTGTTCGGTTGCACCGATTAAAAGCTCCATTTGAACCTCCACCCACTTGCCTCCACTATAAATGGATGAATGGTTTTTTTTTTGTGAAAGGTCCAAAAAAATCTCTGCTAGAAGTTATTTTTCCTAGTGTATTGAGGTCCACAAGAGGAGGTGATTAAATGGAGAAAACCAATAAATATAATGCACCTAAAATGAATGAACCAACAAAACCCTAATGTTTTTCAAACCTTAATTTGCATCCAACCAACCCTAATGTTCAAAGACTAATTTATACATTGTAAAAGGATTGATAATATTTTATATATTTTGGTTTCATTATAAAGGGGTGGCATAGTTGAGTAGTTGGGTTGTTCAAGGTAGGTTTATATGATAGGTAGTTTAAGTTACCTTAAACTTAGGGATTAAAATCTTAGGTAAGTTATTATGGTACATTAATACAAAGATTAACATTACTTAATGGGATTAGTTAAAAGTTAGACCTGTTTTTTTTTTAATTTCATGGTAAAGTTTTGAGGGTTTCCCATTTTAGGGTTATAACATTTTCATGGTTTTTATCTTTTGTGCATTCCATTTATTAGGCTCAATTGTTGGGTTTGTTTAAAACAATTGAATAAACATGAAACCATTTTTAAACAAGATGTTTTTATCTATTTAACATGGCCTTGTGTTCTTCCTTAGCTTGTGGAGGATCCTCAAGTGAGAATTTAAGATATTTTCAACCAAAAATATAGGTGTTGAATTTGAACTCTTTCTGAAAGAATCTCTTAATGGACAAATTTGTATGGCTTTGTTAAGATATTTTTAAATATTTTGACATAGAATTATAACTCTTCCAAAAAAATGATTAACTCTTCAATGACTTATTTCATTATTTTTTTTTATGTAAAAACAATAAAAATTGCATTATCGCTACATAGCCTCATTGTAAGAAAAATATATTACCCAATTTCCCATTTTCATCCATATCACCTCCAACTTATTTTTTATCATAAACATCTAATTTTTTATCATGATAAGTATACAATGATCTAGTAATCTTCAATAATTCCTTTTATCAAAGCAATACAATCATATTTAACTTTTATGTTTTATAAAACAAAACCATCATATTTAAATTTTTATGTTTTCTACAATCATATTTAACTTTTATATTTTATAAAACAAAACCATCATATTTAAATTTTTTTGTTTTCTAAAATGCAGTATTTCGGGACCTTATTTTATCTAAACTACTATTTACTCTCTTGAAACTTAACTTAAGAGTGATATCATATCTTCTCATTTTCTCAATCCCTTCTTTTATCTATAATTTAGATTTGTGAATACAGTTACAAATTTACTCTTCACTTTTACGTCTATCATTTATCTATAATTTAGATTCCTCGATATTTTCCAGGAATCTTGAACAGTTACAAATTTACTATTCAAGAACAATTACAAATTTACTCTTTACTTTTGCGTCTATCCTTTATCTATAATTTAGATTTATGGATATTTCCCAAGAATCTCGAACAGTTACAAATTTACTATTCAATAACAATTACAAATTTACTCTTCACTTTTGGGTCTATCCTTTATCTATAATTTAGATTTATGGATATTTGCCATGAATCTCGAACAGTTACAAATTTACTATTCATGAACAATTACAAATTTACTATTCACTTTTGCATCTATCCTTTTTCGCATTCTTATTAAAAAAATAACATAACCTTTTCCCCGTAAATATAAATTAGAAACTACTGTAGTGTAAGTGTGTGTTAAGGTCGTTAAGTTACCGAGGGAAAGCAGCAACGTTTCTAAGGGAGGGCACTGTGATTTCAAAATCTCCTAAACTTGCTTAGCTTTCCAATAGCAGCGAGTAATCAACATGAGGTTTGTTAAATTCCCCAAGGAATCTGGTAGCGTTTGCAAATTCTCAAATTCCCTGACAAGTCAATATGTTGCAGCTTCTTAAAGCTCCCCGAGTCTGGCAACTATATCATTGTTGTATGGAGTCTCAAGTGTATCAAGGAGAGGAGATGAAAGAATCCTTGTGGCAATGTTTCTTTAGTCTCTTTCATTTATATCTTTTCCAGATACTTCAACAGACCTACGGTGAGCAACACAAACTAAATTCACATGTTCCTAGCTGTCATGCTGCCACAATGTTTCCAATACACCCCCGGCCACTTCTAAAACTCTTACATTCTGTTTGGGAATCCAAGAAGGCAGGGACGTACGTGGAAAGCTATTCTAGGAAAGCCACAGTAGATCTAAGCGGCTCAGCAAATTAGATATGCGTTTAAACGATCGCCTTGGGCTCTCACTAGCTGGAAACAACCATCATCCGAAGTAGGGCCGAAAATGAAATTATTTAAAGAATTGCCCATATCAACAAAGTAATTGCTTAATTTGAAATTAGTGAAGCGATTGGCCAGCTCCACTGGGTCTTCCAATAATTTGCCAGAGCTTTGAACCATGCTAAATTGCTAATCCCACGCACCTAAAAGAAATCTAAAAACAGTTAGAAACAAGAATGGCATTTTACAAACATTTAGGAATTCACAAAATGAAGAGACTTTTTGAGAACACATCTTTTATGAATTCACAATTTGAAACACATATTCTTGGCATAAGTTTGAGAATATAGCATAGAGGTTCACAAAATACAGAGGTTTGGTGCTGGAACACATTATGGAGAACGCGGTTGTCATTTGGGTACCGTAGACGACGATGAAAACTCGGAGCCTCTTCCTCTGCCAAATATGTGAGCTGATCGTGCATTACTATACAGTTTTCAAACAAATGCAAACTGAAAGAAAGCGCGGTTGATAATTCAAATTTCAAATTCGAATGGTATGGCGCCAAGTTTGGTGATGGATCTCTAATCGGGTGCGGTTGCAGTCTAATCCACCACCGATACATTTATTCTGGACGGAGCAAGGTAGGACGTCGCCAGGAGGTGTTGATAGTCGTCGCTATGCATTACCTCACTGTCACATCCTTGGAGCGTACCGCTGTCAAATTTGGAAGATGACGAGACGGGACTGGACCGGTCGGAGAAGTACAAGGGGCCGGACCGATGGCCCGAGGGATCCCGACGATTTCGCTGTGACGGGTTTCTGGAAGTATTAAATGTTTGATTCCAAAAGCTCACTGTGTTCCAGACAACAATTCAAGAGTGCCGTGGTTGATGAGATGAATGAAAAAGGAGTTGATGAGATGAATGAAAAAGGAGTTGTCCCGGACGGCGAAATCGTCGCATGTCTAGACAACTCCTTTTTCATTCATCTCATCAACCACGGGACTCTTGAATTGTTGTCTGGAACACAGTGAGCTTTTGGAATCAAACATTTAATACTTCCAGAAACCCGTCACCTCATTGTGTAACGTAAAGGCTCGCCGTCCGTCTAAAATTCAATTCTTCCTTCCCTGTTGAAAAATTCATATCGATAATTTTGAATTAGATTTTTGTCCGTATCAATACTTTTCAATTAATATTCTTCTGCCATCCTTCTCCGTGAATAAAGGAATCGGAATTAGATTTTTGTCCGTATCAATACTTTTCAATTAATAGTCTTCTGCCATCCTTCTCCGTGATTAAAGGAATCGAAATTAATGACGAATTTAGGCTATATATATGCACATGAATAAACTCCAAACCAACCTGGTTTTCTCACCCATCCTGTTTCTTGTATTTCACAAACCATTCTCTGTCAGGAGGAAATGGAAATCTGTCATGTTCTTTCTCTTTTCTGGAGTAGTGGGAGAATGCTTCTCTTCTTGATTCTCTTCTTTGTCATTCCTTCTGCGTTTTCCACAGTTCAATTATCTAATCGTCGCCATCCTAATCTTAGCAATGCTTCTGATCGAGAGGCTCTGCTTGGATTCATGACTGCAATCACTGATTACGCTCCATCCCAGTCATTACCGACTAATTGGAAATCAAATGTTTCAGTCTGCGAGTGGAGAGGTATTATTTGCAGTCGGTGGAGGCAGAGAGTTGTTTCTGTCAATATTTCAAGCATGGGATTACAAGGTAAAATCTCTCCTCTTCTTGGTAATCTCTCGTTTCTTAGAGTACTCGACCTCCACAACAACAGTTTTCACGGCCCCATTCCCTATCAATTGGGAAGTCTCTTTAGACTAAGGATGCTTTATCTGTCTCGGAATCAACTCCAAGGTTCCATTCCGCCGGCTCTGGGTCTGTGCCGCAGTTTACAGCACTTGTCTATGTCCCGTAACAATCTCGTAGGAAACATTCCCTCAGATCTATGCCTTCTCTCCAAGTTACAGTTCTTTAACTTGGCAACTAACAATTTCACGGGTACACTCCCGGCCTGCTTGGGAAACATATCCTCTTTGCACTTCATAAATTTGTGCAACAATCACCTTCACGGGAGTGTTCCTTCCGAATTGGGTATGCTAAGCCAGCTGAGCTTTATATTTCTCTGTAATAACCATCTCACAGGACATATTCCATCTTCCCTGTCTAATTCCACCCATCTTCAAACGTTGGATATATCTTTTAACCATCTTACTGGCCACATTCCAGCCGAGTTGTGTAGAAAGATCACCCTGTTGACAGGGCTCTATCAGTTTGGTAATCAGTTGAGTGGTAGCATTCCTGCTTCTCTCTTCAATTGTACGAATCTTCAAGTGATTGACTTAGGGCATAACCAGCTTAGTGGAGTAGTGCCCATGGAATTGGGAAAGTTGACGCAGCTCCAGGTACTTGACTTACAAAATAATCAACTGGTTAGCGGTAGCAACACGACCTTGCCCATTCTAACTGCGCTTACTAACTGTTCCAAGTTGCAGAGAATAGATTTATCCTCTAATCATCTCACTGGACGTTTGCCCTTTTCTATAGGTCACCTCTCTACAAAAATGGACTACGTAAGCTTGGGCATCAATGAATTAGCAGGGGAAATACCTCTCCAGATTGGTAACCTAACTAGTTTAACCCTCCTTGAATTATACAGCAATTATTTTACTGGGGCAATCCCTTCTTCACTTAATAGGCTTCCAAAGTTGGAAAGATTATTTTTGGGAGCAAACAATTTAGAAGGAAATATCCCAGTGGAAATTGGGCAACTCAAAAGTTTAGGGCTCCTAGATCTCCAGGGAAATAATCTCTCTGGAAGAATCCCTGCTTCTTTTGCAGACCTCCAACAGCTAAGATATCTTAGTCTTGCCCAGAATCAGTTATCAGAGAATATTCCTGCAAATTTGGGGAAATGCATGAATTTACTGCTGCTAGACCTGTCATACAACAAGCTCACTGGCTGCATACCTCCAGAGTTAGCAGGTCTTCAAAATTTAGCTCTCTATTTCAACCTTTCAAATAATTTATTGCATGGTCCCATGCCTCGTGAACTAAGCAAGATGACTATGGTTCAAGCTATAGATATTTCTGCAAATCAACTTACAGGTTACATTCCAAGTGCAGTCAGTAATTGCGAAGGACTAGAATTCTTGAATCTTTCATGCAATGCTCTTGAAGGTTCAATTCCAGTTTCGCTTGGTGAACTTAAAAATCTTCAAGACATGGATTGCTCCTCCAACAATTTGTCAGGTGGAATACCCAGGTCATTGCAAAAACTTAAAATGCTCAGCCACTTGAATTTTTCTTTCAACAACTTCTACGGAGAAGTCCCTAAAGATGGAGTTTTCAGAAAGCTTGGTGCCGTGGCATTTATGGGAAATCCTAGTCTTTGTGGAGCTTGGGTAGGTATTTCACCATGCTCTGGTCACAAACATGAAAGTTTTCCACATTTGGAAAGAGTCATCATACTTGTTGTTGCAGTGATTGCGCTTGTTGTATTGTGTTTGTTTATGGTATTCTTGTGGAGACGAAAGACCAAGATGCATATTCTCAAATATGTTGGGCCATCCTTAAACATGGGGTTCTATAGAATTTCCTATGGAGAGCTCATCAGTGCAACAAATCAATTTGATGATGCCAACTTGTTAGGAGTTGGAAGTTTTGGGAAAGTGTACAAAGGAGTTCTAAATGATGGTATGATTGTTGCTGTCAAGCTTCTTGATTTGGAAATTGAAGGAGTTCACAAGAGTTTTGATAGGGAGTGCAATGTTTTGGCTAAGGTTAGGCACCAAAATCTTATTAGAATCATAACATGTTATTCAGACCACCAAATCAAAGCTTTGATATTTCCATTAATGCCAAACGGAAGCCTAGAAAAGTGGTTATATCCCCATGATGAAGAAGAATGTTGTTTGACTCTAATTCAAAGGCTGGATATAGCAATAGACATTGCACATGGCTTGGCATATCTCCATCACCATTGCTTTGTGCAAGTGATCCATTGTGATCTAAAACCGAGTAATGTTCTTCTCGGTGAAGATATGACAGCATATTTAATAGATTTTGGCATTGCCACCATGTATTTGACAAATTCCAGGGATTCAACTTTCACTTCAACACATGCACTCAAAGGATCTACAGGGTACATTCCTCCAGGTAATATTTAACCTAAATAGTATATTAAACAATATCGTGAGTTTCAAATCTTAATTAAAAATTACGAATTATAAAGCTTACCATGAGGATGTGTGGATGCAGAATATGGACTTGGTGGACATGTCACAACAAAAGGTGATGTTTATAGTTATGGAATAGTGCTATTGGAGATAATAACTCGAAAGAAACCCACCAACAACATGTTTGTTGAAGGAATCAACTTGCAAAATTGGGTGGCTAACAGTTTTCCAAATGAAATAAGGGAATTTGTGGATAAGAGTCTATTGAGGAGGACTAGTGCATGCACTAATGAAGATACGGATCTCAATTGCCTAAATGAATTCATAAATGTGGGTTTGCTCTGCACAAAAGAATCTCCTAAAGAACGACCTACTATGATGGACATTGTGGGCAAACTCCAAAGCATCAGAGACACTCTTCTCCAAGTGGATGGCAATCAAAAATACCAATTACATATCACACAATTGTTGGAAAATACAAATAATACTAGTACTCACAATCAAATTGGAGATGGTGAAAGCTCTTCAACATTTTAGTCTATTGTAAAAGAACATTAAAATAATCCAAGTACATTATCACTAATTCCATGTAGTTTAAGTCCTCTCCCTTAGAATATGAATATGTTGTAAAGATACATTGAATCTGAATATGTTGTAAAGAAACATTGAAATGATTCAAGTATCTTGTCATTAGTTCCATGTAGTTTAAATCCTCTTCATTAGAATATGATGTAAAGAAACATTGAAATGATTCAAGTATCTTGTCATTAGTTCCATGTAGTTTAAATCCTCTTCATTAAAATATGATGTAAAGGAACATTGAAATGATTTGACTACATTCTCATTAGCTCCATCTAATATATATATATATAATTGTTCAATATATTTTTACATGTAAAATATAAAATGCATTGAAATTTTATTTTATTTATATTGTTTTGACCATATAAATATTGAAAGAGTTTTGTATTTGTTTTTGAAATTAAATAAATAAATTTCAATTTCAATTTTAGAAATCTCTTCTAAATGAAATTTGCATGTATTTTTTTTTATGTTTCGATTTAAAATGAAAGTACGGCGTTAACTAAATCACATTAATTTAGTTGATTTAGATAACCGAGATATTACAAACATTTGACAAAATAAGTTTGAAACAAAAGTAATGCCCTGCCAGGGATTCTAGTAATAGGTTTGCAGCTTTTTCAATCACATTGCACTCAATTATCTAAGTATGTGAGTGATGCAATTATTTGGTTTTTCTTCCTCTACTTGATTTCTTTATTTTTACATTGATATAACATTTTAAAGATATAATGCACAGTAATCTCATAAGCACAGCGCTGGTAAGTGACAAGCATAACTAATGTAATAATTGTAATAATTTTGATACGTCGGAACGCAAAAATTTAACAGGTATATAGTTAAAAAAAGTGTATACAAATTATGGATCTGTAATCTAATTAATGATTTTCTTTTTTTTTTGAAATACATAAAAACTGCTAAACTATATACAAAATAATTCATTATAAACATAAAAAAACTCTTATCATTTATCATTTTCTGTTTGAAAAAAAAATCATAATACACTCAGTCCATGTTTTCTAATCTCTTAGCCTAAGTTTTCCACCGTACATAATATTTTAGTCAACCAAATGGTTTTTTGCCGGGCCTTTTACAATGAGGCAACTTTGATTTAGGAAGGTATTTTTGATGTATCAAGTTAAGAATATGTAAGCATTTTATTTTATGAAGTTAATTATATTGATAGATGTTTATTATATTGATAGGTATTTATATCTTAGAATTTGGGGGTGGACTACCATTTATGCTTTTTCATTTATGTTTTTCCTAGATTACAGGAGGATGGAACAAGTGTACTGTCCAATTGATTCTATGATTGTAGTTCAAAATTAAACAATTATAAAAAAAAAGAATATCAAAAATAGTTGGTAGCTTATGTATGGATAATTGGACGTTGATGCATGGATAACAAGAAGTGACACACAATCTGTGATTATAACAATGCATGGAGTACAAGTAACAAATAACTGGTTCATAACACTTAACTTCTTGCCTGTCAATGTTCACGGACCACAAGTTAAGTGACTGTTTTACAAGTGCACGACTATGTGTTACTCCGTTTCTGTGTTTCTTACGTATTCCAACTTCCATTCTCTCTCTTACTCTGTGAGGGAGAATGCACATTGTTTTTATTGGGGGGGCTGCAAGAGAGGCAGCATGAATGGGAGGGATGGCCTGCAAGAGTGACAGCCTGAATGTTCATTTCAAAACTCCCTCTTCCTGCCTGGAAGAATGCCATTTCAATGCGGAATGGAGAGGCAGCATTCCATTTCTCAACTTTTTCTTCCTCTTCTTGCCTGACCTAATTCCATTTCACTGGGGAGGGAGAGACCATGTCACAACTTTACTTCCTCTTTCTGTCGGAAAAATACAAAAGCAGGTGCTTTTTAGAACCATTGGTGTCTGACTTGAAAGCTTACTTCCCTAATCCAAATAGAAAATCCCAGGCGAACAGCTAGGGAAACAATTTGACCATTCCTTCCGAGAGAATTAGAGAACCAACATCAGTAATTGCAGGTCCTTTACAGAACTTGAAAGATTGTTTACCTGAAGTGGAAAATCCGGTTGTAGCGCATTCCACTCGTTCGAGCTCGCGAGAGAACGGAGAGGAGCATGATCGCATGAATCGACCATGCAGGCAACCTTTCCAGTTCGGGCCAAATCCTTCCAAGAGTTCATAAATAAGAAGTCATAGGCTAAGCCTGGTTCTCTGCATGTCACAGGCTTACTATCGTTCCTCAAGGTAAAAAACTGGGAGCGAGAAGTCACAGGCGACTGTCCCTTTATAGGAGGAATGTAACAGACGACTTACTTATTGCCCCTTGTTTATGTTCGGCCCTGGTTGATGCCTTTTAGCTGATGGAATAAATATAGTCGCAGATCTCTTCCTTCATCCACGCCCGGAATTGATCGCTGAAGATATCTGGATTGATAGACGCAAGAGCAGGAAAAACACATAATTATTGGTATTAGCTCTTTAACCCCTCTTCATGTTGGCAATTGTAATATCTCGATTTTGATCCTATTGCATTAAATTAAAATGTAAATGATGTAATATTATTATAAAATTATGGTGAGGAACTCAAGGCCAAGGCTCGCCATCGATTTAGTGATGTAACATTGGAATTTCAAATACCATGTAAATATGCATTTTAATAAAATACTCACAACTAGCTATGCAATGCAACAAGAGATGGGGGTATGATTTTACAAGGAATTGGGAGGGAAACATTCAAACCCTTGAGTCAATCAAGTCAAGACAAGTGTCAATGAAAGAACCCATAAAACCCTCAACTACCCATGTTGACTTTTGTACCAAATCATTCATTTCTCCAAGAGTAGGGTGAAGTAGTTAATACCTTGGGGAATGGAGAGTTATGGTTGTCCAAAATTCGGGTATGGGCAAGCCACCCTTCATAGAAAATCGTGTTTGGCTTCTTGGTCAACGAAAGAGCCATGAATTGCTCCCCATGCCATTACCCATCAACTAGTTTGTCTCTCTCACGAGTGGGGAGTTGGTTGGGCGTTTTTCTCTGTCGAAATTATGTGTTTTCCTTCATTCTCAGCTGGGAGAAGGGCGTTTTTGTGTTGTATACCAGTGGGGAAGAAGGGGAATCGAATTGGGGTTCCATTGAGACCGTTTTGGCCGTTGAATGCTTAGATAGTTGAGGAGAAATCGTTTTCCTCTCTGTGATTGTTTTTCTCCATCCCACAATCCGTTTTTTGGCTGGAAACGATTTGGGGAAAACCCATGTCCATCTTATTTCTAAATCTCATTGTTAAAAACGTGTATCCATGCCCAATGATTGAGTTTTGCTATGTGTAGGTAGAATATGTTGGGGTATGGGTTATGCATATCCATTGTTTTGGCTTGAGCTTGAGTGCAAGCATCCGGAAATGAAGAGGGTTCAGATTTAACCTGATAAACCCAGTTGTGGATTGGCTTGGCTTAAATGCAATGATTATTTGGCTGTGTATGATTTTGAATGTCTCATTTTCCTTGTAGAAATCATGCCCAACTCGGGGGTGGTCTCTGAGTGCTAAAAGAATACAGGCTGGGAAGAGACCTATGGTTGGGTGGAACGTTGCAGCGACATAGCTAGTTGCTTGGGACAATTGCACAATAAAGATAAGTATTATTTATGTGTATTAAACTCTACAATGTTATTTCATTATTGACTGTTATGTTTATGAAGAGCAATGCATGCTGAATATGCATGTAGTGGATCTTGCATCTGTCGTGTTTATTTGATTATACACCTGCACATGTGTTTTTATTTATATGAATTTGATGAAATGGGATGAGTTTTTGTAAGAGCCCCCTCAAATTGGATCCACGGGAGGGGACGTGATAGTAATTCTACCTACCAATGGTACTCCTTTGCTCACAACTGATATACTAAGACGCACATAGCGTAGGGGACTTTAGCAATGGAGAAGGAAACAGTAGCATAGTCAGCGTCATCTAATCTATGGGACTTTAGCAATGGAGAAGGAAACAGGAGCATAGTCAGCGTCATCTAATCTATAGAGGATTTGCATTATTTTGGGTTTTTTTTTTGGAATTCCGCGATGTCGAAATTGCTGAAATTGTAATTTTGGTTGCTAGAATTTCGATTTTGATTGTAGGGATGGATTCAACACCATTGATTACCCCAAACTGCGATTTCAACAATTTGAACCGGATTTTGGCCGAAATTATTACCGAATTCTAGATGCAAATGGTCTAAAGTTTAACTCACATCATTTTACCAAGTATTAGAAGCATCCGAACCCGCAAAAATAAAGGCAAAAGCAGTGGTTTCAAAAGTAGCCGTTCGAGATGGAGACAGAGTTCCATATCTAGAGCGAAAAGTAGTATATCCATATGCATGAGTTCCATCGATTGAAGATCCAGTTCCATAAGCAGTGAATGATTCAGATGAACCAATCTTACCAATTTACACCAGAACAGGTTGGGGCAAGCAACAAATAACAAATAGCAAACTGCAAATCCAATCTCAAACGCAGTGAGTCATTGACCCATTTGTTACTCTAAACATAACTAGATATTCCACACCTGTTATAGCTTCAAAACCGCTTGCATAAAACATATCCATTGGCTAACTAATCTAATCTGCGACCGCAATGGAACAAGCAATACGAGATCAAGCACCTATACACGACACTGACCACCTATTCGACCTCTAATCATTTACTCCTACAGTGATCACTTCCTTAGCAATTACTTGCTTCTAATCAGCTACCCTTGTTGAGATGGTCGTAGATAAAGTTACAGTAATTAACTATTCATTTCTAATGCCATAAAGAAAACAAATTTGTTCTCTTTTTGTTTTTATACATATTTGGAAGGAGGAAAAGTTGAAAAGGGAGTTCCTCAATCTCTTCAATAAATTGAAGAGAGATACCTTGCTTTGGCGAGAGTTATTAGAGAGATCTTCCAAGTTGTTTTTTTCTTTCTGAAAAGCAAGGATATAAAATTTATCTCAAACTATTATGAAAAATTATATTTTATATTTTAGGTTGATCTCATTCTTTTTAAGGAGAAATATGATAAGCATTTTCTTAAGCCTCTTATTGGCTCTCACTTATCTCCATGCTTATTGGGAAGTCTAAATGAGAAAAAATTAGGATCTCAAAGAATTAATGTCACTTATCTCCATGCTTATTGGGAAGCCTAAATGAGAAAAAATTAGAATCTCAAAGAATTAATGTTTGAAGACCAACTTTAGAATTTTTTTTTGACCTTCTATTGGATTATATGATTTGAAGACTAACCTTAGAATTTTTTTTTGACTTGCTATTGGATTATATGATTGCCAAATATGTGGCAATCCACTAAGAAAACTATTATCCCAAGGTGAGGTATACATAGTCTGATGGGTTATAGTTTCATATCCAGTACTTGGGTGGGTGGGAACCATGTGCCAAAATGATCGACTCCGAAGTGTTTGGGCAAGCGGGTGTCAAGTTGTAGAGTGGATAGGCACAAATTTGTTGGTTGGATGGCTAGTAAATGGCAAAGTAGATGGTTTCCAAGTCGCTATGTAGATGGTGCCAATTGGTTGTTGATAAGAGCCAAGTGTGATGGGTGCCAAGTGGCAATTTCAATTGTTTCTAAGTAGTAATGTTGATTGCTAATAGGTGTCACAAAAAATGGATGCCAAATGAAAAGCCAAATATGTGCCAAGTTGTAGTCCAAATGCATGACAAGGCAGGTGGGAAACAAGTGGTAACACATATGGCTACCAAATGGTTGGCCTAATGGGTGCCAAGTGGCAACTTAGCAAATGGTTGCCATGTCGTTGGCCATAGGTGAGTCAAGTGGCAGAGTGAATGGGAGACAAGTGGCAAATTAACTTATGGTTTCCAAGTGGTTTAGGGAAGGATGTCAAGTGGCTATCCAAATGGGAGATAAGTGGCAAAGCAGATGGCTACCAAGGGGAAGTGCAATAGGTGACAAGTGGCAAGGTCATATGGATGCCAAGTGACAAGGTAGACAAACAATAAGTGGCAGATCCATATGGGAGACAAGTGGCAAAGCCATGGTTGTACCCAAGTGTTTAGTTGGGTGGCTACCGAGTGGAAAGGCAAATGGGTGCCAAGTGGCAAAGTTTGTGGTTTCCATATGGTTGGTTAGAGGTGTGTCGTGTGGCTAGATATATGAATGCCAAGTGGCACAATGGATGGATGCTAAGTGACTACCTAGATGGGAGAATAGGGGTAAAGAAAATGGGTATCAAGTGGAGGAAAAAAGGCGAGAAGTGGTAAGGCCAGATGCAAGACAAGTGGAAAATTTGATGTCTATCAAGTGGTTGGTTGGATGGTTTCCAAGTCAATTGTCAAATGGATTCCAAGTGGTGGGGAAGAATTTCAACAAGTAGCAGAGTTGGATGGCAAACAAGTGGTAAATCTATTGGTTTCCAAGTGGCTAATCAGATGGCTACCAGGTCATTAGTTGGATGGCTTCCAAGTGAGAAGGTAAATTGACACCAAGTGGCTAGCCAAATGGGCACCAAGTGGCATAGTGGATGGTTGTTAGGTTGCTTAGTAGATGGATTCCATGTGGCTAAAAAGATGTGTGCCAAGTGGTTAGTTGGATAAGAGACAAGTGGTAGAGAATATGGTTTCCAAGAGGCTCACTCGACAAGAGACAAGTGGTAGAGGGGATCGATAGTCACATGGAAAACAAGCAACTGCATCGATGGTTACTAATTGGCAAAGTGGATTGCGTACAAGTGGTTGGTTTGATGGGTTCCAAGTGGTTATCCCAATGGAAAATAAATGGCTTCCAAGTGGTTGTTCATATGGGAGACAAGTGGTAAACAAATCCTTGCCAAGTATCTAACCAAATGGGTGTCAACCAGCTAGCCAAATGTGAGACAATTCGGAAGCCAAATGGCTGCCAAGTGGTTGGTCAAATGTGTTGAAGAATGTAACTTCAGAAGATATTCTTATTTAGTCTATTTGTATTATTTGTATTGTACTTCCCTCGGGAATTATTTATGTTATATTTGATCATATAAAAGTCATTAAAAGAATCAATGTAAACCCTACTAGTTGTGTCGGCCTAGAAGAATCTAGAAAGAATATTTTATTGTACTTTGGACAAGTCAGCCCTGTTTGAGAGGTCAAGTCGGCCCTGTTAGGAAAAAGGTCAAGTCACTTGATTAATATAAATAGGAGGCTCGTCTTCCTCATTTGGTCACCTCACTCACTGATCAAGTTCGCATGAGTAGAGAGATAGTGTCAATTCTCTTAGGAGAGAAGAGTATCTGCTATTGAAGACTTATTGTTTTGGGTTATTGCAGGAGGATTGACATTGTACTTTTTCATGAATCTATACTGAAGAAGTTTTGTTGGGTTTTATGCCCCACGAGGGTTTCCCAGGATAAATTGTTGTGTATTATTGTTTATGTTGTGCTTGTCTATCTTCCAGTGATCCTTTATGTTATTGCATTTAAAATTCTAACATGGTATCAGAGCTAGCCTGAAAGAAGACATTGTGCAGCTGCAACTACCGGAAGTGAAAACTAGGGTTTCTCTTTCTGGAGGCTTTTCACCATAGTTTGGCTTAAAAAGGAGGTCAAGACAACTCGCCCTAGGAGGGCATATTTTTCTATGGAGGCAGAATTTAGATCGGAGAAATTTCAATTTTAGGCCTACCACTACTGCACGGGAAAACTAGGGCATCAGGTTTCTGGAAGATCTATCCACAGTTTTGGAAGAAAAATACCTTTGCTCAACTTGCCTTAGGGAGGCGCATCTTTTCCTCTACTCAGTTTTCCAAGATCCCGAAGTTGAAAAATTAGGGTTTCTTTGACAAACCCTAGGTCATCCTGAAGTCAAATCTCAGAAGACATTGAAGCAAACACTTGATTGGAGCATCTCAATTCGTAAGTCCTATTATCTTTATTTCCATTTGAGGTTCTAATTTTATCAAAATGACAAACCATACCAGGCTTGAGGATAAGATTGAAGGAGTAGATAACTTATGTTACTGCAAGTATAGAGTGATGCTCATTCTAGAAGAGAATGAGTTGGACAATTATATCAAAGAAGAAGTTCCGAAGCCAAAGGGAGATCAAGAAAAATCCAAGCACAAGAAGAACTTGATGAAGGTCAAGAGGATCATTGTTGATTCCATCAAGGATCACTTGATCCGCCAGATCTCATCTCTGCAAACTCCGAAAGAGATGCTTGATGCACTGAAGAGATTGTTTGAAGGGAAGAATATTAATAGAAAGATGACTTTGAGAAATCAACTCAAGGGTGTGAAGATGCAAAGCTATGAAAGCATTCAATCTTACTTCACAAGGGTCTCCCATATCAGAGATCAACTGGAAGCTATTGGGGACCATGTTGAGAATGCAAAACTAGTAATGACCACCTTGAATGGTCTTCCAAGATCATGGGAGTAATTTATTCAAGGAATCTGTTCCAAAAAGAAACCTATCAGATTCACTGCACTTTGGGAAACTTGCACTCGGGAAAAAGCAAGGATTGAAGCTAGAGAAGATAAGTTAGGTGAAGAAGATAATCAGGCCCTGGCAGCTCATGTAGAGAGGAGAAAGAGAGAAGATTATACTCACAAGTCTAAAAGATTCCACAAGAATCAAAGACCTCCTAGAGACTACTCAAACTTAAAATGCTACAATTGTGATGATATGGGACATGTTGCAAGAAATTGTCCCAAGAAGAAAGGAAATCAGAAGAGGCTTGATGCTCATGCTGCGGAGGATGATGAACCAGTAAAAAAGAAAGCAAGGGAAGATTCTTCAAGCGATGAAGAATATTTTCTGATTTCATCACTTACATGTATTGTTTCTCATGGAAGCAATGATTGGCTTGTTGACAGTGGTGCTTCCAAGCATATGACAGGGTTCCAGGATTCCCTCAACAACTTGACAAAAAAGGACTCACCTCACAAGGTGAAACTTGGAGACGATTACCAATATCCCATAAAAAGGGTAGGAGAAACATCCTACAATCTAGAATCAGGGAAGCCTATCAAGATGAAAGATGTCCTCTATGTACTGGGACGAAAGAAGAATATACTTTCCATCTTATCCTTAGATGAGAAAGGATTCTGAGTTGCATTTGTTGATGGCCAAGTACTCATCTGGTCTAAAGGTAAAACCTTTGATGATGAAGTAGTAATTGGAGTGCAAGAGGGAGGCTTGTACAAATTAAAGGGGCAAACGGAACAAGCATTGGTTCATGAAACTATGGAACCAAGTGAACTATGGCATAGAATATTTGCACATATAAACTAAAAGGCATTATCGATCATGAGCAAGATGGTGAACAGTCTACCCGAGATCCAGAAAAAACATGAAGGCATATGCAAACGATGTGCGAAAGGGAAGAATGTGAAGAAACCATTTCCAATAAGTGATAGAAAAGCAAAGGAGATCTTGGAGATAATACACTCGGGCGTATGTGGACCTATGTCTTCCAACTCACTAAGCGGGTATGCATACTATGTGTCTTTTATTGATGATTATTCTCGCAAAAAATGGATTTATTTCTTGAAAACTAAAGATGAAGTATTTAGAAAATTCAAAGAATTGAAATCCCTTGTAGAAAATCATACTGAAAAGACAATAAAGACCTTAATATCAGATAATGGAGGTGAGTTTACTTAAGGGGACTTCAAAACCTTATGTAAAGGTTCAGGGATTAAGAGGGAGATGAGCAATAGCACTCCCTACAATTCACAACAGAATGTTGTTGCAGAAAGAAAGAATAGAACAATAATGGAAGCAGAGAAAGCCATGATCCATTATTAGGACCTTCCAATGCACTTATGCATGGAAGCATCAAGAACAACAGTCTATGTACAAAACATAACACCACACCGTGTACTTGAGAACAAGACACCTGAAGAGATGTTCACTGGAGAGAAGCCAAAAGTTATCCATCTCATAATATTTGGTTGTCCTGTATACATACATGTTCCAAAAGAGAAAAGAACCAAGTTGGATCCTTCAGGGAAGAAGGGCATCTTCATCGGATATAGTGACTCATCAAAGGCTTGCAGAATGTATATACCAGGCTTCAAGAAGATCGATACCAGTAGAGATGTTACCTTTGATGAAGATACAACTTTCAGCAGATCGAGGCAGATTCCTTCCGATGAAGCACATGAAGAATAACTTGAAGCTCCCAGAGTTAGAGACACAGTTATGGAAGATATGATTCCAGAAGAACTAGGAGACCATGATACGACATAACCACACAGACCTATAGATCCATCATGAGAGATGAACACTCACAATAGAAGACCAACCTTGGCATGAAATATTATTCAAGATGCAAGAAAGAATGGTGCTCAAGAAGGGACTTCTAGTGAAATCAAGAGACCTCGACCATATTCCAACTATGTAGCATTGTTGTGTGATATCATTGATGCAAAGCCTTCCAGTTATGAAGAGGAAGACAAAAAGAAAATATGGAAGGATGCTATGATCGAGGAGTATTAGTCGATCACGAAGAATGCTGTATGAGATGTGGTTCTGAGACCATAAGGGAAGTCAATAGTGTCTTCCAAATGTATCTGCAAGATAAATCACGCAGCGGACGGGAGTGTCGAGAAATACAAGGGAATATTTGTGGCTTGAGGATTCTACTAGAAATAAGGCATAGATTATTAGGAGACATTTGATCCTCTGGATAGATACACTTCGATCATATCTATACTTGCTATAGCTGCAATAATGAAGTGGAAGATACATCATATGGATGTGAAGATTGCCTTCCTGAATGGCATAGTAGAGGAGGAAGTGCATGTGGAGCAGCCACTAGGATTTGAGACACATGACAGAAAAACTCATGTGTGCAGATTGAAGAAGGCCTTGTACGGATTGAAACAGGCACCCAGGATGTGGTAGGGCATGATTGATGGATTTCTGACGAGCTTGGGCTTTACCAAGAGTAAAGCAGATTCCAAACTTTACTACAAAGTTGAGGACGAGAAACTTGTGATTCTACTATTGTATGTAGATGATCTGTTTCTAACAAGTGATGAGAATCTCATAGCAGAAACGAAGAGGAATCTTGCCGCAGAGTTTGAGATGAAAAAATTGGGTATGATGCATTATTTCGTAGGTCTTGAAGTGTGGCAGAATCCAGAGGAACTTTTCTCAAGTCAACGAAAATATGTGGTAGAGATCCTGAAGAGATTCGGGATGATGGATTGCAAGGCCATGGCCACACCTATGGCATCGAATCTGAAGCTGTTGTGTGATACTTCTTCACAGATGGTGGATGCCACGGTATATAGGAAGATGATTGGTTCGTTGATGTACTTGATGAACAGGAGGCTTGCCTTATGCTTTGCGGTGAACACAGTGAGTCAGTAGATGGTAGAGTCGAGACGTGTTCACATGGTTGCAGCAAAGCATGTGTTGAGGTATCTGAGGGGTACGCTTGATTATGGCCTCAGATATGAATCAGATCAGAGGATTAATCTATAGATTTATGTTGATGCATATTGGGTCGGTAATGTCTCGGATAGAAAAAGCACATCAAGGTGTTGCTTCAGTTTGGGATCTGGTATGACCTCATGGTTCAATATGAAGTAGACGAGTGTGGCACTTAATACAGTCGATGCAGAGTATATGGCAACTTGTTCGGCAAGCTGTGAAGTAGTATGGCTTCGGAAGTTGCTTGCAAGTTTGTTCAATCTCGAGTTAGAGGCGACTTGTATTCTCTATGACAACCAAATTTGTGTGAATTTGTCTGAGAACCTGGTGTTTAATGACAAGTCGAAGCATATCGAGATCAGGTATCACTATATTAGGGATATGGTGCAGAGAGGAGCAGTGAGGCTCCAGTACATAGCGACAGAGGAGTAGATAGTTGATGTGTTGACCAAGCCTTTGTCAAGAGTGAATTTTGAGTACTTCAGGGACAAGCTTGGGGTGGTCCAGATCAAGAGGGAGTGATGAGTAACATAGTATGTGTGAGACGTAGGTAGTCACGAGTTATGTGACGTAATTGAGTCTCCTGGGTGTGCCTCCACTTGAGATGTGAGTTGTAGCGGGTAGTCACTAGTTATGTGACGTAATTGAATCTCCTGGACTACACTCACAAGGTTGTAGCGAGTAGTCACAGGTCATGTGACGTAATTGAGTCTCCTGGACTACAACCCTCAGGATGCAGTAGGTAGTCACTATGTGTGACATAATTGAGTCTCCTAACTGCAGTGCTATGTTGGACAACACACATGTGCGAAGACGCAGGTTTCGGACCTGGACTATTCTCCACATGGGGTGACATGGTAGCAGGTAGTCACTGGTTATGTGACGTAATTGAGACTCCTAGGATACACTCACAAGGTTCTATTTTCCCGATGTTGATATGTGACATGGTAGCAAGTAGTCACGGGTTATGTCACCGTGTCACGTAATCGAGTCTCCTAGGCTACACTCACGAGATGATCTGGACACATGGTGAGGTAACGCAGGTGGTTGCGGTATGCAACGAAATGTACGCTCTTGGGATGGACCCATCAGATGGCTTGTTCGGTTCATGATACAGGGTGAGGTAACGCAGGTGGTCGCTGTGTGTGACGGAATGTATGCTCCTGGGCTGGACCCACTAGATGATTTGATGGTTCAAAACTTCTAGTGATGTATAGATTTGAGAGATGTCAGAAGTCAATGGTCAGAGTACAGAAGTGTAGTAGCTAGATGATGATGGTGATAGTGACAGAAGAATACTTTCCTTGTTAAGAGGGAGTGTTGGAAAATGTAACTTCATAAGATATTCTTATTTAATTTATTTATATTATTTGTATTGTACTTCCTTTGGGAATTATTTATGTTATATTTGTTCTTATAAAAGTCATTGAAAGAGTCAATGTAAACCCTACTAGTTGCCTCAGCCTAGAAGAATCAATAAAGAATATTTTATTATACTTTGGACAAGTCGGTCATGTTTGAGAGGTCAAGTTAGCCCTGTTAGGAAAAAGGTCAAGTCACTTGATTAGTATAAATAGGAGGCTCGCCCTCCTCATTTGGTCACCTCACTCACTCATCAAGTTCGCATGAGTTGAGAGATAGAGTCAAGTCTCTTAAGAGAGAAGAGTAGCTGCTATCAAAGACTTCTTGTTTTGGGTTATTGCAGGAGGACTGACATTGTAATTTCTGACGAATCTATACTGAAGAATTTTTGCTGTGTTTTCTGCCCCACGAGGGTTTCCCAGGATAAATTATTGTGTACTATTGTTTATGTTGTGCTTGTCTATCTTTCAGTGATCCTTTATGTTATTGCATTTTAAATTCTAACAAAATGGCCACCAAGTGGCTAGCTAAATGGTTGCGATGTGGTTGGTTGCATAGCTAACAAGTGTCTAGTTGGATGGGTTCCAAGTGACTAGTCAAAGTTGAGACAACATTATTGGGATAACTGGTAACACATCATTTAAACAAGTGGCAGGATATAGCCGGGGACAAGTTGAAATTCAATGGCATGTTGGATCGTAGGTAGGGGAGCATACATAACATGTGTTGTGTCGATCTCAAATTGAGGCAATAGTCATTCCCCTAACATGTGGCGGTATATATGTTACTGGAAAGCCTTGCAACAACACAAGTACAATCCAACTTATAAAAATCTAGTCCATATATTTTAAAGGGAGATGGTCAAGAAGAATGGTCCTAGGTTGTATGGCCGACCATTCTTGTAGGTAAGAAGAAGAAACTCCAAGAGAAATTGGTTGGACAACGTGTTGTGGTAGGATTCGATCCAGAGCACTACACAATGTGGTTATTGGAAGGCATGCAGAATCATCTCCATGACTTGCACACCAAGAAGGTGTTGTGATCTATTCCAAAAAAGTTCCAAAGAAAAGAGAATTTTGTTAACATATAGGACATGATTTCTCTAAACATTTAATATTGTTCTCTAAACCTATACTTCCAAGCCATGTCTCCAGTGAATCAATGCTTCAATGTTTCATTGGAAATATTTATTTAAGGATTACAATCATTTTTCCATTGTGTTTACATGCAAAGTTTTGAATAACATCTTATATTCTTTACCTGCAAATGCATACAAATTGAGACTAAAAATATCCCTAAATTAGTCCCCAATGTACCACACTTTACATGAAAGAGAACTAAATTCCACACTAACTAAGAGCTATGGAAAACATCAAGATACATATTATATTGAATTGTGTATCTTAAAGCATGTTGTTTGAACATATAGCACCATATTGTTGATAGAGTGGATCACACAAAACACCATGTTTTGTTTGAACCTCAACTATAAGTTTGTTTTTAGTTTACATTATTGCGTGAACTAGTAATCCAAGGGTGACAACGCTTCATGATTTTGAAAAATATAAACTTATAAAATTAACTATCATGATGTTGATTTCAGTTTCATTACTCACCTTAATAGAACTTGACTTAATAAAATATTGTCTTTAATATATTTATAATCTTGAAAAAAAACCGACAACTAAGTTATAAATATCACTAAAGTATCACAATGAAGAGGGAAATGTTTAATTTAATAATAACTTTTATTGTTAAACAACATCATTTTTGAAAAATATGCAATCGCATAGATAATCAACCCTAACATTCTTTGGAATGGAGACATGTGATTTATTCCATATTGTCAACCATGTGCCTAGCAATTTAATTTTTTTCATCATGGGAAAACCCAACCTACAAAAGGGATTTGTAAATTTTTTTATGGACCGTACTCAATTGCACATCTTAACTACTTACTACATCAACGTAAACTTTGGAAATCCAATTATAGTTCAAAGTAACTTACTACATCAACTTAAACTTTCAAAGACTTTAATGGAATTCATTAATTTGTTTATATATTCACAAAAAATTATTCTTAACAAAAAAACATAAATTAATTTTTATATTATTATAATTAGGTAATGATCCTAAGAGATATATTCAATGTTTAAAATTTTTAGTCAAATTACAATATTAGTTATAATTATGATTAGTTAGTCATCCTTCCACTTAATCTATTTGTGCAACCTTGGTGGATGATGAGTAATGACAAACATCCATGTAGGATGCACATTATATTCGTTGTGTGTAAAGTTGTAATCTATGAATATGGACATCATCATCACCCATGGTGCAGTTTGTGCCTCTACTTGAGATGTGAGCTGTAGCGGTTAGTCACTAGTTATGTGACGTAATTTAGTCTCTTAGACTACACTCACGGGGTTGTAGCGAGTAGTCACAGGGCATGCGACGTAATTGAGTCTCCTATACTACACCCCTGAGGATGCAGTAGGTAGTCACTGTGTGACATAATTGAGTCTCCTAACTGCAGTGCTATGTTGGACAACACACATGTGCGAAGACCCAGGTTTCATACCTGGGCTATTCTCCACATGGGGTGGCGTGGTAGCAGGTAGTCACTGGTTATGTGACGTAATTGAATCTCCTAGGATACACTCACAAGGTTGTGTTTTCCCGATGTTGATATTTGATGTGGTAGCAAGTAGTCACGGTTTATGTCACGTAATCGAGTCTCCTAGGCTACACTCACGAGATGATCTGGACACGTGGTGAGGTAACGCAGGTGGTTGCGGTATGCAACGAAATGTACGCTCTTGGGATGGACCCATCAGATGGCTTGTTCGGATCATGATACAGGGTGAGGTAACGCAGGTGGTTGCTATGTGCGACGGAATGTACGCTTCTGGGCCGGACCCACTGGATGATTTGATGGTTCAAAACTTCTAGTGATGTATAGATTCGAGAGATGTCAGAAGTCAATGGTCAGAGTACATAAGTGTAGTAGCTAGATGATGATGGTGATAGTGACAGAAGAATACTTTCCTTGTTAAGAGGGAGTGTTGGAAAATGTAACTTCATAAGATATTCTTATTTAATTTATTTGTATTATTTGTATTGTACTTCCTTTGGGAATTATTTATGTTATATTTGTTCTTATAAAAGTCATTGAAAGAGTCAATGTAAACCCTTCTAGTTGCGTCGTCCTAAAAGAATCAATAAAGAATATTTTATTATACTTTGGACAAGTCGGCCATGTTTGAGAGGTCAAGTTAGCCCTGTTAGGAAAAAGGCCAAGTCACTTGATTAGTATAAATAGGAGGCTTGCCCTCCTCATTTGGTCACCTCACTCACTCATCAAGTTCGCATGAGTAGAGAGATAGAGTCAAGTCTCTTAAGAGAGAAGAGTAGCTGCTATCGAAGACTTCTTGTTTTGGGTTATTGCAAGAGGATTGACATTGTACTTTCTGACGAATCTATACTGAAGAATTTTTGCTGGGTTTTCTGCCCCACGAAGGTTTCCCGGGATAAATTATTGTGTACTATTGTTTATGTTGTGCTTGTCTATCTTTCAGTGATCCTTTATGTTATTGCATTTAAAATTATAACAAAATGGCCACCAAGTGGCTAGCTAAATGGTTTCCATGTGGTTGGCTGCATAGCTAACAAGTGTCTAGTTGGATGGGTTCCAAGTGGCTAGTCAAATGGCGGACAATTGAGACAACATTATTGGGATAAGTGGTAACACATCATTTAAACAAGTGGTAGGATATAACCGGGGACAAGTTGAAAGTCAATGGCATGTTGGATCGCAGGTGGGGGAGCATACATAACATGTGTTGTGTTGATCTCAAACTAAGGCAGTAGTCATTCCCCTAACGCGTGGCGGTATATATGTTACTGGAAAGCATTGCAACAACACAAGTACATTCCAACTTTTAAAAAGCTATTCCATATACTTTAAAGGGAGATGGTCAAGAAGAATGGTCCTAGGTTGTCTGGCCGACCATTCTTGTAGGTAAGAAGAAGAAACTCCAAGAGAACTTGGTTGGACAACGTGTTGTGGTAGGATTCAATCCAGAGCACTACACAATGTGGTTCCTGGAAGGCATGCACAATCATCTCCATGACTTGCACACCAAGAAGGTGTTGTGATCTATTCCAAAGAAGTTCCAAAGAGAAGAGTATTTTGTTATCATATGAGACATGATTTCTCTAAACATTTAATATTGTTCTATGAACTTATACTTCCAAGCCATGTCTCCAGTGAATCAATGCATCAATGTTTCATTAGAAATATTTATTTAAGGATTACAATAATTTTTCCATTATTTTACATGCAAAGTTTTGAATAACATCTTATATTCTTTACCTACAAATTCAGACTAAAAATATCCCTAAATTAGTCCTCAATGTACCACACATTACATGAAAGAAGAACTAAATTCCACACTAACTAAGAACTATGGAAAACATCAGGATACATATTGTATTTAATTGTGTATCTTAAAGCATGTTGTTTAGAGCTATGGAAAACATCAAGATACATATTATATTTAATTGTGTATCTTAAAGCATGTTGTTTAAACATATAGCACCATATCGTTGATAGTGTGGATCACACAGAACACCATGTTTTGTTTGAACCTCAACTATAAGTTTGTTTTTAGTTTACATTATTGCGTGAACTAGTAATCCAAGGGTGACAACGCTTCATGATTTTGAAAAATATAAGCTTATAAAATTAACTATCATGATGTTGATTTCAGTTTCATTACTCACCTTAATAGAAGTCGACTTAATAAAATATTATCTTCAATATATTTATAATCTTAAAAAAACCAATCACTAAGTTATAAATATCACTAAAATATCACAATGAAGATGGAAATTTTTAATTTAATAATAACTTTTATTGTTAACCAACATCATTTTTGAAAAATATGCAATTACATAGATAATCAACCCTAACATTCATTGGAATTGAGACATGCGATTTATTCCATATTATCAACCATGTGCCTGGCAATTTAATTTTTTTCATCCTGGAAAACCCAACGGGATTTGTAAATTTTTTTATGGACCGTACTCAATTGCACATCTTAACTACTTACTACATCAACATAAACTTTGGAAATCCAATTATAGTTCAAATTAACTTACTACATTAACTTAAACTTTCAAAGATTTTAATGGAATTCATTAATTTATTTATATATTTAAAAAAATATTCTTAAAAAAAAACATAAATTAGTTTTTATATTATTATAATTAGGTAAATGATCCTTGTTTAAATTTTTTAATTAAATTAGAATATTAGTTATATTTATAATTAGTTAACCATCCTTCCACTTAATCTATTGGTGCAACCTTGGTGGATGATGAGTAATGACAAACATCCATGTAGGATGCACATTAGATTCGTTGTGTGTAAAGTTGCAATCTATGAATATGGACATCATATCACCCATGGTGCAGTTTTATTTAGTATTTGTTCTCTGATACAAGAGATCCTACAATACTATGAATCCAAAGAATAATATTTTCTTTCGAATGCTCGCATCTCAAGGTATTGTGAAATGATATAAGGTGGTGTTTGAAGAAATATTTTGTTTACATGTTTTCTAAATTACATGTTCATAAAATTGAAATGAATTGTGAAATGTTAATTTTAATATTGTTAATCATTGGTTCAAAATTATAAATTAGATTATTAAAAAATGTTTTAAAAATATTTTTTATTTTGATACATCATATTTTCAAGAAATCTTTCAAAATACATTTTTTATTTTGTTTCTATTCAAAGTTATATAATTATATACTTTGTATTTTGGTCATTGTTTAATTTCTCAAACATAATAGGAATACAATTAATCCTTATAAAACTATGTAAGTCATAATTGCTACAATTGAAAATAATATTTTTGGGATTTCTATTATAATAATTAATTTTTTATATTCTATTTTATCAATTGTTTATACGAATATTAATTGAAAAAACAACATAAATAAAGAAAAAACAGAAAATTTACTAGAAAGTTCAAATTTGAAGATAAGTAAATCATTTCTTTGTTATCTAAAATCATTCCAAAGGTTTAACATCGTATATGTGATTAAGTCAAATTCTAAAATGTTTTAAATCCTTGAGTCCTCCATTTTCATCTTTTACAAACTTCTCATTAATTGTTAAGTTGTGCTTAAAATATGATGAAGATAATTCTAACTACAATATCTTGATGATTATCTCTATAAATATTAAAATGAAAACCTCTTCATGTGTGAGTTCAAAGAATATGCTAGTATTATAATGAGAAAAACTCTCTTTACATGAAGTATGGTTGCATTGTCATATTGTGTAACTTTAACATGTGCTTTGTAATCAATTAATATCTTTTGGTGTCTTGTTAATATAATAACTAGAAAATATGTAAGTGCAAAGAGGAATAAGCATATAATGACTATTTCTTGAGAATGGATATTTTAACTCATATTTTCTCTAATATAACTTAGTGTCTCATTATTGTGTTTTATTTTATAATGTATTCAATGTAAATTGTTTTAACATTGTTATTTTTGGCAATATAATACAACGTTACCATGAGAGAGGTTTTTTGTCATGTAGGTGGAGGCAAGCTTGGAATTTCACATTCCATCCACTAGTCTCTTGAAAATTTGATGGGTCATTATGTGTTTTTCATGTCAATTTATTCTCTAAAGTTTGACCATACAATTTTGGGTGGGTGCTCTGCTCATTCTCATTCTCATATCCTATGATGTTATTATTTTTGGCATGGTCCTACTTCAAGGAGTTCATTAATGGCAATGCTAACGATGAAGAGAGTGGGAAGAATGAGAGAGAGGTTTCATATAAATAAGGGAAAACTGAGAGTGATTGTGATTACACAAGGAATGAGAAGCCAAGTCTAGACCTTCATTGCTCAACCCACCTCTATGGTTGGTGCAACAGTTAATTAAAATCCCCATGATCATACTGACAATCTTGAGCTTCTAACCTTGCTTCATTTTTGTTATTGTATATATATAAGGTGGGGGTGAGGAATATTATTATTAATTAGAAGATAGAGAGCCTTTGAGAATATTATTATAGATTAGAAGATAGAGAGGCTATGAGAAGATACATGATCATGTAAGCTTCATTAGCATTTATATACATATATGGATGAGAAATTGGAACAACAATTTAACACTTCAAATCTGGAAGAAATAGGAAGTATTATGGGTAAGTTGTAATGCTAGATGACATAAATTGAGAATTTGGTTGAGAGTATGATGTGAATTTTATTTCAGGGTTATTGTGGGTATTATGGCAAAATTAGTTTCATGTTATTGTTAAGGCTATCTGAATCAGAGTCTTCAAGACCGTGTTTTGAATTGAGGAGTTAGCCCACACTATGGACCCTCATTCTCTTAAATTTAGGATCATTTGAGATGGGTTTTGTCTATAATCCAAGGTAAGTGCTCATACAACCTAGGAGCATAGGGAATCATATATCATAAAAATCTGATCTTGTAATTGAAAAAATCCCTAGCATATATTTATGCAACCCTCTATTTCTAATTA
Source organism: Larix kaempferi (assembly GCA_027924585.1). Classification (NCBI taxonomy): domain Eukaryota; kingdom Viridiplantae; phylum Streptophyta; class Pinopsida; order Pinales; family Pinaceae; genus Larix; species Larix kaempferi. The sequence continues at coordinate 20,406,901 of BSBM01000887.1, forward strand.
TTTATTATCACATGCATTAAAATAGATTTATGCCACCACAAGACCACCCCAAATTCCAAAGTGATATTAGAGAGAACAATGCAAACACTAAGATTTTTTAAATCTCCAAAGAATAATGGCAACAATTAGATTATTTAAAGCTACATATTAATAACCAATGAGCGAAGCCAATATCTCTTCTCCATTCCCAGAGGATGGAATACGGTTCATACAGGTACCTTCCTTGGAAAATTGTGTTTGGGAACTTATGTATAAAATATCTTCTTCTAAAGATTGATATAGATACTTTCCCAACACTTTTTGGAAAATATCAATCAATTCACTTGATATGAGAAACAAAAGATTAATCGGGTGTCTAGGCCTTATCTTTCAAAACTGGCTTGACCCTCCTCTTCTTTAATTTATGAGGATATGGTTTTAACAATACCTTGCTGACCGCCTTAACTTTGGGCTTTATGCTTCAAAACCCTCTTTGCTTTACCTTCCTCACCTAGCTCTAGTTTCCCTAACCTCCTCTCTAAGAGTCGAAGACCTTGTCTTGAGCCAAAGCCCGCCCATGCTAGATTTTAGGGAAAATCTGAGTTGTCGCTCTCATTCCCGTCAACTTTAAGAAACAATAATGCTTATTCAGAAGCACTGATTGTTATTCACACTGTTTTTGCTAATTTTTTTGACAGAATCTTCTTTTCATTCGATAAGATGTGCCAGAATGCCCTTACACAATTTGGCATATCAAGATTTATTAATTGGATCTCTAGTATGGTTTGTGTTATGTAGGATGGACCCGGTTGTGATGTAGCATGAGTTGGCATATCAAGATTTATTTAAACTGGATCTCTAATATGGTTTGTGTTATGTACGCTGGACCCGGTTGTGATGCAGCATGAGTGGTATTGGAAGTTGGCTATGGCCCAAGTTCAAGATTGGCAGCAAGGTCTACAACAACACCCAGAACTTAACAAAAGACAGGCCAAAACAGTTGGGGACACCGTAGTGCCGGAGGAATACCTGCGAGTCTACCACTGTACAGGGAGCTCTGAAGATTTGAATCTTGTGTTGTTCTATGAGAAAAAGTTGTATAGAATTTTACATTTTGTGTAGTGGGCTTAAGTTGAGAAGAATGGGTGGGGACTGGTGCAATCAACGATGGCTGGTTTATCATTGCAGTTATCTATTGTATTAGATGATTTTCTTAAAAAAATTATCAAATACATAAATCTTGTTGGCTATTATTTCTATGCTACTGTGATTTGCTGTGGGGCGGTTGGTTCATCCTTCTATCAATTGATGAAACCAAGAAGAAATTTATTTACTGAAACTCTTGTCTAATACTATTTCACCAACTTTCTTTAACGTCACTAGTAGTGCTCCATTTCTTAATATAACCAGGGACTCCTGTATATAGCAACTGGAGCATGCAATGTATAGTGACATGGGTTCACAACCTGTAAACTAAAACCTAATGAACAAATGGTAAATTAATTAATACCCTTAAATATGATTCAAACGAGATCGATTTGAAATGCTCAAATAGTAGTTCTTGTTTTGACTTATTACTTTGTGGCTATTATGTTGAAATGCTTTCATGGAAGATTATGATGAGTTCAAATGACTTGACCAAAATTCCTGGTTTCGATGTCCATTAAAACTGAACAAATTTCACTTAGAATGCTTATTCTGAAGGTTATGTTCCAGTTGTTACAGAAAAACAGACCAAATTCTTAAGTCAAAACCCTATTTCCTTAAAATCCATGATCAAAAATATAAAGAGAACTACTGATTTTAATCCGCAACATAGATTTATACAGTTCCTTAAAATATTGAAATCCATCCCATCTGTAAACCGAATTTACATATTAAATTTTGAGAAAGATCAAAACCAAAATTCCAATTTCGTTTGTTTAATTACATCATTTATTTTGTCACATTATGAAGTGTTGTACGTATATAATTTTTCTCTATGTTTTTAAAACATAGCTCATGTTATTTAGTCATCAGTTTTAATTGTTAAATATCATATGCATATCCCAGTGTTATTTATTTATTTCATTTTTTTTAGATTAGTTTATTATAAATATTTATATTGTTTGATTTTAAGTTTGATATTAAAACAATTGTAAATTAGATGGGAAAATAGTAAACTCTTTTTAAAAAATAAGATATGAAATTTAGTGCTATAAATTTTATTATATATTATATATGGATGTGAAGTTGAGGACTATATAATATTTAGAGGGAATCATGAAAAAAGATGAGTATGATTAAAAATCTAATTTATAAATATAAGATCATTCTAAAGATGCCAAGTTTTGAATAGAATATTTTTTTTGGAAATTCTTTTAGATGAATATGATTAAGTACCTAATGTACAAGTACAAGATAATTCTAAAAGTGCCAAGTTTTAAATAAAATAAACTCTTCTTTAAAACTCTCTTCACTAGTGTCATTATATGTGGATATGAAGTTTTAGGCCATATCATGAAGAATAATGACTATGACTAGGTTCTTAATATACAAATATGAGATAATTTCAAAGAAAGCCCAAGAAACCCTCAAAAACATGAAGCTCCATTTTGTATGGCTATTAATGTGTTCAAAAAGCTAACCATAACTTCCAAATTATTAAGCGCCCCATGGAAAATAAAGAGATTATTTCAACTTGCATAATTCTCACATTACCCATCCATTTTCATATTCAAATATTGGTTTGCAAATCCATTATGTTTTGGTACATATTCCCTATTTTTTTATTATTAAATTGTCTCTTATGTAGTTAAATATTTTTATTTCCAAATATATATATATGAAGTTTTAATTGTTTTCACAATTTCACCATCTAAATATAGAAAATATATTATAGAAAGATAAATATTTTATATATATGAAGTTTTAATTGTTTTCACAATTTCATCATCTAAATATAGAAAATATATTATAGAAAGATAAATATTTTATGAGATAAGGACAAATTCAAACAAAATAAGGGAATATTTATCCAAAATGTCAAATCTTTTTTGTTTCAACAGAGACTTATAACATCCAGAGGGAGTAATGTATGCCAAGTACATTATACTAAGAGGGTGGGAATGAAATATTGTTATCTTAATTTTAAAAAATTTATTACACTACCAATTTTCTTAATTTTAAAGAGCATCTCATCAAGCTTTTAACATTAAACAAAAATTTTAAAAATACAAATTAAAAGTTATATATATGTATATGTTTATTTTATTTTATTTGAATAAATAAAATATTTAGGAAAGTTTCTCAATTTTTTTATAACATGTTAAAACCAATTAATTTTTATTGTCTTTTAAAATTGCTATACATATAAATTAAAGTTGAGATAACTCCTCCACCTAATCATCATCATCTATATATAGAAAGATAACTCCTCATAAAGTTAAGATAACTCCTCCACCTAATCATCATCATCTATATATAGAAAGATAACTCTCTCTCTCTCTCTCTCTCTCTCTCTCTCTCACACACACACACACACACACACATATTGGACTATAAAGTGGCATTGAATTAATTAATAGATGTTTTGTAATATCCCGATTTTGACCACATTGCATTAAACATGTAAATAATGTAATATCATTGTGAAATTGTGGTGAGGAGCTCAAGGCCAAGGCCCCACCATCATCTATATCTATTTATTGTTCTCGTGGCGGTAATTAAAAATTGATGCATGTGGATCGTGTGCTAGCTTGGCACGATGGAAATCGTAAATATGATGTAAACATGTATTTTAAATAAAATTGCCCACAACTAGCTATGCAATGCAACAAGAGTATGGGGGCATGGTTTTTACAAGGAATTGAGAGGGAAATATTCAAACCCTTGAATCAATCAAGTCAAGCCAAGTGTTAATGAGAAAAACCATAAGCCCTCAACTATCCATTTTGACTTATGCACCCATTCATTTAATTCTTCCAAGAGTTGGTTGCGGTAATTAATGCTTTGGGAATGGGGAGGTATGTTGTCCAAATTCGGGCATGGGAAAACCACCAATTTGGAAATTCATGTTTGGCTTCTTGGGCAAGAAAACAACCATGAATTTGCTCCCCAATCCATTATTCATCAACCAGTTTGGCTCTCTCATGAAGTTCTAGTTGGTGGGATGTTTTTCCTCCACGTTTTTCCTGTGTTTCTTAGTTTTCTAGCTGTGAAGAGGACGTTTTTGGTGTTGCAGAACAACTGGGAGGAAGGGAGCTCGATTTGGGGGTCCATAGAGGTCGTTTTTTGCCTTTCGAATGCTCAAATACATGTGGGGAAAAATGTTTGCTTCCTTGTGGTCGAATTTCCCTTCCCACAATCCGTTTTGGGTGTGCCACGAAGTGGAAGAACTAGTGGGAACCCTGTTTTGTAAATCCCATAGTAAAAAAAATTTCCCTATGCCCAACAGATGTGCTTGTTGTGTGTGGGAAGAATATGTCATGAAAGGATTTATGTGTATCCATGGTTTTGGCTCAAGCTTGAGTGCAAGCATCCAGAAATGAAGAGGGTTCAGTTTTGACTTGATAAAACCCAAATATGGGCGGCCTTGACTCAAGTGTGGTATTCATTTTGCTGTGCATAGGTTTGAGTGTTCCCATTCCTTGTGGAAATCATGCCCAGCTCGGGGGTGGCAGTTCTGTTGAGAGATTAACGAACACAACTAGCCTATGGTTGGGTGGAACATTGCAGTTGCAAAGCTAGTTGCTTGGGACAGCTTCACAATCTAGATAAGTATCCTCTATGTGTTTTACTTATGCAATGTTTTAATTGAATACTGTAATGATTATGAAAATCAATGCTTGTTAGATATGCATGTAGTGGATCTTGCTTCTGATGTGTTTATTTAAATTATACGCCTGCACATGTGATTTTATTTGTATGAATTTGATGAATGGGGCTAAGGTTTTTGTAAAAACCCAGAATGTTAGTGTCATGTTTCCCTTCCTTGTGTTGGATCGATGGGAGGGGACGTGACATGTTTCACACACCTGGGGCCATCTGTTGTTCTCCCTCCTTCAAACTTTATGGAGCCTTCGAGGTCTGTTAGTAGGTTGATATGTCTCCATGTAAGGGGTTGAGTTCGGTTCTTGTCCCTGATTCTTGGGATAGTCTTCCTATTATTTCCTGCAAGTATTTGGATAGACCTGAGATGGATAGTGGGCTAGCTCTTGTCGGTGCTTTGTTGTCTTCAAGGGTTGATTGTGTGAATCCTAGTTCTTCGGTGTGAGTACCTTCCCCATGGATTGTTTCAGATTCACCTGTAGTTGTGAGTGAAGATAGGGTTTGCTTTGAGGAGGTCTCTCCTCACCTACAATCCAGTGGACTTTTGGATCATCTCTTGGCCTCTCCCTTCGATGCTTTGGCCATGAACCAAATAGTCCTAAAGTATATTGGTCCCTCATTTAAGGATGTTTATCAAGCCATCTCAGGTTCCCTCAATTCTACCTTTGTTTCCCATATTCCAAAATGCTCCAAGCCTAACACCTTTGATGATTATAGACCTATTGCTCTATGTAATTTGGTCTATAAAATTATCTCCAAAGTCATAGCAATATACTTTAGGATGGTGATGACGACGATGACGACGACGATGAAGATGATGATGATGACGATGATGATGATAATGAAGATGGTGATGATGATGAAGATGATGATGAAGAAGAAGAAGAAGATGATGAAGATGAGGATGATGATAATGATGACCATGAAGATGATGGTGATGACGACCATGAAGATGATGGTGATGACGATGAAAACGATGATGATGAAGATGTTGATGATGATGATGAAGATGATGATGATGATGATGACGACGACGATGTTGAATCATTACTAATGTGAGATGATGATGATGATGATGATGATGATGATGATGATGATGTTGTTGTTGTTGTTGTTGATGATGATGATGATGATGAAGATCATGATGAAGATGTTGTTGATGACAATGATGGTGGTGGTGATGATGATGATGATGAAAATCATGATGAAGATGTTGTTGATGATGATGATGGTGATGATGATGCAGAAGATGGTGATGATGATGATGACGACGAAGATGATGATGATGATGACGACGAAGATGATGATGACGAAGATGATGGTGATGATGATGAAGATGTTGATGATGATGAAGATGATGATGATGATGATGATGATGATGGCGACGATGAAGATGATCAATACAAAGAAAATGGAGTTTATAAATACTATATCTCCATCTAAGATCAATATAAAGAGACAACATAGTTTTTTAGCCTGGTTAGTAAAAAGAAAAGATGCATTAGTGAGTCACATTCAACCAAGGATATGCACAACAATTCCAAAGGGTTGGGCAAGCTCGTGCAAAAAAATAAAACCATGGACAAGATAACAAAGTTTTCTAGGAAAGAACAAATAAATGTGCATGAAACAGTAGGTCCAGTCAAACATCATGTGCCATGTAACACAGGTATTTCAATTTATTTTACGTGAGATTGCAAGTTATATTATCGACCCCATTATGAAATGTTCATGACATACATTATATTGTTGACTTGAATGTAACAATAATAGTATTGTATTCATTGTTTTCATAGTCAAGAAGTCCACATTTCAAATGAGACCTCTTGATGTTCAATATTGTCAGCTTCGATTATTTTATGACGATATTGTTCAAGATAACACGAGTATTTATATTAGAAATATTATAAACGCATGCGAGTTATCGAATTAATTGTTGTTTATGTAACATGTTATAGAACCAAAAACTTTCTAAAGGTTATTAAATGGTGTATATTGTTACTTCAAGGAAATGATCTAGTGAAAGAGGTGGACTCAAACATGCCAACAATACCATTGATTCTGGATTTGAACTTATGAGGTATGTTGAATTGTGGATTAAGTTATAAAGTACAAATCATTTAATTTTGTTAATGAGTTATTTTAATTTACAATAGCTCGTATATTTTTACAGTTTGTCAATGCTATGTTACTTTTAGGAAAAATTTAAAGTAGAGTTTTCACTTCTAATGTCATTGTGTAGTTGTTTGTTAAATCATAGTTAAATTGGAAAAGATAAAATTTTCTAGTTATGGATTTTGTCTTTGATTTCATTTATTTGTTGCTTGTGACAGGGTTGTATTAGTTGCTATGTTAGCTTGGATTACCACTTCCAAAAGAGACACAACTAAAGACTTTGATATGAGAGAAGAAATATTGTGTTCACTTTATTGATGTGAAAAAATATGTTTTTCATTGCTCAAACTTATTTTGAATCTATTATCACTCATATTGTACAAAACGTTTCTATAAATAATGATCAACAACTCGAGTTTTGATATATTTCAATGTTTAGACATTTATATTTTTTGCATATTTAGATGTTTTGTCATTTATCCATTAGAAACAAAGTAAATAAAACAAACATACTAAAATCAATAGTTGTTAAATATATGAATCAGTAATTTTTTATTTATAGTTATTGATATTGATATATTTTAAGATTACTTTATAAGTTCCAACATTTTAAGTTAGTCATTGATGTTATTTATTTTAAGATTAATCTATAAATTACAAAATTCCAGTTAATAAAAATATTTGATTAAAACTTTTTCTAAATGTTATTTTTTTAAATAATATATTCTTACTCAAAGGAAGAATTTATTTCACCAAATCGAATACCTAAAATTAAATGTGATTGCGATTATCTAAGTTAATTTCAATGTGATTGTTTTTATCTTAGTTAGTTTGAAATCTCTCAACATCCTCCCATGGGCTCTAGTTATGGAAACATGAGCTCTAGTTATGGAACCATGAGCATTGTTGGTGGAACCATGAGCGTTGTTGGTGTAACCATGAGCTCTATTTATGGAACCAAGAGATCTAGTTATGGAACCATGAGCATTATCGGTGGAACCATGAGCATTGTTGGTGGAACCATGAGCTCTATTTATGGAACCATGAGCATTGTTGGTGGAACCATGAGCTCTATTTATGGAACCATGATCATTGTTGGTGGAACCATGAGCATTGTTGGTCGAACCATGAGTGCTATTTATGGAACCATGAGAATTGTTGGGGGAACCATGAGCTTTAGTTATGGAAGCATGAGCACTGTCCGTGGAACCATGAGCTTTAGTTATGGAACCATGAGCTCTAGTTATGGAACCATGAGCATTGTTGGTGGAACCACGAGTATTATCGGTAGAACCATGAGCATTGTTGGTGGAACCATGAGCACTATCTATCCGTGGAACCATGAGCATTGTTGATGGAACCATGAGCACTGTCCGTGGAACCATGAGCTCTCGTTATGGAACCATGAGCATTGTTGGTGGAACCATGAGCATTATCGGTGGAACCATGAGCATTGTTGGTGGAACCATGAGCTCTAATTATGGAACCATGAGCACTGTCCGTGGAACCATGAGCTCTAGTTATGGAACCATGAGCGTTGTTGGTTGAACCATGAGCGTTGTTGGTTGAACCATGAGCTCTATTTATGGAACCATGATCATTATTGGTGGAACCATGAGCATTGTTGGTGGAACCATGAGCTCTAGTTATGGAACCTAAAGTATATTGGTCCCTCCTTTAAGGATGTTTATCAGGTCCTCTCAGGTTCCCTCAATTCTACCTTTGTTTCCCATATTCCAAAATGCTCCAAGCCTAACACCTTTGATGATTATAGACCTATTGCTCTATGTAATCTGGTCTATAAAATTATCTCCAAAGTGTTAGGATATTCCTATACTCCATCCTAGTCCTAGCAGCATTTTCATTATTTGCATTTTCAGTCATGCATGCACTTTTAGGGTTTGCATACATTATTTAGGGTTTGCATGCATTCCAATCATCAGTCCCAGCACCTAGCCCTCAGTTAGCTAGCCCCCGGAGCTTCTTTCCACTCAGTTTCAGCCCTCCTAGAGCTTAGTGCGCCCTCCTTTCATCTACCAATTGAGAAAGGCGCCCTTCCTTACCTACCATTCAGTTATCTTCAGTTCTCTCCTTGATTTTAGGCTAGACTAACTCTCAACTGACTGTATCACTCTGATGGACCTCCAGTGAGACTTGACTGCCCATTCTGACTTCAGTTAGCTCCTCATGCACCCTCCACTGAGCCTCCTTTATTCAGTTAGTTCCAGTTACACCTACCACACTCAGTTAGACTTGGTTTGACTAATGGTTGACAGTTACTTGAGCATTGATGACTCCACTGATGATGAGATAGACTACTAGTTGTGCTCCGATGACACTCCAGTGATCCTTTGATCACTCCATGGAGGCTAATTCGAATTGCCACCTTAGGCATTCGAATCCTCATGCATTGTACTATTTATTTGTCCATATTGTGATTAATTAATGAGTGTGTGTGAAGTATTTTTGCTTCTATCTGAGTTCTACTGTATTATTATTTTGTTGCTCATTATACTGCATTGACCATTCTTCTTCTATTTTCTTGCTTAATCAATTACTTTTTTGTGAGGTATACATCATCTCTTAGATTTGCTGTGAGGATTTTCACACAAAGTCATAGCAATATACTTTAGGATGGTGATGACGACGACGATGATGATGATGATGATGATGATGATGATGATGATGATGATGAAGATGATGATGATGATGATGGAGAAGATGATGAAAATGGAGATGTTGATGAGGAAGAGGGAGATGACGATGATGATGAAGATGAGGACGATGATGATGATGATGATGATGATGATGCTGAAGATGATGATGATGATGATGATGATGATGATGATGATGATGACCATGAAGATGATGGTGATGATGACGAAAACAATGATGATGAAGATGTTGATGATGATGATGATGATGTTGAAGATGATGATGATGATGATGATGATGACGTTGAATCATTACTAATGTGAGATGATGATGATAATGATGATGATGATAAAGATCATGATGGAGATGTTGATGATGATGGTGATGATGATGATGATGATAACGAAGATGTTGTTGATGATGGTGATGATGATGCAGAAGATGATGATGATGATGATGATGATGAAGATGGAGATGTTGATGAGGAAGAGGGAGATGACGATGATGATGAAGATGAGGACGATGATGATGATGATGATGATGATGATGATGATGAGGAATATGATGATGATGAAGATGTTGTTGTTGATGATGATGATGATGAAGATGATGATGATGACGACATAAACGATGATGATGATGATTGATGATGATGATGATGAAGATGATGATGATGATGATGATGTTGAATCATTACTAATGTGAGATGATGATGATAATGATGATGATGATGATGATAAAGATCATGATGAAGATGTTGATGATGATGGTGATGATGATGATGACGATGACGAAGATGTTGTTGTTGTTGATGATGATGATGATGATGAAGATCATGATGAAGATGTTGTTGTTGATGATGATGATGATGATGATGATGAAGATGTTGTTGAAGATCATGATGAAGATGTTGTTGATGATGATGATGGTGATGATGATGCAGAAGATGATGATGATGACGAAGATGATGATGATGATGATGATGATGAAAACGTCAACCAACTTCAGTGAGTCGACTTCAAAGAACTTCTGCAATATAATGAACCATTTGGAGCTCCATTAATCCCTGAAATTGCTTTACTTGTGCACAATTCGACTTAAGAAGAATTACAGAGTATCTTCTGGCCCCATCACAATGGTTTGTGTATTTATTTAGGCATTTACTTAATATATTCAGAAGGGAGACATAAGCCTGCTGAGAATTGCAATGCATTTGCAAATACAAATGTAAAATTCGCACATAGAAATGAAAATTTCCGAGCAACACTAGATTTAACTTATTCGTATTGAATGATTGAATTTCCCTTGTCCCGGAGAAAAAATAGAGAACGTCTTTTTTAACGGGTTTCCAAGCAACATTAGATTTAACTTATTCGCATTGAATGATTTTCCATTGTCCCGGAGAAAAAATAGAGAATGTTTTTTTTAACGGGTTTCAAGTAAATAATTGCATAGGATGTGTATTAAAGTTGCTGCCACATCGTAGTGACCTTTTAACCTTTTCAATCACATCAAAAAGTAAACATATTGCGTCTATGGATCTCTGGCTTTTAAGAGATTTACACATCCTTCCCTAATCGCATGGATTATATCTATATATTACTTTAATTTTATTGAAATAATATATTTTTTCATAAATATTTATTGGATAAAGTATAGTTATAATTTTATGACATATATTTATAATGAAATATTTATATATATATAATTAATTTTACATCAATATATTATCATATTTTTAAAAATATATTTAATAATTAAAATCAATAAAATGTAAAATGTAAATGTATTAAGAGAAAAATATTTTTTTATTTTTTATTACATTTTATTAATTAGTTAGGGACGTTTCTATTTGAGCTTTTTGAACAATTCCTATATAGTTTTTTGGTTTATGTGATGATTGTCTCATGACACAATCTGAGCCCTATATTTATTCCTCATGTATTGATAAGACACACCTACATGAGTATGCCGAACCTCTATGGTAACCGAACTGTGAAGATATGTTTTCCTTGCAACCGAAATAAACTGCATGATTAAGGGGTTCGCAGGCCGGTCCGGTCCAGTCTGATCTGATTTCCAGGCGCACTATCAGAAGAAATTAAAGAAAAATTGCATACAAATGAATCTTTATCCATCGAACCAAAACATTGACAACCGTTGGAATTCGCGAAAAGTTTTCTGTCACGTCAACCATGGCTGTTTTATATTTTAATCAGCCATGGCTGTTTTATATTTTATTTCAACGTTAAGATTTGAATAAATATTTCGATACAATTGTTAACCAGGATTGGTAACAAAAATCGCATAGAATAAATCTATGTTGACATATGGATTATGCGTCGTTTCATTTCATGTATCAGTCTACAAATTAATTAGATTCAGATTAAATAAATAATTTATTTATTATTATAAATTATATATAATTTTTCACAAGTTATTTCCTATTAACCTCACTTTATACGATAAAAAAATTAAAATTCACCTCGAATACTATTTTGAATATTTCATATATCGACTTAGAAAGAGAAAATATTGTAATCATGCATTTGCACTTTAAAGGTCCTTATGTAACTTTGTTTTTAACATATTAATTTATACCACAAAATCTTTGAGATTCAAGTGGATCAAAACCATAGCACGCGAACTATGATTGGGATATATAAGGATAATTATGGCACTATCACTTTTCAATATACTAAGGAAAATTTGTCATCATCATAAACATGAGTGCTCACACCATAAAAATTATTAGTGACATCAGGCTTTTTGGTATATATAAAATTTATTTGAGATTTAAAAGGATAATAGAATTGAATATTAAATTAGATTTAAAATATTGTGAGAAAAAAATAAATTTTTAAATATTAGTTTATAAGATAAGTTTTCCTTTATTATACTTGCCTAAGGCAGAGCGTTATGACGGCTAACAACAAAATCTTAAAATAAAACTTCTACAAAAATCATATTCCATGCTTTTGTACATTTCCAGAGTATTTATAAACTCTGTTGTCTTTGTATTGATCATCATCATCGTCATCATCATCTTCATCATCATCAACATCTTCATCATCATCATCACCATCATCACCATCATCATCATCATCATCATCATCTTCGTCATCAACATCATCATCACCATCTTCTGCATCATCATCAGCATCATCATCATCAACAACATCTTCATCATCATCATCATCATCACCACCATCATTGTCATCAACAACATCTTCATCATGATCTTCATCATCAACAACAACAACAACAACATCTTCATCGTCATCATCACCATCACCATCACCATCACCATCATCATCAACATCTTCATCATCATCATCATCATCATCATCATCTTCATCATCATCATCATCATCAACATCTTCATCATCATCGTTTTCATCGTCATCACCATCATCTTCATAGTTGTCATCACCATCATCTTCATGGTCATCATCATCATCATCATATTCGTCATCTTCATCATCATCATCGTCGTCGTCCTCATCTTCATCAGCATCGTCATCTCCCTCGTCCTCATCAACATCTCCATCTTCATCATCTTCATCATGATCACCATCTTCATTATCATCATCATCGTCGTCATCATCATCATCATCATCATCATCGTCGTCGTCGTCATCGTCGTCATCATCACCATCCTAAAGTATATTGCTATGACTTTGGAGATAACTTTATAGACCAAATTACATAGAGCAATAGGTCTATAATCATCAAAGGTGTTAGGCTTGGAGCATTTTGGAATATGGGAAACAAAGGTAGAATTGAGGGAACCTGAGATGGCCTGATAAACATCCTTAAAGGAGGGACCAATATACTTTAGGACTATTTGGTTCATGGCCAAAGCATCAATCACCTTCACGGGAGTGTTCCTTCCGAATTGGGTATGCTAAGCCAGCTGAGCTTCATATATCTCTGCAATAACCATCTCACAGGACATATTCCATCCTTCATGTCTAACTCCACCAACCTTCAAAAGTTGGATATATCTGAAAATCAGCTTACTGGCCACATTCCAGCCGAGTTGTGTAGAAAGATCACCTTGTTGACAGGGCTCTATCAGTTTGGTAATCAGTTGAGTGGTAGCGTTCCTGCTTCCCTCTTCAATTGTACGAATCTTCAAGTGATTGACTTAGGGCATAACCAGCTTAGTGGAGTAGTGCCCGTGGAATTGGGTAAGTTGACACAGCTCCAGGTACTTGACTTACAAAATAATCAACTGGTTAGCTGCAGCAACACGACCTTGCCCATGTGAAATGTGTGTGGATAGTTTAATTCCATTGTGCATGTTTTTGGCATATGCACACATGTTTGTTTTATTTGTATGAATCTGATGAATGGGGTTGAGTTTTTGTAAAATCCCCATTTTAGTGTCATGTTCCCTTCCTTGCGTTGGATCCACGAGAGGGGACGTGACACTTTTTGTCATGGGGTGGTTATAACCTTGGAATTTCATGTTCTATCTGTGTGTTAGATGAAAATTTGATAATGTTTGTGTGTTTTTCATACTTTTAATTTTAGGTTTTATTCAAATTCGTGAGTTTTAATGTCTTCTCTAATGTTTGACCATACAATTTTGGGTGAGTGCCTTGCCCATGCTCATTCTCTTAGTCTTTGCTCTTATTATTTTAACATGATCCTACTTCAAGGAGTGCATTACTTGCAACGTTAAAGATGAAGACAATGGGAGGAATGCGAGAGAGGTTTCAAATAAAAGGGAGAAATGAGAGTGATTATGATTGTGATTACACAAGGAATGAGAAGTTAGGTCTAGACCTTCAACATTGGTCAACCCACTTCTATGGATGTTGCACTTAATTAAAATTCCATGATCATAGGCATTGCATTGAGCTTCTAATCACATTTTTTTTTGGTATTGTAGATATATGAGATAGGTGTGAAGAATATTATTATTAATTAGAAAATAGAGAGCCTTTGAGAATATTATTATCAATTAGAAGATAGAGTGTCCATGAAAAGATAGATGATCCAATGAGCTTCATCAACATTTATGTACATATATATAGGTCGAGAAATTATTGTAGCATTTTAAAACTTTGAATATGGAAGAGATGGGATATATTATAGGTAAGTTGTAATAACATATGACATAAATTGAGATTTTGATTGAGAGTATGATATAAAGTATTTTAGGATTATTGCATGGCTATTGTGGTGAAATTAGTTTCTTCCTACTACAAAGGTCATTGGAATTAGAGTCTTCAAATTTTTTATTTGAATTGAGGAGTTGGTCCACACAATAGACCCTCATGCTCTTGAATTCAGGATTAGTTGAGATGGGTTTATCTTGTAACGCAAAGCAAGTGCTTATAAAACCCAGGAAGACAGCAAATCATAAATCATAAAAGTAATTGAAAAATATTCGTTTCGTAGCCATATCTATTTTAACCTTTATTTTACTTGCTTAATATCACATACTTTAAAATAGGTTTTTGCCACCAAAAGATCATCCCAAATGTCAAAAGTCATATTAGAGAGAATAATGCAAATAATCATGTTATTGCCCAATAATACAGGAATAAGTTATTGCCGCCATTATCGAATATTGACTAATCGTTTGGAGTCTGGGCTCCAATTTTGCGATCCGTGAAATGAACGGTGATCGATCAAATCACAATACACTGGAGCGATCATATTCCATTCCTTTTCCATCTCGATTTCGGTGTAACTTCACTCCTCCAAACGACGTCAACCTAATTGTCGTTAACGTTGAATTGGTCCCACATCCAGAATCCAATTGCAAGTGCAACATGTAATATTTTTCATTCATCTCATCAACCACGGCACTCTTGAATTGTTGTCTGGAACACAGTGAGCTTTTGGAATCAAACATTTAATACTTCCAGAAACCCGTCACCTCATTGTCTAACGTAAAGGCTCGCCGTCCGTCTAAAATTCAATTCTTCCTTCCCTGTTGAAAAATTCATATCGATAATTTTGAATTAGATTTTTGTCCGTATCAATACTTTTCAATTAATATTCTTCTGCCATCCTTCTCCGTGAATAAAGGAATCGGAATTAGATTTTTGTCCGTACCAATACTTTTCAATTAATAGTCTTCTGCCATCCTTCTCCTATATATGTACAGGAATAAACTCCAAACCAACCTGGTTTTCTCACCCATCCTGTTTCTTGTATTTCACAAACCATTCTCTGTCAGGAGGAAATGGAAATCTGTCATGTTCTTTCTCTTTTCTGGAGTAGTGGGAGAATGCTTCTCTTCTTGATTCTCTTCTTTGTCATTCCTTCTGCGTTTTCCACAGATCAATTATCTAATCGTTGCCATCCTAATCTTAGCAATGCTTCTGATCGAGAGGCTCTGCTTGGATTCATGACTGCAATCACTGATAACGCTCCATCCCAGTCATTACCGACTAATTGGAAATCAAATGTTTCAGTCTGCGAGTGGAGAGGTATTATTTGCAGTCGGTGGAGGCAGAGAGTTGTTTCTGTCAATATTTCAAGCATGGGATTACAAGGTAAAATATCTCCTCTTCTTGGTAATCTCTCGTTTCTTAGAGTACTCGACCTCCACAACAACAGTTTTTACGGCCCCATTCCCTATCAATTGGGAAGTCTCTTTAGACTAAGGATGCTTTATCTGTCTCGGAATCAACTCCAAGGTTCCATTCCGCCGGCTCTGGGTCTGTGCCGCAGTTTACAGCACTTGTCTATGTCCCGTAACAATCTTGTAGGAAACATTCCCTCAGATCTATGCCTTCTCTCCAAGTTACAATTCTTTAACTTGGCAACTAACAATTTCACGGGTACACTCCCGGCCTGCTTGGGAAACATAGCCTCTTTGCACTTCATAAATTTGTGCAACAATCACCTTCACGGGAGTGTTCCTTCCGAATTGGGTATGCTAAGCCAGCTGAGCTTTATATTTCTCTGTAATAACCATCTCACAGGACATATTCCATCTTCCCTGTTTAACTCCACCAACCTTCGAGAGTTGTATATATCTGAAAATCAGCTTACTGGCCACATTCCAGCCGAGTTGTGTAGAAAGAGCACCCTGTTGACAGGGCTCTATCAGTTTGGTAATCAGTTGAGTGGTAGCATTCCTGCTTCCCTCTTCAATTGTACGAATCTTCAAGTGATTGACTTAGGGCATAACCAGCTTAGTGGAGTAGTGCCCATGGAATTGGGTAAGTTGACGCAGCTCCAGGTACTTGACTTACAAAATAATCAACTGGTTAGCGGTAGCAACACGACCTTGCCCATTCTTACTGCGCTTACTAACTGTTCCAAGTTGCACAGAATAGATTTATCCTCTAATCATCTCACTGGACGTTTGCCCTTTTCTATAGGTCACCTCTCTACAAAAATGGACTACGTAAACTTGGGCAACAATGAATTAGCAGGGGAAATACCTCTCCAGATTGGTAACCTAACTAGTTTAACATTCCTTGAATTATACGGCAATTCTTTTACTGGGGCAATCCCTTCTTCACTTAATAGGCTTCCAAAGTTGGAAAGATTATTTTTGGCAGCAAACAATTTAGAAGGAAATATCCCAGTGGAAATTGGGCAACTCAAAAGTTTAGGGCTCCTAGATCTCCAGGGAAATAATCTCTCTGGAAGAATCCCTGCTTCTTTTGCAGACCTCCAACAGCTAAGATATCTTAGTGTTGCCCAGAATCACTTATCAGAAAATATACCTGAAAATTTAGGAAAATGCATGAATTTACTACTGCTAGACCTGTCATACAACAATCTCACAGGGCGCATACCTCCAGAGTTAGCAGGTCTTTCAAACTTAGCATTGTATTTGAACCTTTCAAATAATTTATTACATGGTCCAATGCCTTCCGAATTAAGCAAGATGACTATGCTTCAAGCTATAGATATTTCTGCAAATCGACTGACAGATTCCATTCCAAGTGCACTTGAACAGTGCAAAGAACTAGAATACCTTAATATTTCCTGCAATGCACTTGAAGGTCCGATTCCAGATTCATTAGGTGAACTTCAAAGTCTTCAGGACATGGATTTCTCCTCCAACAATTTCTCAGGTGGAATACCCATGTCATTGGAAAATCTCAAAATGCTCAGCCACATGAATTTTTCTTTCAACAATTTATCGGGAGAAGTCCCTAAAGGTGGAGTTTTCAAAAAACTTGGTGCCATGGCATTTATTGGGAACCCTGGCCTATGTGGACCTTGGGTAAGTCTCTCACGATGCTCTACTTGCAAACATGAAAGTGTTTCATATTTGGAAAGAGTCTTCATACTTGTTGTTGCAGTGATAGCTATTGTTGTATTGTGTTTGTTTATGGGATTCTTGTGGAGACAAAAGGCCAATATGCATGTTCTTAGCGAGGTCAGGTCATCCTTAGATGTGGGGCACCAAAGAATTTCCTATGGAGAGCTCATCACTGCAACAAATGAATTTAATGACTCCAACTTGTTGGGAGTTGGGAATTTTGGGAAAGTGTACAAAGGGGTTCTCAATGATGGCACAATTGTTGCTATCAAGCTTCTTGATTTGCAAAATGAAGGAGCTCACAAGAGTTTTGTTACAGAGTGCAATGTTTTGGCTAAAGTTAGGCATTATAATCTGATTAGAATCATAACATGTTATTCAGACCACCAAATCAAAGCTTTGATATTTCCATTAATGCCAAATGGAAGCCTAGAAAAGTGGTTATATCCCAATGATGAAGAAGATGGTTGTTTGACTCTAATTCAAAGGTTGAATATAGCCATAGACATTGCACACGGCTTGGCATATCTCCATAACCATTGCTTTGTACAGGTGATCCATTGTGATCTAAAACCCAGTAATGTTCTTCTTGGTGAAGATATGACGGCATATTTAATAGACTTTGGCATTGCTACCATATATTTTACAAATTCCAAGGATTCAACTTTCACTTCGACACATGTACTCAAAGGATCTACAGGGTACATTCCTCCTGGTAATATTTGATGTAGTATATTAAAGAATGTCATGAGTTTCATATTTTAATTAAAAATTATGAATTATAAAGCTTACCATGAGGATGTGTGGATGCAGAATATGGACTTGGTGGACATGTTACAACAAAAGGTGATGTCTATAGTTATGGAATAGTGGTATTGGAGATAATCACACAAAAGAAACCCACCCACAACATGTTTGTTGAAGGAATCAACTTGCAAAATTGGGTGGCTAGTAGTTTTCCAAACCAAATAAGGGAAGTGGTGGATAAGAGTCTATTGAGGAAGATTAGTGTATGCACTAATGAAGATAAGGATCTCAGTTGCTTAACTGAATTCATAAATGTCGGTTTGCTATGCACAAAAGAATCTCCCAAGGAAAGACCTACTATGATGGACATTGTGAGCAAGCTCCAAAGCATTAGAGACACTCTTTTAGAAGTTGATGGCAATAAAAGATATCAATTAGATATCACACAATTGTTGGAAAATACAAATAATACTAGTACTCAATACAACATTGAAGACTTTGAAAGTTCTTCAACATTCTAGTCTATTGTAAAGAAACATTGAAATAATTTGAGTACATTGTCATTAGCTCCATGTACGAATTTACAAAGCATTGCACATTGATTTTATTTATGTTGTTTTGACTATGTAAAATACAAATTAAAATTCATTTCACTTTGATTTTATTTATATTGTAATAGCTATATATAGATACAATTTTTATTTATTTATTTTAATTAAAAAAAGTTTTAAAAATTATTTCTAAATAAAACTAGATTGATTTCCTCATTAAAAATTATTAAATATTTTACACTTAAAAAAATATTTTAAATTTAAAAATATAATATTATTTTTAATATTTTAAAGTGTAAAATAACATATATCTTGAATCTAACAATTTTCTAACCTTTTATATTAATTCAATTAATTCAAACACACACACATATAATCATTTTTTTAATTTCTTATCCTAATTTAATTAATTTCAATTAATAGTCATTAGAATGTGTAATGTTCCGTTTTTGGTAAATCTGGAACAAAGGACATGCAAAGCATGCGAGCCCTAGCTCAAGAGCATGCAAGAGCATGCAAGCAAGCATGCATGCATGCAAAAGTGAAATGTACTAGCTCAAGAGCATGCAAGCATGCATGCAAAAGCAAGATGCATGCAAGCATGCAAAAGTGAAATGCACGCAATCATGTAGGCATGCAAAAGTGAGGTGCATGCAATCATGCATACAGGAAACGCAATCATGTAGGCATGCAAAAGTGAGGTGCATGCAATCATGCATATAGGAAAAAGGGAGATGCATGCAACTCAATGGAGAAATAGAAGAGAAAAGTGACCTAGGTATAGGGCATGCAATGTCAAGGCTATAAAAAAAAGATAAAGTGAGTTACTCGGGATCTATTTTTATTATTGATAATTGAGATTCGGTTTAAGAGCTCTAAGAGCTGATTTAGGGTTGAGGGCGGAGGCCAACATTGGTTTCGACGGCCAAATCTATCCGGCCTAGTCAATTTATTGGGTAGATCATTCAAATCTATCATTCTGGGTTTCATCGTTAGAGGTTTTATGAAGTTTATGAGCAGGGTTCGAATCACCTTGCAGCTAGATGAATTCAGAATTTGTGAATTGAGTTGGAAGAATATCTGATACCAATGAACAGTGCCGTGAATAGTAACGGGAGCAATGTCGCTACAGTGACGTGAATAGTGCCGCTACAGTATTACTCTACTAGGTGGAGACAGTCTGGGCATATTTCAACCTTTTATCTTTGCTACAGTATTATCTAGTGGCAGTTAGGGCGACCTTCCTCTCTCTTGGCAGCATATTATCATTGTAGCAGAGATCTCCCTTGAACAAAGGCGTGAACATTCATTTTCCAGTCAAGGAATGAGGGCATATTATATAGTGGGAGGCTCAGTTTGAAGTGAAGAAGCACGATCCATTCCAAGGCTGAATGCTTACCTGAAAAGCTTACTTCCGAACTAGTGGAATGATTTACTCATTTAAGAACTCGATCTACCCATGGAGAGGATGTGTTAATAACTAAAGGTTATTCTTATTTATTGAGGAGCCGTGGTCTCAATCTCAGAACCCTCTTTTCATTCAGAAATCGTGATCTTCATGGATGGAGGATGCATGAATTAAATAGGGCATGGTCTGCTCATGAAACACCATTTTATCTCTGTTGGGCGTTAATTGCATTCTCAGCCCTTCAATATCAGCCATCTCCATTATTGAAGTCTGTCCCATAAATCTGAAGATCGTGGTCTCATCTGAAGTCACGTGGCAGCTCATAAGGAAGGCGTTAATCCTATCTCAAGCACCAGTTATTGTTGGCTGGAGGTTTCATAAGAGTGCGGTCGTATTGCTTGACAAGAGGCTGATTATTGTCTACAGCTGTAACAGCCATCATCATTCCATCAATATCTCTGTTTAAGGGTATTTATTCCCCCTGCTTGGAAGAGCATATCAAACAACATTTACAGCCAACTCTTTACCTCTGTCTGAGCGTCATCTACAACAAATTTGGCCCTCTTCATCCTTTTAGCAGGACTGTATAAAAGGTCAAAAATAATCCCTCTCTGTTATGTGGATTTGTTGATGAATTTAGAGTGAATCTTTGATCAAGATTGGCATACTCAGATTTACTTATTTACAAGCATAGATCCATCTTAAACCCGTATCCATCAAGAACCAGAGGGATCCAATTTCTTGAGGTGTATTTCTTTTTTTAAAATTTAAACTCAAGAAATTTGATCTCTCTTGATTGATAGATCCGAGTTTAAGTTTTAAGTTTTTATTTTATAAACGAACATCTATTTTTTAATTACTTTTCATAATATTTTATTTTATGAACCAACATGGATTTTTTTTTAAAAATACTTTCTATAATTTTTTATTTTATGAGCCGACATGAATTTTTTTAATTATTTTGTTACAAACCTTATATCATGTTACAACATCTCCCCCATACTGGGCTGTAGAGCACCTCGTTTCACTCGGTGCAACAAGGGTTCTCTAATTGATATATTGGGGTTTATAAAGATTATTTATGACATGCATATAAATTGGGATTAATAAACACCTCATATAAACATTTTGCAAGCAAGCAATATACCTAAACAAAAGCATAGACAACAAAACAAGTAAGGCAAACATTCACAAAAAGGTCGAATTCCTAAAAGGGATATTACAGTGGTATCAGAGCATGTTCCTCGCCAGTTGTGGGAGCATGCAAAGTAAGAGAAATAAATGATTACATAGTTTCAGTTTGAAAGAAGTAAAGGAAAAGAAACAATGATAGAAGATGATAGAGTAACTTTCAGTAGCTTCATTTCTGCTTTGAAGGAACTAACTTCGGGACAAAAAGAAATGGTGAGTGCCATCAAACAACTGACAGATAGAGCAGGGCCCACCCTACACAGTCCTATGTCTCCCAACAATGATAGGGTATCCACAAGCAGCAATGGGGAACAATTACAGAGCCACCCACATCTCTACAATAGGTCCCCCAAACCTACCATACCACAGTTCTTAGATAGCCCAACTGCAGTGCCCATAGTACATGTAGAGCCAGATGGGCCAATGGGGGCATATTTGAAAGAATACAGAGCACTAGGAGATGAATTTCAGTCAGCGATGACCTTCACGGATTTTTGCCACTTTAAGGGTAAGAACAGGCCAAGAGCTTACAATAGGCCTTTCAACCAGAAAGATGAGCATGATATACAGGTGGATGGTAAACTTGATATGGAGTTGACAATACCAGAGGAGGATAGTACACATGATGCAGTTATCAGATCATCCATCGTCGAGGATTCATCATCTCACCTTAGTAGTGATGCTTGTGAGGATCAAGGGGTGTTAGCACCTAGCCGTGACATGGATGCGATATGGAGTGATTTGAGCATACAAGATGAGCCTCTGGTTACTAGAGCTTCCTTGAACAACACTCTGATTGCTCTTCAGGAATCAGATATGCATATAGACAAGTTATGTGACGAGTTGGAGTTGGTGTACTCTTCATCATCTACTGCAAGAATCGTGACATTCATGATAGACGAGATACATGCGGAGAAGCATGACTCAGAGAGGATCGAATCTATACATGCTAGACAGGATGGAGGTTATGATTCATTCTTATGGAGGGGCCATGGATGGCTCCATTGCGAGTTGTGGATGTGTTGGTGGGAAACATGCTCCAGGGACCATCCGATAGTGACATAGATACACCCCGTGCTTTTCAGGATGAGTATAGTATAGATGTGTGGGATCCTTGTTCAAATGACACCAGCAGAGACGTGAGTGCACAGGAGGATACATTAACACACACAGGATACAGAACAATTGTGGCACATGAGAGCAAGAGTACCACTCATGGCTTGGGGGAACAACTTTCGGTGATGACTTTGCACGAGGAGCATGTGGAGTTCGGTATTCTGCAGGAGGAGCACTCAGAGTTGTCGGTGACCGAGGAGGGGTCCAACATGGAGGATTTGGATCCGGACGCGTGGGATTGGATCACTATGATTACCCCTGATTGGAAGTCCCACCTTTTGGTGGAATATTCCAAAGACTGCTTCGCATGTGAGTTGATGGATGGGCGTATCTAGGATGACCAGTACAGGGTAGTGGATGACATCATCTACTATAGAGACACCATATACCTCACCTTTGAGTCTGCACTTAGGATCGAGATCATGAGAACTATACGTGAGACACATTTAGAGAGACACCTCAAGACCTGTCAGCAGATTAGCAAGAGATTCTCTTGGAAGGGTCTCAAATATGATATGACGAGAAACTGGAGGGATTGTTTGACTTTCCCGTCACATGATTCAGAGCAAGATTATCTAGGCAGACTAGGGCAGACCACCCTCATCTCCTGAGAGAGTAGAGAGGATGTTTCAACACCTCGCAACACAGGTTCATCTGAGATGTATGGTAGGATCTACATTGCAGGGATGGTATTAGATTTGTTCATAGGGAGCAAAACCGACAAAGTAGGAGGAGACATCATCTCCCATAGAGATTGCACCAAGGTCGACCCTGAGTCCTTACTTAGGGAGATAGTCATGAGGGCTATGCATGATCTGTGTTGGGTAGGGCATTCTTAGTACTTGCATGAGTATGAGACATCGCAGGTGTCAGAGCTACACCCCAGGGAGTTGCTTAGATCCCATGGATTACTTGAGCACCCTGGTAGTATGGGGGTTAACAGATGTTTAGATGCAGTTAGACTAGAGATGATTAGATTAGTAGGAGCAGAGTCAGTTCTTGGTACTTGGTTTCTACCCGAGGATCACATTGAGACTTAGATGACTATCTACATGGCATGGCCACAGTTTGTTAGAGTCGGGTTTGGTGGATCCCTTAGTTGGTGGTGGAATCCAGGCATTCATCTGCATGATGGATTGTTCCAGATAGTAGAGGTGATCCATAGAGTTGTGAGGGTGATCGATTTGCTATATTTGGAGGATGCTAGTGGAAGAGAGGTTGAGACTTCTTTATGGCAGAGTAGACCTTCCTTCCTGGTATTCATAATCTAGTCAGACCGGGGATCCGATACAGATGAGACAACCAATCTTCATTTTCTAGAGTTCACTCTTGAGATGCTTAGGCTAGGGTGCGTAGAGTATTTTCCTTTTGAGGAGTTTGTGCAACTTAAGGTTGCTTGGCCCCTCATAGGGAAACAAATGGAGTCTTATGTTGGCATTTGGCATATCGACGCGACGTGTAGAGAGTGTTTCACACCTTACAGGATAGTATGGGACCTTGGTAACTTTACCATTCTGGGCAGGCATGGGAAGGCATTTGGTTAGAGTACATCACAGGTTTGTCGAAGGTGCAGGCACGACAGGATAGTTGGATGGTTATGAGCAAAGGGGCACA
This sequence comes from Larix kaempferi, assembly GCA_027924585.1. Taxonomy (NCBI): domain Eukaryota; kingdom Viridiplantae; phylum Streptophyta; class Pinopsida; order Pinales; family Pinaceae; genus Larix; species Larix kaempferi. The sequence goes on from BSBM01000887.1 coordinate 20,431,334, forward strand.
ACATCAGCACAGTGGATTCTTCTTGGGGTTAGCATGGGATCCAGGAATTACAGTAGTGGACAGTACAACAACGGTTTGGAGTCTACATGATGCTCCTTGTAGGGATGCTACACATGGCATTGGTGGATGCAGTATGTACTCCACCCCTCTCATACTGATTTGGGACCCTCGGATTATAGTGACTGGAAGTTCAGTGGTTACTAGAGATGACATGACTCTCATTTATTTTGCAGGTACAGGGAATGGAGACTTAGTAGATGTATTTTCTGAGGATCCAGCCGAGTTCCCACTATGGTTGATTACTCTACTTACGAGATGCTTTCAAGATATCTCTTGTGATGGTATCTCACATGATAGTACCTTGAGGAGAGGGTGCTATAGATCTCCTAGGAGGATCTGGGACCCTGGGATCATCCTTGAATTCAGTGGTTCATCTTGATGGATTGGGGAGTTGGATTGGTATTGCTTGAGGACAAGCAATCTTGGAGAGGGAGGACTGTACTGTTCCGTTTTGGGTAAAACTAGAACAAAGGACATGCAGAGCATGCGAGCCCTAGCTCAAGAGCATGCAATCATGCATACAAGAAAAGGGGAGATGCATGCATGCAATAAATGAGAGGCATGCAACTCAACGAAGAAATAGAAGAGAAAAGTGACTTAGGTATAGGGCATGCAATGTCAAGGGTATAAAATAAAGATAAGGTGAGTTACTTAGTATCTATTATTATTACTGATCATTGAGATTTGGTTTGAGAGATTTGAGAGATGATTTAGGGTTGAGGGCGGATTGCCCTGGGCAACATTGGTTTCGACGATGAAATCTATCCGTCCTAGTCAATTTATTGGGTAGATCATTCAGATCTATCATTCTGGGTTTCATCGTTAGAGGTTTTATGAAGTTTATGAGCAGGGTTCGAATCACCTTGCAGCTAGATGAATTCATAATTTGTGGATTGAGTTGAAAGAATATCTGATACCAATGAACAGTGCCGTGAATAGTAATGTGAACAATGTCGCTACAGTGACGTGAATAGTGTCGCTACAGTGATGTGAATAGTGCTGTTGCAGTGTCGCTACAGTGACGTGAATAGTGCACTTGGCGGGCCATCCATAATAGCTGGTGCATGCATGGAACATGAAAATTCCATAGACAACAACGTGCCTAGGGGAGGGACAACAATAGTGGTGCATGAACTAGAAGTGGTCATAGAAGAGGTCACATCAACCATCCATAAACCAAATACTGTAAGATCCACTTAAGTAGCTTAACTACATAATTAAATAAATACACAAAGTCCAAAAGTTGTCAGAAAAATCCCATAAATTAACTAGGCTTACAATTGTCCAAAAAATGAGCCTTTATGCCTAGCCATACATGTATGATAAACCAACTTTAGTGTTCTAACTGTCACCACCTATAGTGTTCTGACTGAAAGACAACATCACACCTTAACTCATCCTAGAATGTCCAACCAAACAGTACTCCTTGACTATCACATCTAGCCCAACGAATGACATATGGAGACAACTCTACCAAGTTGCATGCACTCCATGAATCCAATACCCATCCCCACCTGCAAAAGTAAACAAACCCAATGGTTCAACTTCACCTGCTAGAGTTATCCACAAACCAACCTTGGCATTGCAATAAATTGTAATCATCATAGTAAAATGATCAAATCATCCATTAAACAGATTAAAAGAAAAAGGATCAGCCATGGTAATACTACAATTTGCAATGCAATTAATGACAACCAAACCATTAAAATGATCAAATCAACCATTAAACTCATCAAAATCACGAGGATCCATTAAAATGATCCACAACAAAAGGATCAACCATGCCAGCCATTCGATCATACTACAAGCCATTACAACCACACATTCAAAAAGGCAAGTTTGCAATCCATACCAATGACATCCAACATTCATAATTAACATTGGCATACTATAAATCAACAACAATCTAACTCATTCCATTTTGCAATTCACAATTGAAACCACTTAGTAGATCGGTCCCGCATGCAACATACTCGGCTCAGGTATTTTCACAGTCAATGTTTTCTAAATATTTATATGCCATTGTTTGCATGTTCAAGCTAACCCCTCTATTGTTTCTCTTATCAACTATACTATTTTTTGAGTTGCTAACCTCTATTTTGGAAAACTTTCATTTAAGCAAGTGTTGTTATGGTTGAATGTTGTTTTTAATTGATCAAGTTTTCAATTAATAAATAGTTTTTATGGTAAATGATTTCATGTAAATGTTCAATTTATCAAGGTTGAATGAGTTGTTATGGTAATTCGTTCCTCTCAGTATGCCATCATTTACATGTTACACCTGTCCATACCATATCCAATTGGAAATAGTTAAATGTTGAATGTTAAATATGAAACAATTAACATAGTTGGATGTCCACACCATATCCAATTCCAAAACTGTAACAGCCAACATATGGAGCTATTCAAACTCAACCTGAAATAGTTTACATATGGACTGAGAGAAGTAGAGGTGCAGTGTAGGGGATGAACTGTAGGGATAATGTTGCTCATTAACATTAAGAAAATAGTAAAAAAAAAACATTTAGCATGCTAACTATTCCCTTTATCAATTGCCTATGTTGGTATTTTCTATTATCTAGCCCTCATGTGGATCTGAACTCACTTTTTTTATTACAGTTCTGTCTTGTTCTCATAAAGGTTGTTGTAATCATGGCAAGAGGGAATTATGTTGCTCGAACAAGGAGGACAGGAAGGAGAGTAACTAGAGGTGTACAAACACAACATACTTCATCATATGAGGAGATGCATCCGACTATTGCTAGCCAGAATGAAGATGCAAATGATGCAAATGATGAAGACCAAAGCATGCTAGAGCTTGATGGTGCTTCTCCACCTGCACCTATAGTGCATGCAACTGGTTCAAGCAAGAAGAGAAGTGTTATCAAAGGTTGGACAAAAGAGGACACGATGAAGGAAATTGATGATGTTGAATACAATAGGTAGTATGTGAGAGTAGATGCAAAAAAGTATGGGATTGCACCAACCTCAATGCATTATTGGTTAAATGGTCTCACTCATACCAAGAGGAAAGGGCCTCTCAGAGTGATAACTAAACAAGAGGAGGAAGAAGTGGTTAGTTGGTGTAAGGATATGGATGATATGGGCTACATGATGGAGTTGATACATCTAAAGTCAAATGTTGCACAAATCTATTAATAATGTCCAAATCCATTCATAGATGGGTTTCTTGGGAAGTCATGGTGGGAAGGGTTCAAGAAAAGACATCCAGAACTTGTTTTACGAATAGCAGAATGCCTGGATAGAGACATAGCCTTGAATTTGCACTCTACAATTGTGTCCAAGTTCTATGACACTCTTCCCATTGCTTATCAGAAACATTCATATAATCCATATCATATATGGAACTATGATGAAACTAGGCTACAAGAAGGAAGGAATTATGGCATGCCAGTAATTGCTAGGAGAGGAAGTAGGAATATGCTAAAAATTATTCCTAAGATTAGGGAGTGAATAACCATTCGGTGTTGCGTAAATGCAACAAGTGCATCGATTACTTGGTTCTATTTGTTCAAGGGAAAGGCTTAGTTGAAAAAATATATCAAGAATTGTGAGGTGGGAGCATGCATGGTTGCACATCCAAATGCATGGATGAACAAATAACTGTTTATGAATTGGTTGTACTACTTTTCTACATCTGTACCAGGTGGTTTATCACGTGAAAATAGACACTTGTTTATATTTGATGGTCATGGCATCCACATATCCCTACAAACTGTTGAAGCGGAAAACACGATGGGCATTGATTTGCTAACATTGCCTGCACATACCACCCACAAGTTGTAGCCCCTTGATGTGAGTGTTTGCTCCATTTAAATTTTTTCTCAAGTTTGAGAGAGCAATGTGGATGGAAAAGAGAAGGGATATCTAATTGGAAAAATCATAAACCCAGTAACTTTGAGCTGAAAAAGAAGAATTTCAGGTTCAATGGAAATTCTGGGTTTCAAAAGAAAAACTTTCCAAATCGGAATTTCCAAGGAAACAGTCCCATAAATAATCAGCAGCAGAATTTTACAACTCCTAGAAATACACCCAATGCTAGCAGAACTAATGACCAGAGGACACCTATAAAATGTTTTGAATGTCAAGGTCCTCATTATGCATCAAACTGTCCCAATAAGAAGCGGACAACCAATAATATTCACTCCATACAAGCTGAACCTACTGTGGGAGACTTGACAAGAGAGATGCCCAGAATTAATGCAGCCCTAGACAACAGGCAAGGAGGGCATCAAGTCTCGATGGTAGAGATTGAAGGTATGCTACAAAACCACTATGTTTCTATTTTGATTGATCCAGGCGCTAGCCTGATTTATATATCTCCTGATATTGTAGAAAATTTTAATTTGAAAATAGAAAAATTTAATAAATCTTGGTTAGTTAGACTAGCAACAGGAACAAAAAGAAAAGTGTTTGATTTTGTTGAAAGTTGTGTTTTATCTATGAATCGGTTAAAGACACAAACCAAGTTAAATGTTTTACCTTTAGGATCCTATGACATTTTAATTGGAATGGACTGGTTAGAAGCCCATCATGTTATTTTGAATTGTTATGAGAAACGTTTTGCTTGTTTAAATGATGAAGGAGAAACAATAGAAGTAAAGGGTATTCTTAGAAAGACATCACTTAGACAAATTTAAGCTATGCAAGTAAAAAGAGCAGTTAGAAAAGGATGTAAGATGTTCACAGCGAATGTAGTACATGAGGAGTCAATTACAAAAGAGGACAAACTGAAACTAGAAGATATACTGAAACTAGAAGATATACCTGTCCTAAAAGAATTCCAGGATGTTTTTCCAGAAGAGATTCCCGGATTACCCCTGAAGAGAGATCAAGATTTTACCATTGAGCTGATGCCGAGTGCGGTACCGAACTCCAAAGCTCCATATAGGATGAATATATTGGAATTAAATGAGTTGAAATCACAGTTGAAGGAACTGATTGATAAAAACTATATAAGACCCAGCGTGTCTCCTTAGGGAGCACCTGTTATTTTTGTTAAGAAGAAGGATGGCACTTTAAGACTTTGTATAGATTATCGCCAACTGAATAAGATGACAATCAAGAATCGATATCCGTTGCCCCGTATCAACGATCTATTTGATCAGCTACGTGGAGCAACGATATTTTCAAAGATTGATTTAAGGTCAGGATATCATCAAGTTCGTGTGAAAGATGAGGACATTTTTAAAACAACCTTTAGAACTCGATATGGACATTATGAGTTCGTAGTCATGCCATTTGGATTGACTAATGCCCCAACAACTTTTATGTGCTTAATAAACAATATTCTGCACAAATATTTGGATAAGTTCGTCATTATGTTCATAGATGACATTCTGGTATATTCTAAAAGTAAGGAAGAACACGATGAACATCTGCGTATTATTTTACAAGTTCTGAGAGATCATCAGTTATATGCTAAGTTTAGTAAGTGTGACTTTCACAAGGATAAGATTCAATATTTAGGTCACATAATCTTTAAGGAAGGAATTTCGGTTGATCTCGATAAGATAAAAGCCATTAATGAATGGCCGGTTCCTAAGGATGTGTTGGACGTAAGATCATTTATGGGGATTACAGGATATTATAGAAAATTCATTGAAGGTTTTTCGAAGACTGCAAACCCCATAACCTCCTTACAAAAGAAGGGGAAGAAGTTTGTATGGGATCAAAAGTGTGCAGACAGTTTTAAGAAGTTGAAGGAATTACTAACCACAGCACCTATTCTGAGAATTGGAGATCCTAATAAGGATTTTGTAGTATGCACCGACGCATGTAATGATGGACTTGGTGGAATCCTAACACAAGAGGGACATGCTGTTGCATATGAGTCTCGAAAGCTGAAAATACATGAGAAAAATTACTATACATATGATATGGAATTATTAGCAGTAATACATGCCTTAAAATTGTGGCGTCACCATCTTATTGGCAGAAAAGTTACTTTGATGACAGATAACATGGGGTTGAAGTATTTACTAGATCAAACGAACTTGAATGCTAGACAAGCTAGATGGCTAACCTTTCTAAGTGAATATGATTTTGAAATTCAACATATAAAGGGTAGAAGAGAACAGGGTTGCTGATGCTTTAAGTTGTAATGCAAAGTTAAATTTTATTTCAGCCATCAGTATATACACAACAGATTTAGAAAATCAGATTTTGAAAGGGATTAAATCGGATGAAGAGTACAGAAATTTTCATGAAACAGATTTTTCGATTGCATGGAATACCAAAAGTGATAGTTTCATACCGTGATTCTAAGTTTACTGGAAACTTTTGGAGATCTTTGTTTAAAGGGTTGAATACAACCTTAAACTTCAGCACAACATTTCATCCACAAACGGATGGACAGACAGAAAGAGTAAATCAGATATTGGAAGACATGCTAAGGATGTATGTTAAAGATCAGCCTGGTAAGTGGGAGGACTATTTGCATTCAGCAGAATTTGCATATAACAACCATTATCATGCATCAGCCAGGCTTAGCCCTTTTGAAATTCTTTATGGTAGGAAATGTAATACACCAGTTTCTTGGAATGATCCAGTTAATAGAGTTATTTTAGGACTTGAATTGTTGAAGGAAATAGAACTAACCGTGCAAAAGGTACAAGGAAATCTTAAAGCTGCCCAAGATAGGCAAAAAAGTCAAGCAGATCTTAAAAGGACTCATAAAGAGTTCCAAGTTGGTGAGCATGTTTTCATTAAGGTAAGACCAAAGAAGAGTTCATTAAAACTGTGAAGCTGTGCCAAACTGACACCCAGGTATTGTAGTCCTTTCGAAATTTTGTCAAGGGTAGGATCTTGCAAATGAGAGGGAGGCTACAAGGATTTTTCAAGTTGAAGAACAAAGGCTTGCAAGGATTCAAAGAGAGAAATATAAGCAAGAAAAAGAGCACCATAAACAATTGGCCAGGCAGGAAAAAGCACAAAGAAAGACACAATAGAAACTTCAAGAATATCAGAGTAGGAGGGAGGAGCATATGATGTCCAACTCAGTCAATTAGATTGCATAAAATACACATTTATTCCAAGACCTTATAAACATCCAGATCCCCCAATATCACCCGGCTAGTCCTACACCCCATTTTTTTTTGTGGCGGTGGGAGGGTCAATCCGATATATTATTTTCCAACTCCTCCAGTTAATACATGGATATTGGGGACAAGTCATAACTATGCATTTTCATTTCCTTCATGGTTTCAAGGAGCAAACTAGCCTTAGGAAAATACAATAAACTCAACCCATTCGGATCATGCAAATGTAGGCAGTTCAACCTATTTGGTTGATGCAAATGCAGGGGACCCTACAAGATTGGGCAATGAAGACAATCAACTTACTCATGCATGAATATGTTTTATGCTTATGCCTAACCACAATCTATGTGGATTTTGTTAAATCGACAATGTTTTGTTGTAATAAGAACCAGATTGTAAGGGATTTGGCACCTATAGATCCAAGATCCTAGTCTTATTTGGAACTCAAGGATTTGTTTTTCTATGCTATTAATATAAACGAATTTTTGCTACCCATAATTGGTTATAAAATAGGCAGTGCAACCCACATTGCACCTTAATTATGGTAATCAAATTGCTAGTCAAGCTACACATTATAAAGCCTGATTTATTTTCAATTCTATAAACATGGTATGTTTATTTGTTATCTAATCAGTAATTATCTAATCAACGTGACAATATCTAGCAAGTGGGAAAAGCTAGTCTCGGATTGTTTGTAAAATTGGGAGTTGAACCATATCTATCCTAGCAAGTCTAAATCAACCTGATATACATCATCCTACCAATCACCAACAAGCTCACAATTGTCTGACTTTGTCAATTACAATGATAACTACAACTACAAAGACAAAGACAAATTCCATTTAAAATTGAACCCCACATATTGGTAAATGATATATCAAAAAAATACAGAGGTAGATTACAACTACAATTACAACTACAACAACAACTCCAACTAAAAATACAATTACTATTACAACTATAATTACAACTAAATTGAAACTACAATTTCATTGAAGCTCATAATTTATTTAACAACATAGTATGATTATTATCATTTAATATTTTAACTACAGTTACAAATACAATTGCATCTACATTTACATTGAAGCTCATAATTTATCACATGACCAAATTACATAAAAGCTCAGAATTCATTACAGTTAAAGAAAAAACACAACCAAATTACAATCACATTGAAACAATTTGAACAAATAAAACCTCTAAAGACCTGAAAAAAACTAAATACAAGCATGACCAAGGTAAAACATATCCCAAATATACACACTACAACGCTAACACATTTGTTTGGGTCACCGAAAACAAGGAGGATAATTTGTCACAAAAAAACAAGCCCCAATATGACCAAATATGCCAACAATGTCATGCCAATTTGAATTATTAAATCCATATCATACCCAAATTACAATCTCAGTGAACCCATTAGAACAAAGAAAACCTCTAAAGACATGAAAAAAACCTAAAGACAAGCATGGCCAAGGTCAAACAAATCCCAAATATGTGCATTGAATCCCACTAATCCATGAACTAGGTTCAATGAAAACAAGGAGGATACCCTCTCATAGAACAACCAAGCCCCATTATGGCCAAATATGCTAATGATGCCATGACAATTTTATTTGTCAAAGCCATATCATAATCGAATTACAACCGTAGTGAATCAATTCGAATAGAAGAAACTCTAAAGCCCTTAAAAATTGAAAGTACAAGCACATCGAGGGAAAATAAAAGCCCTGATATGTGCATTGAAGCTTGCCAACACCTCCATTAGGGTCATTGCAAATGTGCCATTCCAATTCAACTAGTTAAAGCCATACCATAACCATACTACAAGCACATTGAATCAATTAAAACATATAAACCTCTAAAACCCTGAAAAAAACAAATTGTAGCCACGACAAGGGTCAAACAAGGCCCAAATATGCGCATTGAAGCCCTCCAACCAAAATCATTAGGGTCGCTGCAAACATGGAGGGTAATCTATCATAAAACAAACAGGTCGTAATATGGCCAAAAATGCCCAACGGTGGCGTTCAAATCCAAACAGTTACAACCATACCACAACCAAGTTACAAACACATTTAAACAATCTTAATAGTTAATCCTCTCAAGCCCTAGAGAAGATGAATTACAAGCACAACAAGGGTCAAACAAAACCCAAATATGCATATTGAAACTCGACAACAAAATTCATTAGGGTCAGTGCAAATTCGAACAATACGAGCCATAATAGAACCAAACTACATGCACATTACAACAATTCAACCCGACCAAACCATTAAACCCTTAATAAAACCCAATTACAAGCACCACAAGGGTCAAACAGTGCCCAAATATGCGTATTGAACCACGCCAACAAAATTCATTAGGATCAATGCTAATTCGAACAGTACAATCCATAACCGAACCAAATTACATGCACATTGCAACAATTCAAACGGAGATACCATTAAACCCATGATAAATCCAATTTACAAGGACAACAAGAGTCAAACAAAGCCCCAAATATTTTCAAAACTAATTACCATTAAAGGTAAAAATATTACAAAATTCTAACTAAAACTGATGTGTTGATAAACATAGAGGTTCATCACCCAATAGAAATCGTAGGAGAACTTGCATTCGACACAAAAGCACATAGATTTCCAACTAGGAGTTGAGGTGTTGATAAACACACAGGATCATCAGCTAGTAGGATAAAAATCCTACCAAGAAAATGTAGCAACATCAACACAAGACCATTCTCCACCAAAGACGCAGTTAGCTCCACACCTAGGTTCCACAAGCAAGAACCAACCAAACTCCAACTACAAGAAAACACGTGGAGTTAGAAAATGTCAAAGCCAAAACAAATAAACAGAGCCATTAACCCATGGGGACTAGCTCTATACTTGGTCTAGGGTTATTCCAAGGCTGAGGGTAGGTCGAACGTGAACAACACCATTTAACGACGAAGCTCCATGCCAAGAAACCAATCACATGGACTACGACAGACAAGGCTTTGATCCCATCACACAACATCACGCACGAGGTAGCACCACCCACCATGTGACAAGCGATGGTTCGATACCATGTGAACATGAAAACAGACCAAGCCGCACCACTTCCGGGGGGGCGGAGATGACCACCCATCGAACCTGGTAAAAATAACATTAGGCGCGAATACCCCTAAAAACCCTCGCATAAACCCATGTTGAAAAGACGCAACCAACTGTCTGAGTAAAATCCAAACCACCAATAGATGGCAAGCTTTCCAATAGTGCCTTGTCATACGCCCAGTTGGGATCCATGTGGATGCCACGATGGCATCAAGCAAGGTGCGCTATTACTGGTGTCCCTCCCTTAAATTCAAAGTTCTTAAAGCTAAGGGCTCAGTGATCCAAAGGTGTGTAGGTGTGTAAGACTCTTTAATTTATGTATAGGTGTGTAAGACTCTAAAAATTACTCAACAAACCATTACCTCGAAGCTTTCAAAGCTGTATTTGCACTACTACGAAACTTTATGAATTTTATCTTCCTTTACATGTATGACAATTTATTGTATATGGATATGTTTTGATTTTAATTTTTATTAGGCTAAAACCTGCATTTGTGTCTAGGACCAAACTATTAAATCTTAATGTAGGTAACAATGCCATGGACGAGAGAAGTGGGGTCCAAGATATAGACATGTTCAAGATTACTGCATAATCAAGCACATGTGTGCTATATCTCTAGTTTAAAATGCAACTCGATTCTTTATCATTCCAATAAGGTACAATTTGCATGTAGTTTACTACCAATTTCTGCTTATGTTCTTCAATAGCTAAGTGAAAAAAAATTATGCTAGTTTAACAGGATCTTCTAGGTCTTGATGTAATGTTTTGATTATGTTGTTTATGTTTCCACCTTGGAGGAATGAAGGTATGCCTTAGAAAGATGTCCTCAAGGCTTTTGTAACCCTAAATTCGTTACTCAAGAACTCCGAACTTTTATAATCTCCATATTGCTACTCCAGGTTGCTTCTGTACTTACTTTAGTTTTCCTATTTTGGTTGTGTTAGGTTATTTGGAATAATATACAACGGAGCGTTATTGTGTGTGTTGATGGCATTCTATTATTCAACAAGGTATTATGCAACAAGTATAATATTTCTTTCTTTGGGGTTGAAAACGACCCTCCTTTTCTGGTACTCAAATGTTAGTTGTATTTATGTTGCTTCTCACTCCTTCACTAACTCGATTACTTCAAAAAGATACTCTATCTATTACCTTTTTCTTTTTAAATGGTGGTTCACCATTTGTTAGAGGGTTAGTCCACTGAGAGAATGACAACACCTGCTATTCAAGGTAGAGAATCAAGGTATGGCCATAAATACAATCATTACAATAAGGGCTCAACAAGAGCATCGTGTCACATACAAGAATTGAAACTACGTGGGAGAATGCCAACACCTGGTATTCAAGGTAGAGAATCAAGGTATGGCCAGAAATACAATCATTACAATAAGGACTCAAAATCCCCATTGCATATATTTATCAATTTTCAAAATTTTATTTTTTCCAAAGTTAAAGTTAAATACAATCAAATTTTAGGTTTTAATGATTTTTTAAATCTTTTTTTATCTTTATGTTGGTACTAAATATTATAAAAGGAATTGTATTTCAATTTTTGTGTTGCATAACTAGATCGTGAAAAAATCGTTTTAATATAGTGATAAACAATTCGGTGTTATAGACAACCTAGAAATAGAAAGGAAGTTGAATTCAACGTTATCTCTTGATTACATATGTTTAACGTTGAATAATAAAGAATTCATTGTTATCTCTTGTAAACTTCAAACAAACATCCAATTACTTTATTGATAACTAATCTTCATAGGAAGTTAATTTATCTATGAGCTTTTATAAACTCTGCAATTCTATGACTATAAAACCATTCAGTTGTTTATTAATCTCTAATTTAGAGGGTAATTAATCTCTAGCATGTGAACTTATGTGCATTTCTCTCAATGGACAACTTAGGGCATGGATTTGATATGATTAAAGTGGAACACGTTTCTTAATTTCGATTTCTTAGATTCATGTGGACATGCATATAGTGAATTATTATCTTACAGTTCTTAGGCAGACCTTTGTGTGTGCTGGTTAAAGACATTACCTTTGATATGGTGTCGACCCTGACTCAGTGTGCTCTGGTAGGAAAGTTCGAATATATTAAACCTACTAGAATGGATATTTTGAATTGGATTAGGGATAAATGGAAGCCATTTATTGAAAATATTCCTCAGGTTCTAATGTTGGTCAATGGCTGGATAGTATTTCAATTCCTATCGGAGGAAGATAGGAAAAATATAGAAGAGCACTCCTGGGTTATTGGACGTGGGTCTTTGGTTCTAACTCAGTGGCATTCGGGATTTGATCCTAGGAAAGAAAATATGACCAGGCAACATGTGTGGATTATCCTTCTCGGATTTCCTATACAGTGCTGGAATCTGAATGGGTTCATGGTTTGTTGCCAATTCCATTGGCTGGTTCATTTTCATTGAAGACAAACATCTGTTAGGGGCTAAAAGGAAATCTCTGAGAATTCTCGTTGAAAAGGACTCGGAGAGTTGTTTGATGGGGGAACTGGAAGTCGTTTGGGAAGGTGGGTCATTCATTCAGACTTTGGACTACTGGAAAATCCCTTTCCATTACCACTCTTGTTACGAGACTGGTCACTCAAAAGCGCATTGTAAAAATAGGAGAGTAGGGGTTTCGAAGTGACAGGACTGTGAGATGTTGTCGAAGATGGATATGGATGAACTGGATGATGGTCTATAGATATGGATGAACTGGATGATGGTCTAAACTTTCCAATTCCAATGGATCATCAATCAGCATCTTCCTTCGTTGGTAAGTTCGCACAATCTATCCCTTTTCTGTTAAAAAGTTTATCTGCTGAAGAAATTATTAGTTCCCTGTCTATTTCGGGTGATAAGACATTAGATGATGTTATAGGGGTTGAATCTTCACCTATTAAACATGATAATTTGGAATCGCCCCCCTTAGATTGGATGCTAGGGTCGGTACAGGGTTTGTGTCTGAGTCTGTAGAAGCGGTTTTATTGGATTCTAAGTCCCCTGTTATGGAAAACAAGATGTGTGTCAGTTCTGAGTTGCCCTTTGTTTTTGTTTATGATAATAATAACACTCCCGATCTTGGGCCCTTTAAACCCTCAGACTTTCTGCCCCTCTCAGGGATGCCTACAAAATCTTTGGGTATTGAACTATCACCCTATCTGATTTGGGATTCTCCTATTTCGAACCATGGTGGGGCTACAAATAACATGACTCCTTTGCCTACCTTTTCTTCTTGTGCTCCTCATGGCTCATATATTATCCCAATTTCATCCATTTTTAATAGAAATGTAACTGTGCATAAACCTTAAAAGAATAAAAGAGGGAAAGGTTCTGGTAGTAATAAAAAGGATTCAGATAAGGAGGGTTGTAAAAACACAAACCCTAAGTTATCTTCTTTGTTTGATAAGGGACTTCCTAAAGTTTCTTCATTTGATTTTTCACCAATTTCTGGGGCTCTTAGAGTGGATGCGGCCCATGAAGGGGTTATCCTATGAACCTTATCTCTTTCAATATTCACGGGCTTGGCAGTGGCCATAAGGGAGCTGCCTTTAAATTGCTTTTGGAGATTGTCCATCCTAGTGTTGTTTTACTGCATGAGACCATGACATCCTCTCTAGTTGCGTGTAACTGTTTCCTTAAAATTAAACCTCATTGGCATGTCTATGCTGCGGATTCTTTTGGGTTATCGGGCATGACTCTTGTTGCCTAGAACCCTACTGAAGCTGATATGAAAGCTCATAATACCATTGTAGGTATTCTCATCAAAGGTAATCTCAAAGGCTTTCAAAATGTAATTAGAATTTTAAATATCTACAGTTTGTATCAACATAAAAGAACATTTTGGGAGCATATTTCAGATTTGGGTTTAATTGCAGACAGTTCTCTCATTCTTCCGGGTGACCTAAATTTTACTTTGACTACAGAGGAAACTTGGGGGGATGGAAATATCTATGATCCATTAGCTGATTATTTTATATCCTTATTTGAGAATGCAAATTCAGTGGATATAGCTCCTAATGTTCTGGTACCAACCTGGTCCAATGGGCATTGTGGCGGAGCCGGAATTGCAAAAGGGCTTGATTGGTTCTTTATGTATGAATATTTGTGTGATTCCATTGGATGTTATCGATCTTGGTCCTATTATGTGTTTATTTCTGATCACAAAGCCGTCATACTTCAACTAGATTTTGATAGAAAATTTTCTATGTATCCTTACAAATTTAATCCTTGTTGGTTGGGAGATCAATCCTTTTGTGACTTGGTTCGTAATCAATGGAGCAATTTCTCGTAGGAGATACAACTTTCTCCTTTTAATAACATGCTTAAAAAATTGACACTGCTTAGAGGGGTGGTTCAATCATGGGAGAGAGAGAAAAAGGATGAGAATAACAAAATACTTGTGGAGATTGAAGAGGAAATTCAGAATTTATCTGGTTGTATCGAGAAAGATCTCTTTTCTGTGGATAGGAAAGAAAGGTTGGTTTCATTGGAAGTGAAAAATTTGGCTATTATGAAACAAATTGAGGAAACTTGGCATAAAAAAACAGAGTAGTATGGCTTCAAGTTGTGGAAAATAATACAAATTTCTTCCACCGGTTTGCAAACGAAAGAAGACTTATGAATGCCATCTGGGACATAAAAGATGAACAAGATGTGATTATTATTGATCAAGCTTCTTTGAAACGTGCCGCAATCTGCCATTTCCAAGATGTTTACACTAACAGAAACAATAATAATCTGGAAAATCAGTTAGAAACTGTAAAAAATTTCCCTCGTTTTTTCAACAGGGAAGACTACCAGAAGATTGGAAAGATTATTACAGAGGAAGAGGTATTGAAGGTATTGAAAAAATTTGCTAAAGACAAGAGTCCTATCCCAAACGGGTGGATTGTTGAATTCTATCTGCACTTCTTTGATTTGTTTGGTAAAGAGCTAACATAGGCTATTGACGAAACTAGGAGAAAAGAACAGGTTCCCTATAGTCTGAACTCTACATATATCACTCGCATTCCATAGAAAGATAGGCTTGTTCACTTCAATGATTATAGACCAATCTCCCTGTGTAATCTTTTTTACAAGATTATCACAAAGATCATCTCTGAGAGGATAAAACGTATATTAGGAAGATTTATCTTGAAGGAGCAATTCATCTTTATGCCAAACAGACAAATATTAGATGCAGTGGGAGTTGCACAAGAAGTTTTACACTCTGTTAAATAGAAGAATATTAATGCTTTTATTCTCAAGATTGATCGAATGAAGGCCTATGACAGAGTAGATTGGACATATTTGAGATTCATTCTTCTACAAATTGGTTTGACTGTGGAGATTGTTAATTGGATAATGGCTTGTATTACTTTGTCCGGGTATGCAGTTTTGATAAATGGATCCCCGTCTTCATACTTCAAAGGTAATCGTGGACTCAGATAGGGTTATCCACTCTCGCCTTACTTGTTCATTCTGGCGATATAAGGACTCAGTATAATCATAAAAATACTAAAGATCATAAGTGTATTAACGATATCAAGGTTTCCAGCACGGTCCATATTACGCACCTTCTATTCATGGACGATGTCATGTTATTTGGCGAAGGAAAATTATCGGAATGGAAACATTTCCATTCGATAGTCACCTCTTTTTGTGACACTTCAAGTATAGTTGTTAGTGCTCTTAAATCAAATTTCATTCACCACTGTAAGGACTCATTTATAGTGGATCAGATTGGCTCCTTGTTTCCTTATAAGATGCCAAAGATTGAGGAAGGTATTAAGTACCTTGGTTACTTTATGAAACCAAATGGGTATAAAATAAGTGATAAGAGCTGGCTTATTAAAAGGATTCATAAAAATATTGCTTCTTGTTCGTTTAGATGGCTGTCATTAGGGGGATGCCTAGTTCTGGTAAATTATGTCTTGCAAAGCATTCCAGTATTCTAGTTCTCTCTATTTATTATTCCAAATGTGGTGATTACAGTGATTAGAAGGAAAAAAATTCAGTTTCTTTGGGAAGGTAAATTAAATGCTTCTAATTTTAATTTGGCTTCTTGGGAGTGCTTATCTAAACCTAATCATTTAGGAGGGTGAGGTATCAAGAACTTGGGCAGTTCCAATGGAGCATTATGTGCAAAAATTATGTGGAGGTGTATATTCAATAATGGCATATGGGGAAATTTGGTGAAATCCAAGTATTTAAAAAGGCTCCCTATAGTGTATTGGTTTCGATCCCATGTCAAGAAAGCATCTTATGGTTCCTATGTTTGGCGCAGCCTAGTTAACTCCTTTCCTATTATAAACCAGGCTATCAGTTGGGTTGTTGGTATAGGAACGCAAATTTATTTGGGGCTGGATCTGGTGATTGATTTGAATGAGGGTTATATGTTATTGTATGGATTAATTGGGGAGCTGCACAGGACAAATTTGTTTGTCCTTAAACAGGTGGCGCTTGTTCAGAATGATGGTTTGGTTTCTTGGTGCTCTATGCGGGATTTAGATCTGAGGATTACTCATGCTATTGAATGGGACTCATTTCTGAATCTATTATATCAAGCGGCCATTGATCTAAATACAAACAAGGACAAATTGGTCTGGGCCTTTAATAGAAATGAAGGTACTGTCAATGCTCAGTTGGCCTACAAATTTATTCTGGAATCTAAGTTGGGAGCAGATGCTGGTTGGTGGACTAAGAAAATCTAGTGTGAACATCTACCATTGAAGATAAATTGTTTTGCATGGTTAAGTTTTCAGAATAAAATCCTTACCTGGAAAAATCTACAAAAGAGGGGGTTGATTGGTCCGAGTAAGTGTTTTTTATGCAATTCTACATATGAGTCAGTGGACCATTTGTTTGGTAGATGTCCTTTCTTTCAAGATGCCTGGACTGATCTGTGCTCTTCCTTCAATCTGCATTTCTCCTGAGATCTCGATACAGTTGCAGACAATATGAATAATTGGTTTTCTCACCGAAAAAGGTACAGAAATTTGGTTTTCTTTACCATTTGGGAATCTTGGAAGGCAAGAAATGCCTATATTTTTCAAAATATTAAGCCTAGCTCTTCGTTGGTCAGTATTAAGGCTACTTTTTTTTTTGGGGGGGGGGGGGATTATCATAGAGACTACACTTTGAAGATTTCGAGGATAATTCCAGTTTCAAAACCAGATTTTTGTCTCCCCTTGGGTTTTTTTGATGGCGCAGAGTAGTGTGGGTTATGCGGGTTGGTATGGTCCTAACGATGGATAGGACTCAAGTGTTCTTTTTATCCTTTAAAGCTAGCAGAGGAAATAACACTAGAGCTGAACTCCTTGCATTGTGGGGTTTGTTATGGTTTTCAAAAAGAAGGGGTATCACTTCATTACAAGTTGTTGGTGATTCAAAATGTGTTAGTAATTGGGAAATTAGATCCTCTTCTCTGCACTCTATATTCTTGGAGCATTGGATTTCCAGAGTCAAAAGTTTGATCTCAAATTTTGAAAATTTTAATTTCAATCATATATACAGGGAGTTCAATGGTGATGCAGATCATCTCTCAAAGAAGGCTACTGGATTAATGGATGGTAGGTTAACTTTTAAGGAATTCAGAGAAGGTGTACTTGTCTCTTTGGACAACATCTATTTTTTTGAAAGAGGCTAGCTATCTTTGTTAATAGTTTCATGATAGTTAGTAGTGTTGGCTTTCTAAATGTTTCTGATGTTAAAGAGGTTTGTTTCATTACCATTTTGCTCTTTCTGAAAACTAGGTGAAATTGAAGCTACTTATAGAGACTTGGATCTTTAGTAAGGAGATAATTTTGGACTTATAAGTTTTGGGATATAGAAAAGATCTTGCTTCTCTATTTCTTTGATGTATGTTTAAAGTATGTTTCGACACAACTTTGCTTAATATAAAGTTGTCCCTTTTCCAGTGTGAAAAAAAAGTTCGTAGAAGTGGTGTGAAAGCATGATTGCCTCAAACCTTGTAAAATATTAAGGCCCGTGGAAAGTGTTTTTAAACCAGTTGCATGAAACCTTGTTGTTATGCTAGCTTGGTGATATTTTGATTTTGTGAAATACATATAACTAGCCATCTTTAATGAAGTATTGTGTTGTAAGTAAAAGCGTTGTTTCTTTAATACTTTTAATCCAATATTTTTATATCTATTATTGTGATGGTCACTGTTACACGTATGGTATGTATTTATTTCTAATTCTAAAACAAAGGCTAACATGTAAGATAGATAGCAAAAACTTCACCATATTCACTTTATCTACATAGTAAAAGTGCTTCTACAATGCTTATGATTTGTGTCAAAGCAATTTGTTAACAAAAGCATTGAAATTAGGAGGTTGGAAGAGAAGTTATACTTAAAAGCAATGAACATGTCATGGAATAAGTTATAGTCCAAGAAGTTATAGTTTTGGTTATCTACTTTGTGGTTGATACATCATGTCCTATTGAATTTGCAACTTTCACTTATAGACTAATCCTAAAGGTTACAACTTTGTAGCTCTCCTTATTTTATCATGGGATGCAAATATATATTCATAGGTTAATTAATTATTTATTTATAATTTATAGGATATGTAGATAACTTTAACTATGTTTGGTACACTTGGACTTGCCAAATGTTTTTGGGTTACTATTTTCTTATTTAATTTAGATAAATAATTTATCATTTATAGGTTAAAAAAATGTAGGTTGTACATAGAGTTTTTTTTTATTTGTATTTTTTTAGTCTAATTTATAAAATAAATTAGAATGTAAAATAAACATTTTTTTTGTTATTTGTATTGTATTTTTTTGTAAGGTGGGCATTTTTGTTTATTTATGGTTGTTTACTTATGTATTTATGCATTTTAAAAGTATTTTTATGTCAAATATCTATCTGTGTTATTCTTTTTATTTTTGGTCTCATATGAAGGTTCATCTTTAAAAATATTAGGTTCCCGGAGATTCTTCGTTGTCCCTTTTTACTGCCATTTTTTATGTGGATTTTTACCTTACTTTGAATAATTGTTAGGAACCTTTTACTTTTGGCTCGACTTTTATAATTTTGTGAATTGTTCATCCGAACATGGATGCGAGACAACATGCAGGGTGGGTTTATTCAGATGCAGACGTGAGGTGGCATGGAGGGTAGGTTTATTCAGGTGTGGACACAAGGCGACATGGAGGGTTGGTTTCCAACTAGAAAGTAATACAACTTACCATATCGAAGTGGATTTGATCCCAGGTGAAATCTTTAATTGAAATTCTATGAAATGCAAAATCGGTTCTATCTTCCATCGGCTCCGATTTTCTGGGGTGTTGGTGGTGGAAACAACTACAACTACATCTAATGGAGTTGCAGTGAATGCTTTGCAACTCTATCCAATTTTTTTCATTCGTAATTCACTTGAAATATTCCATTGTGAGATGCACCATGCCACATGTATATATTGAAAATTGAACATGTTTTTTAATACGTGAACAATCTACGGTTAAATATCTTGGGACCCCTCACTGAAAATATCTATGGACAACTACTATGCGATATTATTCTCCAAATGTTAGCGTTTTAGTAATTGATAGAAAGCAGATAAGACTTGTGGTTGGTGGCCTATTAACGTTCACTGACCATAATGTAAGTGGTTATGTTAGTTTATCATTGGATCACGTTAGAAGAATAGTAAACCAAAGATATAGTTATAGTAGAGCAAACACGTTTTGTTTTTTCTTTTTTTAAATTTTTTGAAAATAAAATAGGTTACAAAGAGAATTTCTCAAATTTTTGAATAAATTTAGCAAACAAAACACCTTGTTTCAAACAGAATTGTTTCAAGCATCTTGAAAAATATATATCACTTATAGCTCATCTCTTTCTTTTTATCATAAATTATGATAAGCATTTTCTTAAACCCTTTATTAGCTCTGAGTTAATTCCTTGCTTATTAGGAACTTTGAATGAGAAAACAAAGGGTTCTCAACACATTAATGTTGCGGGAGAAGCCTTGGAAACCTTTTTTTAATTGCAATTGGGCCTTGTGATTGTCGAATTGAGTGAACAAGTTTCAATGTATAATCTTATGCAATGTATACAAATCATTAAAAATGTATGGCAAGCATGATTAAGCGACTTCTCCCTACAATTATATCCAAAGAATAAGAGTAGTAGTAGTTGTTATCATCTTGGTTGTGATAATGGTAATTTAATAAAACATCCACGCCTTCAAATTATAAAATACATCTTCAAATTATAAAATAAAAAGGATTGATCATGAAGTTAGATAAATGCTCAAAATAATATCAAGTGGGGTTTGGTTTGGCTCATGGATTTAGAATAATATCAAGTGGGGTTTGGTTTGGCTCATGGATTTAGTGGGTTAACAATGGTATTTCACCATTTTTCTACTTTATTATCTTTAATGGTTCACGAGTGAAACCATTCCAACCTAATAAGAGGGACTTCAACCAGGAGTATATTTTTATCATCATTATTAAGTGATTAGCGAGACTTTTTCTCTAAGTAAAAATTCTTAAGCATTGAATTGTATCTAAAGTTTAGCTCGATTTCACACTTATACTCCATGCATGATACAATGTTTTTAGAAACACACATAGTAAACTAAACCATTTGTTTACCTTATCCTTGTATTTTAGGCCTATGCGTATGATTGTGATATCAATGAACTGAAATCCAAAAGCTTATTCATCAACATTCCAATTCTTATGAAAACTTATATTAGTTTGTTACTTTATTTCTAGAGAGGCTCTTTACCAAAAAAAAAACATATTTGGAGATACTTTGATTGAGTTGTGAACCAAAGAAATTAACTAAAATTTAGAAAAAGCATTAGGTTTGGACCACATAACACATTGATCCCCCTTCATCTCACATTACCTCTTTCCCCATTCTATTTGGAATTCACTTTCTAGTTCTTTTTTTAACAATAATTACTTCTCGTACAATCTACTTCTTTCTCACCTCATGTTCACAAATACCAATCTCTAGTCCTAATGCTTTATAATTATAAATTATTTTGTGGGAAACACCCTGACTAAACATAGTGAGAGAAAATCACCGACCCACTCTCAATACTAAATGCATGATCAATTGTTTCGATTCAAGCACACATTTCATATAGATCTTAGGCGAATTAATTTACATTTTTTGTCTTATGAAAATAGTTGTAGTATGACCTAAAAATGGGTTAACACCATAAATGTAAACTCCATCACCCAATGATGAAATGTTCTATATTCTTTTAGAATATGCTTGAGCTGCAATGAATTAATCCATATACCATTTGATGAACTATCAATAGATGCTTCACTTTTCTCAATGACATATCCATTCCATAAGGAGGATAAAATAAGGTGCCTAAAGGCCCTCTCTCCTCTTCTTTGGAATAATCTAGTGGTTAGGATTACACTTGGTCACTAAGAATGTGATCATTCAATAAAATTTAATTGATCTCCCCCATTTTCTTATTGGTTTTTCTTCTGGCCAATTAAGGTGAACATGCTTAATATCCAATTCAACGAAATAACTCAATGAAGTTTTATTACTACTGGTACCTTAAAGTCATATGCATTTTGGGTTTGAATTCCCAACAACTCCACACACACCTATTTCCTTCATTAACACTTATTGTTTCATCCTATTGGAACTCTCATCCCAAAGGCCTCATATCTCAATATCTACCTTATTGTGTATGTGTTTAATCCCATTCACAGGTAGACCTTAGACTGGACAAAGAGAGTGACAATATTCAACTTTGGTAGGATCTTGAAGAAGTAGACGATCTCTTCCTTGATGGTCACATATTAATAGTGATCAGTGCTCCTTGAATGTCAATAAATATATTTCTCCTTAGCATGGAAAATTCTATGAAGCATGGAAAATATCACACTATCTTGGATATTTATCTTCTAACTTCCCCGATAGAATGGATAAGAAGGAGGCAACTAACCCAAACTTGACATTTATCTTCTACCTTCCCCAATAGAACGGATAAAAAGGAGGAAACCAACCCCAAACTTGAGCCCTTGTAGTGAGCCTCAACCTTCTTTCATGTTGTCAATGCGAAGAAAATATAAAATAAATGACATAACCTTCAACTTGAAAAAAGGCATCACTTCAAGCCCTAATCCTATATATGGATCTAAATCTTGAGCCAAAACCTCAAGTTGAATCTTTATTCAAACAAATGTTATCCACTCTATCTTTCACCAAATTTAGAAAAGACGTCAAATTTGGAACTTTAGTGGTTTATGATCATTGAAACTCTCAACTTATTATTCTTAAAGTGATTTCTATTTTTTATTTTATTAACTCCCCATCATGTTTTAAAACAATTGAAAATTATTGAATAGGATTTTTTTATTTTATTTTCAATGGTGGGGTTGTAGAATTTGATGATAAATGGGCATGCATAGCATGGATGTAGGTGTCAACTCCTAAATCTCCTAGAGGATTGGGTGTGTGACACATTGATTTATTGCGCTGAAGAGGCGCATTCTACAACCCAATAGGGGGATGTGTAACTCCTTTTGTGTTCATCCTGGAGGTGACACGTGTCCTTTAAAAAAAAATAGTATAAAAAATAATTATATGTCGACTATTTAAAACATTTACAATGGCATGTATATAAAACTACACAAATTAGATAAATTAAAACGCTTCCTCTATATTTTCACTCTAAAAAGGGGTTTGATCCCTCTCGGTGCTTGGTAAATCCCCTTTTAAGATGGATCTATGCTGGTTTAACCAAGTTTTAATAGAAATAATTGCACTTTGGAATTGGATCCACAAAAAAAGTTTAATGTAGGACATGATATGGAAAGGAAAATATTCAAGCAAGAGTAACATTCCATGGGAAGCACCCCCCAAAACGTTTTTTGTTCCACTGAAAAAGTCGCAGTTCATTATATTGAAATGAACCACATTTTTCTTAGGCCTAAGAGGCCATTACATGTGATATTTTTTTCATTTGATCTTCGAAATTCAACAACTAAATCTAAATTAGGTAAGTATGGGATAAAAAACCATATTCTTTCTCATATTAATCTATCTGTTATTCTTTAGCCTTTTCTATTATCTGTCCATAACAATTCTCTTAAAAGAAAAGAAAAACAATAAATTGTTTCCTTTGTATCTAGCAAAAAGAAAGATAGTGAGAGATTGTGATATCCTAGTAAGATATATCAGAATTCCTGAGAATTCAAGGTAGCCTCTTGTTGTTCCTTTCTCTGAAGACATAGACCATTTATCCAGGACGTGGTCTAGGATCATGCTCGATGAAAGTATCATTAGTCATTTCCCATTTTTTCCATAATCCATCACCTACCTATATCCCATGTTTAGACATATGATCAGCCTAATTGTTCCTTTCTCTAAAAACATGTTGAACATTTATAACCTGAAAATAATCTAGCATTCTAGACAACTCCTCAAATAATGGCGTCGGGATAATGTTTTTGAGGGATCTCTTTAACCTCATCCAATCTATCACTAACATAGAGTTCCGAAAGACTTGAATCTTTTGCACACCCTTGGAGAGGGCCATGGTCAACACTAGTTTTAAAGCCATCATCTCTGCATAGTTATTTGTATACCTCCCAAGGTTCGCTACGAAATTAATCCATATCGATTCAAAAAAATAAATGATGCCTCCAATTCCATCTATAGTTGGCATTCCTTGTGAGGCCCCATCGATATAACACCAACATCCCAATCTGTTAATGTGCTCTATTGTAATCCTTCTCTCCTTTTTTGGTCCTGGATCTTGAGGAAAATGGTCGAGGATGGACAACAATTTTGTGGCATATACCTCCGGGGGAATTGTGACATCATGAAAAATAGCCTTATTCCTCTCCAACCAAGTCCCCCAAATCATAAGAATTGGGAGAGCCTTATAATCAACATAGGACCCATTGTTGAGCCAATCTTGTTAGACTTCATGAATTCCCATATTGATTCCAAACAAATTGTATTCCTTTTCCTTGGGAAGCATATGCCCACATGCTGGAGATCTAAGAGAATTGTACAAACATATGATTAATGGACTCACTATTATCTTTGTAGAGAGGGCATTTTCCCAGACCAACACCAAATTTATTAACCATGTTGTCCCACATAGGATCTCTGCTGGACAAAACCAACCATAGAAACAACTTCGACTTTAAAGGGCATTTGGAATGCCAAATGGAAAAATTCCACCATGGAGGCTCAAGAAGATCCTCTTCCCTGTGAACAATCCTATAACCCAGACTAGGATAGCAAAATCCTCCATTAGGATTCCTACTTAATGGAAATTCATGCTCTCTTTCAACTATCCAGATATGACAATTGTGGAGAGCCTTCGTCTATTTTTCCCACCATGATTTTTCCTCATCCATAAAACCCAAATCCTCATCCTATATCCAAGCTTATCTCAGGATAGTGAGATGAGCATCCCCAACCTGGCTAAAAAAGAGATAACTCCGATCAAATAAATAATCAATAATGGCTTTTGACAACCTATGAGAGTCAATACTACCATCCCATGGGTCGTGCCCCAACATACTTTTGATAAACAACTTTGACCCACAAGCTATCACCCTTTAGAATCCTCCAAGAACCCTTTGCATCCAAAGCCTTGGAAACACATAAGGTATGTTTCAATCCCTATCCCCCGAGACCCTTGGGAAAATATAACTTTTTCCAAGCCACCCAATGAAAGGTTTTTTATTCTGACTTCCCATTCCAAATAAAATTGAAACATAATTTTCTAATGTGATCCAGATTACCTACAAGAACATAAGCCAAAGTAACCCAAAACACATGAATAAATTCCAAC
The DNA here is from genome assembly GCA_027924585.1 of Larix kaempferi. Lineage (NCBI taxonomy): Eukaryota > Viridiplantae > Streptophyta > Pinopsida > Pinales > Pinaceae > Larix > Larix kaempferi. Next base: position 20,456,351 of record BSBM01000887.1, read on the forward strand.
AAAAACTTCATCAATATGAATCTATCATCCCGAGACAACCACTTGTTGCAAAAAAGTTGCAATTTGTTCTCCACTTTACCTATAATCCAACTCCAATCCCTCCTATGATAATCATTTGGATTAATAATGAAATCCAAATACTTTAATCCAAGCAGTATATCCACCACTACAAAGTCAAACTGAGTACCAATCCAATTTCCATATCTTGTTCCAGGTTCATTTATGAGACTATGGACTTTCTCACATTTATGGACATCCCTGTATCCGCTAAAAATAAATCCAAAATAGCCTTGAAATTTAAAATATCCCTCCTGGAGCCATCTGAGAAGATTATAATTTCATCTACAAAGAGCATATGTGAAATACAAATATTTTCTCTGATCCTAATCCCCCTCAAGGATCCATTAATCTTTGCATGGTGGATGGATCAACTCAAAATTTGTGTTAGATGTTTCCAGAACCTTACCAATAATCCTTGATTCTTCTATGACCACCAAGATAACCATCTCAAAGAGTGCCATGAATCCGACAAAAAACTCCACAGGCCACCCATTGGGCCCAATACTTTTGTCCTTCTGCAAAGAATCTATGACATCCTTCAATTCATCAAGAGTCACAAGCTACTGTAAGGACTCATTATGTTCATCATTGACATAATAAGGAAAAAAACACATTGTTCTAACATCCGAGTAATATGAGCCCTCTGATCTTCCTTAAACAAATTGTTGAAATGTTTCACCCCCTCTCTAGCAATATCATTGAAGCCTACCACCATACTCCCATCTTCCTCCTCTAACTTCCATAATGAATTTTTGTTCTTTATATGTTTGAAAAAATTGTGGAAATATTTGGTGTTATCGTCTCCATTTTGGAGCAAGCTCTGCTTTTTAGTCTCAAAGAGGTTTCTTCCACCTTTAAAATCTTCCTGCACTTCGCCTCTAAATCCACAATAAACCTTTTTTTATCAATGAAAATCCTTCTGGATTTTGCACATGGAAATTATCTAGCATAGACTCCAGCCTTATGAGTTCCAGACTCTGAATCCTCCTCCTCTATGCTTCCCAAGGAACAGTACAAGCTTTAAATTTATTAAGATTGTTCTGGAACTGCAGCCCCGTTGAGACAGGGCTATTTGCACCAAAAAGAACCCACTCCCTTTTAATCATTTGTACAAATACATCCTCCTTTAGCCAACTTGAGTTAAACTTAAAAGGACTGGGGGTTTTACCTTTTCCTGCTTCATCTCAAGATAGATTGGAAAGTGGCCGGATTCCCCCCTTCTCCAACCCATTGCTTGATACAATTTGTTGATCTTAAATACCCTTCATTGAAGATGAATCTATCCGATCTCTTAGCAATATTATCAGTGCCATCTCTCATATTGCTCCATGTAGATCTCAATAAGACATGAGGAATATCAAATAATGAGAGCTCTTCCAACTTTCTTATGAAGTAATCAGCCAATGGGTCCTTTTGTGCATGTAAACCCCAAATCTCACCTTCTCCCATGGAAAATTTTAAATCACGCCCAATAATAAGCCTGTCCACAGAAATAACACCAGATCTAAAAAGCCTATCCGAATAATCCATCCACTGATTATATGGACCACCACTGTTTAAGAAAGTGAATGCCAATCCGAATTACCGGAAGAAGAGAGTAGCACCCTAAAAAAAAAATTATTGTTCCGATATCCCATTTAGTGATTTAAGAAAACAATTTATGGGAGGTTAGAGATGGATCCAAATCTTTGTTGTGGGAAGATTCATGGAATCAATTCCCACCCCATAAATCTAATAGCTTCTGAGAAATACTTTATCACGACTTACAATCCATCAATTTTTGGGTTGAAGACTCTCCTGATGATTCAATTGTGGTTTGAAATAAATTGACTATTTTTTCAGGATAAATATTTCTCCATTTTAAGTGTACAAAATAAAATCATCCAACAAGTTTATTAGTGCATGTTTGTACAACTTGAGTGGGTCTAACAATTAAGAACTTGTGTTTCCTCCTAGGAGATCATAGATTCAAATCTAGAGGGGATAGGGTATTTACACCTTCGTAGACCTTAGTAGTCAAATCATTGTGTGAAGAGGGTCATTTGTCCCATAAACAAAGCGATCTCATACATCAAATTAATATCTAGCTAAATTAAAACCTTAAAACTAAATTATTGTTATTATTATTATGAACATAATTGACAAAAACCCATCTTTCTTTACATATAGATCCCCATACCATGTGCATAGTGCAAAGAATAAACCCATGCCCACGCATCAACAAAGGGTAACACAATTTCTGGCATTTGCACATTACTTATCCAACACAAATTCACTACTTCTTATACGAAATGAGCTATTCCAATAATAGATTTTAAAATAATTGGGCAAAATGACAAACAGTCTACATGGTATCAGATTTGGTGGGTGCCTCCATGCACCATGGTAATTGTTATCTACCCAATTATTCAACAAATCTATCAATTGGAAAGAAAACGTAATTGGAGGTATTAATATTTTGGTGTGTTGTTTTATCCCACATATCTATTGTCTTGAGAATATTTTATTTATATTAAAATTTTGTGCCCTATTTAAGAGGCAAATGGAGAGGAGCATACGTGCTTGGGAGCTATTATTTGAAGCATTCATTGCTTATTATTGGATTTGTAAAAGATATTTACAATGTTGAAGCTCTTTTAAATCCCCAAAGTCAAATGATGTTTTTAGAGCCTTGTAAACATCTCTTTTATTTTTACAACAAGAACAATGAATAATAACAATGAAGTTGACGTGGGTGTTACAGATTTTTTTTTCGCATGGAAAGTATGGATTCCTACTATTTACGAAGAATTAAGAAGTCAATCCTCAGTTACATATCGGTTACATAACATGTCACATAGTGAGACTTGAACTTGGGTGAAGAGTATAACAACATTCCTTCCAACCACTTGATCTACACTCAATTGACCCGTGGGTGCTACAGATTGCATAGTGTATGTGGAGGTCTTTTAATTTTTAGACCTATGATTGGGAGAAAAGGGCTTGTGTGGTTAGGCAATGATTTGGTTATTAGCCTTATTTCCATGATTACTTATGAACTTGTAAACCCTTTTGTTTAAAATAATGCATTGTTGAAGTGGTTAGAGCCTTGTTAAAAATAGAGAAAGTGAATATATGTTAAAAGGATTTAAATTGTATTTGGTGACATCATTGTTCTTGGGATACTCATAATAAAAAAACATTGGGCTATTGTCATAGACATGTCTTTAAATTTGAATAAGGAGGTTTAATGACACTTGTATGTGAGTAATGGTGCATTAGTTCTTGGATGCTTTATGCTTGGTGGTGATTCAGTGTCTGGTATTTGACATTCAAGTTTGTATGGAAATCAAGTATATATAATCAAACATCTATAAATGACATTCAAGCATTCAAGTTGTTGATCACATTAACATTCATTGACAAATCTAGATTTGCATTAATTTCAATTTGCATCAATTCAACTTCAAAATCAACAGATCAATTTTGAGCAATATCCTTGCAAATAGTCATTTTGTAAGTTTTTCTTGAAATCAAGATGAAATGAAACTTGTAATTCGGAGCATTTTTGGTTGAACTTGACACCCTCCAATTTTTTATCCGAAATTCCAATGATTGAATTTCATTGTTAAAAGGGTGGATTTGTGAGAAGCCCTATTTTTTGAGTCAAATGTAAGAAACTCATTTAATGTTTAAAATGGCTCAAAGTCAAGAATTAATAGAGTTATTGAATACTCTAATACTTATTGTCATCGATGACACAATTACAATCAACAAAGAATCTCTCAATTCTATTCTAACTTGTTTACAGGTTTTGCAAGCTAAAGTTGAACTTTTCTAGTCTCGGCATGATAAAAAACAACTCTAAATTCAAAATCATTATGAACTGATTCTTGTTTATAATAATAATTTGTTTGAAGAAGATGAATTGCATGTATAAAATGAAAAACACAAAGTGAAAGTATGAGTGACTGTGAACTTGAGGCTTTTTACTTTGAAGTTACAAAAGTCAACATAGACAATCAACAAGCCTATCATTATCCTATCATCAAACCTTGGAAATAAATAATCTACAACAAGCATAGAACGGGACTTGAATATGGAAAGGAATTTATCTTTCATATTATCAATGAAAATGAAGCTTGTCATGCCCACTATTTTTGTTGCAACTTCCCTCTTTATTACTCTTTAATAAAGAAAACCATACATTAAACCTTTGTCAATAACAGAGAACCATTTCTTTATAAAAGTGTCATTTGTGTTTGATTTTTCATGATTTGTTTGAAATGAGCCAATGTATTAGCAAGAGACTTAGATCTAAGGTCTTTTTTATATGTTCCAAAACCTTATTTCCTCCCACCAGGGCCTTCAAATGTGTCCATTCCCCATCATTCACATTGGATCTCTCTCTTGCAATGTATTCTATCTATATTCCATGGAAGGAGGCATATAACTATATAAGCACATAGGGTTTGATAATTGGTGTTGTTCTACGGTTTTATAGTAGATCGATCGATCAAGTGAATTGCTATTGCTACTTGGATTGATTTGAATTGAATCAAATAACAGGTGGAGCTAAAAATGGCCCTCTCTCTTCAACAAAAAAAATGTAATTTGCCTTTTTCTAGGCATCAAATTCCCTCGGATATAAGCTTGATCTACTTTTCTATCACCGTTAATTCTTTAAAAACTACATGTCTAATCATCCCACATCATTTATAGAATCTCTACCTATTACTCAAATCAATAGTCAAAGTAAAACACCAATAAACATGAAATCATTGATCATCATATAAACTAATCAAGAGATCAATACTCATGAAACATAGATAATTTATAGAACAATGTGCATCAAATATATATATATATATATATATATATATATATATATATATATATATATATATATATATATATATTCATCAACTTGTATCTAGAAATTCCTATGTTTCCTAGAGAACACACACTTTACATATAATAGACAAGCTAGAAAAAATAATGGTCATGACATATGAAAATGTAATTGTCCACTCTAAGATCTACTGAATAAACCTAATTATTTAAAAAAATGTTTTTGTTTTAGAAGAGATTTTAAAAATAATAATAAAACAAGAACAATTTTGTGTTCAAATTCCTATTTATCAAAGTTGTTATTAATGAAATTTGACACATTTTCAGATTTTAAATATTTGCAAGAAATCAATTATATTACATAATGAATTGCATCTAACCTTATTTTACTTATTTCTCCCTGTCTGAAGTCTTCTTAATGGTGGATGTAGCTCCATGCATGGAATCAACATCACCAGTTGTGGAACAAAAAATGTGGAGGACAATGGAATCACCACCCAACCAACTCTTCAACTGAATAGTAGAGAGCCCTCAATCCTACCTCCCTAAAACTATACTAGCTAACCCAAATTTCTCAGTTTTTACATAAACTTTATTCATCCCTTTGCCTCCTAGGTCTTACTCTTCCTCCTCTATTTCGTCCACCTTCTCTTCCATACTCAGATCCCCCAAAACAAAAAACAAAAAATCTCCCCTCTTCACCCTCATTTCCGCTCTTTTATTCTCTTCTTCTTGCTGACACTTGGCTAGCATGCTTGCTTTCTTGGCATGCAATATAACAAATTTTAATTTTCCTTGGTTTATTGTTGACCATTTATTATTTTTATTATATCGCTTAGGTGGGAATATATTTTACATATGTAGGTTTATTTCTGTATTATATATGTTATTTAGTTTGCTTTATTTATTAATTATTATCGAATAAGTAATTAACAAAAAAATATGATCTCTATGGTAATTAATTTTTCTAACTTTTATATTCAATTTAATTATATAGATAAGTTCTTATATAAAACCATTTCTTCCTCCACAACACGGTTTTTCCCTTCTTGGTTATCAAATGATCAATAAATATTCAGTCATTCACTGACCCCATTCCCTCCCCTCTTGGTGAAACATCCCAATTCCCCCCCTCTTGGTTATCAATTGATCTTTATTCATTCATTGTCCCCAGTTTCCACCCTCGTGAACCCCCAATCTCCCCCTCGTGGTTATAGATAATTCTTTAGTCATTCATTGCCCCCAAATTTTCCCCTCTTGCTGCATGAATGATCCCCACTCACCATCTCTAATGACAAATGATCCCCACTTGCCATATCCAGTGATACTCATGAATTTAGGTTAGCTGGTATAGGTTTAGAGGAGGTACTGTTATGTCCTCAATGCATATTAAGAAGGTCTTTTGAACATTCCCTTATGGGTTTGGGCTCCCATAAGGTATGTATGTTGCCCATTTCTTTTCAGTTGATTTGTTTCACATGCTCATAATACTCATACACACACACATATGCCAGTACTTATCAATTTGTTAAGGAACACAATACATCATTTACGAAAGACATCAATACTCATGAAACATAGATCACTATTTAAAGTGAACTACATGTCTAATCATACCACATCATTTATAGAAACTCTACCTACCACTCAAATCAACCCAAAGAAAAACATCAATAAACATGGAATCATAGATCATCAGATAAAGTGGTCAAGACATCAATACTCATAGATCACTAATGTAAAGTAAATTGCATGTCCAATCATACCACATCATTTATCGAACCTCTACCTATTACTCAAATAGATAATCAAAGTAAAACATCGATAAACATGAAATCATAGATCATCAGATAAAGTAATCAAGACATCAATACTCATGAAACATAGATCATTTATAGAACAATGTGCATCGCATCAACTTAAGTCTAGAAAGTCTTATGTTTCCTAGAGAACACACACTTGACATATAATCGACAAGCTAGGAAAAAAGTGGCCATGACAAATATAATGTCGATAAGATGGAGATTTATGGTGCAGGAAGGATATTTTTTTTCTGAAGGTTATCTGTGGATTTTTGTTATGGTGGGAACTTTCATTGCTATTTGGAGAGCTAGTCTATCAGTGGGTCTCAACCTTGGCACATCTAGTGATGTCTTGGGTATCATAGAAAGTGTGGCTTTCTAGCCTAGTTTGTTAATTTTAGGGATAAAAATTCAAAAAGGAATTAACAAAAGTGATGAGATTGTTGATAGGTGATGGTTTGGATTTTCAACTTTAGGGTTTAATGACATCATCAACGGTGCATAATTTCAAGCCTGGCCATGATTAAAAATGTTCATCTTGGAAAGTGTGCTAATTGTGATTCCTTTGACATTTTCAAGGTATTAAGGACTCCATCCAGTCGGATGGATGCTCTGCAAAGTGCAATTTCTCATATTAACCTAGGTATAGGCATGAAATTAGAGGCTCAATTGGTCAAAAAGTAGATTTGGAAAAAAATTGGAAGCCTCAAACCAGAGTTTAGATAGAATAGAAGTTGATTTGGATATGTACTACAATAATTTTTTTATATTTTCTAGTAGTTCCCAATCTCTTATAGGCCAACCATCTAACTCCATTGGTTTATTAAACGAAGAATTGATTGAAGAAATGATAATTAAATGTTCTCAAGATCATGTAGAAGAAGCACCTGTACAACAATACATTTTATGGAGATGTAGATGTGGAGGAAGCCCACAATGGGCACGATTTTACTTAATTTTCTTAAATTTTTTATGTGTTTTCAATTTATTTTGTTATGTGGTCAATTTATTAGGATTTACAGTTTCAGGTATTATTGAATAAGAGTAGATGGTAGATATGGTGGTCATTTTGTAAGTTTCGTTTTGATAGACATAAAATTTTTGGATCATATACTACAATGTCTAAGACTTTCTATAAATTTTGTTGAATGGTTTGAACACAAATTTGTATATATCAATACAAACACTACTGATTTTTGTTTAAAACAAAATGAAGACATATAGCTACAATGACAAACAAAGGGAGTACCATTTTCTTAGTTTCCACTACAACATTAGTTTTGTTTTGCATAATATATATTTCCAATATATTTGTAATCATATTGTGCATAACTAGTTGGGCTCCTTTCAAATAAATCAATATCTTGAAATTGATTGTAAATACTAGCCTGCACTAGAAATGGAGATGATTCATCTTAGCAGACCAAACCAAGCATTTATTCTAGATTACTTGCAATGAAAAGAATTGTTCAATGGAGGTATAACAAGATTAAATTTTACCTACAAGATCTTTAATAAGTTGATGTCCCCTATCAATTGAAATTTTCATGAAAGAATTTGGAAGATATGCAACAATTATTATGTACAATCCCAACCCCACTATACCATCTCTTAGGGGGAGATTCTACAATGCCATTGTACAAGATCCCTTTAGGGAAGGGAATATTGGGATTTGGATTCTACAAAATACTTATTACATATATTTCAAAGACTTGTAGTAAATTCTCATTTGATAACATTATTAAAATGATTATTAGTAAAATTTAGTTTGCAAATCATAAGGGAAAATCATTTGAATGGTCAACTAAGAATAATATCTTTTTTGAACAATTCTTTCAATATCTCTCCCTCTTCTTCCCTATATATTTTTTTTTGTTTTTCCTCACATAGAGTATTGTGTAGTTTTGCAAAATGGATGATGATTTCTAATGTGCTTAACTAGTCTTTGAAATGTTGAAATCTTCAAAATTCAAAGACTTGTTTGGTACCGTATAAGAAATCACCATCTAGCCAAACTTCTAAATATCTCTGATGTTGTGATCTGCAATACTTGAATCTCTCTCTCTCTCAAATAAAAATTAAATTTGTATAAACATAACATATTATGGATAACTTTAATGAAAATGTTGTGCATGTGTCATTATTTTTATATGCTTTGAATTGGGCGTTTAGTAATTTCAAGATGGTTATTTTATAGTGCTCAAATAGTCTTAACTGCTCCAATATTGTGGTTCACTATTCTTTGAACAAACAAAATCTCCTTGAATTGTGTAAGACTGACAAGCCTTGACATTTTTTACTAGTAGATAACCATTTTTCTTGTAACTGAATAAATTGATATAAACAAAGTTCAAGATAAGCATAACATATGATCATATATAAATTTAATGAAAAGGTTGTGCATGAGTTGTTCTTTCATAATCTTTAAATTGGGGGTTTAGGTCATAGCTGGTGAACATCATGAAAATATTGTTCGAACCCTTTCTACATTACATGAATTTATTTTATTGCTAGGATAATGAATCCTTATAGTTGATGAACGTAACAAGAGAATTATTTGGATCATTCCCATAAGAACTGAAAAAATATCGATGTATATTGGTGCAATCAACATAACTAGTGAAGGATTGCACTAGATAAGTGATCTAAGATTCTACACTCTAAAGGGAGAAAAAACTAATAATTTGGATTTCCACATCATAGACTGGAAGATATATTAGGAACATATTAAAGATATTTTTTATTATCAAAGTTGAATGTTAGCTTGTATTCTATATTGAACCCCATAGTTTGGATAACAAAGCATGAAAATGCAACCTTTATATATTTATATCTATGTATGATGGCATATTATAACACAACCTCATTTAAAATTCTAAAAATGAGAAATGCTTCATGTGGTAGAATTGATTAAGAAGGGATTATGGATGAAGGAAGAGCATGAAGTAATCATAAAAGTGTAAATAATTATGATGTGTTACCAAGTAAAATGGGGATAACTTGTTGAAATTTCATTTGCACGGGGAAATTAATGAAAATCTAAAATTCACCTTCATCCAAGAATGTTCCTCGGATTTTAACCATATATTTTTTCATCCTTCAAGACTACTGTAAATTAATGTGTAAAACTACAACAAAACAATCACAATAATTCACTTCTAGTAGCCCCAAAATTCATGACAATTCAAAGAGAAAAGATACCAATAATTCTGGAAATGAGTTTCTAGCCCTACAGGGAAACTTCACATGCATCAAACAGATCTGAAAAATCTTGTTTTATCTATATCTATATCTATATCTATATCTATATCTATATCTATATATATATATATAAGAAAACACAATAGCAAAATATTGATGTACTATTATCTTCAATCGTAGTGTTAAGTCCCTTAAAGGTTTTCTGTTAAGTATGCTGAATCAACAAACAATTAAGAGATGGAAATAACCATCCCAAGGAGATAAAAATGTTGAAATAAAATCTACAATATACACAATATGTGGACAATTAAAAATATCATATGTGTGTGTGTGTGTACACACATATACACACACACATACATACATATCCTAGTTCAAGTCACTTTGAAGATGGGTCAAAAAAAACCTTTATGAACCCCAAAATCAAGGTTTCTAAAGTGCAAAATCTGGTTCCAAAAGTGTCAAATCCAGGTTCCAAAAGCATACTTTTTCTTTTGATAGCGCCACTTTTGAAATTGGTTTTTGTTCTTTTTCGATATGATAAATATGATAAATATGATAATGGCACTTTTAGAACTTGATTTTCCCCTTTTGGAAGGATATTTTTGACACTTCCAATACTTAAATTTGCAATTTTGAAAACCAATTTTGGCACTTTCAAGCTCTGATTTTGCACTTTCGAAAATCAAACTCGACTCTTTACAAGTATTATAATCACAGTGCAATTGAACATACTAGTATAAACAAACATTCAAGTGTATTATTTAACAAAATACTTTCACTTTATTCATAATTGGCCTCACATCACTCACGCCATTCAAGTGCGGCAAGCAAGTCCATAATTGGTCTAATAAGAACGTGTCATTGACATCTTGGAAAGTGTACGTTTTTGTTATAATACAGTTTCCTTCCTCGTTACAAACATGGTTTTCTTTTGAGTCATCTACAATCATTGTATTTGTAGCATCCCAACCATGGATCAAAATGTCCCAAACTTTGTTTAAAGGATTTCCATCACCATGATAACCCTCTCTGGCTATGCAAGAACACTATTCTTGTGTTAAAATTTCTCTAAATTGTTCCCTTTCCAATCCTGTTCTTTCTAATAATGTTGGAAAAAACTCGTCAAAGTTTTTTTGTTGTGCAGATATCCATACCCCAACTTCAAATATACTAAAGTATTTTTCAAAAAATTCCCTAAATCTTGGACTTATAAAATAATACTTTGTGGTTGATTCGATATCCGATGTTTGTGGCAATCTGAATTTCTTTTTTTTTATGAATTGCGTGTAACAAAACTCCATTGAAATTGAAAATAACCAATGGTTTACTAGTAACAAATCTTCTAGTATATGCAAACAAAAAACAACACACACAACCCAATCAATAAAATATTGTGTTTTAATGTTTCTAAGTATATTGCTTGCATGTTATGTAATTTTTGAAACACATCACCAGATACATGATACGATGTCCATAAATAATATGAGAAATGTCCAAGATAAATATAGAATAAAAAATTACATCAATTTGTAGAAGTTATCAAAATATACAAATCACCAAATGAATTGTTGTTTGTATAATATGCCGGTCATTTGAAGTTGAATGTCTTTAACCAACGTCCCATTTTTTAACGAGGTCTGAGATGATTCAACATAGAACACAACATTGTTTTTATAGTTATTTCTCTCTCTTGTGAACCGTCAAATGTCCAACTAGTTGGAATTTTTTGTAACATCCCTCATTCTGACCCTTAGGCTGTTTTGGATGTAATGTAAACATTGTATGCATGTGATGTATGGTTCCTAGCATGGAGCTCAAGGCCAAGGCCTCACTAGTGAATGCTCGGCCTTCAAGAGGCAAGTATTTGGTATTATGGTAACCATGTGCTAGTAAGCTATGGAAAATGTAAATGATGTAAATGATGTAAAGGAACTGTATGGTGATCTATCTTGCTTGTCCCATAAGCTACTATACCTCATGGAGGACGTCTTCCTCATTCCTGGACCTTGATTGATCACACATGCATCATTTGAACCCTTACGCGACCCAGCAGAGAGAAAGGAAGAATCGCGATCCTGAGTAAGGCCGTGAATCACAGAGCCAAAGATGCACAAAGAATTGCACGGGAAAGGAAAAACCATGGATAAGATCCATAGACCCGAACCTTGGTACGTTTTGGAGAGATTTAGATGCCCGAGAACCCACGGAGAAACCCAAATCTGTTAGCCGAAATCGTGGACGCGAGACAGAACTTCGACTGCAACGTTGAAGAGATCCGAATGAGGAATTGCAGTGGAAGGAGCCAAGAGGGTTTGAAACTGTATGGTAGATCCAAAGAGGGCTCATTTACCTTGATCTAACAATCATACCATCCATATTAGCCCAATTCAGTGCTAAGGGAAGGGGATCCATAGGGACTGTGCAGCAGTGAAGGGGACCTTACTTAGGCTGAGAGTGGAGGTGATGGGGATGTATGAACTGTCTGAGATCATTGGGATATGACCATAGCTCGTTGGATGAGCTTATTGATTTAGGGAAACACTACCTGCTTCCCCACTTGCTTGACAAAGCTGGATATGTGCTAGATGAGCCTGATTGACTGTGAACCAATGCTATGAGTGAGCTTGAGTGATACTCCTTAGTGGATACATAGCCCCAAGTTAGGGGTGATCTCTGATTGTTGAAGTAATATAGGTTGGGCAAATATATACGGTTGGGTTGGAATGTTGCAACCCATAGCTAGTTTGCTTGGAGACTTCCATGAGAAGATAAGTGTTCCTTATTCCTTGAATGAGGCCTATTTTGCATCCATGAATGTGTATTTGTTTATGTCTGAGTGCACAGTGGATCCAGCTGATTAATAAGGCTGAATACCCATGCCTTATGTTTCATTCTATTGTGCATGTTATTGATTGATGAATGCATGACACATTGTGTGTGGATGATGCTTCCCTCAACTATAGTTTTTAAGTATGTGCATGCATCTATTTTCTTATGGGAATGGCCCATTGATGATTAGGACTGTATGCCTATGCATTGTGTTAAGTCTGTTGTGTATTTTATTTATCTTGATTTTGCACTGTTTTAACTAATTAATGACTATTATGGATATGTTGGATACATGTTAGATGTGTGGGTGGATAATGTTTCAATACCCCTGTGTTTATTGATGTATGAATCTTCCTACATGAGTCATTTATCATGCCCCTGCACATCTGCATCTTTGTAATTATCCTTGTACTTATATGATGAATTGGGGCTAAGTATGGTAAATGTGCAAGATACTCTATCCAGGACTTGGGAGAGGAATAAACACCCCTGTGGTGCTCATGAACCTTGTGGACCGGTTGAAGGGGAGAGGACATGGCAGAGTGGAGCAGGGATTCCTGTGGAGTGGTAAAGAGGCATAAACGGGGCTTAATGGTCATCTTTTGGAGTGGAATAAGGGCAGGAACAAAGTACTTAGGTGTGGATGAAGACCCTGCAGCTGCATGGTGCTCTCAAAGAGCTTCCCAACGGTATCAGATTTTCCCAGATTGGGCCTCAGATGAAGAAGTTATGGGTTGGAGAAGTTTGTGCAGTGGGGCTTCCGACCTTCAGAACCCGCATGCAGATTGCGGATTGCGGAGGTCAGAAGGGAAATATCCCCAGGGTTGCAAAATGGTAGCTCAGACTTTTGAGTTCCACATGTGGACTGCAGTTTGCGGAAGTCAGGAAGGTAAATTATTCCGGGTTTAAAGTTGGGCTTCCACATTTCCGAGTTCCGCAAGGTGGGTTGTAGAATTGCGGAGGGTAATTCACCAAAGTTGATAATTGAGGTTTCCGATTTCCGATTTCCATAACGCAGGTTGCAGATTGCGAAAGTTGGGTGAGAAACTCGGTGAGGTGGTGAGTTTGACGATTTGATTTCCGATTTCCGCACTGTGGATTACAGAATTGCGGACATCGAAGACACGAGTTTCAGTGCTGTGTAATTGGGCAATCCGATTTTTGATTTCTGCACTGTGGATTGCAGGTTGCGGATCTCGGAGGCGCATTTCTTTGACATTGTGAATTTTTTTTTCAGAGTTCTGAATTGCGGGTTGCGGACTAGAGATTAATGCGGGTGTAGAGTTGCGAAACCTTTGGAATGCTTGGGAACAAAAATAAAGAAATTTGCAGGTGGATCCAAGGGTTATCTCCCATTTCCTATGAAGGGCATTGAGGTGACCGAGGATGTGACAAATTGGTATTAGAGCCCAAGTTACAACACTGGGGATGGTTTGGGCCAAAGCATGAGTTACAGGCATATAGATGCCATGAATTAGACCATGCTATGATGCAGAATTGGAAAGGGAGAATTCCTCAACCCTTCTCTTGTTGTTATATTTATATTTTTTGAGTTTTATGTACAGAAAGTTGTAGCATGGGAATGCCAAAAATGCAAGTGATTAGATAGTTGAAATACTTATGCACTAATGGGCATATTGCTAGATATTGCATAGTGCATGTATATGATGTTGCATGTTGGTAAAGCTAGTGAGGTTTACTTATGCAATGATCCACTTAAGTTAATCGGTGTGGCTGATAATCACTATTAATGTTGGTATTGGTTGTAGCACCAAAGATAATAGAAACATGGCTAAAAATGTACATGATGTTGTTGCACATGACCAACAACCTTATGAAGAAAGGATGGTGCAACAAATCTATGATCAAGAGGTTGGTGGAATGATGGTGTAGTCCTTTGCAAGAGGCCAATTGATCAGGTTACATCAAAGATGTTATTGGGATCCATCCAGGTAATGTTTTACTTATGCTAATTGTTTAAGTGTTGAATAAGGATTGGGTAAGAGTCCCTTGAACCATATTTTAAAATGGTATGCATGTAAGGTTGAATGCATCTATGTAAGTGCCATATCACCATGGCATGGTGGGGTAGAGGGTAGTGAAGGAAAGTAACCTTCTACCATGTGACTATTTAAATATTAGAATGCATTCATATGAAATTACATCATGTCCTTTGTATATGTTAGTTATGAGTTTAATAACCAGTGCAAGTAAGGACTCATAGTCCTGTATGGTAGTGCATGCTATGTGAGATAGCCATGGTTAGGACCATATGTGTTTGGAATGGTAGAATGCATGACATGATAGGTATTGTATTCATGAATCAATGCAAGGTGGCATTGAGTGGATATGCATTAAAATATTTTGTAAATCTGTGGTTGCATGAAGTGAATGCACATTAAAAGATAATGTGAATGTTGTAAATGTGCATTCATGAGTGTGGGTGCACATGTTGTGATGTATTACATGAATGCATGGTTGTGGTGTATGTTCATTGCAATTAAACAATAGATGAAATGATGAATTAATGATAATTCTGAGATCATTTCATGAGCTGCTATGAATGCAGGAGGGATCAAGAAAACAAATCCCAACCTACTCTCACAGTATTTATACTGGTTCCAAATCTAGTAGAACCGCCGAACTTAGAAGAATCAACTATTTCTTTCTCCAAACAGTCCTTGAAGGGCATATTTCAAACTGGCGGTGAGATGGATTGCATAAACATTTCGGGTCTCACCTGGAAGCTAAACATTGAGAAAGTGTGCCTTCCGAAATTAATTTGGACCGTCGGATCAGAAGCAGGCCAGACCCACGGTGGACTTGAATTGGCTTAGGGTGAATTTAAGGGATATTTCACGTCTATTCTAGCCATTAACCCCTCTTTCTCTAACGAAATGCGGTACAAGCCGTTGATAATTTGGCAGCTTCCCTCATCCATCGATCTGTGATCACTGGGAACATGCACTTTCATAATTTTGAATATCTATCTCTCGCGCATGTTGACCCCGTGAAATGCTATGTGGGTCGTCGATCGTCCTCCTCTGATCTTAACCGTCTAAGCTTCACTCCCACTGATAGATAAAGCTTTGGTCTCGTAAATTGATCAGCGAAGCGATCAATTTATTACACATTTGTTCGAAGGAGTTCATCACACCCTCAGCTTCTGAACGTTTCATAACCTAGACTTCTAGAAACAGATTTGTAAAATTCAAATTTGTAGAATTCGGATTTGTAAACTTGATAATTGCTACAGGAAAGTAGATTTGCAAATCTCAGATTTGGAAATTTTCTAATCAATTACTAGTGGTTGTTTGGATAATCCATAATTGTGTCAAGAGGACATGTTGTAGGTGGATGTCTATGCTATGGAAGCAAGCCTAAACCCTAATGGACAGGGTGGTGCCACTTACAAGAGCCAAACCTTATGAGAAGGGTCTCATGGTTGTAAGATTAAATTTATGAACAACACATATTGTCCATTTCAGATTTGAAACCTTAAGTTGATGAGAATAATTTCACGGCTGCAAATCAAATTCTGTAGGAGAACCTGCAGATGGGTCTGCATTTAGAGATATGGAGTAAAAATGGCATCACTTTAAAGAAGAAACTCGTAATATTAGGATTTCTTTGGAAGCAAATGGTGTCAATCCATTTGCAGAGATGAGATCCATTTACTTGGTGTGGACTATTTTTGTTATCAACAATAACATTCCTCCATGGTTGTTAATAAAGAGGGAGCACATAATGTTGTCGATGATTTTTCCAGGTATATTGTGTCTACAACTTTTCTTTTTAATGTAGTGGCATCTCATTTGTCGTATTTTGTTGCATAATGTCATATATATATTTATTGTTTTTCTCTTGTGCAATATGGTTTATATATTTAAATGGTACGTCTCATAATTATATTTTTTATATGTTCAAATCAATCAGGTAAGTACCAAGTCAAAGATATGAATGTATATATTGAACCTCTTATTGATGAGCACTAGTACAAAATGAGAGATAAGTGACTAGGCGACTAAAAAAGTTAGTCACCACTAGTTTTTCAAGGGATAAACGACTAAAATTGAGCAATTTTAAATAAGCCAACTAAAAACGACTAAGATAAACGACTAAAATAAACGACTAATTTAGTCACAGGATAAAATATATGACTAGATAACAAGTGACTAAAATAAAAATGACTAACATAAATGACTAATTTAGTCATGTGAATATAAATATGACTAGCTAACAACGATTAATGTGAATTAGTCATTTATGTTTGTCATATTTAGTTGTGTCACACTGACATTAATGGAAAATTACAATTTTGATAATGAATTTGTACAATATTTTACTAAATTTTAACAATGCAGATGGATTTAGAGATCTTACTATAAGGGTCATGGTCCATGTGTGTGGTCCCAAACCACCATATTGGCCCTCCATAGGGGATATTTGGCCTGGAAGTGGGATGTGGTATTGCTCATTTTGAAGTTTAGAACAATAGATATGCAGGTTTCTAACGTCATGACCACAAGAAAATGATTTAAAATTCTAGTATGCTCAACCCAGGTCTTGTAATTGACATTGTCCAAGAATTCTAGCAATTGACTTGGCACTTTCATATTTATGAGGGGGCTTTACCCAAACCTACGTGGCCTTAATGAATTCACTTATATGAGCGTGGCCTCGAAAGTATTCACAAATATAAGAACCTTATCAATAAACTATGTTAATAGTCACATGAAGAATATGAATGCATTAACCAATCCTCTTTTAAATACATAAGTTTGTAGTGTGGAACATTGATATGGCATATGGCATATGCGAAGACCTCATCTAGATATGACATATGGAATGATCCATTGGGAGAAACCATTCAAAGGCACAATGAAAGAGAATCGAATCGTATTGGATTTCTCATATCCTAATCAAATTGATGGTTCCCATTAACATTTCACAAATCTCAATAGTGTAGAGGTTGGTAGTGAATCGTTGGTTGTATAATTCAATATCCCCAATTTCAGTGCGATATAAGATTGAATTATTTATTTGATTGTTTGTGAGTAAGTTTTTGACGTCCTAATTTCATTTTGAACTCATTCATTCATTCATTTTGACAAACCATGAAGTCATTCAGTGGCTTCACTCGATATTTTTATTGGTTTTTCAGAGTGTTGGGTGATGGTCATTGCTCTATTTTTTAAGCGCACCCATCAGTTTCTCAACTTTGGTTAGTGATACCATAGCGCATTTACATGCAACAATAAAATCAAGAGTATTTGGCGCCAGCTGATTCAGAGCTCTTGGCATTTAGTTGTCCCTGAACCAACTAAATGCATGAAAAATCCAGCTTTCAATTTTCTACTTCATTTCTAGTTTCATGCAATGTAATAAGAAGATGGTAAAAGGAAAAACGGTAAAAATAATTTACCAGTTAGAAAATTGCTTTCAATAAACAACCTCTCAATTACTCCAGTTATAACCAATTAACACCCATTACATTTGTATATATCAATAAAATCAAAACATATATTATGAAAATTAAATAATTTTGAAATGATTATGTAAATTTGTATTTAATTTTTTAAATTTTATTTAAATAGGTAAACATAATTTAAAATTACTATTTGATGATTACTAATTTTAACTTGTCTAATTATTAAATAAATTAAATTAAAAATAAAAATAATTTCTCACATATTTTATATTATTTTATTATCAAATAAAAAAGTTGTGTAATTTATACATACTATTAGGGGTGGTAAGTGTGGGGGGTTGTCTTGGATCCCAATGGAAATCAATAAGCATCCTTTGAATAGAGGTAACTAGGTTGAGGTGTTAGCACTTTACAAAACATTTAAAATCCTCGATCCAAGGCCTATCAAGACCTTTCATGTCACAAGAGACTTAGCTATAGTCATCATGCTTATGAACAACCCATTCACTCCTTCAAAAGCAAAACTTGTTAGGTTCTCATATAGACTACAAAAGGAAGAAATCAAGTTTGAGTCTGGATCTCATTTGAATGAGGGATCTCTAAGGATAAAAAGCGATCTTTATCTCCATATACCACAATCTAGTTGTGAAATATTTGATGCATGCATGTACTCCACATTTCAAAGGTGGTATGGTCATTCATACAAAGGAAAGAGCATTCACCTGAACATTGATTACATAGTACTCCCACACACTTCAACGTAATGTGGGAGCAAAATTGTTAGCCCATAATGGAAGAGAGGCTTAATACAAGAAGGACTATGGAATAGATAAGTGTCAATTGCTTGGGAAATTGGTTTGCAAGGTGAATTATAGGGTATCTTGTCAAAATATCACTCTTGAGTAAGTCTCAAATCTATCGTAAGTCCTCCCTATGAAAATTTCGGAATATCTTTCAATTTATCTAAGCATAGTCACTCGAGTCAACTTTGGATTAGTGAATTGAGCCTAAGGAGAATAGTTGGTAGGGATGGTGAATTTATGCTTCTTGGAGGTCTTAGTAGTCCTTTGTCTTCATTTTTAACCTCCTCGGCTGCTCTTCTTTGCTTCTGTTATATTATTCTCTATGATTGGTTTGTTGAATATGAGAATTGGCTTCAAGATAATCTTAGAAGAATTGTCTTTTTAAATCTAGGTGTAAGGCTTGTTGTTGGGTTTGTTGCAAATTTGTTGGGTACTCAAATAGAGAATTGGGCTTCAGTTGTTCAAAAAGGCTATTTCGTAGGTAGTACCTCTGTTATCTTGAAATTTGGAACCAAAACACATCGCTTACAAGAACAAAATCTGGATCAATATTTGAGGATTATGGATGGTGTGGGCAACCACTTTCATCCTAGTCAATGCTCTTTATGTGAAAATTTTGAAATCCATGTCATACTAAGAAGACATGAGGATAATTCCAAGCAAGAACACACCCTTTTTCTCAAGGAAGGTTCATGCTCATAGGATATTCGTAATAATGCTTACGCGGTGCTAATGGAGACTTTACTCCAACAAAAGAAGCAAATTCAAGTTTTGGAAGTTGTATGTGATCTACTTCGACAAATGGTAACTAATTTGAGTATGGGTTCACACTCGGCACCATCAAAATTCAAAGTGACAATGGGTTCAACACCAAGAAAACTCAAAGAGGAAGAGACAATCCATCAACTCATTAAAGATGTCGACATGGAAGGAGTGAACATGGTGGAATCATACCATTTACTTGGTGAAGAGGAGAAAGCTCAAAGCAATCATGTTTTCTTTAAAAAAAACATAGTCTGTGTAATATTTTGTAGATTTAAAATGTTTCTAAAGGTCCTTGTTAGGATATATACTAGTAGACAAATATGGAAATTCACTATGAATGACAATAGATTAGATTAGTTTAGAAAACTATGAAATTTTTGGACCTAGTTTGAACTTTATAATACAACCTAACCACACCTCTTTTGTATTATTATGTTGATTTGCACGGTCTTTAACAATTTATTAGTACAAAAAATAATTGCTTTTGTTAAAATAAAAAAAAACTAAAAAACTTATACATAATATAAATATGAAAAACCATGTTAATAAAAAAATAATGACTTTTTTTTCTACAATAAAAAAGAACTTGCAAAAATACATTCCTCATATGTTGAAGCATTCCCCATTTCAGAACTCGTCTCGAAAAACCCAAGACCACCTATCAACTGTCAATACCAAAAAGCAGTACAATGTAGAATGTATATATATGCAGCTATTACCACATTCGTAATATTTCCAAAAAAATTAAACTGAGAATTGGTCCTTCGTTCTGAAATTCCTCAATGACGTGAATTTCCTGCATTTTTTCCAGTAGAGATAAAAATGGAAGAAACCGAAGGGATTTGGGCTGAAGAAATGGGGGAAGCGGCGGCGAGATCCAGTTAAGGATGTTGGAGGTGTGCATGAATCTCATAGAATCCTCAAGAGAGGGTTATCTGCTGCAGGTCAATTGAGGGCACCCAACAGAGCACCCAGCGAAAGCAAGATGAAATCTGAGGCAATTCGGTCTGATTCCTCTGTTGGTAAAGATGAGTTACCTTTTGCGTCCGGACTTGCTTACTAGGACTGGATGTCAGATTCAGAGTCCTGGATTACAATAAATATGTTTCCTGCTGGAGGGAGCTGTGAGTATGGTGAATATCAGAGCAGCAAGTCTTCTACAGGTGCCAACTATTAGAAAGGTATGCCTGAAAATTTAGTTAGGGAAGAGCTTCCGAATGAAGTGCACATGCCAGTCTGGGTCTCAACATCTATTTCCATGTGGTGCTCGGAGTCCTGCTGGGAGTCCTATTCATTGTGGTGCTAATAATACTTGGGAGAGTTGCAATGATTTTTTTTTCTGCGATTTCAATGAAGATTACTTGTAAGATCTAAATCTACCTTGAGGATATCATTCAATGCCTTCTATTTCAAGATGGTGTTAATTGGTAAAGAGCATGTACATATCTCCTGGTAAATGACAGAGCTGACTCTCTAACTAACTGGAAGGTAAGGCTGGATCAGGGACAGAAAACAACATAGCATCAAAAACATCCATTAAAACAACAATGAAAACATCCATTACAGACCAAATCCAAGATAGATATGGAGAAGGATAGAGATGGGTTTTAGCAAAGAAACCAATTGGGTACAATCCCTCAGATCACTCGACCACACGCTAATATTCAACCTTCAAATTCCTCTGGAGGAACCACCAAGGATCGAATCTCATCCACTCATCTTGACAATAGCTCCTCAGGGATCTAGCTCATGTGAAATCAATAGTAAGTTCCTATCTACTCCATCACAGTGAAGAATTAATGCTCCATGGACTGTTACATAGTATTTCTCTCAAACTACTTCCAGAGTATTTTGTGGCTTACCAAGTTTTATAATATGAATCCCTACACTTTCTAGTTTTATAATTTTTAGGGCTAATTATCGGTTCCAGTCTCTGGGTTGATTCTAAAATGGTTACAAATAATTAGGAAAGGGTTTGGCAAATTAAAATGCTAAGAATCAGGATAAAATTGAAAACAGGGCAAAATATAAAATTTCATTTTTGGTGTTTCTTTATATTACCAATTACTTGGGATTCCGGCAACACAGATTTCAAGAACTAGATTAAGAGCTCTTTGTATTAATTGTGAGGCATGACTCAAAAAAAAGAAAAAAAAAAGGTTACAAGATACCCCAAGTCCAAAGGTCAGCTTTCAAGGAGGTAGTCAACTTTAGTGAGTAGATATGGTTGAAATTTCAAATCCAGGATACATCTTGTAATTCCCTCAACCTCCTAAGACTACGATCATGAAATTAAGAAAGTAGACAAATCTAAACAATTTCTACATCATTGATAGTTTTAGTATTTTCTTACCAATCAATTTTAGGGATCTTATGAAGAAATAGATGAAAATAATAGAGAATGATGGAACAACTTATGAGTGCAAAGATTTGGGTGAATGATGATGCCAATTGATCTCATTGTGCACTGTTGATGTATGTCAGGTCTGTTAGCCCTGGTAGCTGCATCCTGTGGCCTAGAAGTGATTTTTATTTTTTTTGTTTAGTCTAAACGGATGTGCTAATTATTCAACTTATGTTATAATGTAGTATTCAGGCAGGCAACTGCTTTTAAGGATAGACAAGTTTCGTGAGCTACAAGGAAGTGCAACCACTTAGTTAATCTAGTATAGGTATTTTATAGTATGATAACATGTTGTGTATTCATAAAAATAATGATTCTCCAAAAAATTTACTGATGAGTCACCTCGAGAGACAATTTCAAGAATATATTACATGATAAAACAATATGTAAATATTAAAAAGAATAAAAGATGAAACTAGAACATTTCCCTTGACCATTCTGTGTTGTCGAGACCTCATATTATATCTTTAGCATCACGCTCATCTTCCATGTAGGCAAAAGAAAATCCTACAATACAGTGGAAATGTCAGAAAATAGGCAACTCCTTAATTTGATCATCATAAACAAAGCAAGGCTAAACAAATCTTGGCCTCTACAGATATACAGAAAGCCATCTTATAAATGTTTGCTGCACAAAAGGATGGTAGGAACAGACCTTGCATGTTTCCCTTAATACCAATGTTTGGCATCCACTTGCCATTTGTGCATCCCAAATTGAATTCGTTGAGATTTCCAACACAATATTGCCAGAAATGCATGCAAAAATCCTGGCCAAAGATGGAGAGATTGCCAATCTCAAAGAACATATTGGAGTTCATACGACAATGTCTAGTAGTAAAGCAACACTCATTTAGGTGGTTACTCTGCTATCCTTGTAGAGATGCATGCTTTTCTAGAGTTGGTGAAAGCATACAGTATAAAAATTTGAGTTAATGCAATGTACCATGTGACAGGAACAGTATTCACCGATTCCAAGTGGAGTGCCGACTTGGGGCAAGTTTGAAATTGTGGAATTGCAGGCTCAGTTTGCTTTTGATGAATCAAGTGTGCAAAGCACAAAGGCACACATTGCTAGTAGATTGTATGACATCTCTCATGTATTTTCAAATTGATAGTGATAAGGAACTTTGATCTTTTGTTATGGTGTAAATCAATTGTTATTGGTTATTCATGCTTTTAGTTTACACCATATTGCATTTCGATTCCAGCTTCCTTTTAATTTGCTCCTAGTACTAGGATTCCTTTCTGCATTTTTCTTTTGCAACCTAAACAGAAAAACAAATAAAAATCATAAATCACTTAAATGAATCCAATAGTTAGTGCCACAAACTGGAGGATACGCCAGTAAGGGTGGGAACTATGCTTTGAGAGTTTAATCATGGCAGATCTGTGTGCATTAATGATGGTCAAAAGACCACGTCAACACAATTATTATTCTTTTTCATTTGACATTGCACATATGTATTATTCAACTTTTAGTCTTTAAATTATCATATTTTAAAACTGTAGTGTTGACCTGTGGTTAAGATATTTCAGCTCAACTGACCTGACATGTAGTTTCCTTCTTGTTCTTATTCAATTACTGTGTTGAATAATACATTATTATATACTTTCTTAGTTCATTCGGTATAAATAGATTATTAATTCCTTCTAAATAGAATATATCTAATTGTAAAAAGTTTTACTTTTATAAGCTACAAAACCATGCTTGTGCTTTCGTGTGTTCTATTATTTATTTTTCAAAATGATAGGGTTGTGTCAAGTGTATAATTAACCCCTCAGATTTTTTTTGTACGATCATGGTAAATGGGTAGCTAATGAGAGAAAGTACTTGATTTATGCACCATGTCGTAAGACCCCAATGACATTGTTCTATATAGGACACCCATATAAGGTGGTAGTTGTCCAAGAACTTGGATTGAAAATAGATGAAGAGTAAATGTTGGTGCTTTATGTGTAGTATTATTTATTTCCTATAAGATTATAGATCCCAATGCTAGACTAAGGCAAATAATGGATTGGAATAAGAATTGGAATTAAGTGTGGCAATAAATAACTATTCCAAATGAGACAAGATAGGGTGGTCTATCTACTAGGGTATGTCCTTACTTGCTGAAGGATAATCCTCACGCTCTATCTCAAACAGATACTAGAAGGAAAGAATATGAGGGATTTGTGAGGAACATAGGAGATATTGGAGGTTTTGGAATGTAGCTGCATGTTCTGGAGCCCAATTGAAGAGAACGAAAAGTGATTTATGATAAAAATCAATGCCTCCTATAAAATGCTTAAGCTTTGTCATAAAATGAGGTATTGCAGAGTGAGGTGAAGATGAGTCCAAGAGTTCTTTGACCTTACAAGGGTTGGGTTGAATAACCTTGGATGAAATTAAAATGTCCAAAGAATAAAAATATGGCTGGTCTAATGCATAGTTCTTGATATTTCCCTAAATCTTGTTAGTACAAAGAATATCAAGAACTTTGCATAGATGGAGGACATGCAGGTAAACCCATGTATTGCTCAAGATGAAAATATCATTCAATTAAATAATGATTAATTTTCATTTGTATAAATATTAATGAGTTTTAATACAAGTAGGTGACCAACTAAGTGATGATCTGAATTGGATTGTGGCCACATCCAGAAATTGATAAATTGATTTGTGAATTGCTACATTATCAATGTATCCTAGATAGGAAGTAAAATCAATAGGAAGGGAGGTGCATAGGACTATCGTGAGGTGATATTCAATACCATGGGGATGTGTCAAGGGCTTGAGTTCAGTAAAAAAATTATGGTATGTGCTAAAGAGAGGGTCCAAGGTTGTTGATCCTAGAGAACACTAACTACGTTAGGTTTTTCATATGATAGATAGATGTGCAAGCATTTATGAATGGATATTTCCCACACCACATCATTTCCAGATAGGATATTGTGTGTGGATGTAATGGCGGACTAAAATATATATGTATGATGGTCCTTATTTTGTGCTTGAGGCATGGTAGGTAGTAAAAAAAAATTAGAAATTTTCTAAACTGTAGTTTTATGACAATTTTTTTTAGCTATGGCAGATCAAATACCATGCAAAGACTGAACTAATTTTCATTGATGAATCCTGGAATGGCATTTAAGTCATTCTCAGTTAGCCTACCATGGATTAGAGAAAAGAATAGTCAGAATGATATGCTGCTAGAGTTTAGACAATATTGGAGAACTTAGATGATCGGGATACAAAAGAACAGATAATGTCAGGCTTTGAGAATCTTATTTAGATAGAATTTCAAGATTCTATTGTGAAATTATTTTGTAGTGATAAAACCTTGCAAGATATTGAAGCATAAAAAAATCATGAAACTGGGGGAAATTGAAGGGCCTATACCTAAAGGTGACGCAACAAGGAAACTTGCATGTCTATTTAGTTTAAATCATTAAGATAACTATTTTTTTTATTCTAGCTAGGCCTCACTCTTTCTCCATGTTCATCTATTTGCAT
This sequence comes from Larix kaempferi, assembly GCA_027924585.1. Taxonomy (NCBI): domain Eukaryota; kingdom Viridiplantae; phylum Streptophyta; class Pinopsida; order Pinales; family Pinaceae; genus Larix; species Larix kaempferi. Next base: position 20,481,972 of record BSBM01000887.1, read on the forward strand.
TGATGACGTTTCGAGGAATGATTCTAACAGAGATGGACCTAGGACAAAACTTATTTTTCTTCCCTATGCATGGGAAATAAGAGAATCAAGTTGGGCCTTATAAATGTTGGGGATATGGTTTGATGTGGGTCTCACCAAATGGCAGAAGCATTATTGCATTGAGAGAAGTGAGGTGCAATCTACAGCCTAGTACTTCACAGGGTTCTGTTTTTGTGGTGCCTCACCTACTCAAAATAAAAAATTCCTTATCAAGATCACACCTCATAAGGAGTTTCCATCTAACTATAGGGATATTTAATGCCATGGTACTAAAGAGTGTCATTACTTCATCCATCATGTTAGGGTACTTCTTATCCTTTCTACCTATACTTTAGCATAGGATTAATTTGCATGATTTTTTTTATCTGTATTATTTGTGGCCTTGGAATTGGTAATCATATGAAATGTTAGCTTTGTCTCTACTAATAATTAGTTTTTTTGAAATTGAGTGAGCTAGACTAGGATCCCTTGAATAATATGACATATGCAACCATGACATGACAACATAATGTGGAATTTGACCCTGGTGAGAAAACAACTCACTTCATACAAGTTGGCACTTTTAGAAGGAACTCCATCAACAAATGATCACCTAAAAATAGAGGTTTAAAGAAATGGCAACCTGCCAGGGACAAGAAAGCATTTGGGATTCTTCTTTTTCCTATTTTTTCTAAGCTCTCCCCATCATTTTGGGGGTGGATTCATCCATTCCACCATAGGGGATAGGCTTTGTTTCCTTGCCACTGAAGGGCTCAGTTCTTCCATTGAAGGGGATGCAGCCTTGTGTTCCTCTCTTATCAAATATGGTGGTTGTTTTCCAGCCCCTGAAGGGTAATGATTTGTGTAAAATAGGGGCAATTGTTGTGCTGTTAGAGTTGGATGTTGCTCAGATCTTGGGTCCCTCAAATTGTCAAACATGATTTACTTGATTTTGATCAGTTTCACTTATATTTTCTTATTTTGATATTTGATATGGAAACTCATTGATGGTCTTGGTGCACATTATGAATTGCAAATTGTTTGAACCCTACCATGCTTTTTTTTTTTCCATGGAAAAAAGCGTAGTAATTTCATTAAAAAATAATCAAATTATAAGAGCTTCAAGGATCCCTTTTTGGAAATGAGCTTTTCAGCTTCAAGTATAAGAGAAATGAAAGTGCCAAAGCACCCCAATAATATAGATAAACCTATAGCTAAACAATATCCCGCTCGTATAGAGCTACTACATGAAAATACGCCCAAAAGACAAGGCAATCCGAACAACATAAACCCCATAAAGCTTGAAGGGATGGAGGAGCCACCGGATGTGTTGAAACCACGAGCAGGAAAGAGGCCTTGCCGTGAGGAAGACGAACTCCCACGAAGTGAACTGCCGCCGCCAGAGAGTAGGAGACGCAGGCAGCCGTCGCCATTGTTTAAGCCCACGAGGGGCCATCTTCACGAAATGCGAACTGCCGCAGGGCCAAGGGTTCAATGACCTCGGCGAAGTATGCCGCCGTCGTTCATGGAAGACCCGCTACCGCTGAAAATCCAAGCCTTGGTTCAAGACCCATCTTCATAGTCCACCGTCGTCGCCGCTGGGAGACAGGAGGAGCCTACAGCCCAATGGGTCATCGTGCGAAGGAGCCGCCTTCACTCCGAAGCAGAAGGAGAACACCTCAAAAAATGACATCAATCAGCTAGGATGGATAACAGCGCAGATAAGAAAGAGAGGCGGCCATGGAAGGAGCCATGGCCGCCAAGAGTAGCCAAAAATCGACTCTCAAAACCCCAACCCTAGTTACAGCCCCCCCAACACTAAATCAGGCCTACTAGATAGTTATCATCATAACCCTACCATGCTTATTTCCAATAGCTTGCAAATTGTTTTAACCATCTACTAGGGAAGCAACGCCTCTACAGGTTTGAAATAAGACCAAACTCAAAGTGTGACAGGTGTGCTGGAATATAGGTGCATCTCAGACTGAGGCATGGTTTCCATGCTACCTCTAGACTGCAAACCGATCCTTTTAGGATGGGCTCACTATTGTGACAGTTTGACTGCCATTACACTGCTGATGATTTTGATTGTTAAAAGTCCTCGAATGCACTTGTATTCAAAACCTAGAGAATGGATACTCCAATGGACTGTACAACAAATCCAATGCAGACCTGTTTCACACTGATTGGAAATCAAAATAGGTGATCAAACTCTTGGTTTATTCATTTGATTGATGATATAAAATCCTCCAAAGTTTTATTACATTGCAATCTTCCTGGAAGATTCTGAAACTCATTAAATGTAGGTTTGTTTAGTGATTGCTATTGTCGATTTGGGTCAATTTTAAGGCCCATAATTTCTACAAGGTTGATGTAGGTGGTTGTTTCCTCAAAATAGACTGCCCACAATGCTGTAGGGCATACTGGTGCATGCTCAGGTCCACTTCTAAAGCTCCTGTACTGTTGTTACTCCAATAAACTACCCAGAACCCTTTTAGCTTGCTGCTCCCTCAGTTTAGGGTTAATCATCTTCAAAAGGTCCTTCTTTAATGCCCAGAATTACTGAAACGTTTTTTAGATTGCTTTATAACCTTTCTTTACCACTATCTATATACCACTTTGGGATATACATGCTTGCATTTTGTAAAGAGATTAGATTCGTATATTAGATTAAGAAGGACATTGGATAGGAGTTTATTCAAATGTTTAGTACCCAATCCAAGTCTTTACTATCCAATTGTTTTCGCAGTGCTTGAGGTTGGGATGGGGGAAGAGTTGGACTTGAATAACTCTTGGACACCTATCTATAATATTTAAAATCTAAGATGATCAAAAAGATGAGAAGAACAAGATCAATACCCAGAAGGATCATACATTTGAGTTGTTGCATTGCATTTCTTGGTTTGTTGACATGGAGGCTTTATTGATTGTAATGATGTTGCTAAAAGACAATAGTTAAATCTATAGAATCTCAAAACAAAAACCATCATACACAACCCATATTTTGGGGTGCAACTTGTATACATTTGGAATAATATAAAAATTATGGATGAGATAAATGATCATATTGTCCAATCATCAATGTCCATTGTCAAACCTGAATATACATGTCCAGAACATCTCCAAAATTTGCTTGGAATTCCCCAAATCTGTTGGGGATGTTTTGGGTATGGCCAGCAAGTCCCCATGTTCTCGATGAAGTTCCCAACAGATTGGGGGCGTTTCATATGGGTCCTCAAGTCTTGGAAATGGTGGTACGATGGGTACAGGTTTTTTTGGGGGGATGTCTCTCCATACAACATAGGGAAAATCATTCTCAATGTGTGGTTCGTACACATCCATAACCATTCATTCTCACATTTACCATAACCATCCATAAAATATTTTTCTCCTATAAAATATTGTATTATATGTTTTTGACAGCTACCCAATACTTTTCCATGCAACCCTGTTGAATTGTCCTACCTCAATGAAAACTGATTTCATCCTTTTCATCTAGTAAACCTGGTTAGCTCAGACCTATTTTTAGAAATGCCCAGGGACATATGAGAACATTGTAGTAATCCCCAACAAAGAACTTCTTAACAAGATTTTAAATAGCATTTACTCTCCTGGGATATCTTCTCTTTTAACTCACCTTCGAATATGGACTTTCAATATAAGATTTACTGTCTTCTAACTTAAAAATGCCAGTATCCCCTATTCTAGGTTGAATTTGTTTTTGAACATATTAAATCATATTTTTTACTACACTAATCAACATAAAACTTATGAGTTCACACTAAATTTTTTTCATCCTCATGAGACCTTTCATATAACAATATTGTAATTTCAAAATTATGGGTGAATATCACTAGAGGGTTCTCCACACATAAGAGTGTTAAATTTTTAGATACTTTCATAAGATGGTAATTATGGGTATAATTTTAAAAATTTTCTTTTGCATAATTCCACGCGAAAGTATCAAGCACAGTAAGTTACTTATGAGTAGCATTATGATATTAACCAAATATGATAGTAGAAAAAATAGAGCACATAACATCACAATAAACATGAAATATGCTCTCTACTTGACTTGTGGTAAATGATTTCTTATGTGTGGATATTGTTTCCCCCTATTTGTATGGGTATGCATGTGTGATTCTTATCACTCTTGAAGGTGTGACATTGTCATGGTGGTATTGATTGAAAGAAAAGATAGGAATGTTGGTGCAAGAGAAGCAAATATGGGCAGTTTGGAGGAGGTTCTAGGAATTTTAAGACCTCTAACTAGTAATAAAAAACCATTAAACAACAACCATTTTCAATTCTGAATAGTTCTGATCACATTTTGGGACTGTTGTGTCATCAACTAGCCCTAAACAACTCCAATATTTGATGTAGAATTGAAGAAGCAATGTCTCTAGGTCCATTGGATTTCAATTCATTGGAACCCAATTTCTAGAGTCATGGTTAGTTGCTCTGTTCTCTCAAAAAACCGTGTACTACTAGGAGAACCAAACATCATGTTTCTTGAACTAGCTTCTTCTTGCTGAGAAGATGAGTGCTCCCTTGCACTAGCATTAGAGTTGGAAGCATTGCCAAGTCTAGTCATAGAAGAACATACATTCCATCCTACTAAAAGAAAAATCCTCTGTATACTAGGTGGAACATGAAACATCCTGGGTTGGCACAGTTGGGCATTAGTACAGACTTCAACTGGAATTGTGTCTGCAGACTGATCACCTGAAAGAAATTTATTGGATTGTGAAGAATTTGGATACATGTAAGGTATATACCTTCCAAAATTTCTAGATGGCCATATCTGATGTAAACTTGGTTCCTGTTGATGTGTAAGGTTAATAATGTCTTTCTTGAAAAACTATTTGGGGAGATTCTGACTTTCCAACCATAGATAATCCCATGAGATCTGGACCCACGTCATCAACAATAGCCTTGGGGATGACTAGTTCTACTACAAGCCTAAAAGAATATATTGTTGTAGTGTTAGTAGAAATACTTAATTTATTACCAATGGTGTGCCATCTAGGAGCTGTAAGGTGGAGGTGGACATCATCCCATTGTGAAGAACATGGAAGGACCAATGCTATGCTATATACTATACTATAAGAACATGATATACAATATACTATAAGAACTCGATATACTATACTATATACATGATGCACCTCCCAGCTTCAGTGACCCCTTTTGCTCATTTGTGTACAGTCAGCATTTTTTCAGAACATGCCTCAACCTTTATTCTTGGTCAACCAATATATTTACAAGGGATCTACCAATAGACCAGTTTGAGTACCAGAATCCACATCTCTAATATATTAAGGACGAGACCTTTAACATTACTTGAATTGCAAGTTTTTCCATTATCCTATGAAATACAACTTTCCATATGAGCTCTTGCTAACTTCAACTATATATTTACAAATATTGGTCCAAAGGAAGGAAAGAATCGTCAGTCTAAGCAGCGACCAGAAAGATCAATAAAGATCTGCACACAAAGCTAAGGACTGCCTCCTAATGTTCCTGAACCAGCTCGTAAATGTTCTCTCTGTGATCTCACTGAATAGATTTATATGGAGCAAGACCTTGGATTTTTGAAAGATGGAATTCTTTTTTGTTGTTGGAAAGTGGAGAACTTGAGCTTGCTTGTGTTTCTATAGAGGGTCAATAACTCATTATAGGGAAGTGTTGTTGTAGCATAACCCAACTCATCCATCTTTTTGCATTTGCAGAGTAGATCAATGCATAATTGTCTTCATCTACCATTAATAACATTGATTACAATATCTTTGGGTTGCAGGTTGGTATTGGTGAAGGTGTTTCTCCTTCTGCTGCAACTGATCTCATTGCCAGGAAAGCTTATGTTTAGTACCTTATCTTGAGTAAGGCTGTAAGGTTATTCTTTTGATTTTTTCTTGGTTTGTATTTTTCTTTTTCCAAAATAAAGTACTTAATGCGTTTAGAAAATTCTAGTTGATATAAGTCTCAACCGATCTTGAAGAAACATTCTTTTGAATTTACACTTCCAGATTACAAATGATAAATCTTAATGGAAAAGAACTATGTGGAGATAAAAAATAACTAAGAGTTTGAGATTGTAATAACAAACTATTGAATAATAAATGCTTATCTGATTTTACATAGTTGTTTGCTTAAAATTAATTATATATTTTATTTATATCCATAACCACTATCATAACCTCTCAAGATGATCTTTGATTATTGTAATCATTACTGCTAATTACATTTCTTAATTGCCTCTTATGTTTATATATTTAAGAACTTTCAAACTTAGAAGTCTCATTATATTATCCGTTGTTGATTTGGTATTAGTGGTGCAACTGATTACTTTTGGTCATGACTCATTAATGGACCCCAAATAATATTTGTCTTTGCTGAAACAGCATGGATCTTTAGCATTCCACCGTGTATTCCCTAATCCTTTTAGGCACTGTATGGATCGAATTCAAAGTTTTGTGCCACTCCCATTCCTTTTCTCCATGAGGGTACTATTAAATTGCTTGAAGTAAGTACTTACATATTACAATTTTAGAGATGTTAAGGTTACAATAGAATGTCAGTAGATCAACTACTCTCAAATCCTTGAATTTTGTGTCATAGCATTAAAATAAACTGGGCTACAAAAGCAATACTACATTAAATAATGAATTATTTTAACAAGAACTAATTCCAACAAGAATGAGCAAAACCCTGCTCTTATTTACTGTAAAATTTTATAGACATTCTACAGTTTTAGACTACGACTATCTTATCGAGGTGGTTTTGAAAAACTGTTGTATCCATTCTAGATACCGTATTTGTACCCATGCATGTATCTGTATCAATTAGAAGTATGACTAATTTATTCTTGTTTTATTGATGCATTTAAACTTGGTAAATGATTTTGGAGTTAGTTGTTTTGCTAATTACAAACTTGAATTGTAGTCCTTAAGTTTCTATCTTATAGGGATTTTCTGTAGCTTATATGTGTAAGACATATCATTTGCATTAGAAATAGATTCCACAAATTTTATTATTGGTACTATTTTGTGGACTCATTGTTGTTTGTCTTTGTATTCTAGAAATATGGAAATAAGTTGAAATAACACAAAAGGCCTTCCTTATTTCGAATGAGTTCAGGTTCTAATGTTAGTCTAGAAATTATAGTTGCTTAGCCTATTGACTTTGTCTATATGCAGGACAATTCCTTCGGCAGAGCGTTCAAGAGTAGTTTCCTTTGTCTTCAGTGGTTTAAGTGTTGGAAGTGTTCTAGGGTAAGTAACTTACATTCCTTATATGCAACAAGAAATGATATGGTTAGATCTAAATCTGTCTTCTTTTCGATTAATTTTTTTTGTGTAAACGGATCAAATGCTTAACAATTGAAATGCTTTTAGAGAAACTTAAAGGCAAAACAATGTTATGTGGGGATGCATCCCCATCACACCCTATGCATATGGGTTAGGGAGATGGAGGAAATGTCCCACATCATCCTTGTCTGTAGGGGGGTGGTGTGGAAACATTCCCAGAATGGCCCAAGTCAAGCAGCTGTCTCAAGCATGTTCCCTACTAATAGGGATGCTTGGAATTCCCCTGATCCCCATGGTGGCAAGATGCCCACAACAAACTACTAGTCTTCAGTCATTAAAAAAATATTGGCATCTAAATGATTTTGGTGTAAACTTGCCTATCAAATTATTGGCTAATGAGATGATGGTTGTTGTTTCAGACACTTTTTTTCTTGGTATATGCAATATTCCCAACCACTATAATTATATTTAATAATTATTAGATAGGTTTGTGTCCATTAGAATTGTCGTGTCTCTTATGTCCTATAAATACAATAGTCTTCTTGACTGCATGCCATCTCTTGTATCTCTTACATTTATTGTATACTTCTTTGTCCTTTTGGACTATATCGACTTGTCCCTTTTCCTATGAAAGCCTATGGCATCCATTGACTACTACAAGGTATGTCACAAAGACCAAGTTTGATTCCTGCTTTTTGGCCATTTTACTAGTCGAAATAAAAATTCTTGGTTGGTGGCCACAATTTTTAGATATCAATATAGGAGAGGGTTGTGCAATCACCATTTCCCACCTACATAAGAAATAACAGTGTCACTGCCTATACAAAATATCGTTTCCCAAATAATATAAAGTCTGTTCTAGTTAATTGAATAGGATTTTTTGGTTGGAATATTGGAAGTATGATTACAAATCTTAAATGAGTCATCTGAAGTCTGTTCTCTTGAATAGGATTGTTTGGTTGGAATATTAGAAGTAAGATTAAAAATATTAAATGACTCATCATCAACATGGAGATTTCCTCAGTTTATATGATCTCAAGGAAGCATGCAATGCCATTCATTAAAGATGATTATTAAGATATTCTAACTTCCATCTTTTGCTCAACTTTGTAGGCTTTTATTTGCTCCGCCTTGCATTGAAAATTTTGGTTGGGAATCTATCTTTTACATTTTCGACCTACCTGGTCTTATTTGGTAAGGACTCATTTCCTTTGTACATATATTTTAAGTATTCCAAATTTACAAGTTCAATTTTTGGTCCTTTGAAGTTAAGATGGACATCCAAATATGATTGAAACTATATGAAGGTTGTGTAATATGTTCATGGATCCTAAGAGAAACATGCACCTGTGTTCATTTTACAGGGGATGGTGGCTTGGCCCACATTAGAGGAAGATGCGTTTGGGACACCATTTGCTCATTCTTTGCTTCTATATAAACTGAAATTCTCCTTTCCATGGCATCATCCACCATTATCTTCAAGTTACTTATGAATTTTCAGTCAAATTCAGATATCTTGGCATGACTCTAGATGACTCGGTAGATAGTTTAACAATGGATGCATGCTTGTCATTCCTATAAATTTATGGGATTTTTTCATTTTGCATCATTCACGTATACAAAATAATGATTACCAAGTTACTATAGATCCATAATGGCTTACCTTGTACTAGTCCTTCAAGTTCTTCAACTGCTTTTATTAAGTGCAAAAATATATTTGCACTTAATAAATGCAGTTGAAAGACTTGAAGGACTAGTACAAGGTAAGCCATTATGGATCTATGGTAACTTGGTAATCATTATTTTGTATGCTTGAATGATGCAAAATTTATTTGAATATCATCATTGTCAAGCAATAACAACTTCTTAAAGGGTGCTAGCTCAATGGTAGAGCACCTGCCTAATTATAGGCAGGAGATTGGTGGTTCAATTCCTCCGTACCCTATCATAAATTAGTGACTAAGAAAATGACTAAATTCACATATATATCACTATTAGTAGCTAATTTCCAGTATCTTATAGCGTGACTAACGTTTAGTTGTATTTAGCTTAGTCATTAATATGTTATCATCTAGTAGTTTATTTAGTCGTATATTTGGTCTTTAATTGTGGCAATCAATGACTAAATCAATGACTAAATCAGTGACTATCAATGACTAAATCAATGACTAAATCAATGACTATCAATGACTAAATCAGTGACTATCAATGACTAAATCAATGACTAAATCAGTGACTATCAATGACTAAATTAGTGACTAAATCAATGACTAATAAGTCAACCAATTAATGACTAGTGAAAATGACTAGAGATAAGATAGTGGAAATTAGATACTATTAGTCACCGACTCAAAAATAGTCGTTTATAGTCGAATTTTAGTCATTAATTTCTCATTTTGTACTAGTGGAGCAACTAAATTTATGGAATGACATCACTATGTATGACGTATCTAGACCAATACGAAAAAGGCAATTTCAATTCCATGCAATGCTTGTATGGACAATACATGATGCCCCAAGGTTAACCCATTTTTGTGGTTTGTAATTATAAGTTCCACTTTATTTGCATTTAATTTTATGAACTAGTTAATATACTACGCACACATGTTTTTCTAAATAATCCATTAATTTTGTATATAATTATAATTGACATAGATATTCCATCTCTTTATGTAGGTCTTCAGACAAAGGGGAAATTTGCATGTCCAGATTTTGGTCCTAAGATCAAATCTCGACGTTCAAAAAGCTTAGGAAAGGAGGTGTTTGATGAGTATAGGCACTTCCTCTCTAAGAATCATAGGTATCGAACTACTGAAAAACATATGTTCAATGGCAAGCAAGAGACTGCATTAAAACCGCAGAGAATGACATCTCACCTATGGAATTTGCAATATAATAGAAATCGTCAAGGTACATATGAATCATCGTATATGAATTGTGATTTTTTTTTAATTGTATGTTGTTTACTGTAATTGACATTGTTTTCTTTAATTTCTTTATAAAATACGATTCATGATGGTCGTTCATGTGATCATGAAGGCATTAATGGGAGTACACGAGGAATGAAAAGTTATCCTAGACAATTTAGTAGGCTTCCCTACTATGAGCACCTACAAATTGCTCATCTGTTTGATACAATGCATATCGGAAAGAATGTGACTGAAACATTATGGAGAATATTGGATGGAAGGAGTGAGAAAG